>JAJJWW010009657.1:0-676796 GCA_023531295.1 Papaver armeniacum | reverse complement strand
GTATCATGGTGAAACTAATACCATGCACTTCCTGTTTGGAGAGATGACCTTGATCCCTGAAGATGCTCAAAACATTCTATCATGGTGAAACTGATACCATGTATGGTGAAACCACATAGTACAATCCCATTCCTTTTCTTTGTCTCTTAAATAGAATACAATCTTAAAGGGGCAATTATCCTTTCTCGTACGAGTCTTGTATACCCTATTAGTCTTCTTTGGATATACATAACCATTTCTTTTATGGCTATCCTTCTTCTTGTATTTCCCACTTCTCTCGCAAACCATCTCAAAACGATTATGTGAACGTTGGGTATTCCTCACCAACACACACATGTTCTTAAGAGTCGTCTGTTTTTCCAAAGAAATTGCTTCCTATGGAGATTTTATTCCCTACATTAGGACAACAATGGAAGATTATAAGGTTCATTACAAGCAATCCCCACATAAAGTTCCAAAAACTAGGTGAAAAGTATTGTTTGGTAACATACCGGAGGCATTTTATAGTGTTCGGACGTATCCGGACCAAGCGGTTTGGAATTTTTTGGATCAATGTATGTCACAATCTAAGGAATGAATGAAAAGAAAGATTCCATTAGTTAAAAAAATAAAATAAATTACTATGCCGGGTACTAGTTCTGGCATGCCGACGACAGTTCCGCCAAAACAACCAAAGCCGGAAACAAGTGTCGGCATTCAATAATAATGTTCCAGCATTTTTGAAATGCATTTGAAAAAGAGGAACTAATTTTAAACAGTGGTGGCATTGTATTTTCTTAAACATTAATGCCGGAATAGAAAATAATGGCATGCTCGTTACACAAGGTTAAAAGCTGGAAACTAGAGCCGGCATGCTCGATATGTAAGGTTCCAAGCCGGAAGAAGTTTCCGGCGTGCTAGTTAATTTAAAAACCACACCGGTATTTAAGTTAAAAAATATTTAACTCATTGATGTTTTTCTTGTGGTACCGGCATGGTAAAGTTAGGGGTGAACCATGCCGGTTTGAATATTCAATAGAATATTCGGTGGTAGGTAAAAAGTTAACTCCGTGCCGGCATGGAATTCTTTAGTTGCAGACCACGCCGGTAATTGTTTCAAAATGGGGGATATTTTACGCCGACATGGGAAATTGTATGAATACCACGCCGGCTCTGTTGGTGCCGGCGTGGTATTCATACTATGGGTATGTCGGCACCAAGCTTTTTCAGAGAAAAAAATGGCGTTTCAAAAGATAAAATATCAATTTTTCGAACCCTTAGCAGCATTACCTGTGTGTTGGAGATGCTTGTATTTTGAACTAGTTTACTTTCTTGGGTTGGTTCTTCAAAAAACAATTCATGCTCACCAAAATCATGATCCAAGGGTGTTGGTTCATCATATAATTCCAATTGTGAGTTGTTATCATTAACCTAAGATTGAAGATATAATTGTTGTTGTAGTTGAGCTAAAGATTCAGCAGCTGCAATTCTCTCCTCACAATCATCTTCCATTTTCACAAAAAAATTTCAAATATTTTTCCCACCTTCTACTCTCACCTCACTCAAACAAATTCAAATAAAAATACACACTAATCTATCCCCCAAATACTTAAGATTTTACTAATTATTATTAACCACTAAACCTGATTAGTGAGGGCTAGATTAGGAATTAAAAAAATAATTACATAAGGGGTGACCCAGATTTGATATTTGGATCCGGTTTTTGTCATTTAGCTATATCCCCTAATTAGTTTCCATATCCCCCAATTCCGCGTTCTTAAAAAATCAGTTTCCGCATTAATGGTCAAAAATATTTATTGGTCAAAATTGTTTATTACCATTTTCTTTTTGTTCATAATAACAATTTTTTCCTTTTTTTATTGAATAATAAAAAACTATAAATTACAGATCTGTAGGATAATAATTTTATTAATTTTATTTTTATTAATTTTGAATCATTAGGTAAATCGAATAGAGAAAAAAATAACAGAGGACAAAATTCTCAATTTGTTGATTTATTTTATAATAAATTTAATATGTATACAAGGTATATCATTCATCAAAAAATAAATAAATACATGATGCATCATAAGATGAATGCTTCAAAAAGAAAAAAAATCATAGAATTAGACCACATGATAATTTTCAAGAAAAATAAAGAGAAACTTCGTTCTGATCTTGTTCTCTGCTCCTGCAAAATCAATTCGTTTCGATCTTGTTCTCTTCCCCTGCAAAATCAATTCGTTTCGATCTTCTTCTCTTCTCCTGCAAAATCAATGTTCAAGGAAGATAGTTATTTTTTCATAACTAAATATCGTTCTAAATAATACCCAATAGATTTAAGTTTTGGAAGATCAATACCTCTGGCTCATAAAATCAACGAGTTTATCAGACTAGAGTCTAGGTTTAAAAAGTGAAAACGAAGGAAAAGAGCCGAAAGCTAGCACATTATCAATCTAGAGAAACAAAGGAAAAACAATTATGTGATGACAAATTATGGATCTGATCTTAATAAAATGACTCCTTAAAATTTAAAAATCATTGTAAAGATTATACTGTTTTTCACTAACCTCAAACCCTAAGAAAATCGAATCATCAAACCTTTGTTTTTCTTTTCCCAAATCAAAAAACTTTTCTCCAACTGGTCCGACCAGCATCATAGTTAAATAATAACCTAACCTAAGTATGCAAGCCCAAAAATAATCATGACCTCGAGAGCTTGATTCCTCCCCAAAAGATTACTGGCAGAAACAAAACAGTGTTTTCGCATCAGGATGAGACTGTAGCAATACAAGCATTTTGCCACATTCGCTCAAACAGGTGGTGTGGCTATAGACTATCTTTCTTGTAGTGTGATTATACAGTTGAGAGTTTCTTTGAAAATTACAAGATTGCTATTATGAAGTATGAATCATCTCGCTGGGTTGTTCGTTTGGTCAGGAAAGATGGTATCGCAGGGGATAAAAAAATTATGCGAGATGTTGATTTTAGTGATAAGTCTAATCGCACCACACGTTACTCTAATGATAATCGCGGGGGACGTTTATCCTGTCATTCTTGAGGGTCCTTACATCACTGGTTTTAGTGCTGATAAATCGGTAAATCCTCTCCCTAAGGGCTTTTCCGTCTGTTCCCCTTGGGTATTCAATTGGCCTGAGAGAGATGATGTGGTATGTTTTCGCTCATTCATTAGCTTTATTCCATTTACTTTTTTTATTTCGTTTATTCATTAATATTCTCACCTCCAGATTGCCAAGTTGAAGAAAGATTTTAAAGCTCAGGGAAAAAAAGGCACACTAAATGCGCTACGTTCGATCACTGATGAAGTAAGAAATACCCTTTAGCTTTTCTTAAACAATATTGTTGCCTCTGTTTCTTATCTTTATCTGTGTGCGAAGGTGAGCGCACTAAATATCGAGGACTCTGACGATGAAGATTCTTCTTGGGGCGAGGAGGAGGCTTCTACTCGTGTGAAGTCCAAGGGCAAAGTCCTTGCTTCCAAAGCTCCTTCAAAGAATATTAACAAGAAGAATAATCCCAACAAGAAGAGAAAGATTACTTGTACTACCTCTTCTCCTACTCCTTCAGTTCCTTGCCCTCAAGGAAATGAGTTGCTCTTCCCCAATGCATCATCTTCAACTTCTCCCATGACTCAGCTGTCTCAGATCTTCAAAGATTCTCTCGAGGCTGTTGGTGATGACAACCTAGGCCGCACCTGCCAAATGATTTCTAACATATGAAATGCCCTCATTATAAGTCATGAATCTCTACGAGGATCTGCCTCAGCCATATCCCCCGAGTTTCTACTTTCCATAGGTTCCATGGTATGTATTATCTTTCTTTTGTAAACCGAGATTAATTAATATCCCTCCTTCACACCTCGTCGATTTTGAATTCATCTGCTCTGCTATTCTTGTAGGTGGCGCGAGCTTCTCATGAAGTTGCCTCTGACTCGCATCGGAAAAACCAATCTTTGGAGGGTGAGTGTGCGAAGCTTAAGAAGGAAGTTTTAAGCAAGACGCGAGAGGCAGAAACCCTTCGTCAGCGAAATGATCAATTAGTAGGTGTGTTTCTTTTCGCTCTCTCATACCTTGTGAAATTTTGTTATGTTTTCATATATATCTTCTGTTACTTAAATCTGCAGAACTTTATAACTTAACTGATGAGGCGGCTCGCCTTCCCGATGATAGCGATGCTCTTTTTGAGCTTCTTAACGCATCTTTGGATAACTTCCCCATGCGTAGTTTAAAAAGTCTTAGTCATAAAGAACTGAGGTCGAAATATGAAGCCCTTATCTATGACCATAGACCTTTTCTAGTTTGTATGAGATTCTTCCTACGTCGTCTTCGTGAGGATAAAGAAAAAAATAAAACCTTAGAAGCCAAAAGGAACACCCTTATTACTGAGAAAGAGCAAGTAATTGCTCTTTCTTAGAATCGAGGTTCTTAACGCATCTTTGGATAACTTCCCCATGCGTAGTTTAAAAAGTCTTAGTCATAAAGAACTCGAGGTCGAAAATATGAAGCCCTTATCTATGACCATAGACCTTTGCTAGTTTGTATGAGATCCTTCCTATGTCGTCTTCGTGAGAATAAAGAAAAAAATAAAACCTTAGAAGACAAAAGGAACACCCTTATTATGAAAGAGAAAGTAATTGCTAATGATGCGAAGGCTTTGAAGCAGTTTCATGAAGCTCAACTCAGAGTTCAAGTTGAAAGGGACTGTGCCATAAGTGAGAAGGATGTTCTTCTCGCTCGCGAGAATGAAGTTCGCTCTCGTCTTCTAATAGAGAATGATGTTGAGTTCGCATGGGCTGCTAGAGTCCTTGATAATGCTAGATTGGAGTTGGCTACGAGTGTTGGTTTAAAATCTGACCATGATTCCCTGGTTGAAACCATCATTTCCGAAAAAGAAGGTTCCCATTTGCTTTATGTCTCTGCTTCCGCTTTATTTTTTAAGTTATGTGCGATTGTAACTTTTATTCTTTTCTTTTCGCAGCTTCTGAGAAGGAATTTCTCGAAAAGGAAAATAAGTATCTGCGAGATATTGAAAGTCTGCAAGCGAAGTCCCATGCTGAAATTCAAATGCTGGAAGCAAATTATGAAGCTCGTGATACCACGTGTCTCCGTCTCAAGAAAAAGCTCAAAGTTACCGTTTCCAATTTTACTAAGGATGCCATTCGCATACGTGATGAGGCTATAAAAGGAAAAGTGGGTGATCTCTGTGTTGAACATCACATTCCTTTTCCATCGCATTATGAATTTAAGGCTCGTTCGGACAATGAAGAAACTCCCGAAATCTCCGATAGTGACTTTGAATATGAGGATTCTGGTGAAGAAGATCGTGATTCTGAAGTTGATGAAGATAATGAAGAGGATCATGACTTTGAAGTTAATAGAGATAATGTTGGGAAGAATTAGTTGTTCACTTTTTTTTTCCTTCTTTCATGCTCTTTGTATGATATTTTCTTCTTTGTACATATATTTTGAATATTTTCCACCTTTTAATAGATTCTACCCCTTTTTTTATGCTTCTCCCTCCTTCTTCTGGCTATTGATAAAAGAACGATGCTTTTTCTCTAATAATTTGTGTCAGTTTCATGGTAACTTATAGAGTCAGATATAATAACATATGTGCGTGAGTCCATCATACATACGAATATGACAATACATGTATATGTGTCTTCACGTGTGCGAATGTAATAATACATGTTATGATCCTGTCATATGTGCGAATATAATAATACATGTGTAGGAGCTTATCATATGTGCGAATATAATAATACATGTGTATGAGCCTATCACATGTGCGAATATGTAATTGCTATCATGTTTGACACGAGGCAATTATGCTAGTGCGGATATCATATTCTTATTGTGTTTATACTCCCCTTCTTGCCTCTGATATTCGCAGCAGTGTAATTGCTTCTGTTAAATCCTTAGTTTTTCAAGTTACCTTTGTAATTACCTGTGCATGGTTGTATTTCACGTTTTGATTATCCATTTGCCTCTGCTTTTATGCCTGCAAAAATAATGTTAGTGCGGTCTGTTGTGTTTGTTCGTGAGGTCTTATTGAGCCTCCCTAAGTACAGGTCTTAATCAGCCTCCCCTGTTAATAAGACTTATTTTTTCCTCAGGGTACTCATTTGGGTCGTGCGACGAAATCGCAGAAGGTCTTTATGCTTTCGCGTATTGACCCATTGATCTCGCCTTATCATATTTCGTATTATTGCCTCTGCAGGATATATTTATGCGCCAATACGGCAGGTCTATACTCTTGTTTGAGTTATAGTCCCATGATATTGACGTCTTTTGACACAATTCATCTCCCTAATATGGAGGGTGTCGTCCTTATCTTCCCCCTGATTTCCCCTTCAAGGATACGTACCCCTACCGGGTTAGGGTGGGCTCGTCCCATACTGTGATGCAACAACCAGTTGTTTTCGCAGACTCGTTCGAGTATGCTCCCTAAGTGGGGTTTCTTGAGGACCGAGTGTATCATAGCCGGGACTTGCCAAGAGCGGCGAGGTACGCTCCAGACGCCCTCGACACCCTTGGCTCAACCGTGTACCGCGGCGCCCTGATCGAGTTTCTACACTCCATGATAGAGAACTTAGTACCTTAGCCTTTCGACTAAGGAGTCTCTATCGGATGGGCTTTTATTTCGCCCCCACCTTCCATGACTCAGATCCCAAAGATGGTATGGATTTCGCCTGAGCCATGCATTACCAGGTTCTCTCTAATTATGACGCGCGTTAGGGCTTATTTATATTGCCTCTTGCACAAGTGCGAACTAGGGTGCACGCCACAATTGGTTACACAGCCTCCCTATTTAGAGGTTTTAATTTTTATTGCCCCCTATTGAGGTCTTACTTTTAGGTCTTGTTTTTTCCTCGCTCTCTTTTTGTATATTAAAAATACGCATTGTAGAAGAAATAGAATTTTTCTTTTAATAATTGTTGCTCGTACACATCTGATTTTTCTTTTTCTTCTTTATTCGCACACATATAAATATCCTACTAGTACTTAATAATTTACTCATTTGCTTCACCCCTTTTGTCCCTTCATTCACTTCGCATGTATGTAATATCTTAACCATAATACTGCTTCAGATACTTCTTGTTGTAAAGTATACTCTCCATTTTCTCCATATTTCTTCCATCTCTTTCCATTAGCTGGTACATCCCATCACCAACATATTTCTTCACCACATATGGTCCAACCCATATTATTTTTCCTTTCTTCATTCTTCCTTGTTTTTGGTAAGGTGTTACTTCGCTCATGACTAACTCTCCTAGTTGAAAGTCTTCCCTTTTAGACTGCTTCGCATATTTAAGCCCTTTTGTTCCTTCAACTCACTTTTGAGTTAGATCACTGCTACTCCCTTCAACCTGTGAGGATTTTCCACTTTTATCATCTTATCCTTCTTTTGTTATGGAATGAACCATCAATATTTGCACCTCTTGCTCTCTTCTATATCTTTTTTCCAAACGTTTCTTCTTTTGATCGCACGCGCTTCACTTTTCTCCACATCGATTTCATTACATGTCTTTGCTTCATTTGCGTCTTCCAATACCTTGGGGTAATGGGAACTTAATGCACTAATGATATGTTGAAGCTACACCCAGGATGCTAAGTAACCACGGCCTTCCAATCAATGCATTGTATGGAGATTCGACATCTACGACACAAAATGTTATTTCTGTAGAGATTTTCTTAAGAGGTATTCGCATGGTGACTTCTACTTTTGGCTTGTTTGTCGTCCATTGAAGCCGTATATTTTATATGTTGACGGGATCAAATCTTCATCTTTTCCTCCCATTGTCTTATATGTATGATAGAATAGAATATCCACCGAACTCCCTGAGTCAATTAGTATACTATGTATCTCCCATGTGATGTCCTACTCGTCTTCTCATTTGTCCAATTTTTCTTTTGGTATTATCTCCAGCTTGACCACTAATTGACTCTCATGAAGTTCGCCTCCTCCCGGTACTTCATCTGCGCTAAATGTTATTGGCTGCTTCTGCCATTACTTGAGCTTTGGTATCTTTGCTAAATTCAGTATTTCTTTTCCTTCAACATCTCTCACGTATACACGACTCAACACATTGTCGTGGAAGTCTTCTATGCTTTTGAAAGAGTGTATTATTGAATTACATTGTAGATTTTTGGCATTCGCTCCTACTTCTATTAAAAAGGTGTTTTTGCCTTTAATTACTCCTGATGATTTCCCTCCTATCATTGGTTGCGCTGGTGGTGATGGAGGTAGTGGCGTATCTAGGAAGTGATTAAGCTTTCCTTGTCCAATCATTCTTAATATTATTCTTTGAATATTCTTACATTATTTTTGTGTGGCCGTGGAAACGATGATAAGCAAAAAACTCTTTACTTCTTCTTCTCGA
Organism: Papaver armeniacum; assembly: GCA_023531295.1. Taxonomy (NCBI): domain Eukaryota; kingdom Viridiplantae; phylum Streptophyta; class Magnoliopsida; order Ranunculales; family Papaveraceae; genus Papaver; species Papaver armeniacum. Next base: position 668,413 of record JAJJWW010009657.1, on the reverse strand, counting down.
TGGTGGTTCTTGTCCAAGATTAGGTGGTGGTGTTATCTCCTCCATTAATATAACAGCTTCCAAAACTTTCTCCATTTTTGTGTTAAGAGGTGGCATCCTGACCTCTTCATGGACTCTGTAGTTCGCACCATGATTGTAATACCTCATATTCCCTCCATATACGTCTCCATGATTATCATATCTTGCCACTTTGTTGTTTCCTTCATGGTTGTTGTATTTCCTCTCTCTGTATTCTTGCTCGTACATTTCTTGGTCTCTGCTACTCATAACAACCTACCTTTGTTGACCTTCTACGATTAATTTTTCTTTGCTTCCCTGTGAAGTACTCGCAACAAAATTTTCTATTATTGGTATTACACTTGCATTCCTTGTCTTTTCGCCCGTTATTGCGATCGAGTAAGACTCCATATCTCTTTGCTTTTCTTCAAGCGCGATATACTCCTCTTGGTACTCGCATAGCTCAGCCATCGTTATTCTGTCTTTCATTCTAAAGATCTGTGTAAATAACAAGTCAGTTGGTAACAATGCATTGATGAAGGCCAAGATGAGATTTCTTTCATCCACTCGTCCTTCCATTTCACTACTCATTGTCATATGTCTGTTGGTTATATCTCGCAGGCTTTCGTTCGTTCTCCTTCGCAGACTGAATTCTTTTTCAATTACTGGTCTTAGCATACTACTGCTGATGTATTGCCCCAAGAACAGACTCTGTAAGTGCTCGAATGATTTATTATTCCTACTGTCAACCCATCGAACCACTTCAAGGCTTCTCATGCGAGACTGGCTGGAAAAAATTTGCATAAGACTGCCTCATTATCCTCATATTGTAACAAAGCTAAGTTGTATGTCTTTATATGCTTAATCGCGCATGTAGATCCATCAAAGATGCTAGGAAATGTGGGTAGTGAGCATTTTCTTGGAATTGTTACCGATTGTATACTCCGTGCGAAGGGTGTCCTTGCTGCTTCTTCTACTGCATCCTCTAGCTGTCTTCTTCCTCCATCTTTCCCTTTAGTTACTAAATCTCTTAGATCCGCTATTTCTCTTCGGATTTGAGCGTTTGGGAATATGTCTTCTTCTTGTTGTTGCCTTGGTATTTTCAACCGGACTTGCCTCACTCTGTTTTCATGTCTTCTTTGTCGTATAGCTTCGTCTAGTTGTTGTCGCTCTTCATCGTCTCTTCTTTCTCTTCGTCTTTCCCTTTCATTTCTCGCATGCTCTTGTACTGCTCTATCTCTCTCATTTTGATATCTTAGCATCTCTCTTCCATGGAGTATCATCCTTTCTTGTTCTGCATCCTCGCTGCTCGTCATCATGCGTGTAGTTTTTCTCTCTATTTCGCTCCAATCTACCTTATCTACGATGTCTTCGCCGGGGTTCATTCTCACCCACTTGGATATACCTATTTTCCATGCGATCACCTTCGTGCTCCTCCTGCGAGTTTTCGTTTACCTGAAAAGTATTATCCAAAAATTATCCTGTGTATTATCCCCATGCTCAGATCTACTCTCCTAGTGGTACTCCTGCTTTTCCTTGATCTCGAGCTCGCACGTGGATCTTGACTGTGACTTTTGCTCTTGTAATCTCTGATTTTCCTCTCTTAACTCATCTTCTTCTTTCCTCTGCCAATCGCTGCCTTAATTTTGCGATGGTCATGTTGTCTTCAATTTCTCCTACTGCTCCTTCTTCACGTGTTCTTTCTTCATTTTCTTTCGCAGTATCCGAATCAGTAGTGTGAATGCTTACTGCATCATGATTTCTTTGATCGTCTCCCTTTGTTCCTGCTGGATCTGAGATCTGAGTGGCTGAGATCTGTTGTTTTCCTCTCCCATTCTTGATGTCTCTGCGATTTCTCCTCTTATTCTACCTGCAATCCTTCTACTCCTCCTAATCGGTGTTTCGTTTTCTCCTGCAGATACTTGTCTCACCATTTTGTATTCTTGAAGTAACACTTGTGCAAGCTTATGAAAACTAAAACTTGTTCAAACTAAAACTTCCTTCCTTAATGAAAACTGTATTTTGAATGAGTGAATTCCAATGTTGAAATTTCAAGAAAACAATTGAAATCTTTTACGAAAACAAGAACAACGTACAAGAAATTTTTCAAAAAGAAGATCAACTTAAAATTTTCACAAACAGGTATAATCCCCTTCCCAAGCTGTATTCTAGCGCCAAAATGTAGTAGTAGAAAATCATACTACTACACCCCTTAAACAATCTATATAGTAAATTATGAAACCATTGTGAAGAACACTTAAAGAGATTTTATTAAGTTTAGAAATCAATACAAAGAAAATAAAACCCTAACTTGGGAAGCAAATAACTTTCGCTCTCCTAAAGTTCTATCTCAACTCTCAAAAAGACCTCTCTCTTCACCACAAGGGTGGTTGGTCCTATATATAGGGATTTTACATAGTGGAGGACAGCTAACAAAGCCCCTATTTTCGGATCTTACATGCGACATCTTCGCACCCATGTGATTATTTGGAGCATATAGATTACTTCATCTACCTAATAGGAAATGATAAGGGGTGTCTAAATTTGCTGAAATTACCAACCCTCTATTAAATATTAATACTACCAATATATACCCCCATTAACTCTTAATAATAAAACCTAAAACTAAAATCAGATTCAATTCCTAACTTAAAAACTGATTCTTCTTCTCTTCTTCTCCCTCTTTTTTCTTTTTCTTGGAACCAAAACATTGTCGATTATCGACGATCCAAAATCGATTAATCGTTTTTTTTTCTATAAAATGCTGAAACCAACAAGAGTGAAGCATGCTACTAACAGGAAATTTCTTGGTGAGAGAAATCCCGGAACTGTTAAAGAGATTCGAAACAAACCGAAGAACACAACAGTTGAGGAGGAGGAACTATATTTGATTGCACAACAAGAGGAGGAAATGGGTTGAATCAGGTACTTTTCTATCAACCCAATCCTCTAAACTAGGTTTTAGTAACATGCAATCGTTAAAAAATTGAAAATTTTGAAATCAAATTTTTCTAGGTTTACCAGAATCGGATTAAGTCAATATACTTGTGAACCGATTGTGTTTAGAAACGGTTGATGTTCTTGCCCAAAAACACCGATTATGTTGCATGTGTTTTCTGGTTCGAGAAATTTGAACTAGAATCGGACAATGTTAATGTCCACATATCCTGATTAAGTTACTGTAGGGATAACCGTTTTTCTGTAACTTTTTTTTCATTAGAATCGGATTACAAATGTGTCCATATAAACCGATTATGTAGCCTTTGGTTTCATAACTTCTTAACCCATAATCGGATTTCATTTGCATTTATAAAAACCGATTGTTGATGTGAAGGTTAGAATCGTATTTTATATGTGTATCGAGTAAACCGATTGTTGTAAGAAAAAATGGCCAATTTTTCGATATCTTTTTTTCGTTAGGATCGGATTACATGAGAACTTATATAAACCGATTGTTTAAGTATTATGTTAGGAATCGTATTTTAATTATGTATCGAGTAACCGATTATGTACCTAGAATTCAAAAATATGCATTGAATTCCATTATTGTTTGTCGCTTATCTCCGTATTCTACATGCCAAATAAGAGCAGGCAACCACGGCAAGCCGAAAAAAAATATAAGAGGAAAAATGACTTTGATTCTCCTCAGAGTTTGGGACCTCGTCGAGAGGGTGGTAAAAATTTAAATGCTTCCCACTGAAGGGGCTCGCGGAGTAAAGCCAAAGGAATCCGCATCAATGACCCATCACCTCAAACGGAGCAACCAACACAAGAAGAATCTGATTTTGATACACCTATTGAAGAAGAAGGTGGTGATAGAGAAGTTGCTGAAGAAGAAGGTGGTGAGGAGGAAGTTGATGAAGAAGAAAGTTGTGGCAAGGAGGTCAACGAACAAGAAAGTGGTGGCAAGTAAGTTGATGAATAAGAAAGTGAGAATGAATGTGATGAAGAAGAAAGTGAAAATGAAGTTGATGAAGAGATAGGATAAGTTCAAGAACAAGTCCAAGGAGGAGAAGTTCAAGAACAAGTTCAAGGAGGAGAAGTTCAACAACAAGGTAAGATAAATGGTAAGAATGATGGTCCTAAGAAGAAGAAAGGGGACCACATACCCGACCTGCTGAAGAGGTTTCCTCGCGACCCTACTGATACCATTTACGGTTTACCGGGTGATGGAGGAAAGTTGTTATGGGTTTATAAAGAGAGTTGGGCCACTGCCGTATGCCATACCATATTAACTACCTAAACCTTATGTTATGTAACATAAAACTTATTATCCGTGTAGTGTTTTGATTATTGTCCATCTGATTTGTTTTGTTTTAGAGGATCACAAGGATGTCGTTCGTTGTATGAAGCCAAGAAAGTCAGTGAGTATGATGAAGAATTGGCAACTGGAAGCACCAGAATCAACTGTTGGAGAAGTTGAGGAAGTAATCGAGCTAGTCAAATCTACGGGGTTGTTGGCTAAGGTCGACAATTTGGTTCTTGGTTTCGACAAACCTCTTTTTTCCACTTTTGCCAAGAGATTTTACGGGGAAACGGATACTTTGCATCTTCCGTTTGGCGAACTGACGATAACTCAAAATGATGTGAAGCTCATTACCGGGCTAAGCATAGAAGGTAAATCCGTGAAACACAAAGGATCCGCGCAAGAACTTGAGCGAGACAAGATTTACGAGTTCACCAAGAATGTGTTCCAATGGGATGAAGAGAAGACCGATTCAGATATGCTAGTAGGTACATCAAAGCAGAGGATATTCAGTCGACATAATGCTTGAGGTAAAACTTCATGGGAACAAAGAAGCTTCGTGCTGAGGGAAAATAGGTGACCAAGGAACGTATCTTCGCTATAGTCAATGCGTATGTCCTCTCCGTCCTGGGAGCTGTTATCTTCCCCAACGTTTCCAGTGCCCGTATGAGCGCCAACCAAAGTAGTCGAAATCGTTCCTCGGACCTACTCGGTTGGGGACCTTGGAGCGAGGAGCAATAAGTTCGGACTTGGAAATCGCCAAAACTCGGTCTACTACTTGGAACTTATTTATTCGAGACTTATATATTGCTGCTCATAAATCATGGATTGTACGTAATTAAAATTAAAATTTTAACACTACCATGTAACTAAGTGTGTATATTGTTATATTGAACATATTGATCATGTATTTAGATGTTTTCTGTTTGATAACTCTCATCTGAGGGGTTACAAATATTTTATTTTTTGATTTTAGTGCATGCGAGGCCAACTCGGAAAAACCGTTAACTCGTTTTGCTCAAAAATCGGTCCAAATCGGCAAAATCAACCGATTTAATCGCTAAAAATCGAAAATGGCTTGGAATCGGAAATCGCCTCGGTCATATAGCCTGGAGCGATTACTCGGGGAGTAATCGGCCTTGGAGAGCGATTTTGACTACACTGGCGCCAACTTTATTCAGTTGTTGCAACCAGTTGACAAGATTCACGAATACTCTTGGGGCTCTGCCATCCTTGCACACTTGTTGAACGTGTTGAGAAAGGTTTCTAGGGCTCAAAGGAACCAAATCGGAGGGAATATGGCTTTTCTGCAAGCATGGATATAGTTGCACTTCCCAATATTTGCCGAAAGGGCGTTAAGAACAAGCAATGGGAAGGTAACTATTATGGTGACATGTACACCTACAACAGTAATCCGAAGTCCCAAAAGAGGATTACTGAAGTTGAGACGCTAGTTGGACAACTTGACGACGAAAAATGTTGTCTTTGACTCTTACAAGAAGAATTTGGCTAAAGGAAATGGAAAGATGGTTGGGTGCACCGAGAAAGAACGTTATTTGGGGCCTTTGTTTCACCCAAGAGGATATGTAATGTACAACCCGACGAAAGTCGCAAGACAATGTGGATACGTACAAAAAATCCCAAAGAAGCACAAGAGGTTTAAAATCAATGAGAAAAAAAGTGAGTCATTGGATAATGACATTGAGGTTGTTCACCACCCTTTACCATCATGTGAATACTGGGATGAGAGAAGGTACAACAAACATGTTATGGATGGTCATTCGAAACAGATGATAAGGCAATTCCGGGTTACATGCCATGGTACCTCAATGTTTCGCATACTCGAGTGATACGAATAGATGAGAGTCCCCAGATATAGGATAAAGATACAACTCTCGAATACCTAGTATGTATTAGTAATCAATTACGGTTTTGTTAATGGTTTTAGCATGATTTGTTGAATCTTTGTTGTTTAAAATGGAAACAGAGAAGACAAGTTGGGCGCTTGATAACCCAAGCAATGCTAGATATCAGGGAAGGGAAAATGTTAAGGCCAATGAAAAGCTAATTGATGAATTGAATAGTCTTGAAGATGTAGAATCGGGTGCAAAGTTTTGGGAAGCGGAGGTGGTCGAGCAGACAAAGAAAAAGAGGACGAAAATCACCGCAAAAAGGAAGTCTCAAGGTGAATCGAGCAGCTCCCAACGTGCTAAACGAGGAAGAGGTGGTCTTGGACATGGTCGTGGTGGGGATGTTGGTGGTGATAAACATGTTGATGAATGAATAGTTTCAAACTTATGTCTTTAACTATGGATAATTATGGAGTCAAAACTTATGTCTTAAACTTATTGTCGTATTAGGTTTGGTTATGTTCCTAGTTTATGAATGACTGAATCTGGTTTCTTTTGAAAATTGTTTGTGTTTGCCTAAGACGCGACAAAAGAACCAACTACAATGTGTGTGCGCAAAAAATGCAAGATTCTTGCAGTTTTTCAGTCAGAATCGGTTTACATTGACCTATATAAAATCTGATTCTGACAGTTTTCCAGGGGTACAATTTTAGAATCGGGGTTTGTGGGTGCACAACATAATCTGATTCTGGGAATTAATTTCATTTACCTGGTTTGTAAGTATTCATAATCGGTTTGTACATATACTTTTAAAGTCCGATTCTGAGAAAACAAAAAAATCCAGAGTTTTGATAACCTTCAGAATCGGACTATTTGGGCATCCCATGTAATCCGATTCTTGTAAGGAAAAGTGGCGATTTTTATATATCTTTTTTTGATAAGAATCGGATTACAAGTGAATTATTAAAAACCGATTGTTTAGAGGAAGAATTTTACAACCTTCATAATCGGTCTATGTGGACATCCCATGTAATCCGATTCTTGTAAGGAAAAGTGGCACTTTTTATGTATCTTTTGTTGACAAGAATCGGATTACATGGGAAATATTAAAGACCGATTATTGGGAGGCATATTTTATATTATTTTTCAAGGACACAATCGGTCTATGTGGACATTCCTAAAAACCGATTGTTTGAATTGAATTTGAGAAAATAGCCGTTGAGTCTTTATCTATATAAAGACAACCTCTTTGAGCCAATCCCACATCACACACTTAGCCTAGAAAATGAAATGGGATCCGGAAGAATATATGCGGCTCGTGAAATGGGAACCGTATGAAGATTTTTGTCTCGTTAAATCGTTTGCTAATACGTTTCGTGAACGACTGAATGAAATCTATTCAATGTTTTGGAAGAGAGTTAAAGAGTTATTTTATCGCGAATCCAAATAACCGCAAATGGAGAGACTTGGCATTTCGATTCAACTACATAAAAAGTGAAATGCGAGAGTATGTTAAAGTTAGAAATATGGTGTACCAACATCATCCACAAGCTCCTCTTAGGGAAAAAATGATTAATCCGATAATATTTGTACTTATGTCATCGTTAAAAGTTCGCATACTATAAAATTTAAGAATTCATTGAATTTCAACTGAAACGTTTCAATGGGCTATGGAGAATTCGTAATGGGGAAACTAAGTTCATTCACCACAAAGAATATACGACGTTGTACCGACATGCTCGGAGGTTCATTGACGAACATTTGATGTGTCAAATTCTAGAATTACCATACTGAATCTTATATATGTAATGCGCTAATTTCCTAAACTATGTAATGAATATTTTGTTTCTGAAAGTAATGTAAAATCGGATTATGTGGACATCCATAAACACCGATTTCAACAATCGGTTTATGTGAGTATTGAAAAAAAAAACCCGATTCTGGGTTTACTTCGTCATTTTAAAAACTCAACCCAGAATCGGTTTACAATCGCACTACCATCAACCGATTATAGTTCGAGTTTTAAAAAAAATATAAAAAAAATCAAGTTTTGATGATAACTTAATGGTAGTTGATTTCAAGGTTTACTTGATTAAACATCATTTAATCACCCAAAATAGCACTAATTAATCAGGGGTAGTTTTTCCATTTAGTAAAATAGTTGGATAAGGGGTTATCCATTTTACTTCAAATAATTATTTTTTGTCTTGTAGTCGTAGGCCCCAAATAATCATACTAGACCCCAAACTAGACAGGTATTTTAAGTTGCTTCGTAGATCTATGCATGTAAGATTCGAGTGGATTTGCCTTGACTCATTGTTTCTACAATACAAAGTTCATTGACACCTGCACAACAAAAACATAAATGGACTAGTCTGGCTAACTATTACAGGTCAGGCAAGTGACACACAATGATTGCGCGTTACAACTTAGCCGGCCAGGTCAGTGAAGCGCAAAGGTTGCGCGTTACGCATAGACTGTAAAGCGCTAAGGTATCGCTACCCTGAAGGGCCTGTAAAGCGCAAGGATTGCACTAAACTGTAAAATCAGTGGCCAAGTAATGAAGCTTATTGGCCGACACAATTAAGCTTCATTGAGGAAGACAAGGAAGGCTAAGTTGACAAATGCAACATGCGATATTGGCATTGATGTATATCCGTGGAATTGAGTTGGACCAAAGTCAAGGATGATACAAGATTATAGAATAGGGCAAGAGTTGATCTATGGAATTAGTTCAGGGCTGGCCAAAGATTGAATAATGCAAACAAGCTAGTAATGCAAGAGTGGCATTACTATTGTCGAGCAAATTGGCTAAGTGAAGCATATGACGCAAGAATAACCAAAATGATCTAAGGCAGTGGACGAGATGATTGAAGCGCAACAGTGGTGCAATATGGAGGCCAAGTTCATTAAAGCGCAACAGTTGTGCAATATGAAAGCCGAGTTCAGTAAAGTGCAACAGTTTTGCAATATGGCACAAGTGACGGTTAGGGGTTGATTATTGGCTTTGAGAGCATTCCAATGAAGTGAGAAAAGTTAGAACGGTTACAAAGTGTGTTTATAACCATATTAGAGTGTTCATAACCAACAAGAACAGGTGTGTCACCAATTGGCATGACAACACAAAAGGTGGCAGTTGAAGTTGGCGGTTATGGAAACTACTTGGACACTTGGCTGTCCAAGGCTTGTGCAAGCGGTTGCACAGAAGTTTTGGCCTTATCCTAGTTAGTATAAATATCCTAGGAATCAATAATGTTAGTGTTGTTCATTTGGAAAGAAGAACCACTGATTGTAGAGAGTGTTAGTCATTCACCAAGAGGGTCAATGGCCTGTTTTGGTCCATTTGATGGCCAAGTTTTGTAATCTTCCTTTAGTGCAATAAAATGGGTTTGTTGCAGTATTCTTTGTGTTTATGATGTTTCTGATTTTGTGAGTTGATCAATTGGTTTGATGCATGGCAAACCTCTTATGCTAATGGTGGCATGAAGAGTTAGAGAGAAAGAAGAAGAGACTTCCGTTGTGTATTTCCTTAAGAGTGAAGGCAGATGCATACTTCGATGAAAGTATGCAAGGCTGAGTACTTGTGGGTGAAGTTGATTCACTGAACCACAGAGTATTGCCAGTCATGTCCCCATGAAAATTTTAGGCGATTAAATGGGCATGTGACAGCAGGTATCAGAGCGGTGTTTGGGGACACTGTTCTTGATTTTTCTCTCTTTTACTCAAGTTGGTGTCATTTGTTTGTCAAATTCAGTGAAGAATTGTTTGGGTTTCGTCAGTATGGAGACTAGTTGTTGTGTGTAAAGATCAATTGGAAAGAACTTTAAAGCTAGAAGTAGCAACATGCCAAGAAATTTCATGGCAAAGGTGCCTGAATTTCAGCCCAAAGTATTAGACGAACATGCGAGAATCATTGGAAACCGGGTTTTCAAGTGATTGCATGACAAAACTAAGAAGTATGCTGACTTCTATGGTGCAAGTCAGAAGTTTAAGTCCATGTTTCTCACAAGTATGCAAATATTACGCATTTGGAATGCATATCTTTGTGGTGTTATCAGTAGCGAGTACATTACATGTTGTAATGGTAATTTTGCGAAAAATCCTGAATGCAAAGATGATGTAGGCCTTTGCAGCAAAGATGATGTATGCCTTTGCAGTGGAAAAGAAGATGAAGAACTTGTCTATGCGAAAGATTGAAGGTGTTTTCATCGTAGTCAGTTTGATGAAAGATTAAAGTTTTCTCTCTCGATGCATATACCTTGGTGGTAATGCAAAGTTTGGTTGCGAACCAGCATTTTTGTGGCAATGTGATTCCATAAAAGAAGAATTGGATGGCCAATTCTTGTCTAACATAAAGCTTATGGAAATGCTGGAGAAATAAGCAAAAGTTAGGGAAAAAACCAATACATTGTGGTCTTGTGTTTGCAAAGAGTTCTTCGTTGATGCTAGATGCGCACAAGGAGTGTGCTAGAACCTGGTTTATGAAAGTGGGATCAATATGCTTGGACAAGGGTGTCCAAATACCTACATTTGATCATAACCACAAGCGGATATTTTTGTCGACTGCAAATCAACAATTTTTGCTGCTGAAGTTGATTTTGGAGAAGGGGAAAGACAAGACTAACCAGTCGTGCATGGGCAGTAAAAATGAGTTCCAGTTTGAAGAAGAATACAACATTCTTGCTTCAAGGAACGTAAGCAATGGGTGCCTCATTTGCAATGATTATGGCCTTGTTAAGATTGTCCAAGGGATTTGTCCCCAAAAGTTATTGAGTAATATGACTATCTGAGCTCTATGGTGATGCTCAGAATCACTAAGTTAAGTCCGTTCCAGTTGTGCAAAGGTGTACAAGTTTGCGTTAAAATTCGGGCGTTGACTTGCATGGCAGATTTGCAACAGTAACATGCTCTAAATGGGATTTGAGCATGGCCAAGATGCATGATGCGATTGAAGATGCAAGTTAGGCGAATTGTAGATACGTGAAGAAGGAAGGACAAAGTAGTGGTGATGCATAAGAATGACATGAGGTCATTTTTGAAGAAATCTTCATGAAAGCTAAAGCAACATGATAGCCTCAGTTTGAAGGATTATTCAACTAAGTGTTAATTATATTGTGCTTCGTTATGGGAGTCGCATAAGAACGTTGATAGTTAGAAGATTGCATGTGGCAATGTGATTTGCAACATTAGGGACAGTAGGTGCTATCTCGTTTCCTTGTTTGCTAAGAAGAGAAGATGAAGTCAGTATTGCAAGACTTGTTAGGTTTTACAAGTTGCAATCAGTTGGTGTGAGTATTTGCTGAAGTTTGAGTATACTTTAGGTTGGGTCGTATTGACCTTGGTGTTGGGAATTGTCTCTCTATGTAAGGTAGTAGTGAATGAGGGTAATTGAGATGAAAGTTCTTGTATCTTTCGTTCAAAGTAAAGCTAGTTCACGTGGAAGATATTGCATAGCATATTAAGCCAAGATATGCAATAGAAGACGATGAAAGTGAAATAAGCAAATAGAAGAGTTGGTGGCATAGACGAGTTTGTTGTTGAGAGTTATGTGTAAGTGCGATGGCATTTGGCAGCGATAGTATGGAGTAACGCAAAAAGAATGAAGATGTAAGTCCATCAAGTATATGAGTTAACAGTAACTCATAGTTAGGAAGAACATGATGTTGTTTTTCCGACACATTAAAGCGTAGCAGTTTGAAATAGCAAGTGAGGATTTGCTGGTTTCAAAGGCACGTGAAGAGGATTTCTTGTCCAAAGTGACGGTGGGATTTCCCAGGTAATCCTAAGTCATGATTATACCAAAGTCATGCATTTCAATCAAGGTTTTGCGATAGTGCAAGCAAACAACATCAAGGTGCTGGTTTTTTAGCATACAAATGATGCAAGTCCAAGAAGGTGAAGTTTGCAATATGATTTGGAGGCCAAATCTAATAAAAGTTCTGATGTTGGCAAAGTGCAGCAAAGACTATATATTGTGGCGCATACCAGAGTGGTATCGAATCATAGCTTGCATATCTTAAGGTATGGCATGTTTGGCGAAGGCGTAACATGATTGAAGCATAAGTCCAAGTCTTGTATAATTCATGTTATGTTGCATGGTGCAAATAAAGTCGAAAAGTAAAGGCATAAGACTATGGCAATGATCATAGTGATCAGTTGGGGAGAATCATTACTTGTGTATACTTAGGCACAAATGATTCATGTGAAATTCAAGCCTAATTCATGGAATTGGCAAGAGGAATTTCAAGTTTGCACTTGGGTGTTGATATATGATTTGAAATGGAGTTGAAAGCGGTCGCGACGCAACAACAAAGTTCAAGATCAGTAAGATCAATGGCAAGGCAGTAAAGCTAAGTGATGCTGATGCTAAGACATAGAAGTTGGCTAAGGGCGTTTTGCAAAAGCCAGCAAAGATTGCTGAATTTCATAAAGGGTTCTGAAAGTCTATGCAACGGAGATTGAGACCAGTATAGCGAGTATACTTGGTTGCGTTCAACGAGGACGTTGAACAGATTAGGTGGGGGAGGTCTATTATGGTCAAGCAAGTGACGCACAATGATTGCGCGTTACAACTTAGCTGGCCAGGTCAGTGAAGCGCAAAGGTTGCGCGTTACGCATACACTGTAAAGCGCTAAGGTAGGGCTACCTTGAAGGGCCAGTAAAGCGCAAGGATTGCGCTAAACTGTAAAGTCAGTGGCCAAGTAATGAAGCTTATTGGCCGACACAATTAAGCTTCATTGAGGAAGACAATGCATGCCAAGTTGACAAATGCAACATGCGATGTTGGCATTGATGCATATCCGTGGAATTGAGTTGTCCCAAATTCAAGGATGATGCAAGAGTGTAGATTAGGCCAAGAGTTGGTCTATGGCATTAGTTCAAGGCTGTCCAAAGCTTGAATAATGCAAACAAACTAGTAATGTAAGAGTGGCATTACTATTGTCGAGCAAATTGGCTAAGTGAAGCATATGACGCAAGAATAACCAAAATGAGCTAAGGAAGTGGCCGAGATGATTGAAGCGCAACAGTGGTGCAATATGGAGGCCAGGTTCAGTAAAGCGCAACAGTTGTGCAATATGAAAGCCGAGTTCAGTAAAGCGCAACAGTTGTGCAATATGGCTCAAGTGACGGTTAGGAGTTGGTTATTGGCTTTGCGAGCATGCCAATGAAGTGAGACAAGTTGGAACGGTTATAAAGTGTGTTTATAACCATAATAGAGTGTTTATAACCAACAAGAACAGGTGTGGGCACCAATTGGCGTGACAACACAAAAGGTGGTAGTTGAAGTTGGCGGTTATGGAAACTACTTGGACGTACATTTGGCTGTCCAAGGCTTGTGCAAGCGGTTTCACAGAAGTTTTGGCCTGATCCTAGTTCGTATAAATAGCCTGGGAATCAATAATGTTAGTGTTGTTCGTTTGGAGAGAAGAACCGCTGATTGTAGAGAGTGTTAGTCATTCACCTAGAGGGTCAATGGCATGTTTTGGTCCATGTGATGGCCAAGTTTTGTAATCTTCCTTTAGTGCAATAAAATGGGTTTGTTGCAGTATTCTTTGTGTTTATGATGTTTCTGATTTTGTGAGTTGATCAATCGGTTTGATGCATGACAAACCTCTTATGCTTATGGGGGCATGAAGAGGTAGAGAGAAAGAAGATGAAGACTTCCGTTACGTATTGCCTTAAGAGTGAAGACAGATGCATACTTTGATGCAAGTATATAAGGATGAGTACTTGTGGGTGAAGTTGATTCACTGAACCGCAGTATATTGCCGGTCATCCCATGAAAATTTTAGGCGATTAAATGGGCATGTGACACCAACCAAGTAATACAGCAGTGTCCCGGGGCGGTTAAGAATGTGACAGTCCCTCTTTAGATCTCTAATCAATTCTACCATTTCAAATTAAAATCAATTCTACCATTTCAAAATAAATTAATAGGTGACAAATAATTTACAGACAACAAATCATGGTTTTTTCTTCTTTTTTTTTTTTTTTTTTTTTTTTTTTTTTTACCGGAAGAGAAGATATATTTGAAAAGAGAAATGTGCATAGGTTCTGCTAGAGGTGGAGAAAAAAGAAAATAAAAATTACATAATAATAGCGTCCTCATTGTTGAGCAGAACTTGCAAAGTTCAAGTGCACTTTATGCTTAGCTGCTGCTGCCCAAGAAAGTACCATGGGTTTCGCCTCAATGCCAAGGTCCAATGTGCCGAGGTCCAAATCAGTCTTAAAACTATACTTTTGTTCAAAGATTTGGCAACCCCAAATATATAATTCCCAGAATTAGAAAATCATGGTGTTGATGTTGTGGTAGTTTCAGAGACATCAGCTAAGTTCTGAGATTTGAGCAAAATCGCCATTTGATGAAGAGATGCTGGCAAAATATCCAACACCACTATTCTATTCTGAGTTGCCAAATTATCCTAAAGACAAATACTACCGCTGTCTCACACATTGATTGGACTGAAGAATGAAGAGAGGCGGTGGTTAGTATCTAATTTCAGCACCGAACGTAAATGAGTTTGTCATCTATATTAACAAAAATGTGACTAGTAGTTTACACTTTGCACCGAACTTGTGTAAGATGCAACAGGAAGTAGGAGTATCTAATTTCAGCACTTTAAATCCCACAAAATTTTACCTCCATTACATTTCTAGGTTCATGCACACATATTTCTTGGATACAAATCAAGTAATGTATATACAAGTTTAAGGATTGGCATGGAGAAATAAAATGAAACAGGAAATTTTTAGCTTTGTGCTTAACTGAACCAACGGACTAGCAAATCATTTCTGGATGTTGCTAGACGTAAAGATAAGAGCTAGGTAGTCACTCTGTTGATGGTATCTGACAGTACTTCAAAACAGCATAACTTGAATTGACAAGTACGAGCAATTTGATTACTGACGCTGGACCTATTACGGTCTTTCTTGCTTGCCCACCAGGAAAATTTACTTTGCTCGGTGATAGATATATAAGTCTCAAATAAGTATAGCTGGGTGTGCGTCATTCCATTGTCTCTCAGGCTTTCAAGTGTTGTAACGTCTCATATGTTAGTTTTCTTATCATCCTTACTACTACTGCCTTCATCATAGTAACTGAAAGGGAGTGGGACTGACTTGAAAGCACGGAACTTTCCAACATTGTTCAAGTGCTCATTCTCCAACCTGATTAACAGCACCCAGTGCCAGCTTAGTAAAAGTTTAAATATAATAATAAAATTTGTAACCACAAAAAATATGTGAACAGACATGTGCCGAAAAGTAAGATGCTATTTATGCGCAACATTTTTCTCAGGTTACATGGCATGGATGTGGCAGGTGATGTCCTCATGCCATGTCAAGTGATCTCCTAGTTTGTGGCTCATTCAGGAAATGAAAAATTATATGGACTACACTAACCCATATTCCCATCCTGTGGTTGACCATTACGTGGTCAATGAGACAATGGTAACATACCTGAAGAAATTCCAAATCCCTCGACGGAGAATCTCCAGACATGCTACTATGGTGGTTAAGGCTCTTCGATGTGAGAATGTCACATGGAAATTCACAACGTATTGCAGCCAAGCAAGTCTTAGAATGACGTTAATCACCTTCATCGTAATAAAGAAATCTTTGAGAATTTGAGAATCTCAAACTTAAAAAGAAGATACAATGTCATCACATAATGATAGGACTATAGCATACATACATACCATGGCTATGAAGTAGATGCTAGTGTGTGAGATGAGAAGTTTATCTCTCAGCCAAGGGTTCTTTGAATGCCGTTGAAGAAGCCCCCAATCCTTGACGATGTCCCAATAAGTACTCATGCTTGTTGCAACGGCAGAGCTCACTACAGCCGCAACTCTCCAACTTGTTCCCTTCTTTAGATCAAACTCTGTCCTGATTAGGACTGCAATTATTGTCAAGAGGTATTTTAAACCGTTGTATGCCTGAGACCCATCTTTCTCTTCAACCCACCGACGGAGACACTGTAACAAAACCACATACTAACATGGTTAATAGTGTGATGGGGACATGGGGTTAAACCCAAACAACACACGTAAAGGAGCACAAGATTGATGCTGTGAAACTAAGCACCATAGATTTATATACTTTGCATCTTATGTTTTCATACTAAAGGTTGATGCACAGTTAAATTTGCAACAACTCCCAGAAAACTTGTTTTTCTGAAAAAGACATTAAAACGTTTGGTGCTAATGTGGTGGTCCTATAGGCTAACAGCTAAGAATCAGTGCATTTAATAACCATAATAGACTTGTGTATAGTGCCTTAGGCTAATTTTCTATTATGATTACACTTGAATATCATTCAAAAAAGTACAACACAAGATGAGATTACGGTAATACCTGGAGCAACCGAGACCAGTGTGGGAGAACTGCTACAATGAAGTAGAACGAATTATAAATGGCACTCTGGCGGCAATTGTTATGCCTCTTTCTAAAGTCTCCCCATGCATAGTAGCAAATATAGAACTCAAGACTCCTAAAGGCCTGGACCTGAAATGTAATTGTTACACACCAGTTAATTTGTAATAGAATGCAATATTTACTTATTTTTGTTATCAAACACCAAAGATTTGCATGATAGATACCTGGCTAGTAAGTTGGTCTGCCAAGAAAAAGTCAATGTACGTAACCTGTGAATGCAAAGATTTAAAAACTATAAAACAGTCTCAACTATTGGTTTAGTCTGCAGTTTTTGTTTTAATGGATCATGTATGTACCTTGTAGAAAGGAGCACAAATACAATGCCATATTGATTTGATAAAGAAAAAACGACCAGAACGATATATAATGTTGAAGGGGCAAAATGCTATGGCAAGTACGAGCTGCAAACAAAACATAAATACATGGTTAGTGGTTCTGTTATGTATTTCAAATCCCTAGCCAGTTCTCGCTTTTAAGAGGAGTCGTCTGCTTTGAAAATCTTACAGTAACTAATCCCAAAGGAACTAACTCGGTGATTGTCTGATAGCTTTGAGTGCCTGGTTCCATCTCCATGTCCAGGTTTGCAAGGACACCAGCTAGTGAGAGTAATGTCAGACCAGCACTGAGGAGAAGCACTTCTCGGTATCCCAACTCCGTCCCTTGCTTGAAACCGAATATAAACGGATAGTTGACTCGGTAACATTTCCAGAAGTATATGTTCACGGCATACATGAGCATGTGCAGGATGATATATGCAAATAAACTGAAATAAAATGATATGAAGAATTCAGTTAAACAATGGAATGCGTTTGTACCGTCAGAGCTAGACTGAATACTCAAAAGAATTGCAGAAGAAAGAGAGAGAGAAAAGTCACTGATGTCTTCACTTGCCTATAAAGTGGAAATATATTTTCCATGTACTGAGTTCTTCCTTCCTTGTTCACAAGCTTCCTCGCATTTATAACCAAAACAAGAGCCACTAAAAGCGCTGTCGTACATCCAGCAAAATATCCTGAATAAAAGCGTATTAGTTAATGCCTAAGAAATACAACAATAGCATACAATATTCTTTACTTTAGCCTAATTAAAGAGACATGAATTAAACTAAAATCAACTCATTTCTAAAAGTTTTAATTCATTGTGAACAGGTTCAGTTTACCTAGTAAGAATGTTGTTTTGTGCTTTCCTTTTTTCGCTGTAGGCCACAAGGATTTCATTCCTTTTCTGCGGTTTGAGTTACAGAAGTGCTTGACAAAGGTGGCCTCCACTCTTTCCAAGATCGTAGTAATCTGTGAAGTGACACTAGCACATAAGATACTACAGAGCTGAAATTTTCCAAACAGCCAAGTCATGGAATATGGAAAGTTTTTTTCAAGGTGACACGTGATACTAAATGCAGCCAGAGCAGATTTTCTGCTCCAAATGTATGTCAGAAGACCCGT
The DNA here is from genome assembly GCA_023531295.1 of Papaver armeniacum. NCBI lineage: Eukaryota > Viridiplantae > Streptophyta > Magnoliopsida > Ranunculales > Papaveraceae > Papaver > Papaver armeniacum. Next base: position 650,442 of record JAJJWW010009657.1, on the reverse strand, counting down.
ATACAGAGAATGAAGCAATCTTTATATATTCTTCGGGCATTAAAATAAGTTGTTGCAGTCACATTATATACAAAGTAAGTGCAAATTTTAAGAATATGTTTCCAGATACACAAAAGAAAGATGAAAGCTGGTAAAACATATACAGCAGAAGAAACAATTTTGACATGGAAATTTGAGGTCTTAAATTTTGTATTTAGAAGAATACAGTTGGTTTTCTCTTGAGGGATCTCTTAATAAATCATTTAATTCTATAATAAGACTAACCAAATTGTGCTGCTTATCATTGATTAATGAAAACATTTGAACGAACCTCATCAGAGCTGCCAATGTAAGAGTTGTCCACTGCTCTTAGGTATGATTTTGTTGCACCCCTCAACGTAATCTACATCAATGAGACACAAAAACAGACATAAACATAACCTTCATCAAATCTAGAGAAAGTTATTTAGTATAATATTGAAAGTAAAACACAAGCCTTGACCAGACAGTAGATATCCTTGCTTGAATCTGCCTTTAACAATGAAAGCATTGATATACTGATGAAAGATGCTGACCTTGTCATATTTCTTCATCACTTTTGACAGTGCCAACAGATTCATAAAGCTGGTGCATCAAGCAGTAAAAATAATAAGTTATGTGAAACAAAGTTATATACAGAAAAGTTCTGAAAGCCAATTTACTGCTTGTTACATACCTATAACGTTTTAGTTGGCGAAGCTTCCAGTGGAATTCAATAAAAACCTGCTTTAGCTGCTCTTCAGCCCTTTTCAACTGCTTCCCATTAAAATTCAACTTCTTATCTTTGGAATCCTTGAGGAGCATGGCTTTTATATTTGACTTTGGAGTTTTTGGTTCTTTGCTGATTTTAACATGTTCAAGAATTTCCAGGGGAGCTGGTTTGAAGTTGTCGTTGCCACTGTTACTTTTATCAACATCCACGCCTCCGTTAGAATCCTCGAGATCTTCTCCATCTGCAGTCTCCGTTTCTTGTATCATGAACATTTGCTCTTTCCCTGCAATTTTTTAGACATCATATGTGGCACATAACTAGCAAAGTAATAGATTACATGGTTTTATCCCGTTATTGCACTAAAACAGTCGCATCATATGCTACGGACACTTACTTGGCATTCTTGGGGTGCTTGAGTTAGAAACAGCTGTAGTAGCTAAGCTAGCAACATCAGCCACGAGCTCTCTCACTGCACCAGACATATCAAGACTTGGATTCTCGACCTTGATCCGTAGCGCAATTAGCGCATCCATTTGTTTATCAAGCAGCGTGACTTCGTTCATAACCTCCTCAACCTTGTCTTTGTAGAACTTATCAACCTTGCTGAATTCATAATCAAGTGTATTGAAGAAAACTACTTCTTGCTCAGTTGCATCTTCAGCGAACTTAGTCTCGTACTTCACAATGAGTTTCCTACTCCCTCCACTTCCCTGACCACTATAAATTGGTCTTCAATATCTTCTCCATTTATGAAATCATGACTTTTTCGTTTGTGTAACCCACTGAAAGACCTGTACAATCTCAAGTCTCGAACCAATGATTTCTGTTGTGTCTGTCCTTTCTCTTCCTCCACCTTGAGGATGTCTTGCAACAATGTTGTGAGATATGTATAGTCTAAGTAAGCATCCTTCCACTCAGGCAACATTTGTGACAAATACTCCTTCCAAAACTTCATTTTGTCCTCCCTCTCTCTCACTAATCAGGAGGGCAGCTACATATATGACTGAATTCAGCTTCAATTGCTCAAAATATATGAAATTGGCGTTTCCACTGATAAAAAACAAGAAAACAATTAGGTTTTTTTTTTTTAGATAGGCCAATTGGGGTTAACTAGTAATGAAAATTGAGACGTGCGGTTCAGTAGAGAGATTCAGAATCTAACAACAAAATCAGAATCCAAGAGAATCAAGAAGTATACATTTATTAGGCAGAATCTAAAAATCAACTTACATTATAACTTCCATTAATTGTTCCCAGAAATAGAAGCAGGAATTTAATCAAGAAAACCTCCTCTTCAGAACACATCTTCATCTGGAATTTAATGAAGAAACCTCCTTTTTTCTTATATTTCTTCTTCATCTTTGTTTCTTTCTTTCTCCAGAGAAAGAAAAATGGACCTCTCAGTAGTGAGTTATACTGAAATTGCTGCTTTAAGCTACTAGTATTTCGTTTCTATATTGCTCTCTCGGGATATAACTATCAGCTATGTCGCTGTATTACGGTACAGTGGTCAAGTCACTAAATGGAGATATCACTGACCTAACTTTGACCTAAATTTGAGACTCTGACCGTAAAAAAAAAAGAAAAAGAAAAAATTATAAGGCTTAGTCTAATCATGACCCAAGATTCAACATTCACAGCCACGCCACGTCACCAAAATTCAAAATCATAAGTGTTATGGAAATTCAAGATTCGGGTCAAAAATGTCAAATGATATAGATGCCAAACCATTTGACGTCTTATCTATCAATCGTTAGATCACCAACGAAATTATGAATCCTACGGTGTATATCATCCTGACATTTTAAATTTCTATAAAATATTTCCTAGACGCCTAACCATTTGGCATTTTTGAATTTTTGAGACGCCAAAAAGTTTGGCGTCCCAGTGTTGATTCCACATTAAATCAACGCAACTGATTAATGCAATCTGTTAGAGCATTGCTCGGTCGAACTCGCAAGCGTTTCTATCTCAAGCTTGTTTGTCAAGTTTAGTTGATCAAAACTATATACTTGATTTCTAGTCTACTTATAGCTATGTCTCGGATTAGGATAAAAGTGTGTAGTTAAGCTTTAGACTTCACGGCGTTCACCAATTGAAAAAGAAGATTTACTGAAGAGCTTGGAGGAACTTCATCAACAAAAGGTATGTGGAGACTAAAACTTATCTATATATCACTCAGAAGTCTATTCTATTCTATCTTCAAATGAGACTAAGTCGCATAGCTATATAAACTTTGCGTTATAAACATTTGAAATTTCGATCCGAGTTTATCTCGTTTATATATTTCTTGAAATACTTGTTGGAAGCTTTTCAGCTTTAGCTTAAACTTCATCATCTACTTGACGGGTTTAGTTGGAGACAATTTATTTGTTGGAAACTAAATATCAAGTCAAGATGATCATGTGAAAATTACCTTGAACGTCTTACATGATTTGTGTAACACAATCATTTGAAGTTAACTTGAGAATTTCGTATTGATCGATTAATCACTTGAAAATTACTTGAAGCTAGTGGTATGTGTAAGATTACCATTGTTGTATTTTAAGGGTGTTTCAATGATTGAATGAGAGTTTTAGAACTACTACTAATGTCTGGATATAACACAGTATGCGTACATAGTATGCGAACTGTAAAGTTTAGTTCAGGTCGGGAACTCTTGTTTGCAAACTATGTTTGCAAACGGGTTTACCTGTGGAAGGTCCGGAACTGTGCTTTGCGAACAATGTTTGTGAACGGCTAGACTAGGCCAGGTTTGGAACTATGGTTTGTGAACAGTGGTTGCGAACGACACGACTAGGCCAAGTCCGGAACTATGGTTCGCGTACTCAGTTTACGAACACAAGGGTTAGGTTCTAAAATCGGTAAGTATGACAATTCATACTCATGAACTCAGGCTCATTTGCGAACTCAATTTGCGAACCAAAGTCCCTGGAACTTTAAAAAAATAAGGTATGCGAACTTGTTTTTCAAAGCATGGCATTATGTTCATGAATTGGTTCTTGTATAAGTACTTTGTACAACTACAAACCAAACTGAAAATATTTCAAATTGTTCATGGATATTTCTATGAGATAGTGAACATTTGAACAACTTTCTTAAAGAACATTTAGATTCATTTGATTATCTATCATGATTCATTGATCATCATATTTGATCTAGAAGTGTTAGATGAATGTGGTTAAACTATAAGTGTTCGTGTGACTAACTTCGGTTAACTATTAATAAGCCAACAGGTTATACACATTTAGGTACGGTACATCTATATCTAAATATAGGTATAAGTGTTCATGTGGCTAACTTCAATTAACTGTTAATAAGCCAACAGGTTATACACGTTTAGGTATGGTTCATCTATATCTAAATATAGGTATATTTCATTTGTGTGTACCAAGATAATACCATCTAACGGTGGAGATTGATTGATTATTTTATAAGAGCAATTGCAGTCATGAGACTAAACCAAAGACTAAAAAAACCCATTTTTACTAACTACGGTGCAGGAGCAAAAATTTGGTTTTAATACGCCCCATTTTTTTTTTTTTTTTTTGTTATGGGCGTAACTCAAAGTTACGCCCCATCATCAGAATCCCCACACTCTATCAGGCGCAATCCCGGCCCCTTTTTTTTTTTTTTTTTTTTTTTTGTTATGGGGCGTAACTTTGAGTTACGCCCCATCATCAGGCGCAATCTCAACACCCCGCTCCATCAAGCGTAACTTTAAATTACGCCCGACTAAAGACCAGACTAAAGACTAAATATGGTCTGGGTTTTGGTTATAGTCTGGTGTTTGGTCTTTAGCCCTTCTCCACTGCGTCTGCTTTTTACTAAAAAATTTGGTTATACTCTGCGACTGTGGATGCTATAAGCAGACTTAGCTTGTTAAATCAGGAGTTCATCTAACAGTGAATATCAATTGATTTGTTACTAAGTTATCTTAGTTTTGATTGTAAGCAACCCTGATTTGAAAGACTATATAAGGGAGAACTCTGGCATCTGGAAAACCTAATCCCGACGCTCTCGTGTATCCTAATTGCAAACTAGAGTTGATTCTTCATTAACTTAGGGTTTTCCAAAACCATTATTAGGTTAACGACGTAAAGACTTCATTTGGGATTCGTGAATCCAGATCCAACTATTTTCTCTGTAGTTGCATATTATGATCTTATTTTTTTCTATCATATTGAGTTTAATCTTCTCTAAGGTTTTCTAGAGATTTATCTCCGATACGTAAGATATAAAAATTAATCACAACCGTTCTTCGTCTCAGACTCTTGTGATTCGGCAATAACTTCTTTTGTTAATCAGTTAAGTTATTATGAGGTGACTAATATTTCTAGTCTGCTCTTCGGGAGTATAAGACCGTATTATTAGTTGAGTTTCCTGACACCTTGATTTATCTAAATACGGAAATAACAACCAGAATAGACTTATCTGTGGGAGACATATTTTTTTTATAAGTCTTCGACTTTGGGTCGTAGCAACTCTTAGTTGTGGGTGAGATCAGCTAAGGGAATAAAGTGTGCAGAGTGTTGCTAGGATTCAAGAGGCATAAGGACGCGACTGTACCTTAATCGGTGTGAGACCTAGTTAGGGCTCAACTACATTCCAGTCTGAAGTTAACTTGTAGTAGGCTAGAGTTTGTAGCGGCTTAATACAGTGTGGTTTTCAAATATTTACTAGGTCCCATGGTTTTATGCATTTACGGTTTCCTCGTTAACAAAATTTTGGGCGTATGTGTTATTTCTTTTCCACATTATATTTGTTTATATAATTGAAATATCACAGGTTGTGTGTAGTTCAATCATAGTTGATAAATCCAACCTTGTTTGTTGGATAAGACTTGATTGACACTCGGATATTGGTCTTTGGTACCATCTGAGTTATTCTAATAATAATCAGTCTCACGGATTTCTATAATAGTATTGAGAAAGAGATAAAGCTCTTTGATATCTTTCTTGATTGAGTCACACTTTTAAGTTGGTGCTTTTGGAATTATGTTGGAGTTTAGTCCATACAGATTGCCGAACGAAATATTGGGTGTGGTTGTTATAACCCCGTGTTTTCAAAATCTATAAACACCACTTTTAGCCACGGTTTTCAGTTGTGAATTTTGGAATTTGGATCCCATTATAGTAAGCCTTATTATCGTGCTTTACCGGTTTTACTAAAAAAGATACCTAAAATAACAAGTAACCAACTTACTAACAAAAATAAAATCTCTCTGCAACAATCCGGGGCCATATGATCCCATCTTTGATAAATTAAATTGTATAAATTACTTTATGAGTATAGGAGATAAATATCTAGAGGACATGTGGAAAGCATTCGAGAAGTTTATAAGATATTAGTGTGCTACCGCTGAAGCATGAAAACATTATAACCATGTAGAAATTTACCAAGATAAAGAGATGAGGAAGCAAGGAAAGCTGAGATTCAAATGGGTAATGAAGATCAAAGGGAGTGTTAGGGCATTTGATGGGGAGTCATAACAATCAAATGAGCAAAGACCAGGCAAAATGGGTACTAATCTAGGAAGTAGAAGTTGATCAGGTGAGCAACCAAGTACAATCAGGCGATCATCCGTGGGCACTAAAGAGACTATTCCAAAAAATATGTGATACTCGTGGAGTTTATTTGGGCTATAAAAGAAACATCATTAGAGTCTGCTCTAGGGACAACATAAAATAGAGAGAAAAAGGATACATGCTTAAGTTAATAGATTTGTTAGATTTTTCTTGAGAATTTAGTCTTAATCTTCTCATTGTAATCACTTCATATCCCTAGCACGAGTGATATGACCATTTTTCGTAACTTCAAAAATACTAGTAAAATTCCTTTGGACGTAGATATACTTAACAATTGAACTCCGTAAACCCTTGGTGTCGATGATCATTTACTTACTCATTTACTTGATTATGTATATTTAACTTTATATCTATGTTCATTCATAAGTTTTTATTATCTAACCCATTAGCATGTTCTCTTTAAGTATAATCATGTTTGAGCGGATAAATTATAGTGTAGCGGGTTGTGAGATTTTTTGCAAGTATAGTTTAGCGCTGGAAATATGGAGTGATCACATAGATTCGTCTCACCAGATCTTTGGTCAAAGGTTTTCAGTCTCTAAAATTGTTAGATCATTTCTCGGTTGAACCCACCAAGCGTTGGTATGTCAAGGTTGGTTGTCATATTTTAGTATCAAAACTCAATTAGAGTCGTTTGATTGAATTTACTAGAGTCAACTGCGTTTAGGTTAGATTATAAAGTCTAGGAATGTTTAGGCATACAAGTATTACCTTGAAGACCTGAAGATCGTGAAGACGTATCAACTACAATGAAGATATCATCATATTTGAGGTATAGTGATACTGACTTGACTTGTTTTCATTCCTATCATTGCTTTCAAGTCATTTAAGATTCAAAACATAACGTGCGAGGTTATATTTAATACTCTAGTATTAGACTTGGTCATTTTACTATGATCAAAGTGTCAAGGAAGAATATTTGATTACGAAGTATAACGTTTATCTTTTGAACTTTGTAAAAGTGACATCGGCATATCTATGTAACTTGTTACTTGATTGTGTATTGGATATATGTGTGATTTCATCCTAGGAAACTATGTTTGATTAAATATGGTTAAAGGAATTTCATATACGAAACTTATTACTAATAGGCATGTTGGTATGGTCTTCATTGAAGATCAATTGGATGACCAATTCGAACCTATGTAATATCCTTGGTAGAATCGACATTTACCTAGTTTGGGATATGCGGTAGAACCAATCTTGACTTATGTTGAGAGTCTTGGTAGAACCGATCCTTACCTATTTTGGATACATGGTAGAACCGATCTTAACTATTGTTAAGAGTCTTGGTAGAACCGATCCTTACCTATATTGGGGGATACTTGGTAGAACCGATCCTACCTTTTGTTGGGAGTCATGGTAGAACCGATCCCTACCTATATTTGGATACTTGGTAGAACCGATCTTAACCTATGTTAGGAGTCATGGTAGAACCGGTCCCAAGAGCAAGATTTGCTAAATAGGAAAGTTTTGGATGTCGACATAATTTGGACATAAATACAATTCTTATCTTTTATTGTCCAGCAAATCACAACATATCTTTTAGAAATTTATATTAGTTAAGTGCTAAACTAATATTATATATTTTTTAATGAGAGATTTCAGAATTACAGGTTGGATATTAATCTGAAATAGGTAAACTAAAATTAGGTATTTATGCATATCTTGAGAATATTATCGTTTTTGGAATTTCCTTGTTGTGATCCAGGCAAACTTCATTTGTGTTGTTTCTGGTGGAGCCGTCTATCCGGAGAGGAAAGTACCCTAATTAGGCAAAACCTCTTACGACCACTCGTTTAAAGACTTCTATGGGGTCAAGAAGCTCTACGAGTACCGTTGATGGGAAACTAGATAATTGCATTGTTATTTTAGTTTTCGAATATTGATTTGATTGACTAACGGTTGTTAAAACTTTGATTGCACCTAGTTTGATTATTCTTGAGAGCCTTCTCTTCTAACATAAGGTTTACTCAAACTAGATCAAAGCATTGATGGGATCTTTAGAACTGTTTTTAGATCTAAAGACAACTTGTGATCATCCATTGTTAACAGACTTCGTTCTGTGTATGATCTATCATAAGTGGATTTAAGTTTGTGGTGTGTAGGTACATAAGAAGGCAATTGAAGATTTGAAGAAAAGAAGATTTTTTTCTTATTGGTTTCGTATCTCGTGATTTTTGCACACATCTTGATTGGCTGGGATCCGACTTAAATCTGGTTTATCTTTGATAGATTGATCATATAGTCATTTAGATCGGAAACTATCATTTGGTGGTATTCTTCAATTTCTGAATTTGATAGTTGTGAATCCGAATCTAAGTTACTGATTTGGATTGATCTTACCCGACAAAGGAGTTTACTAGTTTAAACAGAAGAGCCTTTGTCAAAACTTAACGGATCTTTTATCAAAAGATTATTGGAGTAGTTACCAAACAGCTTTGTTCCTGATCAAGTTTGGAAGATTTATCAAAAGGAGTTGAGTGCTTAAGACTTTACATCATTAAAGCAACTCAAGATAGTGATTTTTGTCTTGGGATTCACGTGCGTGACCAGTAGATCGTAGATGCAGGGATACTAAGGGAACCAAGTAAATAAGGATAGATTACTTGGTCTCAACTATACGAAGTTGAATTTATTCTTTCTAACGACTTGATTATGAGACTATTCAAAACTGGAATAGGTCCTGGGGTTTTTCTGCATTTGTGGTTTCCTCATTAACAAAATCTTGTTGTGTCATTTAATTTACTTCCGCATTATAATTGTTTTATTATAATAAAGTAAATTACACTTGTACGTTAAATCTTAATCACTTGATATTGATCTTATAGTAAATAAGTTTTGGACCGTAATTATTATCAAGTGAATACCTTGTTGTTGATTTGTCTCGATTTTGTCCATAGATGATCACATTTGGTATCGGACTTATAGGTTAAAACGAAAAGGCGTGGTGTATTTAGGTATCCTCGTTATTTCAAAGTTCACTTTGACGTTGGTTATCTTATCATCAGTGAATTCTGGCGCTAGCGGTGTTGCTTTAGTAAAGGTTAAAGGTTGTCCTTTCCTCGGAACTGCTTGATCAGGAGTACCTTCGAAAGGAACCCAACTACTCTTAATTGTGCTGAAATAGTGCCTCAAAATATTGTTTGCTCTTTGAAGAATTAAAACCCCCTTATGACTGGAAATGTATAAGAAACAGCGGAATGAACAATGAAAAAAGAAGATTAAAATAAAATTATCCAGTGAAATTAAATCCACCACAAATAAATTTAGGTTTCACTCTCTTGAGAAATTTCAAAATAAAATATAGGGTTCCACTCTCCGAGGATGATTCGAGAGAGAAGTCCACTTAAATTAATTAACTAGGTTTTCTTAAATTGAAAGAGATTATTTTCTTTTGAACACATGTAAAACAAGATATAAAAAACAAAGCAATTAAAAATAAAACTAAGATAAAAACACAAAAAAAAACTAGAAAAGAAAAGAAAAACTAGCTCTTATATGTTCAAAGGAAATATATTTTTACAAATAATATTGATGTATAAAAAAAATCCAAGAATGACACTAATGCAGGTTGGGACTAATAATATATATTTTATATCACTCTTTCATAGTTTTATATCTATGGTTCATGTCTTTGGCAGGGCTATTGATAATTAAATATATATTAATAGATCATTGTGCAGATTTTTTATTGTCTTTCATCTTAGATAGACAGTAAAACATAAAAGTAAGACTTAAATATCATACATATGACATAACCATCACGAATTTTTATATGCACAGTTTTGATAGTCGAACGATCAAAAACAAGTAATTATGCTAGATACAAGCCAAAACCATTAACCATAAATATAACAAAGTAATCCTCCATGGTCCAACATGAGATCATAATTAACTTTTATAAACAATCATATCTATGAAAGTACCAAACTTTATCTCGTGACTACCAATACAAAGATATGTTTGTTAAGAACAAGTATTTCAGTTTTCTATCAACCAATATCAATATCAATGAGTCATACGATTTAATCATATAAATACTTTGTTAGCTAAATAAAACATATATAGACATAAAGTATAATTTTCATAATTTGAAAAGTATCAATAATCTATATTCGAAATATAGTCATAAATTACCTTCTAGAATATTTTCTCTCCTAATATATAAGAACAAGTTCATACAAGGATATTAAACTATGCACAACATTCTCAATTTTATCAACCTTTTTTAATATTCTTCCCAGTTTATTGACAATAGATCAACTTTGAATGTTAGTTTTAAAGTCTTTATCTTTAGTTTATTTTCAACAAGATTCTCTTGTTGGTTGATAAGTATCTCTTACATATGGAGAGTTTTAGTAAACATCTCCTTAAACAACTATATATCTAACTTGGTTTGTTCACAAGTTTGCACAATATACGTACAAAAGAGTTCTTTGGATTCTTGATTTCAAAAGTTTCTTCTTCTTCTTGAAACAAGGTTTCTTTTTTATTTAGAGATTAGGTTTTTCCAACTCCTTTTTTTCTTGAAACAAAGGTTTAATAGAAAGACTAGCTACTAAGTGTAAACAATTTAGTAGCATTGTTGGACATAAGCATAATAAAATAAGCAGAGAAACTTTAGTGCCTCCATCTCCAAAGAATGGGGTGTAATACTTAGCAATAGAAACTAAAAACTTGTTTTAATTTTAATCCGTTTAATTAGAACTCAAACCTTGTTTTAATTTTAATCTTGGTTCATGTGCATACAAGCACTAGGTACGACAAGTGGCCCGTGCCCACTCATATTTGCATTTCATTCACTCATATAAGACGAATAAGTACCCATAGACCTTTAGGTCATAAGATCAATTCTAACCAAAACCAAAAAACTAAAACACATTAAAAAGACTCTTTCTTTTCCAACATAGAGTGTAAGTCAATCAATCAATAGTCTTATTTTCTTATAAACCAAATCTTTGTTTTGGTGAACATCTTGAGAAAACAGTGTATCTGAACTCACAAAGGGAACAACTTGGAGTTGCATGAGACAAATTTAACTTTGCTGATATCCATTTGGTCTTCCTTGTTCTTGAACACCGTATCTTTCAAGATTAAGGTCCATATGTATACTTATAGAAATTGTAGCTCTGCAGTTGTCCCTTGATTGTGACTTAATTTGCTCTTAACTCAAGGAAAGATGTGGCACAGGCCGAGTTACTACAAAATAAGGAAAGCTACCTTGAATTTTTAAGCCCGTTTCCATATTTTGTGAATTTCAATTCTCCTCTTCTAACTTCTCTATATAAGGTGATATGGCTAGGTATTAAGAAGTCATCAGAAACAAAACTATGGTCAGAGTTGATCAAGAACAACAAAAGTCTGTGATTTTGTTTTTGTAGTTGAGAGCTAAACATGGATGAGTACGATGAATTTTCGAATGCGGATGAGTATGATGATTGGTCAGACATGGATTTTTCCTGTGATGAATGGGAAGAATCAATGATTATAAGTGATGATTTTCCGGAATTCCATGGGTCTGGTGATACGTTCATGGATTGGGCTGATGAAGTCGAACGCACATTCGATAAGCAGAAGGTAAAAGATGATGCACTGCGAGTTAAAATAGCAGTTTCTAGATTCAAATCTTTTGCATTATTATGGTATGAAGATCTTCAAATTTCCCGAGCACAAGAAAAAATTACAACTTGGCCGGATTTGCTTTGGGAGATGTACCTGAGATTTGTGCCGGATGAGAACAGATTTTACTTGTATAACTGATTGAGCAATGGAAAGTTTGTACAATTTGATGTCGGGAGCTGCTTTCATAGTTTTATATTAAATATATATTAATAAACCATTGTACAAAATAATTTAAACCATAAAAGTAAGAGTTACATATCATATATATGACATAACCATCACGACTTTTTATATGAAAAGTTTTGATAGTCAAGCGATCAAAAACAAGTAATTGCGCTAGATACTATCCAAAACCCTTAACCATAAACATAACCAAGTAATCTTTTAGGATCCATCACGAGATCATAATTAACTTTTAAAACAATCATATGTATGAAAGTACCAAACTTATCTCGTGACTGCCAATACAAAGATATACTCCCTCTTTTTCTAAAAAATAGGATGGTTTGTATGTAAATTTACACACAAACCAACCTATTATTTAGAAACGGAGGGAGTATTTATTAAGAACAAGTATTTAAATTTTCTATCAACCAATATCAATATCGATGAGTCATACGATTTAATCATATAAATATTTTGTTAGCTAAATAAAACATATATAGACATAAAGTGGAATTTGCATAAGTTGAAAAGTATCAATAATGATTAAACTACATTCGATATAGCCATAAATTATAAATTATCTTCTAGCATAGTTTCAAGTTCATATGAGGATATTAAACTATGCACAACATTCTCAATTTTATCAACATCTTTTAATATTTTACCATTTTATTGACAACGGATTGACAATGAATGTTTTAAAGGTTTTATCTTTAGTTTATTTTCAACAAGATTCTCTTGTTATTTGATAAGTATCTCTTAAATCTGGAGAGTTTTAGTAAATGTTTCCTTAAAAAACTATATTTCTAACTTGGTTTTTTCACAAGTTTGCACAATATACGTACGAAAGAGTTCTTTAGATTCTTGATTTCAAAAGTTTCTTCTTCTTCTTGATACAAGGTTTCTTTTCTATTCGGAGATTAGGTTTTTCCAGCTCCTTTTTTTATCTTGTTGAAACACAGGTTTAATAGAAAGACTAGCTACTTTCAGAGTAAAAAATTGAGTAGAGCGCATTGTTTGCCATAAGTATATTAAAGTGAAGAAGAGAAACAATAGTGCCTCCATCTTCAAAGAATAAGGCGTAAGACTTAGTAATAGAAAGTAGTTTTGGCCTCGAATCATGGTTTAGGGAATTACAATTAAATTGAAAATAATAAATTAAATCCATATTTTCTTCAATGAGCATAGTGTTCGTCATTCTTAATTAGGGGAACCTCTGTTTCAGTTTTAGTTTATTCATCGTCTTCTTGTCGTCGATTTTGATGTTGCAAACCTTTTTTTTTATTCCACCTCTTTGATCGGTACTTCATCTCCATTAAGTATTATGTCTTCCTGCTCTCTTGAAAGAACTTCACAGATCCATTCACTATTCATGAAAAGATTAAAAAAACCATTATCATTCCATCCTACCCATCTAAAATTATTAGGTATTTGATGCCACCCTTGATGTTCCATCATATGATTAAAACCATGTGTACGCTAAAGATAACTGATAGGTGTCTAAAACACCTTGATATTTATCTATTGTTTATGCTTTCTTTGCAAGTTTTCTTGTAAATTATGTATCTTATGTTTACTTTTGAGTTTTATCGGTGCAATGGAGTCATTCAGAGAAAAAGAATAAGAAATCATTCATTTGGGGCGCAAAGTGGCGAAAAGGTCATATTTGGAGCTGGCTAGGTTGCGCAAAAAGGAAGTGAAGAATAAACTGTCAGTACCCCATAACTGACAATTGAGTTGAACGGAGAACTAGGATGTTGGTTATTTGAAACTGACATGCCAAATAATTTCAGGTGGCTCTTATCCATTCCACTGGTGCCACTATGCAGTCTGTACGTACAAACCTAATTAGGTCGAGTTGTTTCACAAACAACTCATTCTTTCTTTCATCATTCATTAAGACATCTCCCTGAAAAACAATAAAATGGAGGCTCTGTGAGAAATAGACAGAGTTAATGATGGAGATGAAATCAAATCGAGAAGGGTTAAATTGCAGTCTGTGAGAGTCTCGGGTAATGAAGATGAGATTTGAATCACAATATGGTATGGGTTCTGGGTGTTTGAAATTGAGAAGAAAGGAATGTTTTATTGTTGATTTTCATGGAAATGGGATCGAGAAACTAAACAAGTTAAAGCATCATTCTCCAAACTACTAGTGAAGAAGCGTTCCATTATCAAGGTGTTTTCGAGATATAAAGCCATTTGTTGCCCATAGTGAAACCTGTATTTTGAATGCTCTTAAAACTTTTCAAGAATTTGTATTTCCTTTGAATGCTCTTAAAACCCAATTCAAAATTATTCATTGGGATCTGTATTTCCTTTGAAACTTCTGAAGTTTGGGAAGATGAAACTTTTCAGGAAACTTACACTCTCTTACTTTGTTTGAAAGTGGGTCATATTTAAAGATATAAGTTGGACCAGCCTTTGGCTTGTTGATTAATAACTTGAATATGTCCTCTAGTTTCTTGAACACTCTCTCTATTTTAGAGTCGACCGACTCGTAGATTGTGTTAAAAGAAATACATGAGCTTGGTTCGGAGTTCATATCTCTATAGTTGTACTTGATTAGAATCGGGTTGTAATTTCTGAGTTGTGCCTTAAGTGCTCTTTTTGGTTATTTGGTGAACTTGCATGCATATGCATGGCTGAGATATATTCAGAGCTGGAGATGTCTAAGTAATTGTAAATATCCAAGGTGTTACTTCAGGTGCTCGTGAAGTCATTTGATTGACTCTCTCAGTCAAAGTATTGATTTACTTTAAAAAATATTGAAACATACCATTAGGAATTTGTAAGATAAGTGTGGTTGTGAGTGCTGGAGCTCGTGGGTGAAACCTCCATTCACGTGGTGTAACTGTTAGCCCCACCAAAACTACCATAGGTTCCCAATATGGTTCCAAGACGGTTGATGATGTTTCCCCTTGCAAATTTAATGGCTCGGATCCGAGTCTAGCTGGTGACTTTACTCGACCTATAGGGGATTTATGCACAATTGGTATTATTACTGAAGTTAACATATATTATGTAGCTGGAGATGTAGATATCACTACTTGTCTTGGTGAAGTTACTCCATACCGAGGTGGTAAGGTTCCTCTCTGTGCGGGAGTTGTCATATTGTTTGTACTATACAAAACGACAAACATCACGTGAATATGGAGATCTTACAGATAATAAAAGGATCTTTTCGATCTGAGATTATTATTTATTTCCAAAACAAAAGATTGTCAAACAAAAAATTAACCATATGAAATGATCATGCATAATTAATTCTTTTTGAATTAACGACATGATATTTAACATATTTAAATTAAAAAAATAAAAATAAAAGATCATACGTAAGCGTCCTAAGACAAACGTGATCCTCGATTAAAGGATAATATGGACTATTATCCAAATAGTTACAAATATATCTTTAGAAAGAATAATATTAACAAGATCTCAGGAACTTCTAAGTGAGAATATTCAGTAAAGAGCTATATCGGTTAAGGTTATGATAAAAAACGGGTTATCACCTCATCATTTACAGAAGCCATTGTGAACTCTCATTCCATAACTAATTTTTTATTTTTCGATTTAATTATGTCAAAAATAAACTTCTGAAATAGTAACCAATCACAATATAACAGACCACAAAAGTACAAAAATCAGTGTCGTGCTAGTGTTTTTCGGTCGAAAAGCAAACTAATAACTAGGTAAATAGAAAAGTCCAAAACCGAGTACCATAACACGAAGGTCGAGTTAGCGACATACAGAATTTCAGAGATCGTCTTATATCGACTTTCAAATGTTGCACAGTCCTTGAGTGCACCTATTTGACCTTGAAGCATATATTGAATGTTATGCATGATAGATATGGTGGGAGTTATACTATTCTTTTCAAAGACCATGCATCTAGTTCACATTCACCGCAGGGTATTCCTAATACATGTATCTTATATTCTCATAGTATCTAGCACTTAAAAATAATAGATCGTCTTCATACTTTCAATCTCCATCTTCTGGAAGTAGCTTCTCTTTCAGTGCACATGCTAATATTTGATCCAAAACATGTTGAAACAGGCCATCCCTAATATCAAAGACCCCAGCTCGAATTTCTGTAGTCTTTCATCTTCATTGGCTAAATAAGCTTGGCAGTATAAAGTAATCAATCCCATACAAGAGGTTTGGTGGGTAGAAAAGATACCGACCTCAGTTTGCTCGATGATAGATATATAAGTCACCTAAAATGTGAAAATTTGGGGTACCATTCGGTTGTATCCTAGGCTTTCAAGTGTTGTAACGTTTCATCTGTTAATTTTCTAGTCATCCTTGATACTATCTGTTGGAATCTTACAACAATAAACAACACATTAGATATATCAAAAATAATATATAAAGAACTGAATCAAAACAACTCTCCCGCAACAACTTGACGAGGGAAGAATCACAAATTCAAAAAGTTGTCCTTAACACATTAGTTCGCGGGTATATTCAAAATGATCAATGCTAAATCCCAACATGCGAAGATGTGTCCAGAATAAGACTGCCCGATATAACTTGTGTTAGCACAACGCAAGCTACCTCTCTTGAACTTAGCAAAGGGGACTGGAAGTAAATAAACGAGAAAAGCACAAAAACAAAGCAAGAAGATGTGAAAAGAATACGGGATAGGAGCCGCTTATGGATGCTAGTTAAATAGATATTTCGAGTTGTGTTTATAGGAGAAGTAACTTGCAAATCAAGTTAGGTTTAGGTTTTCTTCTAAAACGAGTTTTGTTTATTTTAAAACAAATAAATCATGAAAAGAAATTTTCCCCTCAATAAAACTCTTAAATAATTTATTTTCTGGAACTAATTTCCTAAAGAAAAAACTTAAAAAATAATTTCGAGTAAACACAAGATTTGGTGCATGGTATACGCGCATATTTCATGGGTTGGGCCATGTATCATTTGAGAGTTACTTCTGGAATTTTCCCATAAATAAAACTCTTAAATAAATTATTTCTGGAATTAATTTACTAAAGAAAAAACTTGCAAAAATAATTTTGAGTAAACACAAGACTTGGTGCACGGTATACGCGCATATTGCATGGGTTGGGCCATGTATCGTTTTTTCCACCCTCGTTTTTAAATATATACATAAGCAAATTGTTATATAGTGGAGCTCCTCTTTAGGTTTCCACAATGTGGGACTAAAAGATCATTTCATTCATTCACAAAATGCGTACCCTTAAGTCATTAGATCAAACCACACCAAGATCAATTTTTTTTTTTTTAAAACTCATTTTCTCCAACACTATCTTCATCATAGCAACTAAAGGGAGTGGGACTGAATTGAATGCACGGAACTTCCCAACATGTTCAGGTGTTCGTTCTCCAACCTGATTCATTCAGAGTACATAATTAGCGGCTTGGTGAAATGTTAATTTAGTAATAAATATACTGAAAGTAAGATGCCATTTGTATGCAATATTTTATCAGTTCACACGACATGGATGTGGCAGCCGATGTCCTCATGCCATATCAACTTGTCTCATAATTTGTGGCTCACTTAAGAAACAAAAAATTATATGGAGAATGGAAACCCATACTCTCAGGCTGCAATTATTGTCAAGAGGTATTTTAAACCATTGTATGTCTGAGATCCATATTTATCTTCAACCCACCGAGACATTATAACGATATCTGTTACTAACATGGTTAATAGTTTGATGGGAACCTACACAAGATTGATGTTGTGAAACTAAGCAACATAGTAAATTGTATGTTTTGCATCTTAAAAATCAATGCAAAATTGAGTTCACATCATAGTAGAGTATGATTTTGTTACTGCTGTTTTCATACTTGATTTTTCTGAAAAAAGATTTTTAAAATATTTGGTGCCAATAAAAGGGCTATCGTACAAAAACAACATGTATTTCATCAAGAAACTTCACATAAAAGATATATCAAAAGATTTTGATATTATTTGAATCCAAACAGAAAAAACATGGAACAATATAGGAAAGCGTACATGTCGTCATGTATAATCAAGTGAAACCAAGAGCTCATACAGGCCCATAAAGGCCAACGGACCTCTGACATATCCACGTGCAACACAAATCAAAACACAAATGTACGTAATACACCCGATACATGATATACACAAAAAGCAAACAAACGATATCACAAGTTCCCTTTAAAGGTGGCTTCAATTCTCACTGGATTAAAGACATCTTCTTAACATGTCATTAGCAGCCAGGGTACGAGTGGCATCTCTGAATCAAATGTCTTACAGAATGCATAACAAATTCCAACGTTGACAAACAAACTCCAGATATTATGATCGAATCTCTCATTCTCTTTGTTTGGAGTTAATTATTCAACATTCAGAACCATTATTGCAAACAAATGACCACTCAATATTCCTCGAGATAAGAAGTTCACTTTGACGTTGGTTGTCTTATCATCAGTGAAGTCTGGCGCTAGCGATGTTGCTTTAGTAAAAGTTAAAGTATGTCCTTTCATCGGAACTTCTTGATCAGAAAGACATTCGAAAGGAACCCAGTTACTCTCAACTATGCTGAAATGGTGCCTCAAAATACTGCTCTTTGAAGAAATAAAACCCGACCCTTATGACTTGAAACGTATAAGAAACAACCGAATGAAAGAAGAAGATTAAAATAAAGCTATCTACTAAAATCAAACCCACCATGAGTAAATCTAGGTTTCACTCTCTTGAAAGATTTCGAAATAAAATATAGGGTTCCACTCTCCGGGGAGGATTAGAGAGAGAAGTCCACTAAACTTAATTAACTAGGTTTTCTTAATTTGAAAGAGATTATTTTCTTTTGAACACATGTAAAACAAGATAGAAAAACAAAGAAACTAAAAATAAAACTACGATAAAAACACAGAAAAACTAGAAAAGAAAAGAAAGTCTAGGTCTTATATGTTCAAAGGAAATATATTTTTATAGATAATATTGATGTTTAAAAAAAAAATCCAAGAATGACATTGATGCAGGTTGAGACCAATAATATATATATATATATATATATATATATATATATAATTATTTCATAGTTTATATTAAATATATATATTAATAGACCATTGTGCCGATTTTTTTATTGTCTTTCATCTTAGATAGACAGTAAAACATAAAAGTAAGACTTACATATCATACATATGACATAACCATCACGGATTTTTATATGCAAAGTTTTGATAGTCGAACGATAAAAAAACAAGTAATTGTGCTAGATACAAGTCAAAACCATTAACCATAAACATAACAAACTTTTATAAACGATCATATCTATGAAAGTACCAAACTTTATCTCGTGACTACCGATATAAAGATATGTTAATTAGGAACAAGTGTTTCAGTCTTCTATCAGCCAATATCAACACCAATGAGTCATATAATTTAAACATATAAATACTTTGTTAGCTATATAAAACATATATAGACATAAGTTAGAATTTGCATAAGTTGAAAAGTATCAATAATGATTAAACTACATTCGATATATAGTCATAAATTACCTTCTAGTATATTTTCTCTCCTAATATATAAGAACAAGTTCATACGAGCATATTAAACTATGCACAATATTTTCAATTTTATCAGCATCTTTTAATATTTTTCCCAGTTTATTGACAACAGATCGACTTTGAATGTTAGTTTTAAAGTTTTCATCTTTAGTTTATTTTCAAAAAGATTCTCTTGTTGTTTGATAAGTATCTTTTACATCTGGAGAGTTTTAGTAAACGTCTCTTTAAACAACTATATGTCTAACTTGGTTTGTTCACAAGTTTGCACAATTAATATACGTACAAAAGAGTTCTTTGGATTCTTGATTTCAAAAGTTTCTTCTTCTTGAAACAAGGTTTTTTTTTAATTTTTTTTTTTGGAGATTATGTTTTTCTAGATCCTATTTTTTTTCTTGAAATAAAAATTTAATAGAAAGACTAGCAACTCAAAGTAAACAGAGAAACTTTAGTGCCTCTATCTCCAAAGAATGAGGCATAAGACTTAGCAATAGAAAGTAGCAATAGAAACTAAAAACTTGTTTTTATTTTAATCAGTTTAGAAATCAAACCTTGTTTTCATTTTAATCATAGTTGACTCACGCATGTGCATACAAGCACTAGGTATTGCAAGTGTCCCATACCTACCCTTATTTGCATTTCATTCACCCATATAAAACGAACAAGTGCCTTTATACCTTTAGGTCATAAGATCAATTCTAACCAAGACCAAAAAATTAAAACACATTAAAAAGACTCATTTTTTCTAACATGGAGTGTAAGACAATCAATCAATAGTCTTATTATTTTTTTGAACCAAATATTTGTTTTGGTGAACATATTGAGAAAACGGTGTATCTGAACTCACAAAAGGAACGACCTGGAGTTGCGTGAAACAATTTTAACTTTGCCGACATCCATTTGGCCTTCCTTGTTCTTGAACACCGCGTCTTTCAAGATTAAGGTTCATATATACTTATAGAAATTGTAGCTCTGCAGTTGTCCCTTGATTGTGACTTAATTTGCTCCTAACTCGAGGAAAGATGTGACGGACCAGAAAATTACGTCTACCGCAACAGGGTGCGCTGGCCATAACTACCCCCGATGCCCCATATTTATACTACTTACAGGGCCTTAAAACTAGGCAAATGCATGTTCATTTTTCCATGCAAGCATGCTCGTGGAGCATGATGCAACTAACTTAGCTTCCACACTGTTCCAAATTACCCTTGTTCTGCAAAGGGTTTAAAGTCATATAGGCTATGCCCGATGCATCTTGCATGCATCACTGACCTTTGAGTCCTTTCTAGGCATAATACATGCCTTGAACTTGCGCACAGGTTATAGCGGCCTAGTTTTATCCTCCTTACTTAGTTTCCAGATAAATTTTGAAAGCATGCACTTGTCTTGATCGTGCCAAGGGTGCATCAATCATGCTCATATCGTACTTTCCTTAGGATTATGTAAGCTCCACTACTTGCATACCGATGTAACTTACTTTTATGGCCATGCCCAATGCGCCACTGGTGCATGCCTACGTCGAACGCCTTGATAGAAAGTATGAGCATCCAAGGAATGGATTACAACTTGCCTCATCAAGTTTGGCTATAATCATCTCTTGCATCGCAATACTGAGCCAGATGATATGAGAGGCCAATATATCGGAATCATATCTAAATTAGATGATATGAGCGATAAAGTGCTGGACTTGCAATGTTGTAACTCATTGCGGCTGCCTACGTACCCTTCCATACTCTAAAGGGATCAAGCACATACTATAGTTCATCCTCGAAGCGACTGTAACTAAAGCCAAATCGTTTTCAAGGCCGTGGACTAGTCCGTGTAGGCCGTTCCGTCAAAATGCATCAAAGTAATGCATATTTAATTCACGACATGGCATAGTGATGCCCATGCTTATATGCTCCGATGGCAAGGCTACATGGCTATTAAATGAGGCTAAGCATCATTTATACTCTTCTGTCTAAGCTATGATGCTTACTTGGTGCATAGTCCGCATATGCACCTTCAACCAACTACCCCTCCCTATATATGTTTTATTGACATTTTTACAATAAAAATGTCAATAAAACATTTTTATTTAATGGATGGCCTCATGTCTAGCTTCTAGTCCGGCCTAGCCCTATACAATTTCTGCTTTTTTATCTAATTTTATTGACCGAGTAAAAAAAAAAAATGACTTTTTTAAAACTTAAAGTTGGGGAGGTAAATGACATTAACCAAGTACCATTTTTGAGGTGCTTGCTTCACTATTCATGGTTGTTGCCATGTATTTCTGAATAACCGACCATGATGGTTGTACATTCTGTTCTGGCACACAGGACAATTCCAATGTCCGACCAAGATGACTGAACATTTTATAAGACAAATACATTTAAGGGTCATAATGGATGTATTTTCAACTTTGGCCCTTAGGCCAAATCCAATGTCCATCCATGATGGTTGTACATTGCCTAGGCCAGCCATCTCTGGCCTAACTAGTATTGGCCATAGGCCAATGACCTGCGTAATGTGCTATGTTAGCATCACTTTGCTCAAGGCCATCCTCCCAACTGACCTAATGCACCATTTGATGCTAGATTGGCCCTTGGCCGATATAACCCAAGTAATGTATCATACTTGGTGCAATATTGTCCCTTAGACAATATGTATTCGAAATGCACCATACTTGGCTCTATATCGGCCTAGGCCAATGTTCCTCTTAACGCAACAGAAGCTTGAAATGAAGCTTCATCTTAGGCCATGGCACATCTTTGAGCATGCTCCATCTAAAAACTGTGGCATAGACCGAGTTACTATAAAATTAAAAAAGTTATTTCTCGCTCTGGATTAGGAAAGTTACTTGTATTTTTAAGCGCATTTTCATATTTCGTGATTTTGAATTCCCCTCTTCTAACTTCTCTACATAAGGTGATATACCTAGGTAGTAACAAGTCATCAGAAACAAAATTAGGGTCAGAGTTGATCAAGCACAACAAAAGCCCATGACTTTGTTTTTGTAGTTGAAAGCTAAACATGGATGAGTACGATGAATTGTTGAATGTAGATGAATAAGATGACCGGTCAGACATGGATTTCTCCAATGATTAATAGCAAGAATCAATGATTATAAGTGATGATTTTCCATAATTCCACGGGTCTGGTGATACATTCTTGTATTGGGCTGATGAAGTCGAACGCACATACGATGAACATAAGGTAAAAGATGATGAACTGTGAGTTGAAATAGCAGTTTCTAAATTCAGATCTTTCGCCTTATTTTGGTGGGAAGATCTTCAGATTTCCGAAGTTGGTCGAATTTACTTTGGGAGATGTACCTGATATTTGTGTCGAATGAGTATAGATCCTGCTTGTGTGACTGATTGAGCAATGAAAAGTTTGTACAATTTGATGCCTGAAGTTGCTCAGGAAGGAAGATCACAAATGAGTTTGTTTACGTGAAGTCAGATTTTATATTTAATTTCTTTTTTGTAATTGACTATTTGAGTCCACTAGCTTTTTTTACCACTTGTATGTGAAAATCAGAATTACTGTTTTGTGTAAAGTGCAATTTTACCTTGTGACAAATTTTAAGCGCAAATAATTCTCACATACTTAATCGGGGCCTGTTATTCATAACATTCACAAAATGGTAATTTAGATCAAGTCATGTCCATAAATTGGCGAAATTAAGAAGGGGAGATGTATTAATAAGAAAGAATTTACATGTTACAAAGTTTCACCAGCTTAATTTGACCATAAGCATAGTAAAAGCATATAACAAAAGAAAACAAAGAGGAATAATTATATAAATATGATGTCCCAATCTAATACAACTTGAGAAAAATTGCAATGAATTCTAAACACCTCCTGAAAAACGGCTGCTAATTACGCCAAATTGTACCATGTAAGAATTAGTGTTCAAGCTTTAGTATCTAAAGAACCCAACAAACATCCGTACTTCACCATTCACCCGCTTAACGGGGTATTTCCAATACATGTCTCTTATATTATCATAGTAGACAGAACTTAATGATGTCAAAATAACGAGTTTAGACTTTCAATTTCTCTTTCGGTGCACGGGCTAATATTTGATCTAAAACATGGTGAAACGGGCCAGCTCCATATTATCATAGTGATCGAAGACCACGACTTTAATACCTAGTCCTTCAAATTGTATTAGCTAAATAAGCTTGGTAAGCTTGTCTTGTAATCAATCCCCGTGCGGGGGTTCGATGAGTGGAAAATATACCGACCTAGGCTTTGCTGAATGATAAGATAAATAATGTGAAAAGCTGGAGGTGTCATTCAGTTGTCTCCTAGGCTTTCAAGTGTTGTAACTCTTCATCTGTTAATTAAAGGAGTGGGTCTGACTTGAATGCACAGAACTTTCCAACATTGTTCAAGTGTTCGTTCTCCAACCTGATTCACTCACAATACCCACTTATGCCAAAAGTTATTCAAGTACATTCTCTATTGTTCCTCCTCATCATTCTCAATATGTAGTTGGTTGCAAGTGGGTCTTTAGGATAAAACACAAACCAGATGATGATGTATACATATTCAAAGCAAGATTAGTTGCAAAGGGGTTTGACCAACAAGAGGGCTTGGATTACACTGAGACTTTCAGTCATGTTTCTAAACCTACAACTATTAACATCATACTTTCTCTTGTTGTTAATTTTAATTGGTCAGTTACTCATCTTGATGTCGGTAATGCATTCTTGCGTGGTGATCTTACATAGGATGTTTACATGATCCAATCTCTTGGATTTGTTGATCCAACTCATCCAGACTATATGTGCAAACTTCATAAATCACTCTATGGACTCAAACAAGCTCCTAGAGTTTGGAATGAGAAATTGGTTAATGTGCTTCTTTCCTTGGGGTTTACAACATCAACTGCATATTCTTCTCTTTTTATTTAGAAATACAACTCAAGAATTACTCTAATTTTGATTTATGTGGATAATATTCTTCTCACTGGAAGTTCTTAAGCATATTGTTCTAAACTTATCACACATTCATACATATTTCCCTATCAAAGACTTGGGTCATGTTCATTATTTTTTGGTCTTTGAGGTAAAGAAGAATGCACACTGTCTGTTTATGTCTCAAACAAAGTACGCATTTTGGAAAAATTTATATAGGTGGTGCAAAGCCATGCAATTATGCAGTTCTTACTAACTGCAAACTTATAGCATCTTCTAGCTTTTTACTTTCTGATCAAACCTCTTATAGATCTCTAGTTGGTGCCCTTCAACATACTTAACTTGGACAAGACCTGAAATCAATTATGTTGTAAATCAAGCCTGTCAGCACATGCAGCACCCTACTCCTGATCATCTTATTGCTGCCAAAAGGATACTCGGGTATATTAAAGGTACATTGGATTATGGTATTCTTTTTAGCAAAGGTTTATCAGTTGTTCATGGTTTTAGTGATGCTGATTGGGCTAGAGATCCACATATTAGGAGAAGCACAAGTGGTTATTGCATCTTTTTTTTTGGTCTAATCCTATTTCTCGGTCTAGTAAGAAATAAGCTTCAATTGCTAGATCTTCCACTGAATCTGAATATAGAAGCTTAGCTAACTCTACTGCCGAGGTTCTTTGGATTTGTAAACTTCTGAAGAACTTGCACATATTTTTTGCCTTCTCCACCAACGCTATTGTGTGATAATCAAAGTTTATCTCTTATTCCTCAAATCTAATTTTTCACTCTAGAATGAAGCATTTGGCAATCGATTTTCACTTTGTGTGTGAACTTGTTCATTACAAAGATTTACAGGTATCTTTTATCTCTATTATTGCTCAAGTTGCAGACATTTTTACTAAAGGTTTGGATGGTCCTAGATTTGATATGCTGCGGAAAAAGCTAAAGGTGCTTCCTCTGTCAGCCACCATCACTTTAAGGGGGGATAATAACACTTAAATGTGTGTGACACCTCTTTTACATCACTCTATCTCTGATAATCCAGCATATATCCTATCTGTCACATCATCTCTGTGTTTTATGTTTGTTGGTCTAGAGTATGTAATAAATAGCCAATCCTCTCTTTCTTTTTGATGATCTAAAAGACTACTTCTATTTCTATGTCTATCTGAACTAGGGATGGCAATGGGGCGGGTATGGGGCGGGGACCTTGAATCCCATCCCCTACCCCGTTCAAAAAACGAAAACCCATCCCCTACTCATTCCCCAGAAGAATGGGTCGGGGACGGGTATGGGGAATCCCCGTAGGGATGGGTTTCCCATGGGTTACCATAACATTACAATAAATATTTAAAATTTTGTAAATAATAATAATTTAAAAATAATTATAATGGTTCAAACAATGATACTAACCTAAGCAGTGCATTTTAAAATTTTAAGTTTATAAAAACCAACTAAAACTGAAAAATAAAGGAAACAATTGATCCACAATTAAGTATTATGGTTCCTTTTACTTCTTAATTCCTCATTATTAACCATCTTCCTCCATGTTAATCATCTCATCATGATCTTCTTCGTTATCTTCCAAAAAAAGTTCCTCGATCAGATATAATAGGTTATGGTATGGGGCGGGTATGGGGTGGGGACCATGAATCCCATCCCCACCCCATCCCCGCATCACTACTTTCGGGATTCCCGTACCCGTCCCGTTCCCCATTTATACGGGTAAAACCCTAACCCATAGGGGCGGATCCCCACGGGGATGGGTTTGGGTGGGGCAAATTGCCATCCCTAATCTGAACTCTGAATAGTGTGATTCATTAATGAATTCCGAATTAACCTCATAAGAAAGAGAAACCGAGAGTGATAAGGCGAAAGAAGAAAACCAAACCCCAGAAATCTATTTCTCATTGATTATCTCTAATTTCTTGTCCAAATCTCATGATTTTTCTTGCTTTAGATTCCTATTCTTCTGGATTTCTAGTATGAGTTATTTTTACTGATCTGTAATTCGTGAATGGTCCCTTTTCTATGGATTCAGGGGTTTCTCTGGGGCTAAAGGATTTCCCCCCTTTGAAATCAAATCCTTCATCTGCTTTGGCTGGAGGAAATTTTGATGGTAGGGACTCTGTAATTGGAGAAAGGGAAAGGGATTGGTTTTTAGGGGGATTTTCTTCCACCAATTTCTTCAAATGGTGCTGCTTTAACTGAGGTTTCAAATGGGGTTACACATGAAGCCTTTGAGTCTGCAGAATGGAAATCAATGCTCACTAATGAGAAGGTTGTCTGTGAAGATGCCTCTACAAGAAAATTATTCTTCCACAAACCAAATATAATTGAAGGTAAGAAAATTTCCATGTCTGCTACTGATTTTGCAGAAGAAATTAGGAAATGTGAATCTTTTCTTGTTGGCTATTTTGTGGGTAGTAAAGTTTACTTTCCTAAAGTTGAGATTGTTCTGAAAAAAATTTGGAAACTCAAAGGGGAACTTCGTGTGACTATGAACGGTGATAACGTTTACATTTTTGAATTTGACCTTGAAGAAGATAGACTCGCTGCCATGGAGCTTGGGTTAGTGTTCATTTCAAACAAAGTGTTTTTGATCAAACCATGGCACTTATTTGTGGAACAATCAGTGCAAAGGATGAAGATTGTCCCAATTTGGCTAAGCTTGAAGAACATCCCCATCCATAAATATAGAATGTCAAAGGAATAATTAAGATATCTAGCTACTTGGGGGTTCCTTTACTCGCTGACAAGCATACGATAGCTAAAACTAGGATGAGCTTTGCTAGAGTTTGTGTAAAAATAGAGGTAAATTTCGACTATCCGGATTGTATTCCATTATCTTTTGATAGAGTTGATTTCAAGTTTCCGTGGAGTACTCTTGGAAGCCACCAAGATGTGATGTTTTCTCATTCTCTGGTCACTCTAGGGGCTCTAGCCCAATATCAGGCAAAATTAAGAAGAAAAATTGGTCTCCAAGAGTGAAAAAGAGTGCAGGGAATGATGCTGCAAAGATTATAGAGGTGGAGGATGTCGCCGCGAAGATTGCACAGGTAGAGCATGAGAGTACAGTTATTAGGCAAGGGGATGATGCTCTTAGATTAAATGGGAGTGAAAATACAGGCAATGAAGAAGCTAATGAGTCATCTTTGTTATTTTGTGAGAATGAGTTGAGTGGGGGTGCTACTCTAAAAGCATCGTCTTCTGTCGTTGATCCCTACGCAGAGATGTGTGTGAATGGTGAGAGGGCATCTGAACAAGAAAAGGCTCTTGGTGAGTGGGAAACTTATAAAAGAAAGAAAGGCACCGACAAAAATAAAAATGAGAAGCACTTACAGATTCCTACAGTGAACCTGTATGCTACTCCTGAAAATGGTCAACCAGTTGTGGAAGGTGCAAGCACCTCATCTGCTTATACCGCCATTCCCCCTGGTTTTGAATCCCATAATAGGTTTCATGGTTTCGAAGAAGAAGAAGGGGATGTAGCCACTTCCCAAATAGCTTTGGAAGATTCAAAGGTAAGCATCGCGAAACCGTCATCGTCCACGCTAATGACAGGAATTGGTATGAAATTGAGTATGAAACACAAAGGTACGGGTATGCTCCCAAATGGTTCCCTTTCAAGTTTAAAAAAGAAAAAGCCTCCTAGATCTAACGTTCCTAATAAAGTCTCGGCTGATAAACTTGTGGATTTTGGTTCTTCATAGGGATTAGAATTTCCACCCCAAAAGACTCATCGTAAAGAAATGTTTTGCGATCTTGCAAAAAACCATGATGGTTTAATTATAGAAGATGTCGATGAGTATGCTTATTAACAATAAGCAGTGGTTACTCGTTGTGGTTTTCAAGTTGCTCTTGGATTGTTAGGTTCCACAAGTTGTGCTCTTGGATTGATAGGTTTCACAAGTTGTGACATCTTTTGTTGATACTCTTTGTAATCTTAGAAACTATTTGATTAAGGTCTTTAGTTTTTGTGGGCTTTTCGCTCCTTGCCAGTTGTATCTGCCCGCACACGGCTTGTGTGCTTTTTAATCAATTCTCTTTGACCGATCAAAATAAATTAATGGATTCTGAATTATTCAATTCAACTAGAAGTCTAGAATCAATATGTGAAAACTACTGTGAGGCTTTTTTATATTTTTTCCACCATGAAACCCACTGGCGTAAAACTTCATGCGCGCACCCATACTCTGTAACAAAGTTTCTCACAAACCCAAAATTTATAAAATTATATTGTGACCATAACCGCTGATGATTATGGATTGGAGGTGTTTGTTGGAATTCCACCACCAGCCGCCCGTGTAATTCCAACAGTAACTACAAAGCAAGTCGATGGGCATAATCTTTCACGACGTCTTGCTAAACTGAAAGCAAGAGGGTAAGGAAACTTAGAACCGCTAGGAACTAGTATTACAGATTTAATTTCATTTGTTGTCGTACTATGATTCTTAGAAGAAGCATAATATATATTATACCCTCCAATGATGAAGCACGAAACTTCTTAATTTGTTGGATATCTCTAGTTTGTTGAATAAAGTAGGAGGCTAAAGAAGATTTCCGATGGTAATTAGAATAATGTAACTAATTTATGTGCGTCAACTTAATTGCTTCTTTTATTTTTTTACCAACTAAATATTTTGTACTATTATTCAGTGCATAAGTAAATTTTGCAATATTATAAGGATATTCGGTTTTATGTTGTTTTTGTTTGGTTTTGTCATTCATAATATGTTATGCAATTATCAAAATGGTTGCATAACCTGTTATGCATTCGAGAAAATGGATGCATAACATGTTATACATCTGAGGAAATAGTTTCATGACACATTAGACTTAAACTTTTTTTTGTTAGAACTGAATTCAACCAAAAAAATAATTGCATAACATGTTATACATCTAAAAGAGTTGTTGCGTAACTTGTTATGCAGTACAGAAAAATCAGCAACTTTTTTGTTATTATTGAAACCAACAACAAAAAAAAATCTGCATAACTTGTCATGCACATACAATAAAGTCTGCATAACATGTTATGTAGTCATGAAAACGGATGCGTAAAGCATTATGCAACCACTTTTTGGTAAGCACTGAAATAAAAGAATTGATGCATAACTTGATATGCATTCAAAATATGGTTGCATAACACATTATGCATCATTTTTTTTATAAGCAGTGCAATTAACCAAAACAATGGATGCAGAACTTGTTATAGTTGAGAAAATTATTGCATAATTCGTTATGCGTCTTTTTGTTTTTTGTGATGTTATTTTTGTGATGTTATTTTTTAGGCGTATATATTCTTTTAGTGGTTGCATAACTAAACTAGTATAGCCGTTGCCACGGTGGGAGGGCCGACCGAAAAAGAATCTGAACGTGGGATTCGTCTGCGATTACTTTCGTCCCGTTTAAGAAAAGGTGATACTTTCACCCCGTTTCGAGAAAAGTGATACTTTCGCTCCGTTGCCAAAGTATCACTTTTTTCCGAAACGGAGCGAAAGTATCACTTTTCTCGAAACGGGGCGAAAGTTTCACTTTTCCTGAAACGGGTTGTGAAAGTATCACTTTTTCAGACACGGAAAATTAGTCGATCCATAAACCAAAATATGGTTGCATGATGTGTTATGCATCCTTTGTGGTGGTTTGCATAATGGCTATGCATTCAATTTTCGAGAATTGTGCCTAAAATTAAAGTATCATTTTTCTTGAAACGGAGGGAGTACATCGTTTTGTTAGTTGCAACGGAAAATTAGTTGATGCATAAACCAAAATTTTGCTACATAAAGTATTATGTATCTTTTGTGGTGGTTTGCAAAATGGATATACATTTAATTTTCTAAAATTGTGCCTAAAATGATAAATACCTTCGAATTTTTCGTAAAAACTCTAAATTTGATATTGTTGTTAGTACTTGTTGCGTAGAGTTTTTTATAACCTTTCCAACGAGATAAATTTTGTAAATTTCCAAGGCACGGATTTTTAGATATGTTATATTAAAGTTTGCTTTCCAATTATACCCCTGAAAAGATAGTATACACAAAGAGTTATGGTAATTGGACTAAAAGGGAGGGACATTTTTGGTTTTTCAACATGGACTATTCTCAATCTTTTTGTGATAATTGATCACTATGATTTACAAAAAAGTGGTCATCTAAAGGTCCTCCCTCACTTCGCTCGGTCGGCCCAATTAGTAAATGCATGAACCAAAATATGGTTGCATAACGTTTTATGCATCTTTTTGTTGTGTCTGCATTATGTGTTATGCATCTTTTTTGGTGGCTGCATAATGGTTATGTATCAAGTTTTTGAAAATTTTGTCCAAAATGATGATCACCTCTGATTTTTTCGTGAAAAACAAAAATTTGATATTGTTATTTGTACGCTCTCTTTACAAGATTTCCAACGATATAAAATTTGTAAAATTTCAAGGCGCGGTTTTTTAGATATGCTATATCCAAGTTGAGTTGTCAATTATACCCCGAAAATTAGGAAGCATAACCCGTCGTGCAGTCATTGTTCATAATTTCATATAATTATGGGTGACACGGAATCTAAAAATAATCTTGTGCGTTATTAAAGAATTTCACTGAATCACTAGCTACTAGTTAGATGAGCTTTACAGAAATTAACCACAAATGATGTCAAAAAGATAATAATATAAGAACATATCTCAATCTTCATCAAGCCAACAATCAAAATCACAAACTCATTTCTTTGAATCAAAAATCAAACACATCGCTAAGATCTTACAAAATTGATTAACACATCCACACTAAGATCTAATTACAAAATTGATTAACAAAAATCCATAATACAACAGGGGAATCAGTTATCAATAAAAAGGGAGAAAGAAAAACAAAAGGGAGAAAGAAAAACAAACTAGGAGTAGGAACTAGGAACTTCTTCATGCGCAGATTGATAAAAAAGAGGGAGACAGATGATAGAGAATGGTTACCCAGTGCAATATTTTAATTGATTTTATGCTTTTGTTGGCTTGAATCAGTGCGACACTTGGACTTGCAAACAAGGATAGAATACGTATATGTTCTTATAGAAAGGAAAAAAATTTAAAAAGAAAACTACATAGTACAGACGTATAAAGAGTTAGCTTGGGTCATTTACATAGCCAAGCTGCATATGACCCAGTGAACCCGGATTAAACCACTGGTTGAACCACTAATCCTTGACCCAGTAATTTTTCCGGGTTGATGTCCGGGCCGAGTTTTCAGAACATTGTTAACAACAAGAATATTAATTTTTTTGGGCCTTTTTTACGTGCAGTTTCCTGGGCTGAATTTATAGGCCCGTATCTATGCCAACTATCAAAATGTGCAACAGAATTAAGTACCCGACCCTGTTCCAATAGAAACCTGTTTGAAACTACCCCGTTGTGAATTCTTATTTGTTATCAACTTTCGATGGTTTTGGAGTTGCGCAAATGATTTTCACATACTTAATCGGGCCTGTTATTCATAACATTCATTCACAGAATGATAATTTAGATCAAGTGATATCCATAAGTCGGCGAAATTAACATCTTTTTATTTTGATATAAGAAGGGAAGAAAGAATTTACAAGTTACACCAGCTTATACGCACGGTAAAAGCAGATAACAAAAGAAAACAAAGAGGACTAATTACAGAAACCAATCTAATACAGCTTGAGAAAAATTGCAATGAATTCTCTGCACAGCTGCAACTGCCAATGCAAGAATAAGTCCTTGTGCTATCAGTCTGTTGATATTCTTCATGGCTTGGCTGGTAATACTACTGATAACTTCACCATTCACCGCAGGGTATTCCCAGTAAATGTCTCTTATATTATCAGAGTAGACAGAACTTATAGAACAGCTTTAGACTTTCGATTTCCAGTGGGGTAAAAAATTGGTTTGCGTTAGTTGACTCCTGGAAGTAATTTCTCATTCTGTGCACAGGCTAATATTTTATCCAAAACATGTTGAAACTGGCAGCCTCCAGTATCGAAGACCCTGACTTCAGCTGCATTAGTATCTGGTAAGTAACCAATCCC
Organism: Papaver armeniacum; assembly: GCA_023531295.1. Taxonomy (NCBI): domain Eukaryota; kingdom Viridiplantae; phylum Streptophyta; class Magnoliopsida; order Ranunculales; family Papaveraceae; genus Papaver; species Papaver armeniacum. Next base: position 617,881 of record JAJJWW010009657.1, on the reverse strand, counting down.
TGTACAGGGTTCGATGAGTGGAAAAGATACCGACCAAGGTTTGCTGAATGATGGATATATAAGTCCCCTATAATGTGAAAAGCTGGGGGTGTCACTTCAGTTGTCTCCTAGGCTTTCAAGTGTTGGGACGCTTCATCTGTTAATTTTCTATTCATCCTTGCTACTACTTCCATCATAGTAATTAAAAGGGAGCGGGACTGACTTGAATGCACGGAACTTCCCGACATTGTTCAAGTGCTCGTTCTCCAACCTGATTCATTCACAGTACCCAGTTAGCGGCTTGGTGAAATGTTAATCTAGAATAAATGTACTGAAAAGTAAGATGCTATTTATATGCAACATTTTATCAGGTCAGATGACATGGATTTGGCAGCTGATGTCCTCATGCCATGTCAAGTAATCTCAGAATTCGTGGCTCACTTAAGAAATGCAAAATTATATGGACCACACCAACCCACATTCCCATTCCATGGTTCACTGTTACGTGGTCAATGAGACAATGGCAACATACCTGAAGAAATTCCACATCCCTCGACGGAGAATCTCTAGACATGCTACTATGGTGGTTAAGGCTGTTCGATGCAAGAATGTCACATTGAAGTTCACAACAGATTGCAGCCAAGCAAGTCTTAGAATAACATCAAGCACCTGCATTGTAATAAAGAAAATTTTGTAAGTTTGATAATCTCGAACTTAAAAAGATAATGATAGGATTATGATATACATACCATGGCTATGAAGTAGACGCTAGTGTGTGATATGAGAAGTTTGTCTCTCAACCAAGGGTTCTTTGAATGCCGTTGAAGAAGCCCCCAATCCTTGACGATGTCCCAATAAGTACTCATGATTGCTGCAATGGCAGAGCTAATTATAGCTACTGCTCTCCAACTCGTTCCCTTCTCTAAATCGAACGCTGTCCTCATTAGGACTGCAATTATTGTCAGGAGGTACTTTAGACCGTTGTATACCTGAGACACATCTTTCTCTTCAACCCACCGACGGAGACACTATACAGAAACCAGATACTAACAGGGTTAATAGTTTGATGCGGACCTGGGGTTGAACCCAAACAATGCCCATAGACGCACACAAGATTGATGTGAAACTAAGCAACATAGTTTCGTAAGGTTTGTGTCTTATACATCGACGCAAAATTGAGATCAGATCATAGTAAAGTACGGTTTTGTTACTATTGTTTTCATACTAAAGATAGATGAACAGTTGAAATTGCACATTTAAAAGGTTTGGTGCCAATGTGGTGGTCCTTTAGGCTAACAGTTAAAATGCACGCCATTGAAACAATAACAGACTTGCATATGATCCCTTATCCTGAATTGCTATTAAGAAAACAATTGAATATCTGTAAAAAAAAAATGTACACAAGATGAGATTATGGTAATACCTGGAGCAACCGAGACCAGTATGGGAGAACTGCTACAATGAAATAGAAAGAATTGTAGATGGCACTCTGGCGGCAACTGTTCTGTCTCTTTCTAAAGTCTCCCCATACATAGTAGCAAATATAGAACTCAAGACTCCTAAAGGCCTGGACCTGAAATGTAATTGATGCACACCAGTTAATTTGTAATATTTTTTTTATTTTTGTTATCAAACAACAAAGATTTGCATGATAAGTACCTGGCTAGTAAGTTGGTCTGCTAAGAAAAAGTCAATGAGTGTAACCTGTGAATGCAAAAAGTTAAAAGCTATAAAATAGTCTCAGCTATCTGTTTGGTCTGCAGTTTTTGATTTAATGGATTATGTACCTTGTAGAAAGGAGCACAAATACAGCGCCATATTGATTTGATAAAGAAAAAACGACCAGAACGATATATAATGTTGAAGGGGCAAAATGCTATGGCAAGTACGAGCTGCAAACAAAATACAATGAAAAAGTGATTGGTTATGTCATCCATTTCAAATTCGTAGTTCTTGCTTTGAGAGGAGAGTCTTCTGCTTTCAAAATCTTACAGTAACTAATCCCAAAGGAACTAACTCGGTGACTGTCTGATAGCTTTGAGTGCCTGGATCCATCTCCATGTCCAGGTTCGCAAGGACACCAGCTAGTGAAAGTAGTGTCAGACCAGCACTAAGGAGAAAGACTTCTCGGTATCCCAACTCAGTCCCTTGCTTGAAACCGAATATAAACGGATAGTTGACTCGGTAACATCTCCAAAAGTATATGTTCACGGCATACATGAGCATGTGCAGGATGATATACGCAAATAAACTGAAACAAATGTTATGAAGATTTCAGTTAAACAAGGAAATGCACTTATACCGTAAGCGAATACTCAAAATGATTGGAGAAGAAACAGAGAGAGAAAAGTCACTGATGTCTTCACTTGCCTATAAAGTGGAAATATGTTTTCCATGTACTGAGTGCTTCCTTCCTTATTCACAAGCTTCCTCGCATTTATAACCAAAACAAGAGCCACTAAAAGAGCTGTTGTACCTCCAGCAAAGTATCCTGCACAAAAGTATATTAGCTGAGGCCTAATAGTTACAGCAGTCGCATACACCAACATTCTTTACTTTAGCCTAATTAACGAGATTGAAGTTAAACTAAAATCAACTCATTTGTGAAAGTTTTAATTCATTGTGAACAGGTTCAATTTACCTAGCAAGAATGTTGTTTTGTGCTTTCCTTTTTTCGCTGTTGGCCTCAAGGATTTCATGCCTTTTCTGCGGTTTGAGTCACAGAAGTGCTTGACAAAGGTGGCCTCCACCCTCTCCAAGATCGTAGCAATCTGTGAAATGACACTAGCACATAAGATACTGCACCTATAAATCATTATAAAAACTGAATCTCTGACAGTTTAAAACCATACAGAAGAGAGATCTGTCAAACAGCTAAGTCATGGAATTTGGGAACGAACCAATATAAGAAGACCCCATAAACAGAGAATGAGGCAATTTTTATGTATTTTCCAGGTGTCGGAATAAGTTGTTACAGTCACATTATGTCTCCAGATGAACAAAAGAAGATGAAATTTGGTAAACATAGACAGCAGAGGAAACAATTTTGGGGTAGAAATTTGAGCTCTTCAATTTTATATGCAGAAGATTATTTTCGCTGTTTTTAGAGGGATTTCTTTATAAAGCATTTAAGTTTATTGATAAAAAATAAGACTGACCAAACTGCGCTGCTTATCATTGATTAATGAAAACATTTGAACGAACCTCATCAGAGCTGCCAATGTAAGAGTTGTCTACTGCTCTTAGGTATGCTTTTGATGCACCCCTCGCTGTAATCTACATGAATATGACACAAAAACAGAGATATAAACATAACCTTCATCAAATCTAGTCAAAATTATCTAGTACAGGGAAAGCAAAACACAAGCCTTAGCCGGACAGTAGATATCCTGGCCACAATTTGCCTTAAATAATGCATTGATAATTTAATACTGATGAAAGGTACTGACCTTGTCATATTTCTTCATCACCTTTGACAGTGCCAACAGATTCATAAAGCTGGCGCATCAAGCAGTAAATATAATATGTTAAGTAAAACAAAGTTATATACGGAAAAATTCTGAAAGCCAATTTACTGCTTGTTATGTACCTATAATGTTTTAGTTGGCGAAGCTTCCAGTGGAATTCAATGAAAACCTGCTTTAGTTGTTCTTCGACCTTTTTCAATTGTTTCTTGTTAAATTTCAACTTCTTATCTTTGGAATCCTTGAGGAGCATGGCTTTTATAGTTGACGTTGGAGTTTCTGGTTGGTTGTTGATTTGAACATGTTCAAGAATTTCCAGGTGAGCTGGTTTAAAGTTGTCATTGCCACCATCACTTTTATCAACATCCACACCTCTATTAGAGTCCTCAGATTCTTCTTCATTTGCTGTCCCCGTTTCTTGTATCACGGACATTTGCTCTTTTCCTGCAATTTTAGAACCGTTCAAATACGGAAGTGTAACTTCAACTATGTAACAAGAATACTACAAATTTAATCTTATTTTTCTCCAGATTAACCAATGTAGAATCTCTGAGACATATGGAGCACATAACAAGGTAAAACAATCGCATCAATTCTGCATATGCTACGGACACTTACTTGGCATTAAAACAGTCGCATCAATTCCATACATGGTACGGACACTTACTTGGCATTCTCGGGGTGCCTGGGTTAGAAACAGTTGAAGCAGCAGCCAAGTTAGCAACATCAGCCACGAGCTCCCTCACTGCACCTGACAATGACATATCAAGATTCGGGTTTTCGACCTTGATCCGTAGCGCAATTAGCGCATCCATCTGTTTATTAAGCAGCGCGACTTCGTTCATAACCTCCTCAACCTTGTCCTTGTAAAACTTATCAACCTTGCTGAACTCATCATCAAGTGTATTGAAGAAAACCACTTCTTGGTCAGTTGCATCTTCAGAGGATATAAGGAAGTTGGTTTCGTATTTGACATTCGAGTTTGCTCCTTTCACTTGTTTCACCACTATAAACTGATCTTCAATATCTCCTCCTCCATGTTTGAAATCATGACTCTTTCGTTTGTGTAGTCCGCTGAAGGACCTGTAGAATGTCAAATCCCGAACCAATGATTTCTGTTGGGTTTGTCCTTTATCCTCCCCCTCCTTTTGTTTGAATCTGAGGATGTCTTGCAACAATGTTGTGAGATATGTATAGTCTAAGTAAGCTTCCTTCCACTCAGGCAACATTTGGGACAAATACTCCTTTCCAAACTTCATCTTCACTAATTACGAGTTCAATTTAGCTTCAATTGCTCAATAATTACGGTCTTAGTAGGATTTCCACTTGAGCACTGAGAAAAACAAGAAAATGATAAGGGAAAGGGCTTTAAATTACATTACATTATCTAAAAATCTAGATAAGAATGCGAAGTGGTTTAGTAGAGGTTTATCAGAATTCTCAACATGGAGAGCTAGTAGACAGAATTATGTAAAAACATAAGAAATCATAGTCCTCAAAATCAGAATTTAAGATAATCAAGAGATAAGGAACAAAATGATAGTCCAAAATTGAACTTGCATTATTATTTACTAACCAGTAAATCAAGTAATCTGCTACTGCTTCTTCTTCGTCTCCGGTTCTTTCTTTCTCCCGGAGATTGATTTGGACGACCTGAGTAAGAGAGTATCGTGAGCAACTTTACTCTCTCTAACAAGCACACTCTTACTGGGGATATGTGTTTGGTGGTGCGACGTCCTTGTTATGTAACAAGAACATTCTTGAAATTCCTGTGGGGTCTACTCATATGGTGTGTTGTGAGATTTTCTTTTGTTGATTTCTTGATTTCTTTCGAGAGCTGTAAAGTGGCTTCATAACGACAAACTTCAGCCTATCCTCCTCCACCACCACCTTTTGTATTTTTTGTCTTATTCGCGTGAAAAAGTTTAATAGCTTGTTTGGATTGTATAAGTAGTTTTTCGATTTTTAGAAGTTAAAAAGTCAGAAACAGATTTGTATCCGGACACGTTATAAACAATACAACAAAACACATGTAAACATTTTTACCAACATACTATATGTAATCTAACTCAATACTAAACTAATTGATTAATTTAGTTAGAGCGGGTGGGGTAGAGGTGTAAATTGGGTCATGCTCGCACGAGCACAAATCGGACATCACCCTAAAAAATCTGAGCTCCAAATTGACCAAAGACGTGATTAACACAACACGTTAGCTTCATGAGTTGTGCTAGGTTAGCCTAATTCCGCGACTGTAGAAGACAAAGACAATACGCGGACGATAAGCACGTGGCCCAAATTTAAAGACAAAGACGTTAAGAAAGCACATCATAAAGATACACAAGTATACTGTAATACATCACATTTTGTGTATATTTCACAAAAGAGTCACTATTCTAGCTAGTTTTTGACATTTTATGTTGGCTTATTTTTATAACAACACATATAATACCTAAATATTTGGAAAATATATTCCAATATCGTTGTTATAATGTCGTTACCTATATTTGACTAGAACATTAATTGACATGACAATGATCCAATTTTATATTTGATGGGCTATTTCTTTTTATTGAATAAACTTGTTAATTTTATTTGAAATAATTTCAAATGATATGTTCTCTATTTAAATTCTCGTGATAATGTCCGACTTAATGTATACATTAAGTGATTTCAAATTGTTTATAACACGTGTGTCACACGGCACAGCACGGCCCATCACGTTTATTCGTGTGTTGTGCCCGGACGGCTTTGTCTTAGCTTTTACTAGTAAAGCACGCACAAAGACGTTTAAATCGCTAGCAGACAAAGACGGCACAACACGCGTTTAAGTCGTTGGACAAGACAAAGACGGCACATGGCACGTGAAGCACGCAACTTCGTATGTCGGGCTGTGCCGGGCCGGCCCGATTTACACCTCTAGGTTGGGGATGTATGTCTCGTACTATGATATCTATGTCTATCTATGTTCAATTTCCACGTCCACGACAAAAGAATACCACTTTGTAAAGTAAATGCTTTTATTGATTCCAAGTATGATTTGTTACTTTGTTTTTGTCTTTTTGATTATGATTATTAAAAGGACCCTCAGTGTAAAAAGACTAAAAAGAGGGAAAACGGGAAAACTTTCCATAAAGTGTGGACGGTGTGGTGGTGAGATTTGCGGTTCACATTCTCATCTATATTATCCCAACATTGGAGGTCCTGCTATCACGTTTTGGAATGCACAACACACACAAACAATCAACATGACTAGTATCTTTCAAATGACAGTGATCCATTTAGGAGGATATATCGACACAAATACTTCAAGCATAAATATCATAATTGGCTTGTTTTACCGTAGTATTTCTAAAGCAGAAGACCACTGTAATTACTAGTCACAGTACTTGCAAGTGGCAAACAAAGAAAAAAAAGTAGAAAATAAATTGGATGTTCAGTTCAAACTTCAATCACTGTGTGAAGAATCCCAACACAGAGTGGTGGGACCAAACAGCATTAATGCTTACTATGGTCACAATACTTCTTTATCTCTTTTTTCCCGGAGGGGGAGAGAAAGAAAAGTAGGATACGACATTGCTGCTTTTTTCTTTCTTGGAATGCAAAAAGAAAGCTTTGGCTTCTCTCTATCCTCTCTCTATTTCCTTCTATCAAACACTCTTGCATTGTTGCTTGGTATGTGCACAATTGTTAAAAGGCCGGTACCAGTATTAGCAGGGCTGGTACCATTTAAGTGATTCTGGCCATTGGATCACTCAAATGGTACCAGTCTTTAGCAATTATGTATATTTGGTGCGACGTCCTTGTTGCTTGATGATGGATTGGGTATGGTTACTTACTCACTAGTCAATGGCGTGTTTTGAGATTCCACATCTACCCCTATCTACTATCTGCTTCAGAAATGGAAAAAAAAAAAATAGAACAAAAGAAAAACGGATGCTGGTGCTACTTAACTGAAATTCTTTAGATTTTGTTGGAACCTAATAGTATTCTTTGAAGACGATGAAATTTTCCAGAAAGTATGATTGGTCGTGTATACGGTTTTGAAGGAAGTTAGAATGGACCAAGGTTTGAAAAACGGGTCATGGCTCAAGTCACCGATACTAGGCGAGACCGTTATCACACGTAGAGGTGTAAATTGGGTTGTGCCAGCACGAGCGTAGCCCATCACAGCACGCTAAAATTTGAGCACAGCCCAGCCCAGCACGTGACTTAGCGCAACACGATACAGCACGGCACAACACGTTAGTTAAATGAGACTGTTGGGTTTGACTAATTGGCACAGTAGCACAACACATCACGCGGCACGGATAAGCACGTGGCCTAGCCCAGCCCAGCACGTTAAGAGAGCACGTCATAACATGTACAAATACACCATATAACAAGGCATAATACATCACATTTTTTGTATATTTCACAAAAGACCCACTATTCTAGCTAGTTTTTAACATTTTATGTTGGCTTATTTATAACAACACATATAATACCTTAATATTTGGAAAATATATTTCAATATCGTTGTTATAATGTCGTCACCTATATTTACCTAGAACATTAATTTACATGACAATAATCCAATTTTATATTTGATGGGCTATTTCTTTTTATTGAATAAACTTGTTAATTTTACTTGAAATAATTTCAAATGATATGTTGTCTAATTAAATTCTTGTGATAATGTCCGACTTAATGTATACATTAAGTGATTTCAAATTGTTTATAGAACGCGTGCCAGCATGGCACAGCACGGCACGTTTATTCGTGTGCTGTGCCCGTGGGTTGTGCTGTGTCTAGCTTTTGACTAGTAAAGCACAGCATGGCACAACACGTTTAAATCGTTGGCACAGCACAGCACGGAACATGGAACGTGAAGCACGCGACTTCGTGTGCCAGGCTGTGCCGAGCCGGCACGTTTTACACCTTTAATCACACGTTTTGACGGGTGTAAGCATGTTTCGGGCCAAAAAAAAATACTACTGTAAAGTAAATGCTTTATTGCTTGTAAGTATGATCCGTTGCTTTTGTTTTTGATTCTTTATTAAAAGGACGCTCATCGTAAATACTCCCTCCGTCCCACTATTAGATGACCTACTTGGTCTAAGATCTTGTCCCATCATTAGTTGACATATTTCACTAATCAAGGGATATCTCTAAAACTACCCTTTTGATTAATTATCGGTATTATAAGAAATATGTATAATTTGATATTCATGTTTATACTCGTTACGTAGGTGTTTTAAAATGATTATCAACGGTACAAAATTTACGAAAATCTATGGTATAGTTGGAGAGATAAATGATTTCTAAAATTTACAAATTATTATCCATAAGGGTATAGTTGTAAAAAATACTTAAAAACACTCATTTCATTCATTGCCTTAAGAATTGTGCAAACTTCAACTAGGTCATCTAATAGTGGGACGGAGGGAGTACTAAAAAGAGGGAAAAATTTAAGAAAACTTTGCATAAAATGCGGTGGTGAGATTGGGTCGTTCACATTCTCATCTATACCATATCAACCTTGGAGGTCCTGCTATCACATTTTCGACACATTGAACATACACTTTTAAGTTGACGTCAAGGCATTGATGACAACAACTTATAGATCTGGCAGGCTAGAAGTTTATTGTGCACTCGAGTTAGTGATAACACATATACGTCGTGGAGGATTTATCGACACAAGTACTATAAACATAAATATCATAACTATCTTGTTTTGCCATAGTTTTTCTAAACATAAGACAACCTTAATTACTAGCACAAATACTTGCAAGTGGCAAGATCTATCCGAAAAAGAAAGAAAAAAATGTAAATAACTTATTGTAGGCTATAATGATAGATGCCCCAGCTTAAGGATTGATAAAATGCAACACAGATGGAGCTTTTGATGGCATTACTCTAGAAAATGGTGCAGGATATGTGATGAGAGATTTTTTCCTATAAATCTTCATTTTGTGCATCTATTGTCTTTGATGTTGAATATGTTGTGGAGGTTGAAGCTAGAGCTATCTGGGTAGTGCTAAAGAAGGTTGTGGAGCAAAAGATAACTCATATTATCATAGAAAGTGATGCTAATGATCTCATTGACAAATTTTCTTCTAGGAGGATTGATGGTGATCCAAGAACAAGCGTTATTTACAAGGATATTCTTTAATACTAGCGTTGTTTTTCATAAAATATTAGGGTGCATGCCCAATCTATTTGGATTTGAAGACTAGAAGTAGCGCAATGTGGAGCGTGAAACCTAGTTGTGTTCCGGTTTTGGAACACTTGAATTTTGCCTGAGAAATCATATCTCTCTTTGCGTGAGCCTTCCCGTAGCGTGTACGGACGCTAATAAAGTTGTTTATATTCGAATTGTCGCAAAAAGATACTTGTCTTGGTTGTGTGTCAAGTTTAAGTCAAAAAAGAAGGGCATTTCAGTCTTTTTTAATTACTTTAATAAAACGTACGCCAACTCTTTCTCTTTCCTTTCAAGTTCTTCTTCTTCCTACAACAGAAACATTTTCATTAAACTCGAAAATTGGAAGCTTAGTTACATCCTTTGATTAATTGGATTTGGTTGATTTGAAAGCTTCAATTATACAAAAGGTAGAGGGAATTTCTTCTTTGAAACTGTTTTTGAATTGATTTTTAGATTTCAATTTTTTATTTCATGTTCAATGGAATTGAAGCTTCTTCATACTCTTATAATATTCTATATTATCAATTTGTGATGTTTAAACGAATTCATAATATTCTATGTTACGAATTTGTAATATTTAAACGAATTCATGCTTGCTCATCTTGCTCTTGATTCTAGGATTCATGAAACAAGTTAGGGTTTTCCTCTAGTTTGATGTTAAAACTATATTACTATTAGAGCACTGCTCGGTCGAACTTGCAAGCGTTGCTATCTCAAGCTTGTTTGTCAAGTTTAATTGTCAAAACTATAAGTATTGATTTCTAGTCTACTTATAGTTATGTCTCGGATTATGATAGAATGTGTAGTTGAGCTTTAGACTTCACGGCGTTCATCATTGAAGACAAAGAACTACTAAGGGGAGCTTGTGGAACTTCATCAATAAAAGATATGTGGAACTTCAACTCATCTATCACTTAGATGTCTATTTCTATTCTATCTTCTATTGAGACAAAGTCGTATAGCTATATAGACTTTAAATTATACACATTTGATATTTCGAGCTGAGTTTAACTCGCTTACATATTTCTCGAAATATGTGTTGGTAAGCTTTCGCTTTAACCAAGTTCATCTTTTATTCTTAACGAAAGTCAAAAGATTATCAGAAGAAAATCGCCTAGTAACATCTTATATGATTTGTGTGAGACGGTCATTTGAACTCGGAATGTTTCGTATTGATCATTTGATTACTTGAAAATTTTCTTTGAAGCTAATAGTTTGTGTGAGACAGCTATTCTCGTCTTCTAAGAATGTTTCAATGATTGAAGTGGGAATTTATAACAATTAACCATTGATTGGATATAGCAAAGTACGCGTACTTGTATGCTAACTGTTGCAAGTATATTCCAAGTCCGGGAATTTAGTATGCATACCTGTAAGAGTAATGATTCAACAGTTGAAGTCCGGGAACTATAGTATGCGTACACGTATGCGTACTGATTTCAACTGTGTTTGTCATGAACGATAGTATGCGTACGTTTTTGCATACTGACGAACAAGACCATGTCCGGAAACCCTAAGTATGCATACTTGAGTGGGTTAAGCTCTAAAATCGGTTAAGTATGTTTACATACTCATGAACAAATACATTTATATAATAAGGAATGCAATCTTTGCAAACCGTGGCAATAATGTTCATGAATTGATTCGAGTGAATCAAAACCGATTTTGCTTCAATTGTGTCATGTATACTTCTATGAGAATATAAACTATTAAACAACTATATAACTAGTTTCATTTGAGTCATTTAAATTAGTTGTGTTAAGATGAACAAGGTTGATATGAAAGTGTTCGTATGTCTAACTTCGGTTAACTATTCTTGAGCCAACCTAGTGTACACGTTTAGGTACGGTTACCCGTATCTAAATGAAGGTACATTTCATTTGTGTGTAACAAGCTAAGACCATCTAACGGTGGAGAGATATTGCTTTGGTTTCAAGCAAACTTAGCTTAAATCTTCGATCAGGTTTTCATCTAACGGTGAATATTGATTGCTTTGTTTCTAAGCTATCAAACACTGATTTGAAGATTATATAAGGGAGAAATCTAGCAAATGGGAAACCTAATCCCCACACCTCCGGTGTGATACTATTTGCGACTAGAGTCGATTCTCCTTTAACCTAGGTTTTTCCTAAAACCATTATAGGTTAACGACATAAAGACTTCATTGGGATTCTGAAGCCAGACTCAACTATTTTCTCTGTAGTTGCATGTTCTGATCTTACTTTGTTCTATTGTATGGAGTACTATCTTCTCTAAGATTTGCAAGATTTATCTCCGATAGGTAAGATATAAAGGTAGTCACAAACATCTTCGTCTCATCATTTGTGATTCCACAATAACTTGTTCTACTACCATATAGTTAATTTTTTGTGAGGTGATTTATATTACTAGGTTGTTCTTCGGGAATATAAGTCTGGTGTATCAATTGGTTTCTGTTCACATTAATTTATCAAAAGACGAAATAAACTCGTAGGTATTTTTGTGGGAGAAAGATTTATCTATTCAATAGACTTTTCTGTGTGAGACAAATTTGTTTATCAAGTCTTCGACTTTGGGTCATAGCAACTCTTAGTTGTGGGTGAGATCAGCTAAGGAAATCAAGTGCGTAGAGTCCTGCTGGGATTCAGAGACGTAAGGAATGCGACTGTACCTTGATCAGTGTGAGATTGGTTAGGGCTCAACTACATTCCAGTCCGAAGTTAACTTGTAGTAGGCTAGTGTATGTAGCGGCTTAATACAGTGTCGTGTTCAAATCTGGACTAGGTTCCTGATAAGTGGTTAATTTACATGTTTAGAGTGTCAATTCCATACTTGTTTTAGCTAAAATTCTTGCATATTACTTTTTATTATGATTATTTTCTAGTTTATGTGTCATATCAGGTGAATCATCCAAAAAGGAGATACGAAGTGCTTAAATGAACAAGGAAGTGGAGTCTATCAATGAAGGAAGGGCCAAGGACCAAATTCAACTCATTCAAATCTAGGAGTTCTTAATATCATCTTGAAGAGAAAGATAATACGAAGTGAACGCAAAAAGAATGAGGTCATTCCGAGTTCGGACGAAGAAGTTATAGGCAAAACAAGATTGAAAGACTTGAAGATACAAAGAGAGGTTCGGTTGAAAACTTAAAAATCAATATTTTTAAGAGTATACATGAGAGTGTTCGGCTCAAAAGCAATCTAATAAAGTGAGCCGAACCTGGTGATCGCCTGGAGTAAATTCACTTGTCAGGTTCGTCCGGGAAAGGTCGGCAAGTTATGAACCGAACCTGACAATTTTATGGGACATATTTGGACGCGAAATTGACTTCTATCTCAAGGAAACACGGTCCCAAAAGGATTCTAAAGCCTAACTTTTGAGATTTCTATATAAGAAGACATCCAGAGCCTTAAGAATATATCTTATATCTTTTATCAGCTTTTATCATCTTTCGTATTGAAAAGACGAGGGTACCCAAATATACCTCAATCTAAAACTTTTCCACCTATAAGTCCTTTCTCCGAAAGTGATTGTCTATGGACTGAGTCGAGACAATACAACTAATCGGTTCACACTTCGTGTGATCGTCTATGGATACGAGATCGAGACAATACGACAAAAAGATAACTTGTGTGATTGACTATGGATACAAGATCGAGACAATACAACAACGAAGTATGTTTACTTGATAAGGTTCGGACTTAACCAAACACAATAGGTAGATTTTCAATCCGTCTAAAGGTAAGATAGGTAGATTTTCAATCCGTCTAAAGTATTAATATGATATGCTACTCCCCCTTAGTCTATGCTTTACTCTTTCATTAGATAAAACATTAAAGCACCATTATCCTTTCCTTAGTGATACCAAATCAATACAAATCAATATCAATATCACTTGTTTACTCCATATATTTCTCTCCTTTTTTGTCACAAAATAACAAAGGTACGAGCAAATAAAGGACAAACCGAAAGGATCTTACAAATCTCAAAAGACTTGCAACTTATAAGAGTTAAGCACGAAGGTTCCACACACCATTTTTTATAACCAATATCAAAACCGAAACTACAAAGTAATTTTGTTTTGATATGTTACCAAGGAAACAATTGCCCGAAGCAATTTTCCCTAATAGTTTAGCAAACCAAAATAAATCGACTAAGCACCTTAGTTCCTTTGCAAACCGATTGCACAAATACAATCGCTTGTTCGATAAGACCAAAATAAAGATTAGAGTTAACTATATTTTTATTATCAGGTTCTAGTTATTCAAATAATAACTTAGACCTTTCACTTTTAAACAAGACAAGTAGTTAGTTAACTAGCATTTCTTGTTAAGGCATTCGATTAGACTTGAATAACCGAAACCTCCACTTTGATAAGTCTAACTAAGATCAGAATTAACTTAGTTTCTCTTATCCGGAATCGAATTGGACTAAATAATTCATCCCGAAAACCTTTTGTTAAGCCATAAACAATTCATACAAACCAAATAAATCAACTTGCATAATTATTTACCTCAACCGGAAGCAATTGAAACAACATAGACATTAAAGTACCGCAATTGCACCGAAATTTTGTAATCCTAAAAAATTGATACCAAACAATAAAGCAAGATAGAAATAGTTTTTATTAACCGGAAACAATTTAATCACACACACATCCATACACAAATAACGGAATACACATCAATTGTACCGAAATTTTGTTAAGCAAAAGCAATAAACATATGCAATAAACTCGGGCTTTTCTTAAACAGGAAAACGATTAACTAATAAATTTGTTACCTCAAATTACGCATCCTCTTCACCCCAGAAAGATATGTCATTAAGCGCCAGTTCAAGATAGAACTCTCCCCCATTATGTTGTCATCCTCTCGCAAGACAAAAGAACAACAACAAAGACCAACCTTTACCAGAGAAAGGTTGAAAACCGGTTTTAACTAATGCAATGCAAAAGTTGAAACCCCAATACACATATGCTTTTATGCTAAACCAAATGATTCAACATATTGTGACTTTTTCACACATGAGTTTCAATCGGAACCCCTTATGATCCTTTGATAAAGCTTACCAAAATGGGCTAGAACTTAATCCCGCTAAACCAAAAAGTCACCCAAACCATAAGGGTTCACAACATATGAGATCGAATATCAAGGTTAAGAAAACGGAAATCAAACATCCTATAAACATACATAGCAATAAGATAAAGCATTCAAGCATAGGCTATGTAAACGAAAAACTATCACAACAAAAATTATAAACTAATAATTTTATTCATAAATAAGATGGTTTTATTCATAATAGACCTTATACAATTATTGAAAGAAATCAAAAACTGATGTCTATTTTCTCTCTTGAAGACAAATTAATCTTCAATTCTTATGAAGATTGCTTTCAAAAACTGGATTCAAATTCTTCTGAGCACTTCCATTTTCAGTAGATAATTTGTTCATCTCAAACAGTTGAGAGTGAAGATTAGCTAGTACTTCTTTTGAATCACTTATCATGAGCTCATGATATCTAATGCAACCTTTAACAGTAAGAATCTATTTTCTTAGAGAATCTTGAGAATTATCATGAAGATAGACATCATGAGTTTCAACCATAACTGATGCACAGAGTGCTAAATCATCAAGAGATGACTCTTCTTTTACCGATTTCTCCATTGAAACAAAATAGTCTTCTTTTGGACAAGAAGAAGTATATAATATGGGAGAAAATCAAGATGAAATTGGGTTTATGGAAACCAAATATATTTTTCACAAAAGTAAGAGATATCGATTAAGAATATTTTTTTACTTTAAAGAAAAGATATGTACATCCTGCCCAGATTTATGGTTCCTCACAATCACAATTTTGGGCAACAAGTGAGGATGCATTTTTCAATACAATTAGTGTTTGTTGGGATGATAAATATTTTCAATATAGGTAACAAAGACATCCTTAGGATGACTTATAAACACAATAGACTGTGTTTCCTTACGTTCTTTCTTTCTCATATAATTGCACGAGTTTGCAATTACTTTTTGAGATCTAATAAACTTACTAGCCTTCAAAATCTCTATCCCCTTGCAAAGAGCTTTGATACAATTATTTTGTTGGAGATTTCCATGGAAGATTGCAGCATGGTTACTTTCTCTACAAGAAGAACTTAGTATATTATCAGAAAAACTAGTTTCTAACCCTCTTGGTTTTTTAACCATTTTACCTTGCTCAGATTTTACCTTTTGGGTTTTATCTGAAAGGAATTTCAAAAGGTTTTCAAGTACTGAGCTTAACCTTTTATTTTCCTTAATTCCCAACTCAAGTTTTTCGAGGAGTTGATTAGACTCAAAGGATTCATTACTGGTAGAGTGCTCTTCTGGTAGTGAGAACCGAACTCTCTTTCCTTCGCACCTTTTGCGATCCAGCCAAGAAGAAGATTACGGAATTAAGTTCAGGCATGCGTTGGCAAGAAGTGCATTACAGTTAGATATCCCTTGATGTGGTTCTTCCTCCGGAATATCATCAAGAGTAGTGACATAAGACTTGTTGCACTTCCGAGTTCTTCTGTTGGGACAATGTTTTGCCATATGTTCGAATCTTCAGCACTTGAAGCATTGAGTCTCTTCATTACCTTTTTTATGACAAAACGATAATGTATCAGGATCACGTTTATCATTAGATAAGATGTCCTTAATTCGTTGTGTTAGAAGCACAATTGTTGAGTCAAGCTCTTTTTCAACAGGTACCTTGTCCTCTTTGCAACCTTTCTCAGTTTGATTCTTCAACATAATTTCTCTATCAAAGATCTTTAACTTTCCTACAAGAGAGCTTCGTGAAAGTATGGAAAGATCATTTGCTTCTATTATGGCATATTTCTTAGAATCGTATTTGGATGGTAACGATTTGAGAATTTTTCATACTATTTCCTTTTCAGGTATAGTATTTCCTAGTAAGAAAGAAGCATTGACAATCTCAGAAAGTTTAGTGTTAAACTCTTCAAAGGTATCGTTATCATCCATTTTAAGGTATTCCCATTTAGATGAAAGGGACAGAAGTCGCGCTTATTTTTCGGAATCATTTCCTTCGAATACGGTCTCAAGAGTATCCCATGCCTCTTTAGAAGTTTCACATGACATAACACGATGACGAAGATCATCACTTACTGCGTGTATGATGGCATTTAGACCATCAGAGTTCTGCTTTGCAAGAGCTCTTTCTTCAAAAATGTAGAATGCTAAGCGTTTAAATTCAGCTTCTGGATATTCTACTCTTGGTCTTTTATATCCGTCTTCGATTAATAGCCAAGTATTAAAATCTCGGGATTGAAGAAAGGTTCTCATAGCATATTTCCAAAATGGGTAATTCATCCCATTAAATCTTGGAGGTACGTTAACTGAATCATTCATAAGATTCATTTTCTTATAGGTTAGATCGCACCAAACACAGATTGTTAGATCTTTTCGTGTTTTCCCGCTCTGATACCAATTGAAAAGATGAGGGTACCCAAATATACCTCAATCTAAAACTTTTCCACCTATAAGTCCTTTCTTCGAAAGTGATTGTCTATGGACTGAGTCGAGACAATACAACTAATCGATTCACACTTCGTGTGATCGTCTATGGATACGAGATCGAGACAATACGACAACAAGATAACTTGTGTGATTGACGATGTATACAAGATCGAGACAATACAACAACGAAGTATGTTTACTTGATAAAAGTTTCGGACTTAACCAAACACAATAGGATTGCTATCAAGTAAAACATGAATTGATGTTTGTGTATTTTACTTCTAATTATAATAAAATAATTATAATTGCGGAAATAGAAAAGTAAAAGACACAACAAGAATTTTTTAACGAGGAAACTGCAAATGCAGAAAAACCCCGAGACCTTGTCCAGAATTGAATACTCTCAGGATTAAGCCACTCTACAAAATCTAAAACAACTTCGTATAGCTGAGACCAAGCAACTAAACCTATAGTTCACCTAGTTCCGCATGTATCCCTGCGCGTCCAACTTGCAATAAGTCACGTACTTGGAATAATTCCTTTGGTTCGTATTCCAAACACTAAAGGAAAAACAGATCTGTTCGGTAACAAGTCTTTTCAATCAAGGGATATGAGTTTGACAAAAGGCTCTTCTGTTTATCCCAATAAACTCCTTTGTCCGGTCCTTAGATCTATCTTTTCAACAACTACCAAAGTAATTGTTAAGATTAAGCAATCAATACTTCGAATCACAAAGAATCGTATTGATGCCGATCTACTCAACTAATCAATCAAATCTATCAAAAAGATAAACCAATTATAGTTGGATCCCCAGCCGATCAAGTTTTGTGCACACCAAAGATTATGAAACCAAATCAGAAATCTTCTTCGTCTTCAAATCTTCTTAGATCTTCAATAAACACCTGCACACAATTAACTTGAATCTCTTGTGATCAATCACACACAGAACGGAGTCTATTAACAATGGATTATCACAAGACATCTTTAGATCTATAAACAGTCTAAAGATCCCCGTCGAAACTTCGATCTAGTTTGAGTGAATCTTATATCAGAAGAGAAGATTCTCAAGCATTAACAAACTAGATGCAATCAAAGTTCAACAACCGTTAGTCAATCAAATCAATCGAAAACTAATAATAAAATACAATTATCTAGTTTCCCACCAACGGTAATCGTAGAGCTTCCCAATCCCAAAGAAGTCTTTAAAACGAGTGGTCGTAAGAGATTTCGCCTAATTAGGTTACTTTCCTCTCCGAATAGACGGCTCCACCAGTAACAACACAACAAGGTAGTTTTGCTGGCTCTGAGGATTAGTTTGCTTGAAATGCAAACTTCAATATATTTATAGACCAAGGAAGTTTGGACACCAAGTAATTTCCAAAACCGAAAATATTCTCAAGATATGCAATTGACAAAGATCTATTTAAAGCTTTTGAAAGCGTTTTTAAATTCTTAGAAAAACTTAAGTCGATTGAGGAAAAGAATCATTCCGATAAAAGTTTTGTATCCGTCAGATCATGTATTCATGAATGTACGAGTTAAGCATGCTATCAACTCATGTGAAATTGATAAAAAAAAAAATGGTGAGTTTGGTGCAGGTTTTAAAGGTCGGAAAACTTCATTCCTTGGTCATAAGAAAAAGGAGTTAAAAAGTTTGATTAACCGTGAGTATCATCATTACTATGATTATACTTCCTGTACATTTCATAAATGTCAACCTGAGACGTTGCATGAGGTTCCCTATGTACATTTAGCCTCTTGTTAACAAGCTTGGCTCTACCCCATGTGTATATAAATTGAGATGGGGAAAGTAATGGTTTGATTAAGTTTGTGTCTGGGTTAATTTTCTTTTATTTTTAGAAAACACTCTTTGACAGTTTTTTCCTCTACATGTATACCTGGGGTTAATTAAATAAAGTGATTTAGTTTTACTACTATCCCTTTTTACTGCACTATGTTGATCTTTTAATAGTGTGCGAACCCTGCTAGTGAAACGCTCCTAGAAATCCTACTTTCCTTTTGTGGTTCGCGGTTCATAAACGGGTCCAAGCCCATCATTGGGTATATAAGAGTAGTATCTAGGGTTCATAAACGCATACACTTCTTCTTCCTTCCCTTGTCCGCGTACGTGAACTTTTCTAGGGTTCATGAATTATCTCCATTAAATTCATCTTTGGACATCCAAATGAGGCTAAGGGTTTTCTTTTTCTTCAAGGAGCATATCAAGTAAGTTTTTCCTTCTCTTAGTTCTCTCAATTTCTAGATCTCATGAGAAATTTCAAGGTTTCAAAGAAGGAATCAAAAAACTTGGGTTCATCTTATCCTTCTCGCATGAACTACCCACAGACCAAGCCTCTATCAGAATTGGATTCATCAATGATTCTTGTGGTAAGACCTTTGAAAGGATTTCTTTTAATGGTTTCATCTTAGAAAATAAATTGGAATTGATTAGTGGTCATAAAGAAGATTTGGTGTGTTTTGAAAATTATAATCTTGGAAACATCTTTGATGGTCTTGGTGAAGGTTTTGACACTCTCACAAGAATCTTTTATGCTAACATCCATGATGTTGATCTTGATGACATGGAATTCAAGACCATGGTAAATAGGGAAATGATTTTTGTTGATAGATCAGAGTTGATTTCAAAAATTACCAAAATTCCATTGGGTAATTTTTTCCTTCCTAGACCAAGTAAAGAAATACCATCATATGAAACCATCATGAATGGTCTTACGGCAATAGTGTTAATTGGATTGAAGGAAAATTTCTTACTAATTATCTTAGTCTTGCTTTGATGTCTTTCGAAAAACTTGGTATTTCTAATCTTTGTCCCTCCACAATTGAGAATTCTCGGTGGAATCGTGAGTTTGCGGAGTTGGTCCATTTCCTTGAATTGGGTACTCCAAGTCTCGATATTTGTGGATTTATTATTCTTCCAATGGTCTCAATGACGTCATCCAACGATAAGTTAGGCTTTCCTTGCTTAATTGAGCAATTTTTTCATGCACATTCCATTGCTCCCATTGGAAACTCCCTTGGAACTCCCAAACTTGTTCGTCCTTGTACTTTCAAATGTATGAAGGAGAATGTTTGCAAAAGACAAAGATGTGATTCCCTTGACGGTTCTTGTGATCCTAACACATTGGGTCTTCTTCATCAAATTCACAAGGGTGTGTGTAATATCAATTCCAAGGTAAAATGTTTCCAAGAACAATTACGTGTGATTGCTGCTAAGTTTCCCAAACTCAAGGAAGATATGGATATTGTTCAAGCCTCTTGGATGGTTTCCGATGATGAAGATGATGATTAAATTCTTTATCTCTTGTTATTTATAATGTCTAGGAGACTTCTTATGAGAAGTTATTCTTGTGTTTTTAAGAAGGATAACTAGGGTTTGGAATAGCAATTATTGTGATTACACATAGCTATTGCCAACGATTTTCATCCTGCAATGTTTTAGATTTATTTATTTAAACTCAAAGTTATTTGGAAGATGATTTTTGCAGTATTAATCTTTATTGGTTTTATATATTGCAAACTTGTTATGGGATATGTGTGTTTCGTTCGCGAACTATGATTGTCCCATATATGCTCAAAAGTTAAGTCTATTATATGTCTTTATGAAAATATTGATGGAAAATAGAATGAAATTTTGATGTCAAAGATTAAGTCTATGGTATCATTATGAAAATTTTGATGAAAAATAGAATGAATCTTTGAATATTCCGCATTATTGATCTTTCCCTGATATACTTCTAAATGAAATTACTGTACGGCTCCGTAAGTTTTCTTATTTTGTGCATTTCCGATTAAATTATCATTAAGGTTCCTTTATGGTTAATCTAATTGAGTTTTCTGGATACAAATTCATGTTTCATGTAATTTGTTAATGTCCAAAGAAATCCTTCTTTTCTTGTAAAATTAAGGTCGCTCTTGTTGTTCTTTCGGAAATGATATTTTATGGGGGAGAGTTCTTAATTTAACTTATGCTTAATTGCCAAATCTTTGTGAGGAGTGCGGCTGTGGAATTTTGTAGGAGTTATCTTGTATCTTTATAAACTCCTTGATGAATACACTAAGTTTCGACTATGTGAAATCATTGAAACAAAGTTGATATGTTCTCTTTTAGTCATGAACTATCTCTTTGAGAATTTCATTATGATCCCACTAGTTTTCGTACCTTTGCCAATTTATATTGACAAAAAGGGGGAGAATTATTGTGTAGTTCACACTACAAATACATATGGTTTACGGATCATTATTGTAAGGGGGAGTGGTTTTCATTGTGAGATGAAGTATTGACTAAGGGGGAGTGATACATATCACCATAGTATTATTGTCAAAGTTGTAATACAATTGAACTTTGATTATGTGTAATAATATTATGACACTGTATAACAATGATTTGAGAGCAACTGTTTTCTCATTATTATGGCTCTTGATCTTCAACAACTATGATGTTAAGCTGAACACGTTCAAAATCACTGGAGTACTTGGAAGTAACGAAGATTTCGAGTAATGTTGAAGAACCAAGGAAATCAAGCATTTGGATGAGAAGCTACAAATTTCTATTTATTTTGTAATCCATATGTATTGATAGTTTTGTCACTAAAATTGACAAAGGTGGAGATTGTTAGAGCACTGCTCGGTCGAACTCGCAAGTGTCGCTCTGTCAAGCTTGTTTGTCAAGTTTAGTTGTCAAAACTATAAGTCTTGATTTCTAGTCTAATTATAACTATGTCTCAGATTAGGATAGAATGTGTAGTTGAGCTTTAGACTTCACGGCGTTCATCGATTAAAGACGAAGAACTACTAAGGGGAGCTTGTGGAACTTCATCAACAAAAGGTATGTGGAGATTTGAACCCATCTATCACTCAGAAGTCTATTTTTATTTTATCTCCTATTGAGACAAAGTCGTATAGCTACATAGACTTTAAATTATATACATTTCGAGTTGAGTTTAACTAATATGTGTTGGTAAGATTTCGCTTTAACCAAGTTCATCTTTTATTCTTGACGAAAGTCAAAAGATGATCATGTGAAAATCGCCTAGTAACATCTTATATGATTTGTGTGAGACAGTCATTTGATGTAAACTCGGAATGTTTCGTATTGAGCATTTGATTACTTGAAAAATTGCTTTGAAGCTAATAGTTTGTGTGAGACAGCTATTCTCGTCTTCTAAGAATGTTTCAATGATTGAAATGAGAGTTTATAACAATGAACCATTGATTGGATACAGCACAGTACGCGTACTTGTATGCTAACTGTTGCAAGTATATTCCAAGTCCAGGAATTTAGTATGCATACGCGTATGCGTACTGATGCAACAGTTGAAGTTCGGGAGCTATAGTATGCGTACACGTTTGCATACTTGAGTGGGTTAAGTATGTTTACATACTCATGAACAAATAAATTTATATTTATATAATAAAGAATACAATCTTTACAAACCGTGGATATAATGTTCATGAATTATTTTTAATCTACCAAACCCTCATTGGAAGACTATATAAGGGAGAACTCTAGCAACTTGGAAGCATAATCCCCACACCTCCTGTGTGATACTAGTTGCGACTAGAGTCGATTCTCCTTTAATCTAGGTTTTTCCTAAAACCATTATAGGTTAACGACTTAAAGACTTCATTGGGATTCTGAATCCAAACCCAACTATTTTCTCTGTAGTTGCATATTCTGATCTTACTTTGTTCTATCGTATGGAGTACTATCTTCTCTAAGATTTGTTCGAGATTGATCTCCGATAGGTAAGATATAAAGGTAACCACAAACATCTTTGTCCCATCGTTTGTGATTCCACAATAACTTGTTCTACTACCATATAGCTAAGTTTTTGTGAGGTGATTGATATTACTAGGTTGTTCTTCGGGAATAAAAGTCCGGTGTATCAATTGGTTCATGTTCACCTTGAAATATCAAAAGACGTAACAAAACTCGTAGGTATTTCTGTGGGAGACAGATTTATCTATTCAATAGACTTTTCTGTGTGAGACAGATTTGTTTATCAAGTCTTCGAATTTGGGTCTTAACAACTCTTAGTTGTGGGTGAGATCAGCTAAGGGAATCAAGTGCGTAGAGTCATGTTGGGATTCAGAGACGTAAATAACGCGACTGTACCTTGATCAGTGTGAGATTGGTTAGGGCTCAACTACATTCCAGTCCGAAGTTAACTTGTAGTAGTCTAGTGTCAGTAGCGGCTTAATACAATGTGGTGTTCAAATATGGACTAAGTCCCGGGGTTTTATGCATTTGCGGTTTCCTCGTTGACAAAATCTCTGGTGTCTGTGTTATTTCTTTTCTGCATTATATTTGTTTATATAATTGAAATATCACAGGTTGTGCGTAAGTTCAATCAATTTGTGAATTCGACCTTTTGGTTGTTGATTGAATTGATTGACACTTGGATACTGGTTTTTTGATACGTCCAAGTTGTTTCTTATATTAATCAGGCCCACACGGATTTCTATCTGTTTGATTTGCTGATTACATTAAGAAACAGAGATATAACTCTTGGATACACTTTTCTTTGATTGAGTCTGACTGTCTTGTTGATTCTCTTGAAAGTATATTGGATTTAGGCCATACAGATTTTCTAAACGAAATATTGGGTGTGGTTGTTATACCCCCGCTAATTCAATTACTTCTAAAATTTTCCATGGGCATTCTCAATTTATTGTAATTGATCTCTACTTTCTTTTGAAACACAATTTAAAAACAATTCAGGGATTTCTGAAACAATTTTTTGTCCTGGTTTTGGGATAAATCATCACCCAGTTCACGTGACTCTTATTTCTAGTTATATTTTTTTTGTGTAAAAGAGGGACTTATATTCTTTAAAACTAGCCATGATCCAATGACTTCCGATAAATAATGAAGTCTGGGTGAATTTTTTAGTATGGACTACCAAAACTGTAGGTTTCTGTAACCAAGTTATCTGTTAGTCTTTTACAAAGAAATTCAACCATGTTAAAGAATTTATTAGTTTTATTTATATATTTTATACAACAACATATCTTTTGTTCTTTAAAATGAGATAAAAAAAACAATAGATTTGGATGAGTAAGAAGCATGTGTGAATTTTAAAGTGAAGATTTCTAAATCTGAAGGTTTTTTGTAATATTTTTACTATCAATATTATCGGAGAGATTTAGACATGTTTCTGAATTTATTATTTTTTGAATATATTTTTTATATGATAGCTTATCCTTCTCTCTTTAAAATTACCTAAGAACCACTCTTTTTCCTTGATCTTTGAGTTAATGAACTCATTCTTTTTGCTAATGTTTTTTGTATTAAAAGATTCTTTCCTAGTTTCTAAAATGATAAAGTGTGTCGAGTTTCAATTTCTTTTGAGTATAAGTGGTTTAAAACGAACTTGTCGTGCAAACTCTTTGTTTTGAATGAACTTATTGGTTCTGAGCTTATGCCCAGCTCTATGATTTAATACTTAAATGTATTTATGATATTGTTTTATGAGGGAAAATCTAAGGTAAGTTGGTTTCATGGTTTACGAATCAATATTTGTTGATGATTTGTTCAATACTCGTATTTAATGATGTTTTCGAACTATTTATAAACTACATTGAGCATCCTCTTGATTACGAACACTACTGATGAGTTTGTCGGTCCCACAAGGGGCAATCCATATTAATGGTGACCTGCGGAAGATCGTCCGGGACGATAGGGTAGTTTTCTAATAAACTACGACAATTGGTTATTCTGACCCTCATAGTAGATTATTACGAACTTTTCGCCTTTATGTTTTCGATTGTGTATTGGCTTTGTAAGGATTTGGTACTTTGATATGGATGTACTCAACAACTTAATGCATTGCTTATGCTTTATTTGGTTCGAGATCTTATCGTTATCTGTATTTGGGCATTCCTTCGTACTCGTATTATCGTATAGATATCTCTCTACTGGGTTGTGGCTCACCCGTTTTGTTTTGCTTTGTTTCGTTTTCCACTGAGTTTGAGAGCGGCTTGAGGAAGTAAGCTTGTTAAGGCTTGATGCTTTGAGCGCTGGGGTTCAAAGTGAGTATGCTCACTTTGTGTTTCACGTATATACTCATGTGTAAATCTGGTTTGGTTTAAGGAAAACATTATGGGAAAATTAAGAAAATGACCAGCTTCCATACCACTAATTTATAAATCGGCCATCTTTTTTAACTCTTATACAAAGTGGCCTTTCCGTTAGTTTTCACATCTGGGCCCACCAGATAGTTCAATCACGTTGATTAAGTCAATTTCTCATGGAGAAATGACTATCATATCCTAACAAAACAGTACCAACACAACACATTTTCCTTCTTCTTCATTCGGGTGTTCTGTTCTTTCCATTACAACCAAAACAAACTTGAAAAACCAGTAGAGAGAAATTTTGAGAATAAGAGTCCAAGTAAGAAAATACTAATTAAGTCTGTAATATTTCGATTCTTTGGAAGATTTTATAGCATTGCAAGAGTATTACCACAGTTTGTTGGTCGATTACAATGCATAACAGTTGAGGTTAAATGAAGAATAAGAAGGAAAATGTTAAATCGAAGTAATATGGGTCTTAAAAAAGGATAAGTACATCAAACCCAATGTTTATTTATTTTAGTTTTGCATATATTAGATGGTTAATTGTATTAATTTGTTATATGAAGTAGAAATTGTGTTAGGGTTTTCGTATCGGGGTTTTACTGATTTATATTTTTTTGATGTTTTTGGTTCCGATCTTGGTTTGATAGTGATGATTTGGTGGTATATTGATGGATAGTCTTCGAATTGTTCATTTGAATATCGTGTGTGCATCAAGCATTGAATGATGATGGAAAAGTACTGGTTTCCATTAATTAGTTTTTGAGTAATGGGGTTGGGAGATGATGAAACCTTAAAAAGGAGAAGTAGTACTGATGGAATCGAGTAAGGCTTAGTTTGGTATTGCTGCAGCTTTTGTAAAAGCACTTTTCTCGCTTGTGCGTTCTTTGTCTTGTCTTTGTGAGAAAAAAAGCAGTTAGACGTTTGGTAAAATATTAATTAAAGTTGAAGCTGATTAAAAAAGCAATCAAAATGTGTTTGGTAAAATTTCAGATTCAACCATTGTTGTTGTAACAAATGACAAAAACAGACATATCACTCATGGTAGTTTTATTTAATTTTATTGAGTTTAAAAATAATTAATTTTTTTACTATATAATATTAATGTTCATACTAATTACCCCTATCATTATGATTGTTAAGAAATTATTTTACTTAACAATTAAGTAATTATTTAATATTTGTTTTTATTTTTACTGTTGACAAATTAAGTAATTATTCAAGCAAAAAATGAAATTAAAATTAAGTAATTATTTAATATTCTTTTTTTATTTCTACTGTTGACAAATTAAATAAATGGTATATAAAATAGTTCGAAATAATAAAAAATAATAATATTTAAAGAATGCAATATAAAAATAGTAAAAAATTAATTGTATATAAATTTAAGGGTAACTTTTGTCATTTATAAAATAAAGTAGGGATAAAAAAGATAAATCAAGCATTAAATTTATGTGGGACCACAACTTATGCTTTTGTAGCTTTTAAAAGCTCCTCCTCCCTAGCTTTTAAAAATTGAGGAATTTGGGAAGTGCTTTGGATAAAAAGCACTTTAGTTTTTTTTACCAAACACCAACTTCAAAATTTATTGACATATATAGGTTTTAAAAGTGCTTTTGAAAAAAAATAAGCATTACCAAACTCAGCCTAAGAGTTAATGGTTCTAATAGGAAAGAGATTGGCTACGGTGGTGGAGGTGGAAGTGGTTATGGTAGTGCTGGGCATGGAAGTGATGCGTATGGTGGAGGAGTTGGTGCTAGCTCTGGTTATTATGTTGCACCTGTCAGTTTAATGAGATTCTTTTTTTCTTTTTCTTTTTTTTGGTAAAAGAAGAGTGTTTGGTGAAGAGGAAAGAGCTGTTGAAACTTTATTCTCCTTATTTATCTCATTTATGTTTTTTTTTTTTTTTTTGATAAGAAGACTTTTATTTATATATAAAAGGAAGGTTACAAAATATACAAAATGGGAGTTAAACCAAGGTTAACTCTATCTAGGATATTATGTCTTTCATTTTCACTCGCATTCTCCGTAGAGAAATAGTTGATTCTCCTAGATCTTACTTCCTTAGCTAATTTGTCTTCAAAGTTCATAAACTTCCTACATTTATACATAAAAGAAACCGAATTACAAAGCATAAAAGAAAATTTGCATCTGTGGATGCTTGTTTGAGATCTCCAAGGTTGAGTTTCTGGATCAGTTTCTCCATTCATCAGCTTCATTAAAGTTTGGTAGTCGTTAATGAGACAACAATTCTTGAGGTTCAAATCCTTCACCCACCTAAGAGCCTCCATCCCTGATTTTGCTTCAGCGTCTAAGGGGCAGGCAGCCCAGCTGCAACCTGCACGACAGTGCTTTCTGACTCCTGTTTTATCCAGGATGGATATAGCATAACCCATAGAGAAATCAGCTTCAAGAAAGGAAGCATCAAAATGGATAAACCAATCATAAGAGACACTATTTTTTGTGTGATTGCCAGTGTTTACATTCTTAGTCATGCTAGAATCATGACTAGTTTTGTTTGTTCCCTTGCATATTGATTTTACGGTAGGAAGTTCTAATTGACTCAATTAGTTTATGCACATCGTGTACAATATTATCAAACCGCACCTTATTTCTAAACTTCCAAATAGACTTTATAATGAAAGATATTAAATTGTGTTTGCTATTGAAATCTTTCTTGTTCAACCAAAACTTAAACCAAATAGGATGGATCTTGACTTCCTATATATTTATAAATGCTATTGAGCTCAAAAGCATCCCAAATTTTCTTTGTAAACACACAATTAACAAACAGATGCATTTCATCTTCACTATCATGAGAATCACAAAGCAAACAGTAAGGTTTTGAGTCTTTAACATATTTAGACATGTTTTTCCCAAGAGCAAGAGCATTAGACACTACTTTCCAGCAAAACATATCAACTTTAGACAAACTATTCAAGTTCCAAATTTGTTTCCAGAATTTAGCTTCATCCTTGTCAATAATTAGATTGGTCAAAAAATTGTAAACAGACTTTGTGGTTAAATTCCCAGAACTAGTAGATTTCCATCTGATTTTATCATGCAAGTCAAGATTAGTAGAAACAGATTTGATAGCATTATGAAAAGAGTGATCAATATATTTATTAATGATGTTCATATCCCGTTCCCATCGAACTCATTAGTTCACACACTTTCATAGGCATATCATAATCGATGCGAGTTGGCTTTAAAAGAGAAGATTGATTAGTAAACCGAAATCGCACCATATACAAGTAGACACACCATTATTAATCCGCGCGACTGTTAGACTTAATTATATCCGCACCTTTCCTAATACTAGCCCAAATCCAGAAATTTTGTGCTTTCTGTTTTTCTTAGCGGGTTATGAATTCTAAAGTATTTATGCTTTAGAATTTCTACCCTGATTGATCCTGGTTTATGAATTAACCTCCGTGCTAACTTGGTGATTAAAGCCATATTATGCTTATGGGGAATTCTGATTCCCAGACCACCTTGTCTAACATCTTTTGTAATACTAGGCCAAGCTTTAGGGTAGTAACACTTTTTCTTATTTATTTTTTTGCCACCAGAAATCTCTTTGGATCTTATCAAGATTATCGAGGGTTTTTTTAGGAAAAGAAAGACACTGCATTTGGTGATTAGGGTAAGCACTAAGAACATTTTTAATTAGTACAGTGCGACCAGCATGATTAAACATCTTGCCAATCCAGCCTTGAAGAACAGTATAATACTTGTTAAGCAGAGGTTCAAAATTATTAACTTTGTTTCTATCAAAGAAAAGCGGTGTCCCTAAATACTTGTCATTTTTAGAAATTTTTCTAACCTTAATAATTTTAGAAATGATTTTACAAATGTTTATTATGAGTCTTAGGAGTAAAATAAACTCCCGATTTCGAAGATTAATGACTTGACCAGACATTTCCCCAAAAACATTTAAAATGTTAACAATGTTCTTAGCTTCATAGAGGCTAGCTTTAGCAAAAAGAAAACAATCGTCCAAAAAAATGCAGATGAGAAACAGATGGTGCGGTTTTAAGCCACTTTAACACCAAATAGACTTTTCGTTTTCAGCTTTAAGGAGTAATTTAGAAAGCACCTCCATACAAATAATAAACAAATAGGGGATAAAGGATCTCCTTGTCTAAGCCCCCTGGAAACAAAAAATCTATCACCAGGCACACCATTCAATAAAGACGAGAAAAAGGAAGTAGTTGTAACACATTGCATGATGAGATGACACCAATCTTCACAAAATCCAAAAGAAAGCAAAACTTCATTTAAAAATTCCCATTCAATTCTATCGAAAGCTTTAGATAAATCGATTTTAAGAGCCATATTACCAATTTTATTCTTAGAAATCTTCATCGAATGTAAAATTTCATGCGCTACTATAATATTATCGGTAATTTGGCGGCCCGTATAAAAGCGATTGATTTTGAGAGATGAGTTTAGAGAGTAAAGGCTTTATTCTGTTAGTTAAAATCTTAGAAATAATTTTGTACGTGGTATTACTAAGGCTGATAGGACGAAGTCGCTAGGAGTAGAAGGGTTTTGAACTTTAGGGATTAAGGTAATATAGGTGTAGTTCATTTCCTTCAGAATGTATTTATTTTTGAAAAAATCTGGACCAAACAAATAATGTCGGTTTTTACAATCTCCCGTTTTCTTTAAAGAAACCGGGCGGATAACCGTCCAGGACCGGGGCTCCCCATTGATTCATATTAAACAGAGTATTTTTGATTTCTAATTCATCGGGAGTACTAATAAGAATATTATTTTCCTCCTCAGTTATACAAGGATCAATAAGTTTATTCAGAGTTTCAAGGTGTTTCACCTTATTAGTAGTACTAATGTTTTTAAAATGTTTTATTAGCAACTTATGAATTTGCGCACTATCATCTATCCAAAGACCAGTTTCATCCCTAAGGGTGTGAATGTGGTTAATCCTTCTACGATTATTGGCATACTGGTGAAAATATGAAGTATTACGGTCAAAATCTTTAAGAACTTTATCTTTCGAGAGATGATTCCAGTAATCATACTCTCTGTTATACCAAATTTCTAAACAATTTTGAGTATCCTTAATTTCGAGAATAGGAAGAGGATTGATGGAATGAAGATATTCCATATACTTGTTTAGCCTATCAATATTCTGGAAAATATTCCCAAAGACAGACTTATTCCAATTAGAAAAAGAGTAGGATAAAAGCTTAAGATTATTTTGAAACTTAAAAGCAGGAGAACCTCTAGCATTGCAGTTCCAATTATCAGACACAAACTTTTTAAAATTATCATGGCTTAGCCAGGACCTAATCACCTTAAAAGGTTTATGAGACTTAGATTTGACAGGCTTACAAGTGAGGAGAATCGGAGTGTGATCAGAGCCTACTCTAGATAAATGACTCACAATAGCATCAGGATAAAAAGTGAACCAGCATGGAGAAGTAAGGACTCTATCAATACGTTCTTTAACATTTTCATTTCCTTCTCTATTGTTGGACCAAGTAAAAGGTATCCCTTGAAACCTGAGATCCATTAAACCTAGAGTCTGAATGTTATCATGAATAAATTTATTAACATGAGTAGTATCCTTTCCACCCTGTTTATCATTTACATGCAAAACAAAGTTCATGTCGCCAATAATGATCCAAGGAGTATTAGGGTTCAATTTAGCAAAGTGATTTATTTTATCCCATTGCATTCTTTTCCCTAAATCATTCAATGAACCATGCATACAAATAACATTCCAGCAATTGTTATAGCAATCATGCACTTCAAGAAAGCAAATATCAAAAAACTCAGCAATGCAGGAGACTTTAATGTTATTGTGCCAAGCAATAAGCATTCCACCAGAAAAACCTATTCTAGGAACAGCTAACCAGTCATGAAATCTAAGATTTTTAGCTATAATGTTCATGCTATCCTTTGTGGCTTTAGTTTCTGCTAAGTAAATAAAGTCAGGGTTTTGCTTTCTAAGAATATATTTCAGATGGTTTTTAGTGAGGGGTTTTCCAATCCCCTGCACATTCCATGATAACAGCTTCATGTTGGAAACTAGCAATCTAGTGAAGGAAACAAAACAGAACTTTGAAAAAGCAGCCGGAAAACAAAGAGATAAGATAGTGTCTCATTTATGTGATTGATTGAGTTTTGTTGGATTAGCAGAAAACGGAAATGGTAAAATGAACCAGTAAATTAGCTCAATTAGCTAATGGCGGAAACTCTGTACACTGAATATGGAAATCAAAGCAGTAAGGTTTCCCCCTCTTGAATTATTGATTAGGGAGGATTTGGTGCGTTTGTTTGAATGTTGCACATGCTCTTTTATCCAATCCCCTAGTATTGCTCTTATGAGATCCATAAAAATCAAATCCTCCGATTCATTCTTTATCTTCAATTAAGTTAAGAACATCAACGTGGTAGTGACTCAGATTCAACTCATTAGTAGCTGGAGGGACTTAAACGTCTTTTTAGTGAGAAGATAACATGACACGTGGACAACTAACTGCCATTACCCGTTTTTTTAGTCTAACTCGGCCATTTTATATATAATGTTTCAGAAATAACGGTCATTTTCTTAATTATACCTCAAAAATTTGGCCACTTTATAAAAAAGCCCAAACATTATTATCCTTTCTTGTTGTTTTCGTTTGTAACCGCATGTGTTTGGAAACTTGTTAAGTAGGATAAAAAACTTGATGTTCAAATCTCAATAGATAGTGGCGGGACCAAACAGCATTAATGCTTATTCGTTTGTTCTTTTTTTTTTCCCCGAGAGAGAAAGAACCTATCACGTCTATCGCTTAAGTAGGATCCAC
Source organism: Papaver armeniacum (assembly GCA_023531295.1). Taxonomy (NCBI): domain Eukaryota; kingdom Viridiplantae; phylum Streptophyta; class Magnoliopsida; order Ranunculales; family Papaveraceae; genus Papaver; species Papaver armeniacum. The sequence continues at coordinate 585,857 of JAJJWW010009657.1, read as the reverse complement.
ATTGATGCTTTTTCCTTTCTTGGTATCCAAAATCAAAATGAAAGAAAAGCTATTTCAGCTTTCCAAGGTGCTACATATCCCCCGTTGCCTTCCACCATTATGTGGCTTCATCTAGGTTTTAGATTTCGTCAATTTTGATCCCATAGGTCCATTATTATTGGATAACTTTTTTCAAACCCAAATTCAAAAAAACTTATATAAGAAGCCCACCATTTAGATTATACATATGGATAACCCAAAATTAGTTAGAAATGAAACATGATTACATGATTAACCTTTCAATTTATTTATTATAATTTTTAAACAAAGCTTTTAGTTGGCAGCCTAGCAACAAGCTGGGCTCCAACACCTTTCTGAACAGCAATGCCTAATCTATGAAAAATAAAACGACCATAACCACTACCAGTGTCGTTACTAACTAAGCAGTTCTTCAGATGCTTGAAAAAACATAAAGTATCCTCACCCAATTCTCCTAGAGTAGAAAAAGCTAAGACACCCAGACCATAACCATGGGAAACACACTTGTCCAAGTATTTAGTGTGTTTACGTGAGATCGCACTAGATATAGCTTTTCCGGGGACGAAAGAGCGGATTCCATCACCAGTGAAGGGCGAGACTCCTGTGACATCCATACAAACATCCTTGCAATTTTCCCAGTTAACCTTTTAGATTATTTATTTTCTTAAAAAAATGTTAATAACTTGCTAAATAATATACCCTAAAAAATCTCCCTATAATAACTCTTCTTTTCCTACATCGTTTACCAAGTCTCTTGCTAAATTATTTCTCCCTAAATTAACTCTTTTTACTTCTTTGTTTATTAAGCCTGTTTTACTGCTTCCCCCAAATAATCTCCCTAATTAACTCTTTTTAATTCTAGTTTACTACGCCTTTGACCGTGAAAATTCCTATTATCATAATTTAGTGAAATATGTAATTTTCACAGGTTTATATTTGTAACAAATTGCAATTATCACCATAATTTAGTGATTGTTATATTTTTCACGTGTTTGTACCAGTTACAAATTGCAATTATCAATTGAAACAACTAATTACCAATCACACCACACCACTGATTGAAACAACTAGTTACATGATACCGCACCACTAGATTACCAATCACACAGTGTCTCTGACTCTCCAAGAAACTTGTGTGCTTCATCGTGGACGATATATCTATATTTGGTTGCCCTTGTTTAATGTCTTGTGAAAGATATAGTCATCACGGTTTAATGATGTGAAAATTATTGTGAAAGGTGTAGTTTCACTTGTGAAAATCGCAATTATCATACGTGAAAATAATTACAATTATCACTATTAAACTCTAAAAGGGGAAAAAATAAAAGATGCAAATCAAGTCGAGTATTGGAATCTATTCATACATTGTCGCAGCAATCGAACTACAGAACACTCGTAACAATTCATATGAAGCAAAGTATATGGCTATAAAAATTAGTCCACGCAAGAAAAAGAAAAAAGAAAAAATTAAAACTTGCGCGCTTGTATTCATGGTAGGGGTGAGCATGGGCCGGTATGGACCGGTTTTCACCTCATCCGCATCCAATCCAATCCACTACGGATTTCAAATTTGGCATCCGCATCCAATTCAACATCCAATGGATGCACGGATCAACGGATTGGGTGCGGATAATCCAATGGATTTGTGTTCGTTAAAATTTATAATGAAAAAATAAAATCAATATAGATGACTTCTTATAGAACCTTCACATTTTATATATGTATGTAAATATAGAAGTGTCATGGACAACACTCCAAGCAAACACCTTAAAAATTCCAAAACTATCTATTGGTGGGTTTGTTTGCAGAAATCACTATTTCCAGGAATTTATAATCCCATGGGATTACAAATTCTGGGAATCATGTAAATTCCTTGTGTGTTTGGTAACTCAATATAAATTCATAGGATTTATAGAGTTTTCTTGTATTAAAGTCTTTGTACCGTTTGGCATTACACTCAAATTATAAAATTGCATATATATGGGATTTAGAGTTAAAAAAAAGTGGGTCCATAAATCCCTTGATAAGTTTCCCAGCAAATCTTAGGGGGAGGGGTCGGACTCCATATGAGGGATTTGCTAGAAAACTGAATCCCGTAGGAAACGTGATTCCAAGGATTCGGGTAACCAAACATACAGAGGGAAACGTAATTCTACCAAATCCCCTGGACCCATGAATTCCACCTTTAAAATTCTACATCCAAACCCACCATATATATTTTCTAGAAACTATATAAATGCACTTAATCTAATGGGTATGGATGTCCAACGGATTTTCAAGGTTGCATCCGGGTCCAATCCGTTATCCATTGGATTTCAAAAGTTCCATCCGCGTCCAACATTAACGAACGGTCCAGGCATCCATCCGCACAAATGCGGTTGGTCCCGGTTAAATCCGCGGATTACGGATAAAATGCTCACCCCTAAATTTCATGGCTGAATAGTAAATCAATTTGCAAGCCCAACTTCATGCAAGTAATTGTATGTAAACAGTCAAATATCGGCTTTCTCTCGAGAGCCAATAGCGTCTCACTTGTTACACAGGTAGGCTATATACACGAGCAGAAATAGAAAGCTAGAGGAGAACTCTTTGAGAGAGAGACCCATTAAAAAAAATTTAGAGAGAGACGCATCTACAGTTTTTTAGATAGAGAGAATGAGATCCATAAAATTAGGATCAGAAAATTTGTTAGATAATTTTAACGCTTCCCAAATATTTCGTTCATCTTATTAATTGAACGATTTTCAAGGAAAAAAATATTCTTTGAAACGAATAGATGAGGGATAATTTAGTCATATTAAAATGTGAAAATAAAGATCAATCTAGATGTTATTAGTTTTAGCCGTAAATCTTAAATTTTGGGCTACATATATATACAATCTTAATGGTTGGGTTTATAGAAGAGAGAGAAACCAAATTTGGGTTACTCAGGAATTTCCACTTTAACCAATACCTACGTACACATGGGCGGGGATGAGGTGGGGATATATCATTTTGGTTCAACTTTCCGGAAATGATTGATGTCCCGCGGGCCATCCCGATTTTGTTGGTGTGAGAGAGAGGGGGTGAGACCCACACTTAACCCACCCCTGCAAACCGCCGAGTCAAAAGGAATTACCTTTTTTTTCTCCGGTCAGGACACACCACATTTTATTTTATTTTTTCAACCATAAGATCTTTCATAATGATAACTTGGTTAAATAATTAAGTTTCTTGCAATATTTTACAACGAAGCCGCATTCAGGCTATCAAAGAAATGAAGAAAAAACAAAAAAATGAGCAGAGGCATCACCAACGGACATAAGTCATCCCAAGTCCCAACTAGGTTGGCACCACTAATACCCTTCACGATCATGATTCATAGAGCCGATCCTGAGTCTAAGAGGGCCCTGTGTGAAAAGATTTTGGGGCCTCTTATAAGGTCCATTTTTTGTTGTTGATAATTTTGTAATAACAATTATATCAATTATCAGTATTTATTTGTAAATATTTTTCTTCAATACTTATTTAAAAAGTAAGAGTTTGTGATCGGTGCACTAAAAAGAACTGATTATTTGACGGAGGTGGTAACGTGTACTCCTAGAAAAACAAACAAAAATAACTTAAATTTTTGGTTGATTCCCCCAACAAAAAAGAAAATATAAGGAGGGAAATTTAAAAGATATAACCAATGATAGAGTTAGTGGAATGATGGTAAATGATAGAAATATATAAATTCAAATAATATTTGAAATATCCAGTGGATTGACTGCTTTAGTTGCACCCTTATGTCGTAGGTTCGAGCCTCCTTAGGTGATTTTTTACATTCTTTATCAATGTAATAAGTAAGTAAAAAAAATTTTGGGCCTTCAACAGAGCTGGGCCCTGTGCGGTCGCACGGCCTGCACACCCTCAGGCCCGGCTCATTGATTCATATGCCCGTCATGCCCAATGTACAAAGACTCTATTCTTCATTGTCTTATTAATTACATCATCCACATACTCTCCTTCACTTTTATACTAAAGTGGAAAAGCTTAAAAAAAAAAACCGATAAAACGGACTACATAAATCAAACTTATGTTTATTTGATAGAGATACCACTAGTTTGTAGAAACTGATGCCAATCGAGTTTTCTGTATGGCGCATTAGAAGATATGAGCATCTCATATTCCCTCATGGCGGCAAGAGGATCGTAGACCTGAATAGACTTTTCCAATTTTTCTAATGCCAATCTTGCTTGTGCCCTGTCTCTCTGTCTTTTCAATTTGGCTTGTCGCATCTTAAGGGAATGAGATCTCTCATCTGTTAGATGGAGATAAACCTCCGATTTATGGATGAGACCAGCACACCTAGCTCTCAACGATTCAATACGCTTAGCTTTTGCAGCAGGTGATTCAACTTTAAGTCTTCTGATTTCGAAATCAGGATCTGGTCGAGTATCAGCACAAAGATCAGCATATTCATCAGCATCCAGTGACATCGCTGTTGATTTAGGGGTTTCTGAGAAAAAAAAAAACAGACTATGGAGAAAGAAGGAACAGACAAGTTGTTTCTAGGGGTTTTTTTCTGTGTTGTGAAATTCAGGGAGGAATTGGCGATGGAGTTTATAAGAAGAATAGAAGTAGTGATTAGGAAACTCAGAGAAACGCCAAAATAGAAATTACTTTCTTTCCCGCCTATGCGTGTTCTTCTTTGTATGACCAGCTGTATCTTCGGAAGCAAAAATCAGCCGGTGAGAATAACTTGTTTTACCCACATACCCCCAATTGATAAGGGGCTGCGTAATTAGCTTTTATCAATTTACCAGCTAAACCCCAAAAAAAAATACATTTCTGCCAACACTTTCACCACAGGGTATTGCCAATACATGTATGATGTATCTTATATTCTCGGAGTAGCCAGAACATAATGATTTCAATAGAACAGCTTTAGACTTCGATTTCCAGTGGGGTAAAAAATTGGTTCACCTTTGTTAACTTCTGGAACAAATTTCTCTTTCCCTGCACAGGCTAATATTTGATCCAAAATTCGTTGAAACGGGTCAGCTCCAGTATTGAAGACCCTAACTTTCAAGTCTTTCAGCCGTCATCGGCTAAATAAGCTTGGTAATTGGTAGTATCTTGTAATCAATCCCCATACAGGATTCGATGGGTGGAAAAGATACCAACCTCAGGTTGCTCGATGATTGATATAGAAGTCCCCTAAAATGTGAAAAGCTGGGGGTATCATTCGGTTGTGTCCTAGGCCTTTCAAGTGTTGCTACGCTTCATCTGTTAATTTTCTAGTCATCCTTGCTACTATCTTCATCATAGTAACTAAAAGGGAGAGGGACCGACTTGAATGCACGGAACTTCCCGACATTGTTCAAGTGCTCGTTCTCCAACCTGATTCATCCACAGTACCCAGTTAGCGCCTAGCGGCTTGGTGAAGTGCCTAATCTAGTAACAAATGTACCAACTAAGATGCTATTTATGTGCAACATTTTGTCAGGTCAGTAGGTCACATGACATGGATGTGGCAGCTGATGTCCTCATGCCATGTCAAGTAATCTCATAATTTGACCACACCAACCCATATTCACATTCCATGGCTCAGTGTTACGTATCAATGAGACAATGCCACAATGGCAACATACCTGAAGAAATTCCACATCCCTCGACGGAGAATCTCTAGACATGCTACTATGGTGGTTAAGGCTGTTCGATGCAAGAATGTCACATGGAAGTTTACAACAGATTGCAGCCAGGCAAGTCTTAGAATAACATCAAGCACCTGCATTATAATGAAGAAAATTCTGCAAGTTTGAGAATCTTGAACTTAAAAAGATGATACAATGTCGTGTCTTAATTAATGATAGGATTGTGACATACATACCATGGCTATGAAGTAGACGCTAGTGTGTGATATAAGAAGTTTGTCTCTCAACCAAGGGTTCTTTGAATGCCGTTGAAGAAGCCCCCAATCTTTGACGATGTCCCAATAAGTACTCATGATTGCAGCAATGGCAGAGCTAATTATAGCTACTGCTCTCCAACTTGTTCCCTTCTCTAAATCAAACCCTGTCCTCATTAGGACTGCAATTATTGTCAGGAGGTATTTTAGACCGTTGTATACCTGAGACACATCTTTCTCTTCAACCCACCGACGGAGACACTATACAGAAACCACATACTAACAGAGTTAATAGTTTGATGTGGACCTGGGGTTAAACCCAAACAATGCTCGCAGACGCACACAAGATTGATGTGAAACCAAGCAACATAGTTTTGTAAGGTTTGCGTCCTAAAAGTCGATGCAAGATTGGGTTCACATCAAAGTACAGTATGGTTTTGTTACTACTGTTTTCATCCTAAAGATAGATGAACAGTTGAAATCTTGTTTTGCTGAAAATGACGTTTAAAAGGTTTGGTGCCAATGTGGTGGTCCTTTAGGCTAACAGTTAAAATACATGCCTTTGAAACTATAACAGACTTGCACATGGTCCCTTAGCCTAAATTTCTACTAAGAATACACTTGAATATCTGTCAAAAAAAGTGCAACCCAAGATGAGATCACTGTAATACCTGGAGCAACCGAGACCAGTATGGGAGAACTGCTACAATGAAATAGAAAGAATTATAGATGGCACTCTGGCGGCAACTGTTATGCCTCTTTCTAAAGTCTCCCCATACGTAGTAGCAAATATAGAACTCAAGACTCCTGAAGGCCTGGACCTGAAATGTAATTGTTACACACCAGTGAATTTTTGTGAAGGAAATGCAATATTTTGTTTAATTGTTATCAAACAACAAAGATTTACATGATTAATACCTGGCTAGTAAGTTGGTCTGCCAAGAAAAAGTCAATGAGCGTAACCTGTGATTGCAAAAAGTTAAAACCTATAAAATAATCTCAGCTATCTGTTTAGCCTACAACTTTTGTTACAATGGGATTGGAATCATCGGATACCTTGTAGAAAGGAGCACAAATACAGCGCCATATTGATTTGATAAAGAAAAATCGCCCAGAACGATATATAATGTTGAAGGGGCAAAATGCTATGGCAAGTACGAGCTGCAAAAGAAACACAAAGAAAAGGTGATTGGTTATGTCATGTATTGCAAATTCCTAGTTCTTGCTTTAAGAGGAGAGTCTTCTGCTTTCAAAATCTTACAGTAACTAATCCCAAAGGAACTAACTCGGTGATTGTCTGATATCTTTGAGTGCCTGGTTCCATCTCCATGTCCAGGTTTGCAAGAACACCAGCTAGTGAAAGTAATGTCAGGCCAGCACTGAGGAGAAAGACTTCTCGATATCCCAACTCAGTCCCTTGCTTGAAACCAAATATAAACGGATAGTTGACTCGGTAACATCTCCAGAAGTATATGTTCACAGCATACATGAGCATATGCAGGATGATATATGCAAATAAACTGAAATGAAGGTATACGAAGAATTCAGTTAAAAAGGAAATGTGCTTATACAGTAAGTGACAATACATAATAGACTGAATACTTAAAATAATTGGAGAAGAAAGAGTGAGATAAAAGTCACTGATGTCTTCACTTGCCTATAAAGTGGAAATATGTTTTCCATGTACTGAGTGCTTCCTTCCTTAATCACAAGCTTCCTTGCATTTATTACCAAAACAAGAGCCACTAACAGAGCTGTCGTACAGCCAGCAAAGTATCCTGAATAAAAAAGTATATTAGTTAAGACAGAAATAAAACAATATTCTTTACTTTATCCTAATTAAAGAGACAGAAGTTAAACTAAAATCAACTCATTTGTGAAAGTTTAATTCATGGTGAACAGGTTCGAGTTACCTAATAAGAATGTTGTTTTGTGCTTTCCTTTTTTCGCAGTTGGCCTCAATGATTTCATGCCTTTTCTGCGGTTTGAGTTACAGAAGTGCTTGACAAAGGTGGCCTCCACCCTCTCCAGGATAGTAGGAATCTGTGAAGTGACACTAGCACATAAGATACTGCACACAAAAATCAAAATCATTATACAAGCTGAATTTGTGACAGTTTTAAACCCTACATAACTGAGATTTGTCAAACAGCTAAATCAAATGGGACAAAGCTTAGAGTTCTGTCAAGGTGACATGTGATACGAACTAAAGCCATAAGCAGAATTTGTGCCACAAATGCATATATAAGTTGCTACAGTCACAATGAATACAACATGAGTGCAAAATTTCAGAGTATGTTTCCAGATAAACAAAGTAAAGACGAAATGTGGTAAACATATGCAGCACAGAAATTTGAGCTTAATTTTTTTGTATATAGAAAATTTTCCATTTTTGAGAGGGATTTCCTTGATAAAGCATTTATTGTATTGATAAATATTAAGACTGGCCAAATGTTGATTAATGAGCACACTTAAACGAACCTCATCAGAGCTGCCAATGTAAGAGTTGTCCACTGCCCGTAGGTATGATTTTGATGCACCCCTCAACGTAATCTAAATCAATTCGACGCAAAACAAATACAAACATATCCTTCATCAAAATCTAGTCAAATTCATTTAGTATACAGTGAAAGCAGGCAACATTAAAAGTAAAACACAAGCCTTCACAAGACAGTAAACATCCTTTGAAAGCATTGTTATGATCAAAGGTACTGACCTTGTCATATTTCTTCATCACTTTCGACAGTGCCAACAGATTCATAAAGCTGGTGCATCAAGCAGTTAACATAATATGTTAAGTGAAATAAAGTTATATAAAGAAAAAATTCTGAAAGCCAATTCATTGCTTGTAATGTACCTATAGTGTTTTAGTTGACGAAGCTTCCAGTGGAATTCAATAAAAACCTGCTTTAGCTGCTCTTCGGCCTTTTTCAACTGCTTCCTGTTAAATTGCAACTTCTTATCTTTCTTATCCTTGAGAAGCATGGCTTTTATAGTTGACCTTGGAGTTTCTGGTTCATTGTTGATTTTAACATGTTCAAGAATTTCCAGGGCAGCTGGTTGAAAGTTGTTATTGCCACCATTACTTGTATCAACATCCACACCTCCACTAGAGCCCTCAGAATCTTCTTCGTCTGCTGTCCCCGTTTCTTGTATCACAAACATTTGCTCTTTTCCTGCAATTTTAGAATCATACAAATGTTTAACTTTGCAACTAGCTAGTAGCAACAATATTACAAATAATTGCAGATAGCCAAGTAATAGATTCCATAATTGTACACCCTTATTGCAGTAAAGGAGACTCATCAATTCTATACATGGTAAGGATACTCACTTGGCATTCTTGGGGTGCTTGGGTTAGAAACAGTTGAAGTAGCCAAGTTAGCAACATCAGCCACGAGCTCTCTCACTGCACCAGACATATCAAGATTCGGATTTTCGACTTTAATCCGTAGCGCAATTAGAGCATCCATTTGTTTATTAAGCAGCGCGACTTCGTTCATAACCTCCTCAACCTTGTCCTTGTAGAACACATCAACCTTGCTGAATTCATAGTCGAGGGTATTGAAGAATACTACTTCTTGTTCAGTTGCATCTTCAGAGGGTATAATGAACTTGGTCTCGTATTTGACATTCGAGTTTGCTCCTTTGACTTCCTTGACCATTATAAATGGATCTTCAATATCTCCTCCATTTATGAAATCATGACTCTTTCGTTTGTGTAACCCGCTGAAGGTCCTGTACAATGTCAAATCTCGAACCAATGATTTCTGCTGTGTTCCTTCTTTCTCCTGTTTCTGTTTGAACTTGAGTATGTCTTTCAACAATGTTTTGAGATATCTATAGTCTAAGTAAGCATCCTTCCACTCAGGCAACATCTGTGACAAATACTCCTTTCCGAACTTCATCTTCACTAATTAGGAGCTCAATTCGGCTTCAATTGCTCATGAAAAGGCGGTTTCCAAAATTTCCACTGAGAAAAACAAGAGGAAAAAGGCTTTAAAATACATTCCCCAAAAATCAACATATCAATGAAAGAAATCGGAGAATCGGTATAATAATGAGAAGTGAGAACTGAATTAAGTAGAAAATTCAGAAATCAACACTGGAACAAAATCAGAATTCAAAATAATCAAGAGATACAGAATCCACAAAACTTCACTTAGAACATCTTCGCCATTAATCCTCAACATAGTAAATAATACAGAGAATTATGTAAAAACATCCAGAAAAATTATATTATTACTTCTTTTAGCAGTAGCAGGAAGGAATTGCATCAACAAAACCTCACTGATAAGTATCTTCGCCATGAAAAAGAAAACTACACTAACAAAATCAAAAGAACAAGACACACATCAAAATCTAACACCAAACGAAGAAGAATAGAGAAAGAAAGCATACCTGTTCCTGTTCCTGCTGCTGCTTCTTCTTCTTCTCCGTTTCTTTCTTTCGCCGGAGAAGAAGAATAAGAAAGGAAAACTGTAGTTCCGGTCCGTATGCTGAAATTGCAGCTTTAAGCTACTTTTTGGTATATTCAGGATTCGCTCGCCTCTCTCTCTCTCTGCTGTAACAAATTAACACACTCTTTCTTGGGAAACGTGTATTTGGTGGTGCGACGTCCGTGTTATGTAAGCATTACAATCTGAGCAAATGCTGCTTCCTCCCTCTTTTTCTCTTTACGGGGGTGTAAAGTGCCATGTTCTACCAGACCACTGTCCACCACCACCACCCCTTTTGTCTTATTATTAACATAAAAATTAAAACAATGAGACAAAATTAAATTTATATATGGATTAAACACATGTAAACATTTTGCCATTTATATATAGTTTAACAATTTGTTTCGCGCACCGAATATATTCAATTTAACACAACTCCTTCAAAGTGCTAATTAAAGATCCCAGTTGTAACCTACTTCAACGAGAACACGCAATAATTTATCAGTTAGGGAGGGGTTGGGTCCATCGGGATTTATGTCCTTATCTGCATGTCCAATTCCACGTCTACAACAAATAGCACCGCAAACATAACTAGAGTTCTTTTTGATTTTGTCCTCTTTTGTTTTTTTTGCTTAAAGCAAACTTACGGAAAACAGGAAAGTAAACTTTCCATAAAATGTACTGGTAATGGCATATGATTAAGCCGTTCACCATCTAGAAACGAAGGCACGCAGGGAGACTATTATTCTTCAGTGGTGGAAGAAGAGAAAACACATTTTGGTCTAGTCTTGCTATCGCTCGAGTGCATGACAACACAGTGAATATGCACTATCGGATTTCTCATCATGCATTTTTAAGCCGCGAACAAAATTCACTTCCATTTATGTATGTCTATATGATACTCCCTCCGTTCTTAAATAATAGACTGGTTTCATGTACAAATTACACATAAAATCAGACTATCATTTAAGAGCGAAGGAGTAGTAAATTTCACATCGCACATTAGGAACTCAAGAACATAATAACGTTGACTCACCGAGGCATCACACAATCCCTTTTTTTTTCCTTTCTAATTTGATGGAAAAGGCGAATATATTAAATCAAACAATGTAATACCGAAAATTTATAATTTTATTTTCATCAAAAATAATGGAAATAATAATCTCTATTCACACAATCCCTTTAAACACATGATAATATCATTAGATTCATAGCCATCTTGTTTTGTCATTTTTAATTACCAAAAGTCGTTTTATTAGTCAAAACACTCACAAAATCTATATAGCCAACTTACTTATTGGCAAATAGCAGGTATCGACAGTACACACAGTGACACAGACGAATTATAAATAATTCGGCTGTTTCAGTTCAAACTTCATTATGTAGTGTGAATCCTAGCATAAAGTAAGGGACCAACAGGCATTAATTGCTACCCCGCAGATTTTTTTTTTTTTTTTTTTTTTTTCTTCTCTTCAAATCACGCCATTTCTGTGGGAATGAGTGGTTAAGATTTTCCGTTTTGGTGTATGTGGCGTACAGGCGGTGTGCTTACCCTCCGCCGTGTTCCCATATTAACATGACTTATCTTTTCTTTCCCTCTTTCAAAAAAAAAATCGTTTTTTTTCATAAAAGAATTTGTAACTCGGCACATGCCCACCCCAGTATTGTTTATGCAAATTTATTCTTTTGATCATGAAGAGAAGAATTTGACGCTGACGACGGTGAGGAGTTTGACGGATATCTTCGAAACCCCAGAATAAAACTTTCGCGATGGCGCCACCGCAAAATTAGCAGGGTTTCATCTATAATATGTGAGTTTGGTTTTTCATTTTGGCTTTGGTGGTGTCTGTGAAGTTTTAAGCTACTTTTTGGTATATTCAGGGTTCGCCTTCTCTCTCTACTCTAACGAATTAACACTCTTTCTCGGACTCTGTGCGACGTCCTAAAATTAATGTAAGCAGAACACTCTGAGCAAATGCTGCTACATCCCGAGGAAGGGCGATGGGGTCTACTGCTCTGCTCATTGAGTCATTGGTGGTGTTGTGATGAGATTTCCCCCAGATCCTCCCTCTTTTTCTCCTTACGGACGCGAAGCTGCTAGCCATCCCCACTTTCGTACACCACCCTTTTACACCCCTATGTGTCATTCTCATCCACCGTAGATTTAATCTTCACCCTACCCCACCTGGGAAAAACAGGGGGTCCGCTTTAAAAATAAGCCAATAAATCGTTGACACATAGGGGTGTAAATTTTTTGGGTATAAATATGGGGGATTTCTAGCATTTTCGTTACGGGGGTGTAAACTGTCATGTTCTGCCAGACCACTGTCCACCACCACCACCTTTTATATTTCGGCTTTGCTACACACACTGGGTGTGTTTCGCTGAAAAACACACTTCATAAGAGAAAGCCACCGGGATTCACCGGAGAATTATAGGTATGCTGTTTTTTATTTTCTGTGGGACCCCCTCCAATTGTGTCACTCGGTGTGATTCACGGTGACACACACCGGTGAATCTATACTTACCCTTTATATTTTGTGTCGTGACAATAAAATAAAATTGCATTTATATGGATGAAACACATGCAAATATTTTGCCATTTATAAATATGTACTTTATTGCTTTATGTAATATTCAATTCAATACAACTCTTTTCAAGTGCTAATTAAAAAGCCTGGCGAGATTGGGGTATACCCAAACTAATTGGGGTATACCCAATAAGACAAAATATGGTCATTTTGAAGTAAAAGAAGCCACCCCTTAGCAATATATTTTTCTAAATGGCTAATATACCCTTGTTTAATTAACACTAAAAAAATCTGATTAGCTTAATTAATTGAGTTTAGATTGATTAATTGAGTGGATTAAAACTTATGAATTGAAATTTTGTTTTTCATTGAACTTATTTGGGAAGATTTTTTATGAAAAAAATTTGTTTTGAGAAAATCTTTTCTGTGAAATGAAAGCACACGACCCAAACACTTCTAAAAGGGGATTGCAAAGTCATTTGTATGAAATCATACTCAAAATTAGATCAAAAATCAACACTTTCGATTACGAAAATATAAAAAGTCGGCAAGGTCGACGAATGAAGATCATCTTAGGCCAAAGTTTGGCCGACATGATCTTCATTCGTCGACCTTGCCGACTTTATTTTTTTTTGACACACGGGAGACGACAAAAAAATTTATTAGCCGACAAGGTCTTCAAAAATACCCGCCGATTTGTTGAAAAAACATTGGCGTAAGGTATTTAAAAATACCCTTCCTTTGTTTTTGGCCGGCAAGGTATTTTAGAAATACCCTTCCAATTTGTTGTTTGGCGGCAAGGTATTCAAAAATACCCTTCCTATTTGTTGAAAAAAATTCTGATCAGCGCCATGGGTTTTATGAAAAGTCGGCAAGATATGCATGTTACGACCTTGTAGGCCAAAAACACACGAAATCATAATTTTCGATTTCTAACCTAATATAACAATCAAATCACACAACACAATGATGGGTTTGAGTTTAAACATCATTTATAGTCTTCTTTTCGCCGGTAGAGTCAACGATTTTTTTGGAAAATCAAAGTTCAAGATTTTCGTTTGATGTAAGAAATGGAAGAAGATGAAGGGGAAGAGCAGAGAGATTAGAGAAGAGAGATTAGGGAAGATTATGAGTTTTTTAATTTTTAATTTTAGGGTTTAATTTTAAGTTAATTAGTTCAAGGGTATTGAAGTAAAATCAACCTATTTTGTCTTATTGGGTATACCCCAATTAGTTTGGGTATACCCCAATCTCGCCAGGTTAAAAAGATCCCAAAAACTTCGAGGAGAGCACGCAATAATTTATTAGTTAGGAAGGAAGTATGATCCGTCGGGATTTACAAGACTGCTAATGGGTACCGTTTTACTTGGGGTGTACCAATATACATATAGGACAAAAATATATTTGCCTTGCGGTTGGTAAACCCCAAGCAAAATGATACCCCATTATCAGCCTTCGGGATTTATGTCTCTACATACATACGTGTCTATGTCCAATTCCACGTCTACAATAAATGAGTATACCACCGCAAATATGACTAGACTTCTGTAGGTGTAAATAATCCACAGGGACAGGTGGAATAATCCTAAGCCATGGCGTACCGGAGAAAGTATGCGTCTAGAGTACTGGATCACCTCTCCGAATCTGGGCGCAAGAAAAGAGGAGCAGAGACAGCTCGAGAAGTCGACGAAAAAGGGGAAAAGTTGTGATGCGATGGACATCGGGCTGGAGCAATAAATGCGCCCGTGAGTTGGTAAAGAGATAAGAAGAGCTCGGTCAAGGAAGACTCGGCCAAGGATCCAAAGGGCGACATCGATCATTCCCACTAAGTGGGCGACATCGAATGACGAGATAGTAGAAAAAGATATCACTCGGCTTGACATCCCGACCCGAACAAATAAGAACATCGGCTGAGGCATCGACTGATCATCCGAGAGGAACATCGAGGAAGCTACGCCAGGCCTAACACCGTAGTACTGGATGTATCATCACTTGTAACTATAAATAGAGACCATGTAGAGAGGTAGAACTCAAGTGAGAAGTGAGGAAGGAGAGCATACTCAAAGCATTGAGAGAGAGAGACACCCGTTTTGTAACCTTGAATCGAGTAATAAGATCATCCTTTAACCCCCGTGGACGTAGGTAATCATACCGAACCGCGTATATCTCGTGTTCTCCTACTTTCCTTGTTTGTTTTGCTTCTTTGCGTGCATGCTTAATTACCTTCGGATGTAGAAGTAGGATTTTCTACATCTACAACTTCTTTTTGATTTTGTCTTCTTTTGTTTTTGCTTAAAGCATAATTAGACTTTCCATAAAGTGTGCTGGTAATAGCCTGGTATGATTAAGCCGTTAACGGTTCGCCGATCACATCCATTTACGTACATTTGTATGATGCAAGTCAGATAGTAGGCGCTCATTCACACTCAAGTACATGACACTAATTGATCTATCACACAAACAAACCCCTTAAATTAGAACGCGCAATTGGGGATAAAAATGCTAATTAGGAGATATGAATTACAAACCACATCCAATAATATCCGTTAAGGGGTGTTTTTGGGGGCGAAAATACTAAAATATCATTCCATCTAAATTAAAATTTAAAACTAAAAATCAAAATCAAAATCAAACCCTAACAAGTTCTTGAAGATAGGTTAAATTGAATTGTTCTTGAGAAAGAAGAAGAAGAAGAAGAAGAAGAAATAGCTTTATTGAGAAGGTACATGATACCTAATCATATTTAAAGTGTTGTTGTTGTTTTAAAACTTCGTTTGGGTTAGAATCATAAACTTTCAATCCACTCCCGGCTTGTGTTTATGATGAATACCCTACTATTTTTTTGTTCCGACGTAGTTTTTAGGATGAATACCATGCCTGGTACTAGTTCCTGGCATGGTTTTTAGGATGAATACCATCTTAGGTACTTGCTATTTCAGACAAGTTTTACTGTATGTTTTGTCCTCAAACCGCACACAATACACTTGGGAATCAACCATGCCGGCACTACTACTTAGGCATGCTCGATAATGAACTTTCTATTCCCGGTAGTGTACTTCCAATTTTCAAAATTGGGGGATATTGTGTACCAGACATGGTGAAAGTATGAATACCATGCCGGTTTGGTCACTTCTTAGGCATGGTATTCATACTTTTACCATGCCGGCACCCGAGTTTTTCAGCAACAATGGCGAATTCAATGAAAAAAAAATCAAATTTCAATACATTAATACCTTTATATGAGTAATTAGAGCACTTATATGTTCAGCTAGTTTACTTTCCTGGGTTGGTTCTTCACGTAAACCTTCATGATCATAAATATCTTGATTTGATGTTGTTTCATCAACAAATTCAATGATAATGATTTATTCTAATGATTATCAAACTAATCTATTAACTTGACTAATTATATTTAACCACTAAACATGATTAGTAAGGGGTAGATTAGGAATTAGATAAAATGCTTAGATAAGGGGTGACCCTGATTTGATATTTAAATCCAGTTTTTGTCTTTTTCCTCTATCCCCCAATTGCGCATTCTTAAATTACGGACCCATGAGGATTCATTTTTCTTCTGAGGCCTGGTGTTGATGGTGGATTTTCAACAAAGGGCAAAACCGTGAAATCATGAGGCATGTTTTTGACACGGCTTTTAGGCATGCAACAATTCATGTTTTACGAAGCCATGATGAATATGTTTTCGAAAAGCCTCCACTAGCTAAGCATTCGATCCCTGGCATTTCGTCGTGACCTCTATGCAGAATAACGTATTTGGGCGGTTCTCCGTAGATTGAGAGCTTAACGCCTTCAGGACGTCGGTGACACTCACTGTTCCTTGACTGCAGGAGAGAGACCCACCTCCACATAGAAGAATAGTTGGGCGGCGGACGCCTTCAGTACGTCGGCGACACTCACCGTTCCCTGATTATGTGGAGAGACCGTGTATAGATTCAGGCGGTTCTCCGTAGATCGAGAACACTAACGCCTTCAGGTCGTAAACAACCACTACACCAAATTCCTGGAATCGTAACAGCAATTCGTAACGGCTTATGGGCCGTTACGAATTTCCCGTTACAAATGCCCGTTACAAAAAATTCGTAACAGGCTCAAGCCGTTACTAATTATTTAAAAATTAATAACAGGGTTAAGCCGTTATGAATTTTTTTTAGGCGTGCCATTCACATGCTTGGTTACACCAGGATCGTAACACTGAGTTTGTGAGTGTGCCATTCTCACACGCGTCTCGATTATGTTTCCACCCAAATTTAAAAACACTAGAGGATATTTCCTTCCAACGTGTGCGATTCACATGCGTGATATGGGTATACCCTAATGAAAGCAGATCGAATTTTCAGTTTTCATTTTTCATTTTTTATTTTTCTCTCTTCGCTCTCAGACTCTCAGACTCTTCTCTTCTGCTCTCAGCCTCTCTTATTTTAAGATCATCATAAAAACCTCAATCATCACAAAAAATTCTCCGCTGAATCGATTAACAAATTGGGTATGTGTTTTATCGTCTGATTTTAAGGTTTTTTTTTTTCATTGTCTGATTTTAGGGTTTTATCTTAGATTCGATTTTGGGTTTTTTCATCTTAATCTGTGAATATGTTAATCGATTTTGGGTTTCATTTGCTAAATTTGATAATACAATCTCTGAATATGTTAATTTCTATATTGATATATTGTTTTAATTTCTATTTTAGGGTTTGAAAGTATGAACTGATTTTAGTTTATGTTAATTTCTATTTTAAGGTTTGTAAGTATGAACTGATTTTACGTTTGTTTTTCTAACATGGGTGTCTATTTTATGATTTCAGGGTGTGTTGTTGCTCCCCATGATTTGAACTTTGAAGAGCTGGTCCAAAGCTATGTTGTTTATGGCCATTTTCCATGAGTGCTGCTTCTTCGGATTCTCTGATGATCTTGTTTGCTGCTGATCCTAACCACTCAACAAACAGATGGTCTTTAAGTTTGTAATGAGGGTAACTATGTTTATAACTGTTAATCCATGTTTACATTATTTTGATGCATTCACGTTTATAACTGCCTTGGTAATTAGGTGTCACCTAATTCAGAAAAAGACAAAGGCGCAGAGGACTATGTATGAGGATTAAAAACTCGAGTAGAAATCGAGCAATAGGGTAAGGAAATAGAGAATGCAATGGATGAATTGGGGAGGTTACTTATCGATGAAGCATCAAGGGATTGGCTGGTGATTTTTATTTTGTTGGTTGAGGATTTCTTTAGCTCATGCTTATGAAAATAATTTACTGATTTGCAATGTCTTCCCTAAGATCATGCTTATCCTTGGTTTATCATGTGTTCTGTTACCTTAGGGATTGGTTGGTGAAATTTCTTAGTTCCTTCTATATGTAGATTAAATGCATGTGATTTATTTGCACAGAGATTCGGAGATGGAGATACTTCTCAAAATTCTCTTTGACCTCGAAAAGGAAATTGTTTATATGGTTTGTAGTGTTGATAATGCAAGATTTCTGGTCTAATGTTTTTCCTTAGTTGGTCTGGCCTCAAACCTTACTTGTTCTAATATTGATAATGTTTTTCTTTTGGCAGTGATTGTTGGGGACATGAGTTGCTGGGATTGAAACTAAATGAACATTGCAAGGAAGTGCATCACCAGCAGCAGCGCAACATCATCTGCTCCTTCTAGAGTGTATATGATGATATTACAGTTGAGATTGGTTGATGTGTAGAGTGTATGGATGCTTAGAATGAGCAGGTTTAAAATGTGTTCATGGTTTGTGTGTAAAACTTTAGGGAAAAAAAGTAAAGGCAAAAGGCGTTATTTACCACAAAAGAATTCCGTGGCTTATGCACTATTGATTGACCTTTATGAGTAAGTACAAAGGTCTCATTTTATTTGATATTCTTATGTTTATTTGTTTGTTTGTTCTTTGTAAACTTGTGTAACAATGGTTTCCTTGAATGATTTTTCGTGTGTCTCGGAAGAACTTGGATGAAACAATTACTCAATTCATGAAGAAACAAGAACTCATTGATGTTCTTGAGGCGGTGGACTGTCAAGGACGTTGATTATGTATGTAGTAACGTATTGGTGTTATCTGCTCGCGAGTGCCTATCAAAAACCATCCCTTTGTCTAGATGTTCGGTTGATTGCAATGATTTGGGCCATGCTCAAGAGATGCCAGAGAAACAGTCATTCCTGATGTAATTCGCGGTTATGGCAGGTTAATTTCCTCTTTCCTTTCTCACTGATGGTGCAAGCCCTGCAGTTAATACACAATCTTATCTCTCCTAAATGTATTTAAAAATCAGAGTGACAGAAAATATGATAATTGTTTCCATGTTTGCATCTCAGGTTCATATGATGATACAATTATTGATCAGCTCAGAGAAAGATGGTGTTCTTTGCCCCATCCCTCAATACCATTGTACTTTGCCTCAATTTCTCTGCATGGTGGTTCTCTTGTATGTTTCTAAATGCACGTCATGGAATTATCTTCTTTAAAAGTTGAAGTATTAACACAGTTGTGATACTCAAGTACTCTCATGATAAACTAGTAATGGCGAAATTGGTTTCTTGCAGGTGCCTTACTATCTCGATGAGGCTACCGGTTGGGGATTGGAAGTTTACGAACTTAAGAAAGCAGTTTGGAAGATGCCAAGTCAAAAGGCATCACGATTCGATCCTTGGTAGTGATAAATACAAGCAATCCAACTGGTCGGTATAACAACAACAATCAATTGCTTTCCATACAATTAGCTTTTTTAAGCTAGTCCAAGCAGAAACCCTCTTGAGAGCTTGTTCTGCCTTTACTCATTTTCTGACGTTTGTTACAAGTTTCTTAAAGATTCCATTACATTCTTATAGGTTCTCGCATAGGAAAACCAGCGGACAATTGTAGAATTCTGTAAGAAGGAAAATTTGGTTCTTCTCACAGATGAGGTAACTATTTAGTAGGACTTAGGTGCTTTCTTACGCTCAAAAATAGATTCTAATCTCTTGAACTTGTTAACGCATTAGAAAATTTTAAACGCTGGAATTGAACTAACACCTTGAATCTTGTATGAAACGATTTTCCCAAGTTCCTTAAGAATATGAATTCAGCTCTACCTCATAGTTTCGATCAATTAAATTATTTATTCAGCATAAATTTCAAGCCTAACAGGACATTACAGAAATAGGAGTTCGTAAGTGGCTTGATAACTTGAGTTATTTACAGGTCTACCAAGAAAATATTTTTGTTGAGGACAAGAGTTTCCACTCATTCAAGAAGGTTGCTAGATCAATGGGTTATGGCGAGAACGACATCTCATTAGTATCTTTCCGATCAGTTTCTAAAGGTATGTGGTCTCTCATGTTATAAATCGAAAAAGAAAATGAAATAATTTAAGTTCCGTAACCGAAAACTCTTATTTTCATGCCGGGTTATCAAGGCGAGTGCGGAAAGAGAGGTGGTTATATGGAGGTTCTTGGTTTCGATCCTGAAGTGAGAGAACGATTTACAAGGTAGTGAATATTTACCGAGACTTTAGTATGGAGCGCGTTCTTTGTATGGAGATATTCAACAAGCTACCTATGAGGTAAGTTCTTTCTAGTTACGGTGTAGTTGGCATATTTTTTGTTCACACTTGGCGAAAGTGAACTGGCAGGGCCTTCCCAACAATCTCTGTCAATAGCTACTTTGCGAAGCATCACAAACGATACATCCTGTCAAGTAAATGCATTTATCCCTGGTCCAGAAGCATCCATACTTGTTATCTGTTTTTGAGCCATTTACCTAAGTTTTTGAATCTATTGTGCAGTTGGGGAGACCATGCATGTTTTCAGGTAATATCATGTTATCCTAACTAAAGAATTCATGTAAGTTGTGGCTGCTGGTTCTGATGTCGTAAGTTGCCTGCTCCACCTCTCTTACTACCTGGCAGCAGTAACCTCATAATTTCTCCCCTTTAGTTTTGTTGTGCATATTTCCGACATCTAAATAGATATTTTTTTGTGTTTGCAGGTTAATTGAATTGATGCTCTGTTGGAAGTTTGGAGAGCGAAATGTTGGAGAACAAGGCGATCATTAGGTTGGAGAGCGGATGCAAGTTTTGTAAGTTTCTATGTGTTTCTAAGTTAGATGAGTTCGTGAACATAAGAATTTCTATGAACTGATACTTAGTATCCCCCTAGTATTTCATACTTAACAAAGTTTTTGATACTTAGAAGAATTTAAGTTCTTTTTGTATTAAGCTATTTGAATGTGATAAGAATTGATTGAATGTGAGATGAATTTGATTGAAGAGAATATTATTGATTGTGGAGGATGAAATGAAAGGTGTATGCGGGTAGTTTTTGGAATTCCGGCTTATTTCCGTGAGAAAATGAAGCGTCGGTCATCCTTGACCCAGTCAAAATTGGTCGATCACAGAGCCAATTTTGACCAGTCAAGGTTGACCGGCAGTAATTTTGATGTTACAAAAAAGTTCGTAACGGCTTTGAGCTGTTACAACATCCCTGTTGCAAAAAAAATTCGTAACTCACCCAATAGCTCTCTACATACAACAATGGCTTCATTTGATTCAAATGAAGATTTGGCAATCACCAAAGCTTGGTACGCGGAAACTCGAGTTAGACATCAGTCCTCCGTAAGGGTGGATGCCGTCACCTTTTGGGCTAGGGTACACAACAAATTTAGGCAAGAGTTTGGGAATCCTAATGGAAGAAGTGTTCAACAAGTCCATGATAGGCACCTAGTCACCAAAAATGCGATACTCGCTTTTTTAGCTCTCCAACCTCGGATTTTCAATGCTACCATCTTCAACTTGTCCATTGAACAATTTGTAAGTGTTTTTGTGGTTATTTTACGTGATCCATGTTGCTTGATCTTCCTACTAAACACCACTAACAAAGTAAGTTTGTGTTTTGTTTTTGTAGCATGAAGTCGTGAAAGCGCGCTACTTGGAGGAAAAGGGGGAAGCATTCACATTCGATGCAAGCTATGAATTCATGGTCTCCAAAATCTCGGAGTATGCCCCGGACTTCATGCAAGCCGGAGATGAATGGGATTCCTCCAACGAAGATTGATGGTTTTAGTGTAGGTTTTGTGGGTAGATCTCTATGTAAACCCTCACGAGACTATAACTCGTCCACTAGGGTCACCTAGGGGTTCAAAGGCTTGATGCACATGCTAAGTGCATTCGTTTTTCCGTCGACAAGGAGTTGTATTTTATGTTTTAATCAATGTAGTAACCAAATTGCATGAATAAAGTGAATTGCATCTATTAGAATTCAGTTTTTTTTTTTTTTTTTGGGATAACCAAAGTCGGCATGGTTGTAATATTACGACAGTGCCGGCTAAACTCTAGCCGGCAAGGTAAGAAAGTTAATAAATGCCGACTACATAAAGCCGGATCTACTGCTGCGATCTCTTCATTTCCATGAATTATTTCTCCAATCCCTTCTCGGTCTCTCTCCTCTTGTCCATTGTTTACCAATTGTTGTTCTTCTCCCCTTTCGTCCACAGTCGATCTCCAAGTATGCACGCTTACTCTATCATAATCCACAGTTCTATCCGCTACTGGTTGAATTGGTGATTGAGTTTGATTTTCTTCATTATTCCTTAAGTTCCTTCTTGAGGATTCTCCCATTTCATTTCTCCCTTCTCCAGCAAGTCTCCTACTCCTTCTAACAGTTGTTGGTTGCTCAGATGCATTTCTTCTTCTAGCCATTTCTTAATTTTGGTAAACTGTTGAAAATTACATGAAATTCCTTCCATACTACTCCAAATTCTTTCAAATCACGATGTCAATCCTTACTCTCTCCCTGTTTCTAGCGCCAATATGTAGTTGCAGGAAATCCTACACTACACCCCTCACAAGAATTCATACAACTAAGCCATTGAAGATGAACAACTATGAATTTTATTGATTAATTCCTTGAATGTTTACAAGATGAAATGGAAAAGAGCTAAAGAAATTACAATCACTACAAACTTTCTCTCTCCTACAAACTTACCTAACACTTGGAAAAAGATCTCTCTTCAACAGTCCTGCTCGACTCCTTATATAGGGTATTACACATTGGATGATAGCTAAGCTGTCTTTTATTTTCGGGAATGACTTGCGAAATATCGCAAGCGTACAATTATATAATCTCGCAACTATCCTAAATCTCGCTAGGTCTTCACATCTTTCTCGTGTTTTGGCTGCCGTCATTCATTGCGTCATTTATATTACTCATTTGCGACACTTTCGCAATGCTATCGTTTATTGATCTCGCAAGGTATTGTTGTTGCGATATTATGATCCTACAAAGTATTTTATGAGTAATTATTTGAGATAATAAATTATTAATTTTGCAACCATCAGAAGTAGTGGAATCCAAAACCCTAGATTCATCTCTCCTTGGTAACGGAAATCAAAATTTATTAGTTTTTCTTTTATTTGTCTTAAAACCCACCTTTTCAAAAGTCCGAGAATCGAATCCTTGTACTTACCACTTGTAAAACTGCATCAGTTTTTGGCGCCGCCGACGCAGACTTGCCTTTAGGTTAGGTTTTAGATTTATTTTTGTAAATATTTTGGTAGTTTAGAATTTATTTTATTTTGTTTTCTTTGATTTTACGTTGGGTATCTTTTTAGCTTTTGTGTGCAGGTTTAATTTGACAATTATTGGAGAATAAAACTGGACAACCAAAAAGGTAAGTAAAGATATTCCATTTTTTTTCCTTATTTTTTTTTTGTAAATATTGATATTTGGTAGATTTTTATTTTATTTTCTTTGTACATAGTTAATTTAGGATTCTTTTTATTTTTTTGTAAATATTTTATTATTTTTATTTATTTAAAAAAAAACGTGCACACACCAATTGCATCGTCAGACACCGAATTTTAGGAAAACTCGTGGTTTAGTACGGTGAACCCTCTGGGCGTTATCATCCGAAACACCACAAAACTCAGCCTTGTACCTGTGACCAGTCTTTGACTGTAGGTATATTTTGTTGTAGGTAACCTGAGCCTACCAATTTTAGTCGACCCTACATTTGCATGTGCACAAAAAATATCAAGTTGGTATTATAAAGACCAATATAATGATTATCGGACTGAGTATCTAAATGGACAATATTCGTACTATGCCCGTAGTGTGGATAGTACTTGGGACCACTATCAACCTTCTGAAGGTTATGGTTCATACCACGGTGATCCCAATTACTATTCGCACGTCCACCAATCATACGAACGGGTAAGTGAGCAATATTATAATGACCAAAATGAAAGTTCTCCGTCTTTGGAAGATTTAATGAAACAGTTGCAACAAAATAATTCTTATGATCCTAGTCTTTCTTTAGAAAATTCACTCAAGCAGTTGACTGAAAATTTAAATAGGAATGACATACTAAGGGAACAATTTTATGAAGAGTCACTCAGGCATGACTTAGATACGAAGGAAAGAATTGCAGCTTTAAGTATTGCTCTAAATGAACTTAATTGTAAATTAGATAAGGTTCAACCATCTTCATATTGTGATGATGATGAGGATAGTACTGATGAAGATTATGAAAAATGTAGTCATAATGACGAGGAAATTGTTACACCAATTGAGCCTTACGATGATCATGGTGTTTCTAGTTCAAATCCTGATAATATTGTTGATTATTCACCTATTCAAAAGGAAGTGGATTTGACTAGAGATACTATAGTTTTAGATGGTGTAGTATATCATTGTGATTATGAAGCCGATGATGGTTTAGAGGAAAGAGTTTATCCTGAGAGTAGTGTTTTAGAGTCTAGCGATTCAGAAACAATAGTCTCTTCTGAGGATTATAGAAATGTAGAACCACATGATTACAACCTAGAATAAATAAAGGACCATTTTCCAAAATCTGATAATTTAGAAATTAAGGAAATTGTGACTAGTTTATCCAGGGATAGTGACAACTCTAGGTTTGGGGGTAAATATCAGTATCCACGTGGTTTACCCTTGACTCTTGTAAAGGCCTCTAACTTGGGACTTGACGTATGTGCCTCTACCATATTAAAAGACTATCTTCATGCACGTTTTCCTGAACCTAATTATGTCCAAAAAGAAGCTCAGTGATAGAAACCCATCCTCTGGTTGATGTGGTTAATCCGGTCCATAATACCATAATTGACTTTGTTGTCCCACCAAAATTTTATTTACCAAATGTGGGAGTATCTCTGTAGTTGCAGGAAATCCTACAATACATCCCTCACAAGAATTCATAATAATCAACCCATCTTTAAGATCAACAATCACACCTTTTATTAATTGAATTAAAGAATTTTACAAAGAAGAAATGAAATCAAGAATACAACTATTGCTCTAGACTTTCTCTCTCCTCAAAACTTTCCCTCCACTCTCAAAATATCTCTCCCTCTCTCCCAAGCCTGTTCGGCTCTTTATATAGGATATTACATAGTGGGTGACAGCTAAGCTGTCCTTTATTTTCGGATCTGACTTGCAATATTCTCGCAAGTATACAAGTGTTAGACTTCGCAACACTTCTAAATCTCGCTTGGTCTCCACATCTTTCTCGTGTTTTGGCTGTCATCAGCTGTTGCGTCATTTCTGTAACCAGTCTGCGATATCTTCGCAGTGTGTCGTATAAAGATTTCACAAAGGTATTGATGTTGCGACATTCTGATCCTACATCTTGCCTCTTCTCATGTCTTCTCTACGAAGGAGAGAGTGTCATGAGAATTAGTGTTTCATGATGCCGTAGCCGTTCATTTTTCCATATTCTTTTGTATTGACATGATTTTGTACTTTTACGCAGAATTTATTACACGTATCTCGTTTTCCATCCATTTTTTGACACGTCCTTTTCAACCGCTATTTGTCAACCGTTCACGTCTACTCTTCGCATTAAATGTGCTTATCTTCTCGAGAATCCTTCTCTCTATATATATTCTTCTTATTCTTTTCTTCTTCTTTTTTTACTTTCCTTCTTATCTTTTCTGCAACTTTTCTTCACTGTTTCTCCGTAAATTCTGCTCATGCTGCTGTAAATTTTCTTGTTTCCACATGTTTTGATCTTTAATTTCTTCTTCATTCCCATACTAAAAATGGCCCCAGCCGGTCGTAAATACGAAACTTCTCTTGAAGAGATTCAGAAAAATCTCGAAGGGAGAGGTTTTACATTAACCACCATTCCCAATCAAGAATCTAAATCCATTCTTTCTGCCAAATTGTTTTCTGATCATCATTGTGATGATAAAGAAATCATAGTTTCGCTTGGTCAGATTCTCGCTGGCCTTCCTATCCCTCTTTATGATCCAAATTTTCCCTTATTTTATGAAATTCTTGCTCATGCGAATTTCTCACGAGCCATCTACCAATTAAGTGGGGACTGCATTCGTTTAATACTTGAATTTGCCAACCGCGGTGCTGGTAAAGGATCTCTCTATCCAAAAGAAGTTAGGGATCCTAAATATGAGGATTTAGAAATACTCGCCGAAAAATACACCGTGGAGAGTTTCTTTGAGAATTATGAAGTAATTAACATAAAAAATGATAAAACTCGCTGGGGTGCTCGCTTGAAGAGAAAAGAAAATGTTGCCAGCGATAGAATACTTATGCAAGATATTGATTGGCATTTTGGCAAGAATAATATTCCTCGTCACTCTAAAGACGACATATGGTGCGTCTTTCCACTGGTTTTGAAGGGACCTTCTATTTCAGGTTCAAATGTGCTTCCTGCGAATCTCGCCACTTATCATCCTTGGGTATTTAATTAGCCCGAGAAAGCAAAAGAAGTATGTCTTCAAATCTTGCTCACTTTATAATCTTGCATTTGTTGTTACTTTCTTGTTCTCTGGATAGCACTTTATCTGCTCTACGCTCCATCACAAATGAAGTAAGAAACATTTTTTATACTTTTAACAATATTGTTTCCTCTGTTTCTTATCTTCATTTGTGTGCGAAGGTTGGTGTTGTAGTTATTGAAGAAGAAGAAGGATCTAAGGTTGCGAAGGCCAAAGGAAAAGGTAAAAGTTCTCTTCGCAAGGAGAAATCTGCTGCTCCACCTTCAAAGAAGCGAAAAGTTCTCTCTCCCTCTCCTTCAAATCTTCAATCTGGCAAAAGCTCTGATGATGACGATAATGATGATGTTGATACATCTTTCGCAAGGGAAGATTTTCCACCCGAATCTTCTATGACACAACTGTCCAGCATCTTCTTTGACTCCATGCAAGGGATCGGATATGATCATCTCACTAGCACATGCAGAGCTCTTGCGAATATCTGTGATGCCCCTTTATTAGATGGTGGTGATTCTCTTCATGGTGTCTCCAGATCAGTGACTCCTAGTTTTCTAAATTCTCTTGGTATCTTGGTATGCCTTCATTTCACTTTTTCTTCATAATTATAATTTGAAGTTATATTATATCTTGACAATTTCTTTATTTTCCTTTGCAGACCGGGAAAGATTCTTTCGATGTTGCCTCTGATTTGGAAAAGAGACGTGGTATTATCGAAAAGAAGAATCTTCAACTTCGCAAGAGAAGCGAAGAACTGGAAGCTGAAGTTGTTGATCTTCGCGAGAAGAACAAACAATTAGAAGCTGATTCTTCTTCTCAAAAGGACAAAATATCTAGTCTCCAGGATGCCAATAAGCAACTTTATGGTATGAAACTTTTTATTTTTCCTTTATTTTATTTTCTCATTATCCTCCCTCATCTAACTTATCATTTTCGCAGACGTTTATAATCTTTCTGATGAAGCCATTCTCCTTCACACATTCCCCAATTCTATGGATAATAATACCCTCCTTGAACACCTTAATAATTCTTTAAATAGTTTTTCAAATGACAAGATTGAATCTCTTCCCATAAATGAACTCAAATCCAAACTTCGCCTCTTAGAAATTGACCATAGATCCATCTTAGGCTTATCCAACCAATTTAAGCGTTTCTATCTTGACTCTAAAGAGAAGATCACTAATTTAAGAACCAAAATCAGTGACCTCATAGATGATAAAGATCGATCGCTAGTCAAGGTGCTCAAGCGTTAGCGAAATTCCAAAAAACTCTTCTTGAGGTTCAAATTGAACGAGATGATTCTAACCGCAGAAATGCTATACTTAGCGAAAGAGAGAATCAAATCAGTTCCCTTGTTCTCATAAATAATGATGATGAGTTCGCTTAGGCTGCGAAAGTTCTAGATGATGCCAGAAATAACTTAGGTGTAAATGTTAGTCTTCAAGCTGAGCACACGGCATTGGTTAGGGATATGATTTAAAACGAGAGAAGGTTGTTAACTTGTTCTTCTTTATTAATTGTCCGTCTTTCATAAATTGTCATCAAGTTGCTGATTCATTGTTATATATTCGCAGAAGTTGAAGAGAGATTTCGCAAAAGAGTTGAAGAACTTGAGTCTGAAAAGGAGCAGCTCGCAAAGGATCTTTCTTCTCGCAATGATAAATGCTCTAGACTGAAGAGTCATCTAAAGATTACTGTTGCGAACTTTAAGAATGACGCTATTCTTTTTCGCAATCAGACTATTAAGACGGTCTGCGACGACAATAACATTCCTCATTCTACATATCCTTGCCTCTTAGAAGAAATTCCCAAGAATGCACCTCCTCTGTATATTTAAAGATGGTGATGCTAGCGAAGAAGAAGAATCTGATGGAGGTGAAGAAGAAGAAGGATTTGATGAAGATGATGAAGAAGAGGATTCAAACAAGAAATAGTTTTGCTTCTTTCTTTCTCTTTTTGTAATATCTGTACATTTATTCTTTTGATCTCCAATCATTGTAATCTTTTGCTGCGAATTTCTTGAATTTTCAAATGCAAGTTCTATCTTTTTTGTTCCTTTCTGCACATATTAAAAAAGCAATTCTTTTTTGCAATATGGTTAATCAATATATTATCAATCTTTCATTTTATTTGTGCGTAAATCTTTCATTTGGAGACAAATAACATGTTCTTATTCTATTCATTCCCATACTTTCCTCTGTTATTTGTATTCAAAAGAAAGATTAAGCAAGCTACTTTTGAAAAGCAACATGCATTCATGCCTCAGTCTCGCAGCTGTTTCTGCTGTATTTTCGCAATTAGATATTTCTTGGTTTCTTCCAAGATTTCATTTTTTTCTTTTTCTCTTATGTGATCTTATTTTGCCTTCCTAGTTAAAGGTCTTATTTCGCCATCTCTTGTCATTGCGACAAAATCGCATGACGTCTTTACACTTTCATGTAACGACCCATTGATCTTGCCTTATCATTTCTCTAGTATTATTGCCTCTGCAGGATATTTTTCATGCGACAATATGACAGGCCTAAATATTCTTGCGAACATAAAGCCCCATGACATTGCCGTCTTGCGGCGAAATCGCAGGCGTCCTTACACTTTCATGTACTCAGACCCATTGATCTCGTCTTATCTTTTTCTTTTGTATTATTGCCTCTTCAGGATTATCGCACAAATATGACAAGCCTAAATTTTCTTGCGAAAATAAAGCCTCATGACATTTGCGTCTTAAGACACTTATCAGCTCCCTAATGGAGGGTGCCGCCCTTATCTTCCCCCTAGTTGCCCCTTCAAGGAGGCGTAACTCTACCATACAAGGTTGCCTCCTCCCATCCGGTCTTAACAACAACCAGTTGTTTTCGCAGCCTCTTATCCCTTTTGCCTATAGGGCTTATGGTTACGAAAGTGCACCCTAAGAGGGGTTTTCTTCGGGCCGAGTGCAGCATACGTCAAGACTTGCCAAGAATGTCCAGGGTAGTTCCAGACGCCCCGGGCACTCTTGGCTCAACCGTGTACCTCGGCGCCTTGATCAGATGCCGCACTCCTTAGAAGAGACCCTCAGTCGTCCAACCTAAGTCATTAGCTTAGGTTGGAAATCCAAGTAACCTCTCCTGGATGGGCTTTATTGACCCCAAATCTCCATGACTCATGTTCCAGGGGCGGTGTAACCTTTTCGCTAAGCCATGCAATAGGTACCCCCTTCTATGACGCACTTTAGGTCTTACATTTGCCTCTTGCGAAATTTTGATTTCGTGAACTAGGATGTACGCCATAGAAGGTTCGCCTCTGTCTGATTATTTTGTTGATTCTTCTGCATATAAGCTCTTCTGTAATTTCACAATCTCATCTTTATCATTCATAAAATATATTTTCTTCTTCTGCATATCAGCTCTTTTGTAATTTAACAATCTCATCTTCGTCATTCATAATAATCTTTTTTTTTTCAGTCTTTCCCTCTCGCAAGCTAGACGTGTTTGTTCAGTGTAATTTCTTTCGATT
Source organism: Papaver armeniacum (assembly GCA_023531295.1). Taxonomy (NCBI): domain Eukaryota; kingdom Viridiplantae; phylum Streptophyta; class Magnoliopsida; order Ranunculales; family Papaveraceae; genus Papaver; species Papaver armeniacum. Next base: position 555,756 of record JAJJWW010009657.1, on the reverse strand, counting down.
TTATCTTCAATTATTTGTCGATTTCTTTGAACTTCTCTCCCACGTAATTCTCTTCTTCCTTCTCCCTGATTTTCTTCGCCATCTTGATTATTTCGTTCCTGACGTTGTCTATTTCCCTGATTTCCGTTGTTTTGTCCATTTTGAAGAATTTCACCATGTTGAGTATAACGATCTTATATTATTTCTCTTCTTTCGCGACGTTCTTCGTCTGGATTTTGTATTTCCTCTCGAGTATCTTCATTAGCATTTTCTACAGGCGAATTTCGTCTTATTTCTTCTCTAGATGACCTTGAACTTGATCTTGTAGTGCTTCTTGACCTTCTACTTTGTAATCTCATGTTTTCCATCCTCAACTCATGATTTTGCCTTGTCAGATTTGCACGCTCTTCTGCTTCTAATCGCCTTTCTTCATGTATTCTTTGCCTTAATGCCTCTAATGCTGCAATCTCTTCATTTCCATGAATTATTCCTCCAATTACTTATTGGTCTCTCTCCTCTCATCCATTGCTTCCTAATTTCTGCTCTTCTCCCATTTCATCCACAGAATCTGATCGCAAAGTATGTACACTCACTCTATCATAATCCACAGTTCTATTTTGTATTGGTGTACGTTGAATTGGCGGTTGAACTTGATTTTCTCCATTGTTTCTTGTGTTCACTCTTGAAGATTCCTCCATTTCATCTCTCCCTTTTCCAGCAAGTCTCCTACTCCTTCTAATAGTTGTTGGTTGTTTTGATGTATTTCTTCTTCTAGCCATTTTTCAATCTTAATGAGTCGTTGAAAACTATATGAAATTTTTTATCTACTACTCCAAATTCTTTCAAATCACAATATCAACCTTCAATCCCTGTTTCTAGCGCCATTATGTAGTTGCAGGAAATCCTACAATACATCCCTCACAAGAATTCATAATAATCAACCCATCTTTAAGATCAACAATCACACCTTTTATTAATTGAATTAAAGAATTTTACAAAGAAGAAATGAAATCAAGAATACAACTATTGCTCTAGACTTTCTCTCTCCTCAAAACTTTCCCTCCACTCTCAAAATATCTCTCCCTCTCTCCCAAGCCTGTTCGGCTCTTTATATAGGATATTACATAGTGGGTGACAACTAAGCTGTCCTTTATTTTCGGATCTGACTTGCGATATTCTCGCAAGTGTACAAGTGTTAGACTTCGCAACACTTCTAAATATCGCTCGGTCTCCACATCTTTCTCGTGTTTTGGTTGTCGTCATCTGTTGCGTCATTTTTGTAACCAGTCTGTGATATCTTCGCAGTGTGTCGTATAAAGATTTCGCAAAGGTATTGATGTTGTGACATTCTGATCCTACAATCTCAATTTGAAATGTGTCATTATATAGTTTTTAGAACTAAACCTAATTATTTTAGGAAATTAGAATCGTCGACACATTTTCTTAAAAATGGCCATCACTTTCATTGTGGTCAATTGTGTGAGTCAAATCTAATTGACTTAGAGGATCCCCAGTTATTCAGGTTATTATTATGTGCTTCTAAGTTCTTATTTGAGTTTTTCCAAGCTATGCAACCTGATTCTATGGATCCCACCAATGAGGAAACCTGGCCCATGAAAATATTTTATTCAAACCCTTTCATAGAACCTGAACCCGAACCGCAACTAGATGTAGTTGTCTTAAAAAGGAAACTAGATAAGGGTGTGCGTTATTTGTTCATTTTTCCTGGCATTCGTTTTATTTGTGGTTGGTTGTTTTATTCAGATTTGATGACCCACATAGGTTCCGACTACTACTTTATGATTTTATGTGGTGACTAATAATTCTACCGAAGTCTGGCTGAAGAAAATAAACTTAGCGCTGTAGGGAGGCAACCCATACATGGTGATATTCAGGTCCCTATGGAGGACCCTGCTGTTGATGTATTAGTTTTGTTTTTATTTTCTTTCTTTCATGCTCCCCATGGAAGGATTGCTACACTTCATCCAAGTACTATCTTTCTGACTTACCTCTTTATTCCTCTTGTTACTTATATTTTTGATACTGTACTTTAATTTGAAATATTGAGGACAATGTTAGATTTAAGTTTGGGGGTGAGGGAAAAACTTTTAGTTGGTTTTTAATAATAAAAAAAAACAAACAAACAAAAAAAAAAAGTCTAGAGCCTAGAAATTTGTGCCAATTTAGGATGACACTAACCAGTCTAAGTGGATGGAAACATCTTGGTTGTAGGAGTTAAGGAACCCAATAACATAGTTTATTCATAAAAAGACAGAGTTCAGGTGTTAGAATGGAATCATCACACTACGTTCTGTTTTTATTTTATTTTATTTGAATTATATGTTTCTCTAAGTGATTCGGTGGGGCACAAAACATCGAATTGTTACCACTGCCGGGATGAAATAGAGTGATTGAGTTACTAAAATAATAAAGAGACCAGACCAATCATACGTAACAAATAAATAATCAAAAAAAAAAAATAACACTTGGATAGCAATATGTGTGTGTTTTCCCTGTCTCTGTCGCCTAAACAAGCGTGGAATGCAGGATCCATGGGAACTATCATGTAATCTGCTGACAAGAAGCATGCGCTTGGATCCAAAAGATCAAATCATGCAGTTAAAAAAAATGGAAAATGAAAAGTTATTATTGTGCAATAAAATCGACCGCTGGTTCCCTTGTATATGCCAGTTGAATTGATCTAGAATTAAGATTATCGATCGCTGGTTCCCTTGTATATGCCAAGATGTGTTGATATTAGTCCGACTAGTATCTCAATCCATTAGGATCATAGGTGCGGAGGCCTTCAGACAAATATGGGAAACACCGTTGACCTTAGACAACATCGTTTTAAACTATCTATCTCTATAATCCATCTTCTTAATCTATTCATTTGTGTGATTCCGATTATTGATGTACATAGTGCGATTATCTGATTAGAACTCTGTCACTTAAATATATGAATATGATTCGCATCTGGGTACTTTCTCTTGTGATCAATGAGAGTATGCCAACCAATGAGATTCTTTAGTGTCATACCTGAATTCGGCACAGATAGGGTTTGGAGTAAAGGTTTTGTGGGTACACCTCTTGTAAACCCTCCCGAGACTATAACTCGGCCACTAGGGCCACCTAGGGGTTTAAAGGCTTGTTGCACACGCTAAGTGCAACCGCGATGCTTGCGACAGTGAGTTAGGATTTTATTTTGTGAATTAGATTTGCTCGGGACTAGCAAATAATAAGTTTGGGGGTTTTTGATATACGCATTTATGTGTCTAATTTGATCTCAATTTTCAATATTGTTAGTGCTCATTTTTGTACTTATTTTACTATTTTGTGTATTTGTAGGTGTTTTGGGGAAATAAAGCTCAATGGACTAAATTGTGGAATTCCGCTCGTAAAATGAAGGAAATGAAGTGATTTATAATTTAATGGGCTAGGCCCAAAAGGAAGAAGATGGAGAATTATTTCATTTGTCTAATTATTTGGATATGGGAGTGTGGAAAGTGTGGAGCCCATTATGTCGACATCATTTACAAGATATTAAAAAGATATATGGAGATATTTATTTTAATGAAGAAAATAAAAGTGTTAAGTACGAAATCTACATGGAATAATTGATGGGAATTAAATATATAAAGAGTATGGAAAGAATATTATTCTTTATGGTTGGAGTTAATAAAGAATAAATAATTCCCAAATAAGGAAAATTGTAAATGCATGAGAATTATATTATTTGACGCGTGGCACATTCTTATTGGAGGATTTTTCATTGTCTTGACATGTGGCTTATTCTCATTCGGTGATGATGTGGTAGTGGTGAATAGAAAAGGAAAGTGGATTCCTCTGAAAGCTATAAATACGCCGTGGATACAAGAAAAAGGGAGGTCCGGAGTCTGAGCGAAAGAATAGAGTTTTTATTTCATTGTTTTTATTTCTCTTTTGTAATAATGGAGTAATTCCTGCGCTAGGGTGGAGGAAGAAACTATTTTCGATGGGTAATATTTAATATTTAATTTCTTTGACATATTTACTCCATATTTGTGCTTTTAATTGACTAATAATTTCACTTCTATGAATGCTTCATTTTAATTGTTTTGGGTAGTTTCTACCGATGTTTTATAAGCGAAGGAGGTTATATTTTTGTGTAACAACGAGAGTCGCATAATTAATTTTGAACCTTTTATCTTCCAAAACCTGATATTGGGTTCGATATGGCTTTGAGTATTTTATGAGTAATTGTTTGATATAATAAATTGTTAATTTTACAACCATCAGAAGTAGTGGAATCCAAAACCCTAGATTCATCTCTCCTTGGTAACGGAAATCAAAATTTATTAGTTTTTCTTTTATTTGTCTTAAAACCCACCTTTTCAAAAGTCCGAGAATCGAATCCCTGTACTTACCACTTGTAAAACTGCACCAAAACCCTGATTTGAAGACTATATAAGGGAGAACTCTAGAAACTGGGAAACCTAATCCCCACACCTCCTATGTGATACTAGTTGCGACTAGAATCGATTCTCCTTAAACCTAGGTTTTTCCTAAAACTATTATAGGTTAACGACTTAAAGACTTCATTGGGATTCTGAAGCCAGACCCAACTATTTTCTCTGTAGTTGCATGTTCTGATCTTACTTTGTTCTATCGTATGAAGTACTATCTTCTCTAAGATTTGCTCGAGATTTATCTCCGATAGGTAATATATAAAAGTAGTCACAAACATCTTCATCTCATCGTTTGTGATTCCACAATAACTTGTTATACTACCATATAGTTAAGTTTTTGTGAGGTGATTGATATTACTAGGTTGTTCTTCGGGAATATAAGTCTGGTGTATCAATTGGTTCATGTTCACCTTGATTTATCAAAAGACGGAACAAAACTCGTAGGTATTTATCTGTGGGAGACAAATTTATCTATTCAATAGACTTTTCTGTGTGAGACAGATTTGTTTATCAAGTCTTAGACTTTTGGTCGTAGCAACTCTTAGTTGTGGGTGAGATCTGCTAAGGGAATCAAGTGTGTAGAGTCCTGCTGGGATTCAGAGGCGTAAGTAACGCGATTGTACCTTGATCAGTGTGAGATTGGTTAGGGCTAAACTACATTTCAGTTCGAAGTTAACTTGTAGTAGGCTAGTGTCTGTAGCGGCTTAATACAGTGTGGTGTTCAAATCTGGACTAGGTCCTCGGGGTTTTCTGCATTTGCGGTTTCCTCGTTAACAAAATCTCTGGTGTCTGTGTTATTTCTTTTCCGCATTACATTTGTTTATATAATTGAAATATCACAGGTTGTGCGTAAGTTCAATGAATTTGTGAATCCGACCTTTTGGTTGTTGATTGAACTTATTGACACTTGGATACTGGTTTTTGATACCGTCCAAGTTGTTTCTTAAATTAATCAGGCTCACGGATTTCTATATGTTTGATTTGCTGATTACATTAAGAAACAAAGATATAACTCTTGGATACACTTTTCCTTAATTGAGTCTGACTGTCTAGTTGATTCTTTTGAAAGTATATTGGAGTTAGTCCATACAGATTGCCTAAACGAAATATTGGGCGTGGTTGTTATACCCTCACTTTTTCAATTACTTCTAAAAATTATCCATGGGTATTCTCAATTTATTGTACTTGATCTCTACTTTCTTTTGAAACTCAATTTAAAAGCAACTCAGAGATTTCTGAAACAATTTTTTTTCCTGGTTTTGGGATAAATTATCACCCGGTTCATGTGACTCTTATTTTTAGTTATATGTTTTGTGTAAAAGAGGGACTTATATTCTTTAAAACTAGCCACGAACCAATGACTTCCGATAAATAATGAAGTCTGAGTGAGTTTTTTAGTATGGACTACCAAAACTATAGGTTTCTGTAACCAAGTTATATGTTAGTCTTTTACAAACAAATTCAACCATGTTAAAGAATTTATTAGTTTTGTTTATATATTTTATACAACAACATATCTTTTTTTCTTTAAAATGAGATAAAAAACAATAGATTTGGATGAGTAATGAAGCATGTGTGAATTTTAAAGTGGAGACTTCTAAATCTGAAGGTTTTCTGTAATGTTTTTACTATTAGATATTATCAGAGAGATTTAGACATGTTTCTAAATTTTTTACTTTTGGTCATATTTTTTATATGATAGCTTATTCTTCTCTATTTAAAATTATCTAAGAATTACTCTTTTTCATTGTGTAATGAATCCTACACAAATTTTTGAACACCGGCTATCCAAACTGAAGTTTCTGAAAATTATGCTCTTGATTTAAACTATGTTTTCCTTGATCTTTGAGTTACTGAACTCATTATTTTTGCTAATGATTTTTGTATTAAAAGAGTTCTTTTCTAGTTTCTAAAATGATAAAGTTGGTCGAGTTTTGATTTCTTTTGAGTATAAGTGGTTTAAAATGAACTTTTCGTGCAAACTCTTTGTTTTGAATGAACTTATTGGTTCCGAGCTTATGCACAGCTCTATGATTTAATACTTAAATGTATTTATGATCTTGTTTTATGAGGGAAAAGCTAAGGTAAGTTGGTTTCATGTTTTACGAATTAATATTTGTTGATGATTTGTTCGATACTCATATTTAATGATGTTTTCGAACTATTTATAAACTGCATTGAGCATCCTCTTGATTACGAACACTACTGATGAGTTTGTCGGGCCCACAAGGGGCAATCCATATTAATGGTGACATGCGGAAGATCGTCCGGGACGATAGGGTAGTTTTCTGATAAACAACGACAATTGGTTATTCAGACCCTCACAGTAGATTATTACGAACTTTTCGCCTTTATGTTTTCGATTGTGTATTGGCTTTGTAAGGCCTTTGGTACTTTGATATGGATGTGATCAACATAATGCATTACTTATGCTTTATTTGGTTCGAGATCTTATCGTTATCTGTATTTGGGCATTCCTTCGTACTAGTTTATCGTATCGATATCTCTCTACTGGGTTGTGGCTCACCGGTTCTAGTTTTCTTTGTTTTGTTTTCCACATAGTTTGAGAGCGGCTTGAGGCAATAAGCTTTTTAAGGCTTGATGCTTTGAGCGTTGGGGTTCAAAGTGAGTATGCTCACTTTGTGTTTCACGTATATACTCATGTGTAAATATGGTTAATGGGGAGGGCCTTCCCTAGGTTTGTAAGGCCCGGCTAGTTTTTCTTGAATGAATCGTACTACAAAAAAAAAAAAAAAACTGAAATAGCTTTTCTTTCATTTTGTGTGAGAGAGAGGGGGTGGGACCCACACTTAACCCACCCCTACAAACCGCCGAGCAAAAGGAATTACCTTTTTTTCTCCTATCGGGACACACCACACATTTTATTTTATTTTTTAAACCATAAGATCTTTCATAATGATAACTTGGTTTTTTGTGTTATCGGAAAATGGGTCATTTGTCCAACATTTTTTAAAACATGGTTCAAATGGACGAGTAAAAATTATTATGGGTGAAATGGACACAAAAAGAATAGCAATGATGAAACTGGATTCATCCTGGTTTAAACTTAAAAAATAGCGAGGATGAAACTGGATGCATCCTGATGTAAATTAAAAATAAGAAAAAGAATTTGAAAATGGGTAGGATGAAACTGGTTACATCCTGGCTATTTTTATATTTTTGTCCATTTAAACAGTATCAAAATCTAAATGTCTTTTTCACCCAGGAATTATTGATTTTGGCCTTTTTAACCAATTTTGTGTTATAAATAATTAATGGTGGGTTTGGATGTAGAATTTTAAAGATGGGATTTATGGGTCCAGGGAATTTGGTGGAATTACGTTTCCATCGCTACATTTGGTTGCCCAAATCCCTGGAATTACGTTTCCGACGGGATTCACTTTTCCAGCAAATCCTCCATATGGAGTCCGACCCCTCCCCCCTAAGATTTGCTGGGAAACTTATCAGAGGATTTATGGACCCACTTTTATTTACTCCAAATCCCATATATATACAATTTTAAGATTCTTAGGGCAGTGCCAAACAATACATAGACTTTAACACAAGAAAATTTTATGAATCCTACGTATCTCAACTGAGTTACCAAACATACGAGGGATTTACATGAATCCCAGAATTTATAATCCCGTGGAATTACAAATTTCTGGAAATTATGAATTCTTCAACCAAACCCACCATAAGTTTCTTGCAATATTGTACAACGAATCCGCATTCTGGCTATCAAAGAAAGGAAAAAAACAAAAACAAAAATGAGCAGAGGCATCACCAACGGACATCAGTCATCCCAAGTCCCAACTAGGTTGGCACCACTACTACCCTTCACGATCATATGACCATCATGCCTAATGTACAAAGACTCTATTCTTCATTGTCTTACAATTACATCATCCAAGTACTCTCCTTCACTTTTATACTAAAAAAAATAAAATAAAAAGATCCTAAACCCGATAAAACGGACTACATACATAAATCAAACTTATGTTTATTTGATAGAGATACCACTACTTTGTAAAAATTGATGCCAATCGAGTTTTCTGTATGGCGCATTAGAAGATATGAGCATCTCATATTCCCTCATGGCGGCAAGAGGATCATAGACCTGAATAGACTTTTCCAATTTTTCTAATGCCAATTTCGCTGCTGCCCTGTCTCTCTGTCTTTTCAATTTGGCTTGTCGTCGCATCTTAAGGGAATGAGATCTCTCATCTGTTAGATGGAGATAAACCTCCGATTTATGGATGAGACCAGCACACCTGGCTCTCAACGATTCAATACGCTTAGCTTTTGCAGTAGGTGATTCAACTATAAATCTTCTAGTTTCGAAATCAGGATCTGGTCGATCAGCGTATTCATCAGCATCCAGAGACATCGCTGTTGATTTAGGGGTTTCTGAGAAAAAAAAAAACAGAGTATGGAGAAAGAAGAAACAGACAAGTTGTTTCTAGGGGTTTTTTTCTGTGTTGTGAAATTCAGGGAGGAATTGGCGATGGAGTTTATAAGAAGAATAGAAGTAGTGAGGAAACTCAGAGAAACTCCAAAATAGAAATTACTTTCTTTCCCGCCTATGCGTGTTCGTCTCTGTATGACCAGCTGTATCTTCGGAAGCAAAAATCAGCCGGTGAGAATAGCATGTTTTACCCACATACCCCCAATTGATAAGGGGCTGCGTAATTAGCTTTTATCAATTTACCCGCTAAACCCCCAAAAAAAATACATTTCTGCCAACACTTTCACCACAGGGGATTGCCAATACATGTATGATGTATCTTATATTCTCGGGTAAAAAATTGGTTCACGTTTGTTAACTCTGGAACAAATTTCTCTTTCCGGGCACAGGCTAATATTTGATCCAAAATACGTTGAAACGGGTCAGCTCCAGTATTGAAGACCCTAACTTTCGAGTGTTTCAGCTGTCATCAGCTAAATAAGCTTGGTAATTGGTAGTATCTTGTAATCAATCCCCATACAGGGTTCGATGGGTGGAAAAGATACCAACCTCAGTTTGCTCGATGATTGATATAGAAGTCCCCTAAAATGTGAAAAGCTGGGGGTTCATTCGGTTGTGTCCTAGGCCTTTCAGGTGTTGCGACGCTTCATCGGTTAATTTTCTAGTCATCCTTGCTACTATCTTCATCATAGTAACTAAAAGGGAGAGGGACCGACTTGAATGCACGGAACTTCCCGACATTGTTCAAGTGCTCGTTCTCCAACCTGATTCATCCACAGTACCCAGTTAGCGCCTAGCGGCTTGGTGAAGTGCTAATCTAGTAACAAATGTACCAACTAAGATGCTATATTTATGTGCAACATTTTGTCAGGTCAGTAGGTCACATGACATGGATGTGGCAGCTGATGTCCTCATGCCATGTCAAGTAATCTCATAATTTGACCACACCAACCCATATTCACATTCCATGGTTCAGTGTTACGTGTCAATGAGACAATGGCAACATACCTGAAGAAATTCCACATCCCTCGACGGAGAATCTCTAGACATGCTACTATGGTGGTTAAGGCTGTTCGATGCAAGAATGTCACATGGAAGTTTACAACAGATTGCAGCCAGGCAAGTCTTAGAATAACATCAAGCACCTGCATTATAATGAAGAAAATTCTGCAAGTTTGAGAATCTTGAACTTAAAAAGATGATACAATGTCGTGTCTTAATTAATGATAGGATTGTGACATACATACCATGGCTATGAAGTAGACGCTAGTGTGTGATATAAGAAGTTTGTCTCTCAACCAAGGGTTCTTTGAATGCCGTTGAAGAAGCCCCCAATCTTTGACGATGTCCCAATAAGTACTCATGATTGCAGCAATGGCAGAGCTAATTATAGCTACTGCTCTCCAACTTGTTCCCTTCTCTAAATCAAACCCTGTCCTCATTAGGACTGCAATTATTGTCAGGAGGTATTTTAGACCGTTGTATACCTGAGACACATCTTTCTCTTCAACCCACCGACGGAGACACTATACAGAAACCACATACTAACAGAGTTAACAGTTTGATGCGGACCTGGGGTTAAACCCAAACAATGCTCGCAGACGCACACAAGATTGATGTGAAACCAAGCAACATAGTTTTGCAAGGTTTGAGTCCTAAAAGTCGATGCAAGACTGAGTTCACATCAAACTACAGTATGGTTTTGTTACTACTGTTTTCATCCTAAAGATAGATGAACAGTTGAAAATGTAGCAAGTCCCTAAAAACTTGTTTTTCTGAAAAAGACGTTTAAAAGGTTTGGTGCCAATGTGGTGGTCCTTTAGGCTAACAGTTAAAATACATGCCTCTGAAACTATAACAGACTTGCACATGGTCCCTTAGCCTAAATTTCTACTAAGAATACACTTGAATATCTGTCAAAAAAAGTGCAACCCAAGATGAGATTACTGTAATACCTGGAGCAACCGAGACCAGTATGGGAGAACTGCTACAATGAAATAGAAAGAATTATAAATGGCACTCTGGCGGCAACTGTTATGCCTCTTTCTAAAGTCTCCCCATACGTAGTAGCAAATATAGAACTCAAGACTCCTAAAGGCCTGGACCTGAAATGTAATTGTTACACACCAGTTAATTTTTGTGAAGGAAATGCAATATTTTGTTATTTTGTTATCAAACAACAAAGATTTACATGATTAATACCTGGCTAGTAAGTTGGTCTGCCAAGAAAAAGTCAATGAGCGTAACCTGTGATTGCAAAAAGTTAAAACCTATAAAATAATCTCAGCTATCTGTTTAGCCTACAACTTTTGTTACAATGGGATTGTAATCATCGGATACCTTGTAGAAAGGAGCACAAATACAGCGCCATATTGATTTGATAAAGAAAAATCGCCCAGAGCGATATATAATGTTGAAGGGGCAAAATGCTATGGCAAGTACGAGCTGCAAAAGAAACACAAAGAAAAGGTGATTGGTTATGTCATGTATTGCAAATTCCTAGTTCTTGCTTTAAGAGGAGAGTCTTCTGCTTTCAAAATCTTACAGTAACTAATCCCAAAGGAACTAACTCGGTGATTGTCTGATATTTTTGAGTGCCTGGTTCCATCTCCATGTCCAGGTTTGCAAGAACACCAGCTAGTGAAAGTAATGTCAGACCAGCACTGAGGAGAAAGACTTCTCGATATCCCAACTCAGTCCCTTGCTTGAAACCAAATATAAACGGATAGTTGACTCGGTAACATCTCCAGAAGTATATGTTCACAGCATACATGAGCATATGCAGGATGATATATGCAAATAAACTGAAATGAAGGTATACGAAGAATTCAGTTAAAAAGGAAATGTGCTTATACAGTAAGTGACAATACATAATAGACTGAATACTTAAAATAATTGGAGAAGAAAAAGAGAGATAAAAGTCACTGATGTCTTCACTTGCCTATAAAGTGGAAATATGTTTTCCATGTACTGAGTGCTTCCTTCCTTAATCACAAGCTTCCTTGCATTTATTACCAAAACAAGAGCCACTAACAGAGCTGTCGTACAGCCAGCAAAGTATCCTGAATAAAAAAGTATATTAGTTAAGACAGAAATAAAACAATATTCTTTACTTTATCCTAATTAAAGAGACAGAAGTTAAACTAAAATCAACTCATTTGTGAAAGTTTAATCATGGTGAACAGGTTCGAGTTACCTAATAAGAATGTTGTTTTGTGCTTTCCTTTTTTCGCAGTTGGCCTCAATGATTTCATGCCTTTTCTGCGGTTTGAGTTACAGAAGTGCTTGACAAAGGTGGCCTCCACCCTCTCCAGGATAGTAGGAATCTGTGAAGTGACACTAGCACATAAGATACTGCACACAAAATCATTATACAAGCTGAATTTCTGACAGTTTTAAACCCTACATAACTGAGATTTGTCAAACAGCTAAATCAAATGGGACAAAGCTTAGAGTTCTGTCAAGGTGACATGTGATACGAACTAAAGCCATAAGCAGAATTTGTGCCACAAATGCATATATAAGTTGCTACAGTCACAATGAATACAACATGAGTGCAAAATTTCAGAGTATGTTTCCAGATAAACAAAGTAAAGACGAAATGTGGTAAACATATGCAGCACAGAAATTTGAGCTTAATTTTTTTGTATATAGAAAATTTTCCATTTTTGAGAGGGATTTCCTTGATAAAGCGTTTATTGTATTGATAAATATTAAGACTGGCCAAATGTTGATTAATGAGCACACTTAAACGAACCTCATCAGAGCTGCCAATGTAAGAGTTGTCCACTGCCCGTAGGTATGATTTTGATGCACCCCTCAACGTAATCTAAATCAATTCGACGCAAAACAAATACAAACATATCCTTCATCAAAATCTAGTCAAATTCATTTATTATACAGTGAAAGCAGGCAACATTAAAAGTAAAACACAAGCCTTCACAAGACAGTAAACATCCTTTGAAAGCATTGTTATGATCAAAGGTACTGACCTTGTCATATTTCTTCATCACTTTCGACAGTGCCAACAGATTCATAAAGCTGGTGCATCAAGCAGTTAACATAATATGTTAAGTGAAATAAAGTTATATAAAGAAAAAATTCTGAAAGCCAATTTATTGCTTGTAATGTACCTATAGCGTTTTAGTTGACGAAGCTTCCAGTGGAATTCAATAAAAACCTGCTTTAGCTGCTCTTCGGCCTTTTTCAACTGCTTCCTGTTAAATTGCAACTTCTTATCTTTCTTATCCTTGAGAAGCATGGCTTTTATAGTTGACCTTGGAGTTTCTGGTTCATTGTTGATTTTAACATGTTCAAGAATTTCCAGAGGAGCTGGTTTAAAGTTGTTATTGCCACCATTACTTTTATCAACATCCACACCTCTATTAGAGTCCTCGGAATCTTCTTCCTCTGCTGTCCCCGTTTCTTGTATCACAAACATTTGCTCTTTTCCTGCAATTATAGAATTACACGAATGTTTAACTTCGCAACTAGCTAGTAGCAACAATATTACAAATAATTGCAGATAGCCAAGTAATAGATTCCATAATTGTACACCCTTATTGCAGTAAAAGAGCCGCATCAATTCTATACCATACATGGTAAGGATACTCACTTGGCATTCTTGGGGTGCTTGGGTTAGAAACAGTTGAAGTAGCCAAGTTAGCAACATCAGCCACGAGCTCTCTCACTGCACCAGACATATCAAGATTCGGATTTTCGACTTTAATCCGTAAAGCAATAAGTGCATCCATTTGTTTGTTAAGCAGCGCGACTTCGTTCATAACCTCCTCAACCTTGTCCTTGTAGAACACATCAACCTTGCTGAATTCATAGTCGAGGGTATTGAAGAATACTACTTCTTGTTCAGTTGCATCTTCAGAGGGTATAATGAACTTGGTCTCGTATTTGACATTCGAGTTTGCTCCTTTGACTTCCTTGACCATTATAAATTGATCTTCAATATCTCCTCCATTTATGAAATCATGACTCTTTCGTTTGTGTAACCCGCTGAAGGTCCTGTACAATGTCAAATCTCGAACCAATGATTTCTGCTGTGTTCCTTCTTTCTCCTGTTTCTGTTTGACTTTGAGGATGTCTTTCAACAATGTTTTGAGATATCTATAGTCTAAGTAAGCATCCTTCCACTCAGGCAACATCTGTGACAAATACTCCTTTCCGAACTTCATCTTCACTAATTAGGAGCTCAATTCGGCTTCAATTGCTCATGAAAAGGCGGTTTCCAAAATTTCCACTGAGAAAAACAAGAGGAAAAAGGCTTTAAAATACATTCCCCAAAAATCAACATATCAATGAAAGAAATCGGAGAATCAGTATAATAATGAGAAGTGAGAACCGAATTAAGTAGAAAATTCAGAAATCAAACACTTGAACAAAATCAGAATTATAAGATAATCAACTTGAAATACAGAATCAACAAAACTTCACTTAGAACATCTTCGCCATTATTCATCCTCAACATAGTAATCAATACACAGAATTATGTAAAAACATCCAGAAAAATTACTCTATTACTTCTTATAGCAGTAGCAGGAAGGAATTCCATCAACAAAACCTCACTTGTTAAAAGTATCTTCGCCATGAAAAAGAAAACTACACTAACAAATCAAAAGAGCATCAGAATCTAACTAGATTATACACCAAAAGAAGAAGAATAGAGAAAGAAAACATACCCGTTCCTGCTGCTTCGTCTTCGTCTTCTTCTCCGTTTGTTTCTTTCTCCGGAGAAGAATAAAGAAAGGAAAACTGGACCTCTGAGTAATCCCGGTCAGTATACTGAAATTGCAGCTTTAAGCTACTTTTTGGTATATTCCGGGTTCGCCTTCTCTCTCTGCTCTAACAAATTAACACACTCTTTCTTGAGAAACGTGTATTTGGTGGTGCGACGTCCGTGTTATGTAAGCGGAACAATCTAAGCAAATGCTGCTACATCCCGAGGGAGGAGAGGCCATGCGGACCATGGGGTCTACTACTCTCTGCTCATTGAGTCATTTTGATGGTGTTATTTGCACCCTCTTTTTTTCTTTCTGGAGCTGTAATTGTAAAGTGCCATGTTCTACCAGACCACTATCCACCACCACCTTTTGTGTTTCGTGTAACAAGAGGAAAAAACAAAAAGATACAACAAAATTGCATTTATTTATATGGATTAAACACATGCAAACATTTTTGCCATTTATAACTATATACTAGTAGTTCATTAGATTTATTATCATAGTTCCCGGTGCTAATTAAGGATCCCAGTATCTTACTTCCACGAGAACACGCAAATAATTTATTAGTTAGTTAGGGTCGGGATGTATGTCTCTATCTATGTCCAATTTCCACGTCTACAACAAATGTGTATACCACTGCAAACATAACTGGACTTCTTTTTGATTTTGTCTTCTTTTGTTTTTGCTTAAAGGACACTTAAAAAAAGGTGGAAAAACAGGAAAGCAAACTTTCCATAAGGTGTGCTGGTAATATCTACTCCCTCCGTCCTATATATATATATATATATATATATATATATATAGGCGGAGAGAGACAATCTCTTAGATTAAGAAAATTGCATGGGATTCATAATTTTATATATTTTTTTTTGTTTTACCCTTCGTCTTATCTCCAACACAATTATCTATGTATAATAAATATGGGTATATATGGAAAAATTTATCTTGAAAAGCAAAGTCCGCCTATTTAGTGGGATAAATAAAAACCAAAATTCCGCCTATATATGTGGGACGGAGGGAGTATAAGATAACAAAACCGACGATATACACGCTAATTATAAACTCGAGTGCGTGTTAATACTAATACATCAAACAAACCCTTTAAACACAATGTTATAAAAAATTCATAAAATTGGTCAAAAAGACCAAAATCAATAATTCCTAGGTGAAAAAGACACTTAAGTTGTTTAATTAGCCAAAAATTAAAAAGATACTGTTTAAATGGACAAAAATTTAAAAATAGGCAGGATGTAACCAGTTTCATCCTGCCCATTTTCAAAAAAAAAATTCTTATTTTTATTTTACACAGGATGCATCCAGTTTCATCCTTGCTATTTTTTAAGTATAAGCGGGATGAATCCGGTTCATCCTCGCCATTTTTTTTTTGGCTATTTCACCCGTACTTTTTTTTACTCGTCCATTTGAACCGTGTTTTAAATTTTTTTTGGACAAATGATCCATTTTCTCCATAAAATTCATGGCTACGTTGTTTTGCCAGTAGAAGTTCTAGACAAAATACTCCATTTAGTATTTACTAGTCAAAACACTCGCAAAATGTACCCAAAATAACGGAGTAACCAACTTACTGCCAAACAGTAGGGAATTTTGGTAAAGGACCGACACAATATCAAATAATCAGTGATGAGCCTGTTTCAGAGTTCAAAACCTGCCACATAGTGTGAATCTCAACAGAAAGTGGTGGACCAAGCAGGCATTGCCCTCACACGTGTCCGTTATTTCTGAAAATCAATTACGCGATTTCCGGGGAATTGGTGGTCAGAATTTTCATCCTTTGTTATGTAAAGCAATGCTGGCTACATCCCGAGGGAGGACGGGACCTGCGGATAATGGGGTCTGCTCGTAGAGTCATTTTTGTGGTGTTCTGACCCTAGTTAGTAAGTTCGCGAATGATTCGCGAATCATTCGCGAATTTTCCGTATCACGAATTTTACCGTTTTATTCGCGTATGTCTGCAACTCCGAACCCAAGTCGCGTATTATGTGGCATTCCCGGATTATTCGCGAATCGTTCACGAATTTTACGTATCCCGAATCTCGAATGATACGCCCGCAATTATGCATAAATTCTTTAGCTTTTACGTTTTTAAATGCCTCACTTTTTGGGGTTTACTGCCTCCCGGGCATACACGACCCAATATTAGACGTTGTTGTAATTTTTATGAAATAAAAATGACTGAAAAAATTTGAAGGTGAAGGTGAGAGAGATCTCAAACTCACTGACCAAGCATCTAAACCACTATACCACGTCCTCTTGGATGACTAATGTTGTATATATTATTAATATCATCATATTAATTTTATTTTTCTTTAAATGACTCACACATATGCATAAAAATTGGTCTATGACCTTATAAATATAAATTATTTAGTATATATAGATACCAATTTTCAGAGCCGAACTCACATTTATAAATCGAATTATACACGTACGTATGCGTTACCCTTCTTGACGAATCACGTCCCGTTGACCTAATCTTGGACCGAATCTGAATTTACAAAACCGCATAATACTCGTACGTTTGTCGTTCCGTACGTTTTCCGAATTCCGAATTGCAAACTAGGGTTCTGACCAGAAGTGATAGACATCCCACGGGTTGTCCCGCAGCTCATAAAACATTAGAAAACTAGTGACCCGACGGATTTATAAGGGGGTTTGGTATAGGTCCCACCCCCTTGTGAGATGTTGGGACAACCCGTGAATATGGACCCGCGGGATGTAAATTATTTTCGTGTTCTGACTTGTGAGCTGAGGATCTCCCTCTTTTTTACTTTCTGGGGCTGCAAAGTGTCTTGTTCTACCAGACCACCGTCCACCGACCACCGCCACCTTTTGTATTTTATTAACATGAGAAAAATGCAACAAAATTACATTTATATTTATATAGATGAAACACATGAAAACATTTTTTCCGTTTATAACTATACATAGTTTATTTGATTTGTTTTGCACTCTTGTTTGGGTTGCCTACCTTAATATTCAATTTAATATAAAACTCCTTACAGTGTTAACTAAAGTTCCCAATCCTTACTTCTACGAGAACACGCAATAATTTATTAGTTAGAGCATCCACAGTCATCGACCAAAACTAAAAATTTGGTCGAAAACAGAGACACTATCGAGTGGAGTATCGAGTAAATCCTAGACTAAAACTAAAAACCAAACCAAATTTGGTCTTTGGTTTAGTTATAGTCTAGCGTAATCTGCGTCTACGCTTTGATTGGGGCGTAGGCTTAAGTTGCGTTTGTTGATGAGACGTAAATTTAGACTCACCCGATTGAAACGCAACTTTAGACTCACTTGGGTGGGACGTAATTAACATTTGCGCCGATTCCAAGCGGCACCATAATATTGCGCCTCATTCAAGCGCAGTCACAAGTTACGTCCGACCAGGCGTGATTTTAAAGTCTCGCCCAACATCGGTAGCTATCACAAGTACCGCCTGTTGAATGATGGACGCAATTATAAGTTACGCCTGTTGAATGCATGGGCGCAATTATAAGTTACGCTTGTTGAATCATGGGGCGCATTTATAAGTTGCGCTTGTTGAATCATGGGGCGCATTTATAAGTTTCTGAGAGCTCAGGTAGTCAGGTGCTTATTATATGTGGACAATTGGCACTTTCATGCTGGCTAATTATGTTTTTCTAAGTGGAGTAGTTCTTCCCCACTTGGTCACAGTAATGCATTTCTCATAATTAGTAAGTAGTCCAATCAAAATCAAAGACCTTTGGCAATGGGCACTGATAAAGCAAAAACCATTTTGGAACAGTTCAATCCCCTCCCCCTCGCACACGGCTAACCAGTTTTTTGTGGAGGTAAATTGATATACGCAAGTTTGTGTGTCCTGCAGTAAGATCCGGTGTTTTCATACTCTGAGTTCAATAATTCTACTGCTATTTACCCATGATAGATAGTTTTCGTCCGTCGTTTCATCTGTTATTTGATATGCAGCAGTATGCTATAAACACTACTGAAAGGGAGAACAAATGAAGAACAGAATCATGAAATTGGAGACTGAGGAATTTATTTTCTTTCTTTTACTGCATACGAAATTAACTTGAGAAGGGTTTAACGCACGCGTGGGACGAGTGTGTGGTGGGGCGCAATTCTAAGTTACGCTCCATCAAGCGGTATCACAAGTTACGCCCCATCAGGCGGATTCAATAAGTTGCGCCCCATCAGGCGTTACCACAAGTTGCGCCCCATCAGGCGCAATCCCAAGTTACGTCCCAGCAAGCGTAGTTTCAATTTGCGCCCCATCAGGCGTAGTTTCAATTTGCGTCCCATTCAGGCGTAGTTTCAATTTGCGCCCATCGGGCGTAGTTCGGGATTACGTTCCACACCAAACGCAAATTTAAACACCGCCCAACATCGAAGCGCAACTTAAAGTTGCGTCCAACCCAAACGCACTTAACAAACTACGCCCCCATATCAGACGAACCATTCTAACTCCGCTCGACCAAATTTACTCCTGTAACGTAGTGTCTCACCACGGACTAAAACCATATCTTTAACTTTTTTTTGGTTTTTTAGTCGATAGTTTTACTCGTCCCACTGCAGTTGCTCTTAGGGGAGGGATTTATGTCTCTACCCTCTGTCCAATTCCACGTCTGCAACAAACGAGTATAGCACCGCAAACATAACTAGAGTTCGTTTTGATTTTGTCCTCTTTTGTAATAAACACTAAAAAAGAGGGAAAGCGGGAAATTAGACTTTCCATAAAGTGTGTTGGTGATGAATAATGCTATGTTGACCGTGGAAATTTCGGGGAAAAATTCCGGGAGACACAGCCTAAGCCCATCTGGAGAAAACAGGGGTGGATCACCGGGTAACATTAAGCCGTTAATCATTTAATTAGCAACAAAGTCGGAGAGACTATTGTTGTTCACTAGTGGGAGAGAAAAACGGAAAATGAAAATGGGTCATTTGTCCAAATATTTTTAAAACATGGTTCTAATGGACGAGTAAAAATTAGTATAGGGTGAAATGGACAAAAAAAAATAGCAAGAATGAAAGTGGATTCATCCTGGCTTAAACTTAAAAAAGAGTGAGATGAAACTGGATGCATCCTGATGTAAATTAAAAATAAGAAAAAGCTAAAAATTAGTTGGAGAATAAATGTCGCGTTCCTCATGATGTAGCAGCAGTAGAGAACGGAAAAGCTAAAAATTGCACGATTTATAAAGGGGATACCAGTCTTATTAAGTGTTGATACCATTTCATCGATCCAACGGTCAGGATTGATGGGATTATTTTGTCTTATATGAAACGGTATCAGCACTTAGTAGCACTTAGTAGTATCAGCACTTAGTAGGACTGGTATCCCCTTTATAAATCATGGAAAATAGCTTCTCGTTTTTATATCGAGAAAGCTAAAAGCAGCTATACCACTTGTGAGGGGGTAAGGCTAAGGCTAACCCCTATGGGCTAGATTGGAGTGCTAGATTGGTCAAAAAATGTTGCAAATCAAGAAAAAAGTGTTGGAAAAAAGTTAACACTCAATCTGGCTACTTCTCTCTCCTAGCATTTGCTCGCAGTCGCACTATCGGCGAGATTGCAACGCTGAACCGTTCGGCGCTCAAAAAGTGACACAAACGCTGGATTATTCGGCGTTATGCGAATATTCAAGAGAATAACGCCGAATTGGTAAGCGCTGGTATGGACGCCGCTTGGTTCGGCGTTGGTGAATACGTGTGTTGATGAATCAAAAGAAAGGAGATGAAAGAATACTAGTACCTAGTAGGCATAGAGTTGGGGGTGTTCCCAAAGACTAGCAGTGCATAGAGTCTAAATAGAGTACTAGTACCTAGTAGGCATGCTTATAGACAAGATGGAAGAAATGAAAAGACAAGTCATAAATTCCTATTCGAAAAGGTTGAGCAGTGAAACCCCACCTTTCCACTTCTGACCATTTATTAATTCGTTGGTGAATAAAGAATAAGGTCAAACGCCGCTTGGTTCGGCTTTCTTCAAACGCTCTACTGTTAGGCGTTTAACGCCGAATTGTTAGGCGTTTCGCTGCTAGATTGGCCATCCCATAGGGGTTAGGAGGTTTCCCTATCTGACGTGTATGGCCAATCTAGCAGCTAAATATCTAGCCCATAGGACTAAGCCTACGTCCTATGGGATAGATTGGACTGCTAGATTGGCCAAAAAGTGTTGCAAATCATGAAAAAAGTGTGGGAAAAAAGTTAACACTCAATCTGGCTACTTCTCTCTCCTAGCAGTTGCTCGCAGTCGCACTATCGGCGAGATTGAAACGCTGAATGGTGCGGCGCTCAAAAAGTTACCAAAACGCCGAACCGTTCGGCGCTCAGAAAAATCACAAAAATCTAACGGCTGAGATTGAAACACTGAACCGTTCGGCGCTCAAAAAGTTTCCAAAACGCCGAACCGTTCGGCGCTCAGAAAAACGCCGAACCATTCGGCGCTCACAGGTGACGTGGATGGCCAATCTAGCAGCTAGATATCTAGCCCATAGGACTAAGCCTAAGCATTTAATGTTGTTTGGCCCACCACAATTCCTGGTGGGATTCACCCTCTGATGTACTCCCTCCGTCCCAAATTAGTTGAGTCATTTGTAGTATGCACGATTATTAAGGCAAGGAGAAAGGGGAAGTATGTTTAAGTATTTTTTACAAGTATGCCCTTATGGATAGTAACTTGTAAAACTTAGAAATGATTTATCTCTTATACCACGGTTTTTCGTAAACTTTATATCGTTGTAAAGCATTTTAAAACACCTATGTCACGAATATAAACATGACTATCAAATTATACATATTTCTTATAGTAACGATAATTAATTAAAAGGGTAGTTTTAGAAATATCCCCTTGATTGGTGAAATAGCTCATCTATTTGTGGGACAAAATTTAAAACCAATTGGCTCAATGATGAGTGCCAAATAGTGCATATTTATACACCTTTTTATTGGCACTTTAATCATCTTTTGCGCTTAGGAATCAGATATTATCCCAGATTCTGTGTTTTCTTTGTTTTCAAGAATAAATATTTATATTAATTAATTTTGTGTTTTTAGGTACTAAATAAAGTCCGAGAAACCGAGGAGCCAAAAGAGCGAAGAATCGGAGGCAAGTATCTATGGAGCAGAGAGCCAAAGCCGCGCGCGCAATGGTTGCAACCCAACAAGTAGCGACTCATCTACAAGAAATGGGCTTGAGCTAGACCCGGATCCGAGCCCGATTATCCCGAGCCGTTGAGATCGCATCTAGTTACATCCTACGGTCGCTCCCTCATGCGCATCGAAGTTTGCTGCTTCCGCTCAACATCGAATCACTCCAATACCGCTTACCTTTCTCACCGTTGAGATTTCTCCCGCAAGATCCTACGCTCGGTGCAGCCCTCTCATCGACACTTTGCCGTGCCCGCTCAACACCCTATCTACCTAACCCTATACACCCCATCGACAGACCCATTCTCTTCTCCTCACTTTCTCTTTCTTCTCCTCTCGCAGAGCTACGCAAAACCCTACCCACACCATACCTCCACCTCCTTCTTCCACGACGTTTTGCAGAGCCATCATCATCACACAACAACTCCTCTAGCCTCTCGCGCCACCACTCTCTCCCTTATTTATCTTTTTTATAGCTTCTATTCAACCTAGAAGCTAGGTTAAAGATAAATAGGGTTAGGGTTTCATCACCAACCACCCCGCATGTTCGATTCGAAGACGGAGATGATTGAGTAGAGCCATCACGCGAGTCGAGAAGTGGGTGAGAGTTTATTTCATTTTTAATTGATGTTTTATCAAGAACTAGGGTTTGGGGTTTGTGTTGGTATAAATAGAAGGGAAATCGAGAAATTAGTGACGCCTTTGGATTAGCCATTTGTCAACTTTAGGTTTAATTTGTATTGTGTTTATCTCAAAGCATGTTCTAGTTTAATTCTCGCTAGGGTTTGAGATGAAACCCTAGCTTATCACCGTGTTCTTCTTCATGAATGTTCTTGAATGATTGAATGTTTTCTAGACAGATTAATTTCGGTGTGATAACAATTTGCTCTCACAAGTGCATACCAACGCCATGGATGCACCGTAGTTTGATCCCCTCTTTGTTATGTATACTGCAACCCAAGCTTAATGAATTATTATGATCCTCGATTATTTGTACCTTAATCGGACAAGTAATACTTGGGTAGTAAACTTAGTTGTGATTAATCTATCAAGCGGAGAAACAACCTTAGGTAAGTGGAGACTTGACACTCTCCCTTGATCTGTCACAAGGATAAGAGTAATTTCATGAAGTGAAAACATAGCATAGGTTAGTGGTGGAATCGATAACCTTAGCAACCCCTTTACACTATCTCTGTTACCTTAGCTAGAGTCACTTCGCTTCATAACTTGGCCGTATCGGCATCCAAAACCATTCTCACACTTGTTGTCACTCGAACTCGAAATCGTTAGCAAGCTTAGATCACATAAGGGCACCACAAGTCTCTCGTGGTTCGACCCGTACGTGCCCAGTGCTACATCACGACACCGTGCACTTGCGGTAATTCCGTAGGCCGTAATATAAACAACTTTCCGGGCCTACCAAGTTTTTGGCGCCGCTGCCGGGGACTTGGCGCGTGCCCTTTTGATTTTCGGCTAGACTTAACTGTTTCATTCTCATCTCTGTATATATTTTTTTGCATTCTTTGCTTGTCTTCTTGTTTTAGTATAACTTAGTTTAAGTTTTTAACTTGCATTTGTAACTCAAAGATTGTAAGTATTTGTCTCGCATTTCTCCCCCGTACATTTTCATTTTGTATTCCCGTATTTGCATAAGCATGATAACTTAGCCGTTTTCTTTCATTTTCATCTCAGTTCATCTCAAGTCATCTCGGTTCTTGTAGCTTCTTGCTCTGTCCCGACTCCATAGTGATTTAGTCATTTAATCTGCATTGCTAGTATAGTTTAGTCATCTTGTATTATTCTTCTTGCTTTGAACTAGCACCTCGTAAAACCGAAAATCTTCATTGAGTAAACAGTATCAGTTCTTTGTATCCCCGTGCTCTTGTGGAGCAGCTAAACCACCCTGGGTAAGACAAGGAATTGAGCACGACCAACGTGGCTAAAGCAATCGGTCCAAAGAACAAAGAAATGAGCATAGTTGTTTGCAAAGACAACCATCTTGGCTGCACAGGTTGGTGAATCCACCTAGAATCTCCACTCTGAATGCCTTGCCATCACCACATCAACCTTCTGCGTTTGTGAATTAGCTTTAGCATTGTGTATGATCTTATAACATCTGAATGATTGTTGATTAGCATTGTATTGCCCTGTGAACCATGTTTTGCATGATGAATTAGATGCTCTGAGCCTTGCATACTTTACTCAGTCAATCAAGGTTGTTACCTTGAATACATGCTATAACCTCGTGCTTAGTGAGCCATCTCGCCTTGAGCTGCAAGTGCCCTGTAGCCGCTAAGTTTAGGCCGCATTCTAGCTAGCTTGTTAACTGGTAGCCCAAGTAGCTCTAGCCGCACATCCTAGCCGCACATCCCAGTAGCTCTAGCTCTAGCTTGTTGACATCAACTTTGCTAAGACCTGAGCATCAGTGTATACGAAACTGTGAAACCCTGCTGCTGCTCAACCCTGAACTACAAGTTAATCTACCACCTGTGTTGACCTGAGCATTAACTTGTGCAACCCCCCCAACCCCCTGAAGCTGTGGGGTTTTGTTGCAACTTGGCCTGACCAAATTAAGCACATAACCTTGTGCTTGAGCTGTGGTTCTGTGCATTGCCAGAGCTGTGCACACAGCCTGTGACAGAGTTGCCAACTCTGTGGCCTGCAAACTTGCTCACCACTGGCCTGGCAATTTGCCTTCAACCCAACTCTTTGGGCTGTCACAAAAGCCTGAGCTGTTTAAAGCTAAACCCACTTCTAGGCTTGCACATACAAACTGAGCCCAGAGTCTGCTGGGCTGTACCCCTTTTCGCTGGGCTGCACTTGTTAACCAAACTTGGGCTTACACCAGCTGAGCCCAACTCAACCCAACCTGGGCTGCCAAGCCTTCATCAGGCAACCAATCATTAGCCTTCCCACATCTATTGGGCTGTGCACTTGAGTTTATAACTGAACCCATAACTTGGGCTACACCGAACCGAGCCCACTTCAACCCAACCTGGGCTGTGTATACTTCTGGGCTGTGCAGTTTCACACTGCTGGGCTTCTCAAAACCAAAAATTTCAGCCCACTCCCATTAAGTTTTGCAAACACTTTGGGCTGCAACCAAACTAAGCCCATCAAAACCAAATTGAGCCAACAACTACTAGGCTTCCCAACAAACCAAATGAAACCCAACAAACCAAAAACCCAATAAACCAAACTTAGTCCACTTCACTGGGCTTTGAGTTCAATTTGAGAGCTAGACCATGTCAGGATTTTGGTCTGCATCTGGGGATGGAAACAAATCCCTTAGAGAGCGTGCTTACGGGCACGCTTCACAGGATGAACCCCCCACATACCATAGTGATTTTAGAGAATTTTATGCGCCTTCTCAGGGCCCTGACCTCACATACCCTAATCACTATGAGCACATGTATCATCCACCACAAAGGTTGAGAATGAACACTCTCCTCATACCCGACCATCACTTTTAGATCAATTAGAGGCTCGACTATCTCGCTTTAGATAGGCAATCCGCTTTAGAAAAGCAATCTGTCGAGTCTAGTTTTTCTAGGCAATATGAAATGCATGCTTGCACCTTATGTGGTGGCTTAGACCACCCTGCCGAGTATTTTGTTATATTTTGCATGCTTTTAGACAAGTCTAGGGAAAACCATGATAATCCAATGTACGAAGTGTCTAGAAGTGACTATTGGGACCATAATCAACCCGCATACATGCATCATTCACCAC
This sequence comes from Papaver armeniacum, assembly GCA_023531295.1. Classification (NCBI taxonomy): domain Eukaryota; kingdom Viridiplantae; phylum Streptophyta; class Magnoliopsida; order Ranunculales; family Papaveraceae; genus Papaver; species Papaver armeniacum. Next base: position 530,240 of record JAJJWW010009657.1, on the reverse strand, counting down.
AGTGGGGAGATGAACAATTTTATACTCCCCAACTCCTAGTTTGCAATCAACAATGGAAACACTCATGGAGCAAAATGCTAGGCTTGAAATGAATGCAATGCATGACCATCCATATAGCAACATGTCTCGAATTTCCCTTCTCTAGTGAACCTCATGCACAACCATACAATGAATATCCATATGAGGAATGCATACCCACTAGTGAAGACTCTCCTTCAATGGAACAACTCAAGATGATTCTTCAAAGGAACCTAATTGAGTTACAAAATGATAGGATTGAAAATAGTGTTTCTAGTCTTACTCATGCAACTAACATTGAATATGAACCTAATCTAGAGGTAGATGAGTACACTAAAAATACTACAATTTTGAATGGAGAGATGGATTTTTGCTATGATGATGATGATGATGATGATGAATATGAAGAGCATGTGTATTTTGAAAATGTAATAGAATTTTTAGGTTCAAATACATTAAGTGTCTCTCCTGTGAACCCTATGAATGATGCTTCTTCTGATATTCATGCATGTGATATTGATGTGGAACCTGTGGAATTTCCCTGTGAAAATGACCATGATTTACCCTCTTTTGACTTTAGGAAAGTATGTGACGGTGCAAATGATTTGATACATGAAAATAACGTAGATGTACCTAACCTCTCTCCTGAGTCACAAATTGAAACTCCTTCACCCAACCTAGGTGTAGTTTGTCACAAAATTGCAAAACCAACTTTTCTGAAAATGCCTAACTTAGGCCTAGAACTTTGTGCTTCCCAAGTCCTCTTGGACTATTTTGCATCAAAGTATAACACTCTTAAGGAGCCACAGTTGGAATATGTATGTCTGCCTGTAATTAGCAAAACTCATTTTGAGTTAGACCTTTTGCATGATGTACCTTTAAAATTGCAAGATTTTGTTCTCACAAACACACCCGTTCACAAATTTAGGTTTGGGGGAAACTCCTTCACATCTGCAGTCTTACTTGCACTCTCATATTATATTTGTGTAAGGCTGTTAATGTGTGTACATATCGTCTATTGGGTTGATCCTCAACTCTTTAGATTGTTAGTTTATGGTGAATTTTTGTATATAATCCAGTAGGACTTGTTAAATTTTTCTTTTCTTGATTCGGTTGAGTCTTCTTGCACATATATTATGCTAATCCGATATGATCTCCGTTGAGAATATTGGATTCTAGCCTTGACGAATGAAGCTCAACCTTGCTCCCGCCGACACATACCTAGGTAATCTCTTCCCTTTTATCTTTTTTCAAAGATAGTTCTCATGGTATGTGACTGTTTAATTTTTCCTATCTCATGACACATTGAGGACAATGTTTGATTTAGGTTTGGGGGTGTAATTTGCATTTAGAGTTTTTAGTCTTTTATTTCACCTTTTATTTTGAAAAAAAAAAAAAAAAAAAAAAAAAAAAAAAAAAAATTCAAAAACTTTTTGCAAATAAAAACCTCCAACTTTAGAGATTTTAGAGTCACTAGCATGCTTTTAGCTATGTTTACATAGAGAATCTGACCGAAATAACAAAATTGGAAGTACCTGGAGAACACAATCGGGTTTCTTAGTTGATTAGAGCGTTAAAGTTGGATTTAACCATACCGGAGGGCGAATTAGGTCTTTGTTTAGATATTCGGTAGTAGAATTGTGATCAACCATAGTGGAGACTACCCATTTTACATCAAGCGAGGTACCGACCTTCACTCTTTGTGACTTTCTAGAAAAGCTTTTAGAGTGTGTGTCACCGTACGTCAATTCCGGGTAGGAATGGTGAGCTACCCAACTTCGCACCACTTTCAAAGACTACTTTTGATCTCTTGAGTGCTAATTCCGTCAATCATGAGGGTGACGTTTAAAGATGAAAACTCCTTCTAAATATCGATTTGCGGTTAGCATCTCTCTCTCAATCAGCAAGACCCATAGAAACACATCATCGTCAAAGAACCTGAGCGAGAATCGAATATTGAAAGAAAAATTGATATAGTCCAAGGTTTACGTGCAACAAAGAAAAGAAAAGAAAATAGGATGAGAATTAATGAAGTTTGTGAAAAATTGAGTTTTATCGTTTTATTGTAACTTAGATAAAAAAAAAAAAAATAAAAAAAAAAAAAAAAAAAAAAAAAAAAAAAAAAAAAAAAAAATTGTTGTGTTATTATTTTCGTTTCATGTAAAAAAAAAAAAAAAAAAAAAAAAAAAAAAAAAAATTCAAGTTTTTGTAAAGTTCAGAAGTTCATCATCAACAGTTGAAGACCGAAGACCGAAGATTGAAGACGTTTCTATGGTTTCTATGAGAGAGTGATATTAATTGCCGATCGGGTGAGAAGTGAGTGAGTATTCCCACCCTTGCTAATGGTTGATTTCCTTTCTTAGAGATCATCAGAAAAAGATTCTTTTTGTCCACATTTCTGTGGAGTCTCCAGATTTTATTTCGGAAGGTTATCCTTCTTACCTACAACGTGTGCAGGATTTCTCTCTTTATTCCTGCCTGCACACATGAGAGACTAAAAAAGCGATCTTTTTGAGTGCAATTATCATAAAATCCTAATGGTGAGGCAGCGAAGTCGAGGCTTATGATCACAATCGAATCCGAATTCTTTCATATGGTATGGTTACTTCTCGCTCAAAGACTTAAGGATGAGAATGCGTTCTTCGATAGTTCTAACTTCGTTACTAGTATGCGAAACTCTATGTCCTCATAGCTTCTTGGAGGCTTGAGACTCTTTACACTCTGAAATTGGAGAAGGTTTTGTGGGTACACCTCTTGTAAACCCTCACGAGACTACAACTCGTCCACTAGGGACACCTAGGGGTTTAAAGGCTTAGTGCATACGCTAAATGCATTCGAGAGACCTGCGACAGGGGTATAGTTAGGATTTCTTCATTTCTGTTTCACTTGAGGACAAGTAAAATTCAGGTTTGGGGGTATTTGATGAGTGCCAAATAGTGCATATTTATACACCTTTTTATTGGCACTTTAATCATCTTTTGCGCTTAGGAATCAGATATTATCCCAGATTCTGTGTTTTCTTTGTTTTCAAGAATAAATATTTATATTAATTAATTTTGTGTTTTTAGGTACTAAATAAAGTCCGGAGAAACTGAGGAGCCAAAAGAGCGAAGAATCGGAGGCAAGTATCTATGGAGCAGAGAGCCAAAGCCCGCGCGCGCAACAGTTGCAACCCAACAAGTAGCGACTCATCTACAAGAAATGGGCTTGAGCTAGACCCGGATCCGAGCCCGATTATCCTGAGCCGTTGAGATCGCATCTAGTTACATCCTACGGTCGCTCCCTCATGCGCATCGAAGTTTGCTGCTTCCGCTCAACATCGAATCACTCCAATACCGCTTACCTTTCTCAGCCGTTGAGATTTCTCCCGCAAGATCCTACGCTCGGTGCAGCCCTCTCATCGACACTTTGCTGTGCCCGCTCAACACCCTATCTACCTAACCCTATACACCCCATCGACAGACCCATTCTCTTCTCCTCACTTTCTCTTTCTTCTCCTCTGCAGAGCTCGCAAAACCCTACCCACACCATACCTCCACCTCCTTCTTCCACGACGTTTTGCAGAGCCATCATCATCACCAACAACTCCTCTAGCCTCTGCGCCACCACTCTCTCCCTTATTTATCTTTTTTATAGCTTCTATTCAACCTAGAAGCTAGGTTAAAGATAAATAGGGTTAGGTTTCATCACCAACCACCCCGCATGTTCGATTCGGAAGACAGAGATGATTGAGTAGAGCCATCACGCGAGTCGAGAAGTGGGTGAGAGTTTATTTCATTTTTAATTGATGTTTTATCAAGAACTAGGGTTTGGGGTTTGTGTTGGTATAAATAGAAGGGGAAATCGAGAAATTAGTGACGCTTTGGATTAGCCGGGTCCAACTTTAGGTTTAATTTGTATTGTGTTTATCTCAAAGCATGTTCTAGTTTAATTCTGCTAGGGTTTGAGATGAAACCTAGCTTATCACTTGTGTTCTTCTTCATGAATGTTCTTGAATGATTGAATGTTTTCTAGACAGGATTAATTTCGGTGTGATAACAATTTGCTCTCACGAGTGCATACCAACGCCATGGATGCACTTTGTAGTTTGATCCCCTCTTTGTTATGTATACTGCAACCCAAGCTTAATGAATTATTATGATCCTCGGATTATTTGTACCTTAATCGGACAAGTAATACTTGGGTAGTAAACTTAGTTGTGATTAATCTATCAAGCGGAGAAACAACCTTAGGTAAGTGGAGACTTGACACTCTCCTTGACTGTCACAAGGATAAGAGTAATTTCATGAAGTGAAAACATAGCATAGGTTAGTGGTGGAATCGATAACCTTAGCAACCCCTTTACACTATCTCGTTACCTTAGCTAGAATCACTTCGATTCATAACTTGGCCGTATCGGCATCCAAAACCATTCTGTCACTTGTTGTCACTCAGAACTCAGTCGTTAGCAAGCTTAGATCACATAAGGGCACCACAAGTCTCTGTGGTTCGACCCGTACGTGCCCAGTGCTACATCACGACACCGTGCACTTGCGGTAATTCCGTAGGCCGTAATATAAACAACTTTCCGGGCCTACCACTCAACTAATTTGGGACAAAGGGAGTATGAAGTTTGAACTAAAAGTTAAGAGCCGCATTATTATTTGATTGATTTTTCCGTATGTGGATCCTCATGAACCTAGTTCATTACTAACGTGTGCTAGTGAGTTGCTGACTTGTTATTTTGGGTGCATTTTGCGAGTTTGTTCATTATATTCACCGCTAAATCGAGCATTTTTTTCATTAAATTCACTACTAAATCGAGCATTTTGTTCAGTAAAACTGGTAAAACAAGGTTCATATGATGTTATGTTCGAAGTGATTGTGTTGATCATTGTTATCACGCACTCGAATGCAATACATTTTTCAAGTTGTCAAATTTGATATTATAAAAATATACGTAAAGCATTAGTAAGTCGGACGACACAAAAATACATAATGCTAGATCTTATTGTTTGGGTCATGTTTTGATCCACGATCGCTCCAAGTTTGCTGTTGTTTTATTCCGGCAGGTAGAGGGACTCCGACGATTCGTCCGGCGATTTCATTGCTTTCCAGCCGGGAATATTTCAGCTCGGCAAGGAGATAGTCATCAGAATTATTTTAAAAACTATTTTAGGGATGTGGATCAAGCTTCAACGATCCAAGTTCTCCCGTATGTAAGCGGGTGTAATTGTTACCGCTACTTGTTACTAATGATTATGTTATTTGTGATTCCACTACCTGAGATTCTACCGTTAGAGATTCGTTGCTTGGTCCTATATGAAAGTTGTTTACAATTGGTCTTGTCATTTTATGTTTGTGTTATGCAATTCCGGGGCTATCTCCCTGTTTATTTATTAGAAAAGAAAAAAGATCTATTATTTACCGGTATATATCCCTATAGTGTCGTATGCTCTCAATTGCATGATAGTCCAACTCATTGATTGATTTATGTGTTTTTCTTTATTTTCCTGCCTTTCTTTGAAATGGTAAACCACCCAACCATACAAAAACACCTTTTTTTTTTGTTTTTCAAAAGTTTTCCATCATTGGGTTTAACAACGAGACTCCTTTAATTTTATTATGTTTAAGAATTATTCTTTATCCATTCTTATTTGTAACCATGATCCTAGTTATTAAGTTTGGTTTCACGAATTATACACGAACTATCCGAACACGCATTAATACACGCATCTTAGACGCATATTTACATTTACAACCCCGAATCACATTGGCGATTTTTTAGCATTTCCGAATAGTTTGCGAAGTATACAAATTCATGAATTATTTGCCGCATTAATTCAGCCATTATTTTAACCCCATTTTATGGTGATTCCATCTTATTCATCGTATTTTCTTATACGTATATATTTGTTGGTGATTATGTCCCATAATTGTAATATACACTATTTAAGTCATGGATTTTCATATAATATACAATAAAAAATCATACATTATAGCGCTCAAATGATTTTTAATTCATGATAATATTAAAAAATATATTTTATAGCAAAATATGTGTCGAATTGAGATATGTGAAACGCATTAAACGCGAATATACACATTTTTGCATTTATCTTGAATCGCGCATAATTGACTGCATATGTGACAGAAGTTTCATCAAACCGATTAGTGAGCGCACTTTTACTGATCCAAATTTTCACCGCTCGCCGAATTGCTAACTATGACAAGGATACTGTTTTGAGCAGTGTGATTGCAATGTCCCTCTAATTGGTTAGGGGGTGTCCTATAGGGGGTGTAAATTGACTAGATTACCCTTTTCACCTTAAATGGACTAATTTACCCTTGCTTTTTTAAATGAAAAGACTGAATTGTCCTTCCCTATTTTAAACCTAATTGAATCAGAAAAATCAAAACTGTTTCAAAACAGTTTCTCTTCTCTTCTCCTCCTCTCCTCCATTAAAACTGATTTTTCATCGTCCTCTTCGATTCATCGGCGATTTGAAAAATTTATAATCGTTGATTGAAAACTATATTAGAGATGCCGAAGAAGAAGGTTGACGAAGATTGTAGCCGTTCTAATGAACCAAATCCTCCATTAGGTCAAGAACATCAATTTGAAACTCCTCAACCATCAAAATCAAGCACAATGACTTGTTTGAGGTATGTTTCGAAAAACCCAGTTAGGGTTTAGTCTATTATGTTTGATTTAAGTTAGTTTTGTATCAAAAATTAGGGTTTTGAATCGAAATTGAAACTGAAATTTGTGTTTTTCATATGAGTTACGGTTGGTAATAACCCATATACCAACTGTAACTGTATATTTTGGTGAACTTACGGTTGGTAACAACCCAAATACGAACCGTAACTTCAAAGTTTTGAGAATTTAATGAACGTACGATTGGTATCGAAACCTTAGTTAGGAACCGTAATTCCTTCTGTATGTTTCAAAGTTGTTTTACGATTTATATTTGCATCTCACTTACGAACCGTAATTGTGTTAAGGTTTGTAACTTAATTTTTGTTACGAACCGTACATCATCTTGTATGTTGATATTTTTTGAAGTAGTGATGTACGGTTCAAAAGTATAGTTGACTTACCAACCGTAGTTTAGTTACGGTTGGTCTCGATTCATTTCTTAGCAACCGTAATAGGTTACGGTTTGTGATTGATGTCTTATTACGAACCGTAAATAAACCTACTCACCATTTTTTTTTTTGTTTTTGGTTTTCTATATTATTTGTTCACATAGACCGCATGCTATAACGGACCATTGTATCATCCCACAGGTTACGTTATGACCAATCCTCGTCGAACTTTACGCCAAATTGGTCATATTCAAGAAAAGGTTATCAAGAAAAACTTCAAATTATCCAAGCAAGGAGCGGAGACAAAAGGCCCCACCATTGTACTCCACTACAACCCAACTCCAACGGTTGATGCTTGGAACAACCACCATCAAGAAAGATACCAACTCGGAGCGGGAGAGGCAATTCCTTGTAACAACACGAAACAAGCCGCTTCTGATTACATGGTTTGGTATTCTCATTTGGTCATACATATGTGATCAATAATGATCCGGAGGCCCAACCATATATTCAAAAGGCTATAGCTCAAAGGAAGGCGGTCGACGAGACTAAAGAGAAAAAAGGTCTATTTGGTTTGACTTGGAAGAAGCTATATTTCATGTCAGTACGTAATTTTGTTATCCTCGTGACTTTTGATTTTAAGATTAATGTATGTTATAAATAATTTCTTAACACTCTTTTTTATATGTGTATAGAAAGAGCGAGGACAAGCTTTGGAAAATAGCATGACTTCATGCATCCGTAGCAATGGTGTGATTAAAGCTCCTCAACAAAAGATCTTACAAGAACAAATATGGAACATGCATAATCCAAACATGGCAGAATTGTATGAGGGTTTGGTCACGGGAGAAAGAGGCTTAAAGAGGAGTAGAAACTCTCTTGGAGGTGCGAGTTGTAGGCGTCGTCAACCTTCACCTAGTAGCGAAGAGACAAATGATGAAGAGGAGGTGCACGGTGTGGGTACTAGCCAAAGAGGTGGTCGTGGTCGCGGTCGCGGTGGTTGTCGTGATGGTCCTAAAACTCGTGGTGGTGGTAGCACCAACAAAAGGGGTCGTGGTGGCCGCCATGCTTAGTTATGGATTTATCTTAGTTGTGTGTGGTTAGTTATGAATTTCGACTTATGGATATTATGACAAACTAATAGTTGTGTGTTATTTATGGATTTTAGCATGGATATTAACTATGAATTTGAACTTATTTATGTTAGTTATGGATTTAAACTTATGGATATTATCTATGAATTTGAAGTTATGGATATGTATGTTTGTTTGTGACAGTTTTGGTTCTTAATTTTGAGTTACAGAGCCAATTATGGTTGGTAACTAATTTTTGTTACGAACCGTAACACACAATGGTAGAAGTTTTATTTACTAACTTAAGTTACGGTTCGTAACTCTTTCACCTTAACGAACCGTAACACATAATGGAAGAAGTTTTTTTTACTAACTTAAGTTACGGTTCGTAAATCTTTCACCTTAACGAACCGTAAAACATCATGTAACTTATAATTTTCGGATCTCACCAATTACGTTTCGTGGTTATTTATGTAACCAGCCGTAACTATGGATATTTTGTTTTTGACAGAGTTACGGTTGGTAATCAATGCAGCTAATAACCCGTAACTCTGGAATTCAGTTTTCTCCAGAGTTACAGTTTGGAAATACTAAAAAGTTACGAACCGTAACTCTGGAATTCAAAATTCTTCAGAGTTACGGTTTGTAATGTGATTATAGTTACCAACCGTAACTATACTTTTCCCACATGAAAATTTAATTTTTTGCACTGACATGTCCTTGTGCAATTTGAAAATATAGCCGTTGAGACCTTCAACAACTTCATTTTCAAAAAATAGATCCGTTATTGAAAATTTAATTCTTATCCTCCTTGCTAGAAGTTACACCTCCACATGAATCATCTCTTACCTTAAACTAGATTATGGCTCCAAACCCTGAATTCACTTTGGAAGAAGATTTATGTATTTGCCGCAACTTTGTTCTATGTTATCCAAAAAGAGGAGAAGAACGACATCGATGTGGTTTTGTGAGAACAAGTTATTTGAGAACTCTTTTTGAAAACTTTTGTTCCGAAACAGGTAACCCTTATAACCGCGATGGAATTATGTTGTATGTTCGATATGGAACTATTCGGGATAACGTTCAAGAATTTATAGCATTAGTTTGTATTATGGGTGAAATACGATTAAGGGGTGAAACTGACGTTGAAGTTTTAGAGATCTCTATTCAAGAATGGAGACGATGGAAAAGGTCGAATTTTCAACACTTACCTCATTTCAACATCCTTAAAGACTTCTATCGCACTCGTAGACCCGGATATTAGTATCCTTTTAAGTCGCATGATTGAACGTGTTGTAATGTCATTTATATTTGTAATGGTTTAATGGATGTAGTGTTGGTTTAGTAATGAACATGGTTTAACGGTTTTAAATTACTTATAATTGCTTTGTATTTGGTGTCAGGGTTAGTTACGGTTGGTTACTATTTTATCGATACCAACCGTAAATGAAAATGGTAGGTAAAATTTGTGTCTGAATATAGTTACCAACCGTAAATAAACCCTGAAACCTTGCTTCCTATTGATATTAGCTCAACATACTTGGATTTGATATATATTAATTGAACAAAATACTTCATTCATAACGTGAATCAAATAGATGAGATATTGTCACTTTTAATCACATCACAATTAGACAAAATACCAAAATACAAAATATAAAATGTATTTCACCACCCTTCAAAACATTTAAGTATCCTCTTCATCGGTCATAACTATGAATTGCTTCGGCATAGACAACATTATGGCCTTCCATAATTCAATCTTTTTCTCAAATCGATCGAACCAAGTCTTGGGGAGTTCACCGTCACAACTAAATTCCCTCCACAATGGAGGTATTGGGCTTCCTTCATGCAATCGGAGGCCGATGTAATGATTTTCTTCCACGTGCCCCATGACAACTATTTTTGTTATTGACAAATCTTCGTCAAACGGTATTCTTGTTGGTGCAAATGTATGGCTCATGTCTCTGGAGATTAAATGAATGACGCAATTGAATGCGTTGGCGAGTAGTTGGCCACATATAGGCATGCACATCCAATATTGTCTTATCAAACATATATTGTCGGTTAACCGCCTTTACATTTCCACAAAGCTCTCATTTAACACCTCATCGGTTTCGTCTCTTTCAACTCTCATCATCGGCTTATAGAAGTCGCGGTGACCACGTAGTTCCATTAAGCATTTTTGCCTTACGTAAGTAACTTGGTCACAACCCCACCCTTTCGCGTCTTCAAAGGGTCCAAGTTGATCCACGAAGACGTGGTAACCACAATTCCCATCACCATGAACATCCTCCGTGGCCTTGATATAACCACGAATATAGTCGGGGAAAAAACGAAGGTAATATTCATAGAGAATGTAATGGTTCCGGCTATATCGACTATTCACATCTCTAGGTGGTGGTTTAGGCACTCCTTTTAGATGAATCGTCTCCTTCTACTTCTCACCACTTGACGGAATTTTTTCAACCATCGGACTCTTTCCATTGTTCCTTGCTAATTGTTTAACACCAACTTTACCAACAAGTCTTTTTATTGAACTATCTTGGGAGGAAACCTGGGGACCGACATAGGAACCTTTACCTTTAACTCCATAATCTTTATTTCCACTTTCTTTGCACCCATATTTACTTTAACAACAACTTTTCCTCTTTCTTGTTCTTTGTTGCGAAATACCGGACCTTTTCCTTTAACATCAATTTTGCTTGTTGTACTTTCTTGAGTAGGAAGCTCGATACGTACATTTCGACGGCTTGGTTCTCCTTTATCTGCTTGACCTCTTTTCCGTTTGTTTCTACCTTGAATATCCTCTTCCATCTCATCCCCCGCTTCATATTCCTTTCTCAACCATTCATAACCCGAAGGATCTCTTTTCTTTGATTCTTCCGCCAATTCCCTTGCTTTTTTATTTCCTGCGTACCTCTTTTTTTTTGTAGGAGGCCTCCCCTTACCCTTCCCCTTTGGTGGTTCCTTGATATCATACCTAAAATGTGGATATACGAAATCTCTCAAGTTACTCAACCATATTTGCCTTTGGCCTTGGCTTAGTGTAGCATATTTCCAATCTCGGTATTGGCAAACGTTCTTCCAAATTGTGGATCAAAAATTGTTTCACGGAATGTTAATTGTTGCCAAAAGGGATCAACATCTTGAATCGGGATCACTTTGTCTTGATATGTGGCTATAACATGCCGACATGGGAGTCCCAAACTTGTCATGTTTGGACAAACACACTCTTCTTCATAATCCCCCAATTCATAATGTTGTACTTCATACATTATCTTATCAATTGCGTGGTGCGAAACTTGATATGTAATTCCCCTTAGCCACTCATTGTCTAACCATTTGGTATGTTTTTTACCTCGGATTTTTTCAAAAGACTCTGTAACTCTATCGTGGTCACGGTGGAAATACGAATCCATGGCTTCAAATAACGTAACTAACCCACCATTACAACTATGAAGTTTCTTCTTCAACCGTTCGTGAGATGACTCCGCCGTACTTGTAGCTTGGTTGTCATAATGCCTATATTGGTTAGTGAACGTCGATACAAACTTCTCTTTGTGCGGATCCAACCAATTATCCAACAAATACTTCACAACACTTGGATAACCTCTTTTCCAATGAGCTACTAACATACGAGCTCTATCCTCATATTCATCCACGGTGATAGAATAGGTCAAGGCTCTCCACTCCGTTTTGAAACTTTCCCATTTTAGTTCCGACAACTTGATATCCTTCTTAAATTTCTCTTTGGCTTAATCTTGTTTATGTAACGGTAGTTTCTTTATTCTATCCATTTCGCTTTTTTTGGTTGGACGGACAAGGCGCATGCACTTAGTTTCAATACTTTTCCACAAGTGGAACGTGCAAAGAAGGTTATGAGCTTCCGGGAAAACCCGCCTTATTGCATTCAACAAATCTTGTTCCTTGTAGGAATAATCACCTTTGGAGTATATCCCTCTACATAGAATAACTTCACTTTTTTTCGTTCCCGCACAGAGCTCTCTTCGAGCTCATCTTTCAAGAAGCAAAAACCAACACTAAAATGAACATTGGTAGAAGTTTGCCCGACAATGTTCAACAATGGCATCTCAAACTTGTTGGTTTTGTATGTGCAATCCATAAGAAGCACTTGATAAGAGCACCGTGCCAACTTCACAATCTCAGGATGAGCCAATAAAAGATGTCTTATTCGTCATTTCTCATCATCGTGGAAAACCGAGTAATTATGCGACTCCCCCAAATGCCTTAATTGTTGCATTTCGTTCATTTGTTCCCATTTCTTAGCCTTCAATTTTCTTCTTGCATTGTAGATGCTAGCCAAATTAGAAGCATTTTGTGGGTTTCTTTCCTTTAAGTGAGTGAGGATATCAATGGGATTCATACAAATTTGTGTCATTGCCTCTACTATCTTCTCTTATTCTTCGGTAAGGCGTCCATCTTAAGAATGTGATAGCAAACTCTCCGGTATAGGGTGGTTATGACTACCGCATACAACTTTCTCCAAAAACCACCTTTTTGCCGCGTTCTTTTTAAATTGAAGCTTGAAGGGGCATCGGGTCTTCTTAGTGAAAGTAGTATTCTTCCTATTTGTCTTTGTTGTGTGAACGGTACCCTTTTTTTCATGACTTCTATGTTGTCCACTACACTCGCAAACCATTTGAAAAGCACTATCACTAGTGGTACCATTACAAACTATGATACACATAATCAACTTGCCTCGTTCTCTAGCCCACTTCTTTGCATGATCTTTCTCCTCCCATGTCTCCTTGGTTAAATAGTGAAAGCTAGAATCTTGGGTGAGAAGTTCATTTTCTAAAGGTTGTTCATCCATTAGGGGAGGTACATCCATGATCTGGACAACAAAATACCCACATTAGTCTAAACAAGGCAACAAAACGAAAATATATATAAAGATACGGTTGGTTAACACAGAAAAAATAAACCGTAACACTGTTACGGTTGGTAAGTACGATAAAATTGGAACCGTAACTAACCTATGGTTGGTAAGGGTCCTCTAATAACAAACCGTAACTAAGGTGAAAAGAAAATGAAAACATACAGAGCAATTTACGGTTGAAACAAAAATTACATAACAAACCATAACAGAAGTTACGGTTGTTCACGATTCAAATATTACCAACCGTAATAAGTGCAGTAAATACTGCCATGCACATGATAAGTTACGGTTGGTAATTACTGAAGAACATGGCCAACCGTAATTAACTTACAGTTCGTATCGAAAATATTCTACCAACCGTAACTGGTATTACGATTGGGTTTTTCCCCAAATTGAACCAGTTACGGTTGGTATTTGATAATTTTCGAACCGTAACTGTGAGTTACGGTTGGTAACTAGCTAAAAGCCAACCGTATGTTCTTCTGAAATTTTTAAAAATTTGATCTTTTTACGTACTTTAGATAATTTTGATCAACAAAAAGCTAATGGGAACTAATTTAGAAGTATACCTGGTCATTTTCAGTGCTGGGTTCTTCACTTTGTTGGCTAATTTATTCAATTGGTTGAGATTGACCTTCACTTTGGGTTAAAACATCTCTACCATCTAAAAAATACTCCATATCAGGATCTCCATCAAGAGGTATGTAGTATTTGTTTTCTATATCGTATAGAGATTCACCCATCTCAAATTTGCCACTGGAATCACTCATTTTGGTTGAGTGAATCAAAATCTAGGGTTTCACAAATATCACAAAAGTTTTTTTTTCTTCTCCTCTATTTTTTTTTTTATAACTCTAAAAATCTGATTTTATAGTTATTATAAGTGAAATTTAATTATCAACATTAAACTTGATTATCAACAATAAGGGTTAATTAGTCATTTCCATATTTTTTTATATAAGAGGCACTTGAATTAGTCATGTAATGACCCTTTTTGTCTTATTATCTTGCCGCCCTCTAATGGAACTTGCCGTCCCTATAACAGGATTGGTTTTTATACCGAGAAAGGTAAAAGCAGCTATACCACTTGTGAGGGGGTAAGCATTTAATGTTGTTTGGCCCACCATAATTCCTGGTGGTATTCACCCTATGATGTACTCCCTTCGTCCCAAATTAGTTGAGCCATTTATAGTTTGCACAATTATTAAGGCAAAGAGAAAGGAGTAGTATGTTTAAGTATTTTTTACAAGTATGCCCTTATGGATAATAACTTGTAAAACTTAGAAATGATTTATCTCTTAAACTATACCACGGTTTTTCGTAAACTTTATACCGTTGAAAAGCATTTTAAAACACCTACGTAACGAATATAAACATGCCTATCAAATTATACATATTTCTTATAGTAACGATAATCAATTAAAAGGTTAGTTTTAGAAATATCCCCTTGATTAGTGAAATAACTCATCTATTTGTGGGACAAAATTTAAAATCAATTAGCTCAACTTATTTGGGACGGAGGGAGTATGAAGTTTGAACTAAAAGTTAAGAGACGCATTATTATTTGATTGATTTTTCCGTATGTGGATCCTCATGAACCTAGTTCATTACTAACGTGTACTAAATCGAGCATTTTGTTCAGTAAAACTGGTAAAACAAGGTTCATATGATGTTATGTTCGAAGTGATTGTGTTGATCATTGTTATCACGCACTCGAATGCGATACATTTTTCAAGTTGTCAAATTTAATATTATAAAAATTTACGTAAAGCATTAGTAAGTCGGACGACACAAAAACACATAGTGTTAGATCTTATTGTTTGGGTCATGTTTTGATCCACGATCGCTCCAAGTTTGGTGTTGTTTTACTCCGGCAGGTAGAGGGACTCCGACGATTTCATTTCTTTCCAGCCGGGAATATTTCAGCTCGACATGGAGATAGTCATCAGAATTATTTTAAAAACTATTTAAGGGCTGTGGATCAAGCTTCAACGATCCAAGTTCTCCCGTATGTAAGCGGGTGTAATTGTTACCGCTACTTGTTACTAATGATTATGTTATTTGTGATTCCATTAACTGAGATTCTACCGTTAGAGATTCGTTGCTTGGTTCTATATGAAAGTTGTTTACAGTTGGTCTTGTTATTTTCTGTTTGTGTTATGCAATTCCGGGGCTATCTCCCTGTTTATTTATTAGAAAAGAAAAAAGATCTATTGTTTACCGATATATATCCCTATAGTGTCGTAAGCTCTCAAGTGCATGATAGTCCAACTCATTGACTGATTTATGTTTTTTTTTTTATTTTCCTGCCTTTCTTTGAAATGGTAAACCATCCAACCATACAAAAACACCTTTTTTTTTGTTTTCGAAAGTTTTCCATCATTGGGTTTAACAACGAGACTCCTTTAATTTTATTATGTTTAAGAATTATTCTTTATCCATTCTTATTTGTAACCATGATCCTAGTTATTAAGTTTGCTTTCATGAATTATACACGAACTATCCGAACACGCATTAATACACGCATCTTAGACGTATATTTACATTTACAACCCCGAATCACATTGGCGATTTTTTAGCATTTCCGAATAGTTCTCGAAGTATACAAATTCATGAATTATTTGTTGCATTAATTCGGCCATTATTTTAACCCCATTTTATGGTGATTCCATCTTATTCATCGTATTTTCTTATACGTAAATGTTTGTTGGTGATTATGTCCCATAATTGTTATATACACTATTTAAGTCATGGATTTTCGTACAATATACAATAAAAAATCATACATTATAGCGCTCAAATGATTTTTAATTCATGATAATATTAAAAAATATATTTTATAGTAAAATATATGTCGAATTGAGATATGTTAAACGCATTAAACACGAATATACATATTTTTGCATTTATCTTGAATCACGCATAATTGACTGCATATGTGACAGAAGTTTCATCAAGCCGATTAGTGAGCGCACTTTTACTGATCCAAATTTTCACCGCTCGCCGAATTGCTAACTATGACAAGGATATTGTTTTGAGAAGTCACTATTTTAGATAATGTTTCTTCGTAAAATTCTACTCCTTGCTTGTTAGCAAAAAAAATAAAAATAAAGCTCCTTTAAACAAAAGCAAAAGAATACAAAAATATGGAGAAGATCTTTAGTTACTTTTGCTAGTGTTATTTATTTCTGCATAAGTGGAACTGGACATATATAGACAGACATACACATGCTCTCTCTAAAAGCTAAATCATTTAATTTTGGCGTGTTCTCATAGAAGTACTCAGATCTTTAATCAAAAATAACTAGTATTCTTATTCCAATTACGCCGAGCCTGAATAGGGCAGCGAGCGTACAAGCTAGATTGAAAGAAAGATAAATGAAATCCTCGTTGAAGCATGATATTCGCCAATTATGAGTTTTCGTCAAAAACTTATTCAGGATAGACAATTATTATTCTAACCACGAAATTGTGAGATGATTAGATTTCAAAATTCATAAGCATCAAATTCTGATCTTTACCGATCGACAACAAATTCGCATAGCGGAAACAAAATTAAATCAAAGAATAATTTATTGTTTCAAAAGGTAAATTTACTTGAAAGAACAAACCTTCAAGTTGTGAATGGAGAGCCAAAATCATTTTATCTGATGTGACGGTTCTTTCGGGATCTATTGTAAATAATAAGGTAATTTGTGTGAATAGAAGTTTAAAAAAAAAAGTCGATAGCCAAACTAAGTGGGCAAGATATAAGAAGGTTATTTCGTTCTAGTAATTCTCTTCATAATAGCCCGAAATACTGCTCTGGTATAATAAGGATATGGTATCTCTTGTATAATTTTCCCTAGTTTCTTTTTTTTTTATGAAAGAAGAATTTATTGATCAAGTATCCAAGTTGTTTTGGTCCCTTGATAAGAGACTACAAATATCATCTTGAAAGTTATTGAGACAAAGCATAGTGGTAGTTGTTTCTCTAAAAATATGAGCTACATCATCAGCCACTTGGTTGTCATCTCTACTAACATAATAAAACTTACAATAACCAAAACTTAAAATTAGATTTTTGATGTCTTTAAAAATATTTATGTTCTCCATTGGAATAGGAGTGCATTCTCTGTTATTGATTAGATTACTAGCTTAGCATCTGCCTCAATGTGAATCTTCTTTAACTGCAGTTCCTTTGTCCATAATAAAGCTTCACGTATCGCCATGCATTTACCAGATTCTAGACTTAAAACTCCATATGAGTATTGTCCCTTGATGCCTTGACATGTACCTGTAAAATTTCCTAAAACAATGCCAATGCCACATTGGTTAGTATCATAGTTAAAAGAAGCATCTCCATTAAATTTAGAGGTGTCTTGCATGGGAGGTTTCCAACGGGAAGCTACTATGGGATATAAGCTGCGAGTATGCATGTCATTATTTCGAGAGTGCGAATTAAGATGAATAATAATTTTATGCAAAGAGTTAGAAGGTTTAAGAGTAACTCCCTGAAAAATTGAGTCGCATCTGTCCTTCCAAAATATTCTCTTTTCATTAAAAAGAATTGCTTACAAGAAAAAGATACTGGGCCGTTTGGGACCAAGATGGGAATGGACCGAATGGTCATAAATTCTTTTAGAGCATGGGCTATGGATAGTCTCCAAAAAAGAGACTAACTCTTTCATATGAAGGAGGGCTCGTTCAAGTGAACGAGTGAACCCACTATGATCAAATTAAAAAGAATGCACTACATGAGAGATAGTCTCCCGTGCAATAAAAAAAAAATGAAAGCAGACGGGGGACTGTCCCCCGTCCAGAGAAAAAAAAAAGAAAAAAAAATCCAAAAATTCGGAAACAAGAGAAGGATGAACATAAATAAGTAGAATAGTAGAGAACTACTAATACTAATACGTGTAACTGAACTCCACTTTGATTATGGGAGTCTTAAATAGAAATGGATAGTGGAGGATCTACCGTGAAGCAAGGGTGCGCAGTTACGACCCCTTGCTTTCACAAATCACCAATAAGCCACTGAGTTATCCAAGCCCACAAAAATATTTGCGCTCCCTCAAGTCCAACCTAGCCGACTAAACTTCATAATTAAGAAAACATGAATTCCTTTCTCTCTTCCGAATTCCTTTTTCTCTTACAGTTCCATATCGAGGAAACTACATAAAAACTCAAAAATCTTCTCTTCCATATAGACGATTAAAATTTGTACAAATTTGACATAGAAAGTACTGGTTATGCGGTTTATATCTCGTGTTTAAATCTTCCCAAGCCATGGTAGGAGAAGGATTTTATCATGATACCTAACATACGAAAAAGAAAAAGAGATGAAGATATGGTGGGTAAAGATGAATGCAAAACATATGTAGCTCATAACCATAAGGATGGCAATCATGTAAGAGACTTTGAGAAAGCATGTCCATGGTGTTAGAGCACTGCTCGGTTGAACTCGCAAGCGTTTTTATCTCAAGCTTGTTTGTCAAGTTTAGGTGATCAAAACTATAAGTCTTGATTTCTAGTCTACTTATAGCTATGTCTCATATTAGGATAGAATGTGTAGTTGAGCTGTAGACTTCACGACGTTCATCTATTAAAGATGAAGATCTACTAAGGAGAGCTTGGAGGAATTTCATCAACAAAAAGTATGTGAAGACTAAAAGTTATCTATCATTCAAAAGTCTATTCTATTATATCTCCTATTGAGACTAAGTCGTGTCGCTATATAAACTTTTACATTATACACATTTGATATTTCGAGTCGAGTTTAACTCGCTTATCTATTTCTCGAAATATGTGTTGGAAAGATTTTTATTTTAGATACGTTCATCATTATTCTTGACGAGTTTAGTTGGAAAACAATTTATTTGTTGGAAACTAAATAATAAGTCAAAATATGATCATGTGAAAATTTCCTTGAAACATCTTACATGATTTGTGTACGACGGTCATTTGATGTCGATGACGAGTTTAGTTGGAAAATAATTTATTTGTTGGAAACTAAATAATAAGTCAAAAGATGATCATGTGAAAATTTTCTTGAAACATCTTACATGATTTGTGTGAGACAGTCATTTGATATCGACTCGGAATGTTTCGTATTGATTATTCGATCACTTGAAATTAATTATAAGCTAATAGTTTGTGTGAGACAACTACTGTAATGATCCGTCCTTCCACCGATACTGTCCCTACTCAGCCACTGTGGTTATCCGGCAGTATGGGGTTTTCAACGGGCATCTAATAGTTTGTGTGAGACAACTACTGTAATGACCCGTCCCTCTACCGATAATGTCCCCACTTAGCCACTGCGGTTATCCGGAAGTGTGGGGATTTCAACGGGAATCGTTGCGGTCATCCAACATCAACTTCCAGGGAGGTCACCCATCCCTGGATTACTCCCGCCCGAACACGCTAATTTGCAAAGTTTTCTGCCAACTATGGAGCCAATTGTGCTGAAAAGGCCTCGGTGTTAGTAAAGGACAAACCATTACTTATATTCCGCTCGGCCAACCACTTCCGAATAATAGGGGTATTATAATACCACCACCTTAAATTGGAGTCGTCCTCGGCTCTGGAATATATCCAATCCCAGATCTCCGACGTTCTCCGCCCC
Organism: Papaver armeniacum; assembly: GCA_023531295.1. NCBI lineage: Eukaryota > Viridiplantae > Streptophyta > Magnoliopsida > Ranunculales > Papaveraceae > Papaver > Papaver armeniacum. The sequence goes on along the minus strand of JAJJWW010009657.1, from coordinate 510,568 downwards.
TTGACCGGTTGTCAGCCGACACAAATATAAATTACACTTTCTTACTACTCAAAATATAAATATAGCAAGGGCAAGAAAGGATCGATCCCACAGAGAGGTCTAGGTTGTCAAATTGTTTCGGTTCCCTATAAATAACACCGGTAGTTTTGTGATTTTTATAAACGAAAATAAAATAAAAGCAAAACAATAAAAAGTAAACACGCAAATCAAGGATGTGAAAAGTATTGGTCATGGATTTCGTTTTCATTCACAAACATGGTTTCACCACAATAACTAGAATTGATATTTTAATCTCAACTTTTATCAAAGACCCTAGAATACCTTGATCGCAAGAATATCCCGCAAATCTCCTCATGTCATCAACAAACACATTAAAAGATGCGAATATGAATTCTACCTAAAGGAACAACCTAACGTGTAAAAGCACTAATCAAGTTTAATTCCCTAGATGCATTAAGTTCTATGAAATCAGGCCAATCAAAGCAATTGAACGTGGAAAGCGCACTAATTCAATTTAACAAAGGTTACGATTCACATATGATCATAAGAATATATCACTACAAACTATAATCATATTATGCTACTTGTATCCAAGGAATATCACTTTTGCGTATAATAAACCCTAAACTAGCAATAGATGTGATTAGAAGTTCTACCAATTTGCAACTTGACAAAACAATCAATCAATCATAAAACAATATTTTCGTGAGAATTGCAAACGATAAATATGAGACAAAACTAATATATTGAATCAAAGAATCATGCTTTGTGAAATCCAACTATTCCATAACCAATAATAAACTTAGGTACTCATATTCAAGGAGTTCATCACAAGAAGAAAGAGAAAAGACTTCATGGTTCTAAACCCTAGAATAAAGTAGAGAAGAGATAATAAAACGTGGTCCTCAAATTGTAGAAGTCTTCCCTTTTGTAGTCTTTTTCTCCTTTCAAAACTAGGTTTTGTCTTCAAAGTCCATTAGTTGGAAATTCACCCGGCCCACTGTGGAGAGAAACCCGTGTAGAAATTATGTCCCAAAACGCTCGCCGGAAAACTGGGATTGTGGCCGGAATCCCGCCGGAATAGTCGCCGGAAAGTGTCTCGGGTGACCGGCAAAGTCAAACCGGCCACCGATCAACGGGTCAGAACGGTCAAGGTCCAACTCGGGGTCAAATCGCTGAGTCAACACCGGGTCAGCTGAGTCAACACCGGGTCAGCTGAGTCAGATGTGAGTCAGATTTAAAGTCAGCTGTTAACCAGCTGAGTGGGCTGAATCAGATCAGGCTAAAGCCATCTTGCCAGGCCAACTCACTGTTGCACATGCCTAAGCTATCTTGCATTGGCCAAACTCTTGTGATGCATAATGATTGCACTTCACAGCTTCAGTTGCTTCTGCAATTACATACTGCACTGCATAACCCTTGTAACTCCAATACTAGCAGCAGTCAACAACCTCTATTCTCTGCCAATGCCATCTCTCAGCATAACTCCATTTGAGTTTCATTGCCACTGCCACATCTGCTCCACCTTCTTGTCATTAAATCATCACCTGTCACGACTCCATTTGCTCTCCCAGCTACAGCTTCAGGTCACAGCTGCCAATTCACTCGAGTTCCATCATCAACACCTCATCAAGACAAACACAGAGCAATACCCATTTGTACTCCATCTAACCAACACTCCATCTTGCCCTGCAACATCTGCTCTTCAACACCAGTTCAAGCCATCCCCCATTCCTTCAGATTCATTACTACATATATTCCTCCATCAGCAGCATAATCAAACCCATTCTTAACCTCCATCTCCTCAGGCCACCAGCACACTTCATTACCTCAGGCCATTTCAAGCCATAGTTGCACTCCTGCAATCCATTATCTCACACTTCACACTACCGCCCAGCCCTGTACCTGGCAAACAGCATCAACCTCAGCTACTCTGCACCTGCACCTGAGTTGCCACACAACCAAAGCTGCACCCATAACTGCAATCTGCCCTCACTCAACCACCACTGAATTCTCTGAAATTCATATCACAGTCTTCATCCTGCAGCATCATTTCATAGCTGTTGCACTTCAGCACATAATCATCCAGTAACGTCACCACCAGATTAGCTGCAGCTCTCATTCAACACACAGATTCGGATTTGATCCGAAACCTATTTTAAATCAATGCCCTAATTGCAGCACGAACTTCGACTCATCCCGTCACTATCAGATCCTAGCAGAACCACAGACAACTTCACCTCTATATTGAAATCTGACTCGAACCCATCTCTACTTAACACTGTCTCTGAATCCTCAAATACAAACCAACACAAACCCTAGCTCTGATTCTTGCTTGCCACAAAACCCTAATCAATTTCCACCGTTAGAACCTCGATTTCACCAGCAGCAGCCTAATTCCCATCTTTACATCCTCGCTGTATCACCAACGACACCAGATTCTTCTATGAACCCTAACTCTTCTGATGAACACCCACTGTCATTCATGATAATAACAACACATCTCTTCCATCGAATCCTTCAACTCCTCTTCTTAATCTGCAACTAGTATGCTCTTTTTATCACCAATTTCACCTCTGAATCTTTCCTTCTCTCGATTTTATGGTTGATGTTCATCCTCAATTTCTCTTCTCGATCTCAGGTGGAGTGAGGGAGAGACAAAATGACTATGAAATGGATTAGATTTTTTTAGGTCTCTGTTAGAATAGGAGTGGATATAGCCGCCCAGGTGGAGAAGATAAGGGATACCCCAGATTGAGTGCCCTATAACACAAGTGGTCACCCCTTAGTCACAGCTGGTTGTCTCTAGTTTCTGCCAAGGTGCCTTTAGCACTTCTGTGGGTTACCCCTTAACCTTTGCTCAGCTCCCAGTAGTGATTGCCATGAAATGACAATTTTGCCCTTAGTCTTCCAAGTTCTTGTTTTGCTCATAACTTCTTCATACGAACTCGGAATGACTCCATTCTTTCGGCATTGTCTTCATCTTCTCGTCCTCTACACAATGAAAAGTAGAAATCTTGTATTTGAACGAGTTCCAATTGGTCTTTTTGCTCCAAATGACTCCATTGCACCTAATAAACTCAAAAGCACACATAAGATACATAATTTACAAGAAAACTCGCAAAGAAAGCATAAATACTAGATATTAAATACGGTGTATTCTACACCTATCAAATTCCCCCACACTTAGACTTTGCTAGTCCTCGAGCAAATCAAACAAAACAAATTCAAAAAGATACATACAACTCCGTGTCGTCGAGGCTACGGTTAATTTTAGCATAAATAACAAGCCTTTAAACCCTTAGGTGTCCCTAGTGGACGAGTTATAGTCTCGTGAAGGTTTACTAGAGATATACCTACAAAACCTATATTTCAAACTCCGTCTATTCGTGACAAATCAATGAACGAATCCAAAATGACTACAGGAGGAGGTACCTTGCAAATTCAATTCAATTATTAGTAAATAAACTCTAATTAGATAGTCGAACAAGCCACAATACTCGGAAACTAACAAACCACAATCACAATGAAAAGATTAAGAAGATGGATATAGGTGTAGATGTTGGCGAATATTCTCAAGTGTTCGATGTTTCCCATATCTCGTCAAAGGTCACTTTGCTAAGATGAACCTAATCCTATTGGATTGAGCTACTTAGTCTTGAATGCTACATCAAATCAATTGGCATATACAAGGGAACCAAGAGTGACTTTATTCAACACAATAATTTTTTTTTTTTTTTTTTTTTTTTTTTTTTTGATTGGATCAAACTGGATCCAATTTCTCTTTTTTTTTTAGACGGCATGATTAGATCTTTTGGATCCAAGCGCATGCTTCTTGTCAGCAAGTACATGATAGTTGCCTTGGATCCTGCATTCCACGCTTGTTTAGGCGACGGAGACAGGGACTACGTTTCACACATACTTGCTATTCCCAAGTGTCTTTTATTCCGTTTTGGTCTAATTGGTCGGTCTTTTTTTTTTTTTTTTTTTTCAATTTTTTTTTTTTTTCATATATATTTTTTTCATCATTTTTTTTTTTTTTCTAGTAACTCAATCACTCTATTTCATCCTAGCAGTAATAACACGTCGATGTTTAGTGACCCACCAAAGCACTTAGAGAACAATAGATAAATATGGAAAAATAAAAATAGAATGCGATATGGTGATATTCCGAGATATGGTAACAACTATCATATAATTTGTGATTTCTGAGCTATATTCGTCCCTTTTAGTTGATTGGTTCCTCAACTCCTGCATTCAAAATGGTTCCATCCACTAATGGTGTCAAAAAAAACTATACAAACATATAAATGCTCCCCCACACTTAAACTTCACATTGTCCTCAATGTGTAAAACCGAAAGTTCTGAATTCTGACGTAACAGCAGATAAAACGCAAAAACTGTGCAAATTGGTAAGGAATTTGGAAAAACTCCATTTCACAAAAGTTGTTCATCTACGTGTTTTCTACACAGTGTCAAAATTTCACAGTGTTTTGATAAACGGTCTGACAGTTATGGTCTCTGGACTGAACTACGCGCAGTCTGAAATTTTCTGACGAAAAGGTATTCATCATAATTCTCTTCTAAGATAGATTACGGACTCAATGAAATTAAACATAGGGATGCAAATATGATATAAAAACAGTAAAAAAATAAATAAACGAAACAAAAATAAAAAGCAAAAGGATAAGAGATACAAAACCGGTGGGTTGCCTCCCACTTAGCGCTTGTTTTAAAGTCGACGGCCCGACCTAGCTTCTTGTAAGATTCATTCCCCATACACCAATAATCTGAAAAGTTGGGGATCCGTCCATAGAACCTGTTTTGCAAACACTAGCTTCACACAAATATTAGTAACATAAAGCAAAAGTGAAGCTATGAACCGATAAAAGCTTCCCCCACACTTATTCTTGTCCACACATGGAAGTGTATAAAGAATATAGGAGTCGGGTACTTCCACGGTTTCTTGTGCCATAACCTGCATAGTATGAGAATCAAGTATCTCTAATGGCGGAAAACGAGAAACAAAGTCATTCAACAATATTCTCGAAGAACATACATTCAAACCAATAAGAGGTAAAGGAGAAGAAACAATAGGCAAAGGGTTAGATAAACCTTTCACAATCTCTTGTATTACGGAATCCTCTTCATCCTTGAAAAACTCAATTGAATTATTCACCTCTTTTATATCATGGTCCTCTATCAAACCTTGCAACCATTCTTCGTCCGTTTCTGCCGTAACCAAAGTCTCGACATAAACATCATCATTACAATCATTTGCAAGCTCAATTGGGTCTTCCACAATATTGGTCATAACGGTCTCATTCTCAACATATTCCTCCTTTTTGTTGTAAGGCACACACTCTTTTGCGGATCCAAATTTTATCATAAGAAACTTTTTTTAGAACACTCGTAAATGCATCATCCTCAAGCTCCACCCTTTGAATAGGCTCTTGATCATTATTAAGATCAATGCTTGAGTAATATACACAAGTGTCGACATATTCCTCTTCATCTTCATCTTGATCCCAAAAAGACTCCTCGGAGATGTCACCATGAGTTGTTTCAAGCAATGTATCATAATCACCGTCACTATCATAGTCAACATAAGATCGTTCCTCGCTGAATTTAGTGTTGCTAATCTCTAACTCATCCGTTTGAATAGGTGAATGATCATTATTAAGATCAAGAGTTGAGTTAGCCACACAATTATCAACAAAAGTGCCCAAGGATTCGCCTTTTTCAACATTAGCATCAATCAAATATTCATCACAAACCATATGCACATTAGAATTATCCATATCCTCCTTGTATTGATCAATGTCTCTTCGCAAGATAGTCATACTTTCACGAAGTTCTTGGAGTTGCTCGTTTGTAGTCTCTTTTGCTTTTTGAAATTCCTCTTGTAAAAAGTTGGAAACTTTATCTATAAAATTAGAGGCTTTTTGTTCACAAGCATAAGAATCCTCCCATCCTTGTGGTTGTTCACACACATACCCGTCATAAGGTTGTTGAGGAAAACCACAAGGTTCCATGGAATATTGGTCATAACCAATGAATTGGTTTTGATTATACCCATGAAATTGGTAGTTATCATATTGTTGAGGTTGAAATCCGTATCCATTGTTCCAATATGCTCCGTCCATCGAAATAAGCACCTGAAATAATTCTCAAACCAAGGTTAAAATCCAGAAAATAAGAAAAAAATAAAACAAAAACTAAAAACAAAAATAAGAAACCAAAAACAATTGACAACCGCTGCCTCCCCGGCAACGGCGCCAAAAATTGACCGGTTGTCAGCCGACACAAATATAAATTACACTTTCTTACTACTCAAAATATAAATATAGCAAGGGCAAGAAAGGATCGATCCCACAGAGAGGTCTAGGTTGTCAAATTGTTTCGGTTCCCTATAAATAACACCGGTAGTTTTGTGATTTTTATAAACGAAAATAAAATAAAAGCAAAACAATAAAAAGTAAACACGCAAATCAAGGATGTGAAAAGTATTGGTCATGGATTTCGTTTTCATTCACAAACATGGTTTCACCACAATAACTAGAATTGATATTTTAATCTCAACTTTTATCAAAGACCCTAGAATACCTTGATCGCAAGAATATCCCGCAAATCTCCTCATGTCATCAACAAACACATTAAAAGATGCGAATATGAATTCTACCTAAAGGAACAACCTAACGTGTAAAAGCACTAATCAAGTTTAATTCCCTAGATGCATTAAGTTCTATGAAATCAGGCCAATCAAAGCAATTGAACGTGGAAAGCGCACTAATTCAATTTAACAAAGGTTACGATTCACATATGATCATAAGAATATATCACTACAAACTATAATCATATTATGCTACTTGTATCCAAGGAATATCACTTTTGCGTATAATAAACCCTAAACTAGCAATAGATGTGATTAGAAGTTCTACCAATTTGCAACTTGACAAAACAATCAATCAATCATAAAACAATATTTTCAGAGAATTGCAAACGATAAATATGAGACAAAACTAATATATTGAATCAAAGAATCATGCTTTGTGAAATCCAACTATTCCATAACCAATAATAAACTTAGGTACTCATATTCAAGGAGTTCATCACAAGAAGAAAGAGAAAAGACTTCATGGTTCTAAACCCTAGAATAAAGTAGAGAAGAGATAATAAAACGTGGTCCTCAAATTGTAGAAGTCTTCCCTTTTGTAGTCTTTTTCTCCTTTCAAAACTAGGTTTTGTCTTCAAAGTCCATTAGTTGGAAATTCACCCGGCCCACTGTGGAGAGAAACCCGTGTAGAAATTATGTCCCAAAACGCTCATGGGAAAACGGGATTGTGGTTTAATCCCGCCTAATAGTCGCCGGAAAGTGTCTCGGGTGACCGGCAAAGTCAAACCGCCACCGATCAACGGGTCGAACGGTCAAGGTCCAACTCGGGTCAAATCGGCTGAGTCAACACCGGGTCACTTTGAGTCAACACCGGTCAGGTGAGTCGGATGTGAGTCGGATTTAAAGTCAGCTGTTAACCAGCTGAGTGGGCTGAATCAGATCGGGCTAAAGCCATCTTGCCAGGCCAACTCACTGTTGCACATGCCTAAGCTATCTTGCATTGGCCAAACTCTTGTGATGCATAATGATTGCACTTCACAGCTTCAGTTGCTTCTGCAATTACATACTTGCACCGCATAACCCTTGTAACTCCAATACTAGCAACAAAGACACAACAACCTCTATTCTCTGCCAATGCCATCTCTCAGCATAACTCCATTTGAGTTTCATTGCCACTGCCACATCTGCTCCACCTTCTTGTCATTAAATCATCACCTGTCACGACTCCATTTGCTCTCCCAGCTACAGCTTCAGGTCACAGCTGCCAATTCACTCGAGTTCCATCATCAACACCTCATCAAGACAAACACAGAGCAATACCCATTTGTACTCCATCTAACCAACACTCCATCTTGCACTGCAACATCTGCTCTTCAACACCAGTTCAAGCCATCCCCCATTCCATCAGATTCATTACTACATATATTCCTCCATCAGCAGCATAATCAAACCCATTCTTAACCTCCATCTCCTCGTGCCACCAAAGACACTTCATTACCTCAGGCCATTTCAAGCCATAGTTGCACTCCTGCAATCCATTATCTCACACTTCACACTACCGCCCAGCCCTGTATCTGGCAAACAGCATCAACCTCAGCTACTCTGCACCTGCACCTGAGTTGCCACACAACCAAAGCTGCACCCATAACTGCAATCTGCCCTCACTCAACCACCACCGAATTCTCTTCAAATTCATATCACAGCCTTCATCCCGCAAAGATCATTTCATAGTCATTTGCACTTCAAAGACATAATCATCCAAAGAACGTCACCACCGGTTAGCCGCAGCTCTCATTCAACACACGAGATTCGGATTTGATCCGAAACCTATTTTAAATCAATGCCCTAATTGCAAAGCACGAACTTCGACTCATCCCGTCACTATCGATCCTAGCGGAACCACGTACAACTTCACCTCTATATTGAAATCGACTCGAACCCATCTCTACTTAACACTGTCTCTGAATCCTCAAATACAAACCAACACAAACCCTAGCTCTGATTCTTGCTTGCCACAAAACCCTAATCAATTTCCACCGTTAGAACCTCGATTTCACCAGCAGCAGCCTAATTCCCATCTTTACATCCTCGCCGTATCACCAACGACACCGATTCTTCTATGAACCCTAACTCTTCCGATGAACACCCACCGTCATTCATGATAATAACAACACATCTCTTCCATCGAATCCTTCAACTCCTCTTCTTAATCTCGCAACTAGTATGCTCTTTTTATCACCAATTTCACCTCTGAATCTTTCCTTCTCTCGATTTTATGGTTGCTGTTCATCCTCAATTTCTCTTCTCGATCTCAGGTGGAGTGAGGGAGAGACAAAATGACTATGAAATGGATTAGATGTTTTTAGGTCTCTGTTAGAATAGGAGTGGATATAGCCGCCCAGGTGGAGAAGATAAGGGATACCCCAGATTGAGTGCCCTATAACACAAGTGGTCACCCCTTAGTCACAGCTGGTTGTCTCTAGTTTCTGCCATGGTGCCTTTAGCACTTCTGTGGGTTACCCCTTAACCTTTGCTCAGCTCCCAGTAGTGATTGCCATGAAATGACAATTTTGCCCTTAGTCTTCCAAGTTCTTGTTTTGCTCATAACTTCTTCATACGAACTCGGGAATGACTCCATTCTTTTCGGCATTGTCTTCATCTTCTCGTCCTCTACACAATGAAAAGTAGAAATCTTGTATTTGAACGAGTTCCAATTGGTCTTTTTGCTCCAAATGACTCCATTGCACCTAATAAACTCAAAAGCACACATAAGATACATAATTTACAAGAAAACTCGCAAAGAAAGCATAAATACTAGATATTAAATACGGTGTATTCTACACCTATCAAATTCCCCCACACTTAGACTTTGCTAGTCCTCGAGCAAATCAAACAAAACAAATTCAAAAAGATACATACAACTCCGTGTCGTCGAGGCTACGGTTAATTTTAGCATAAATAACAAGCCTTTAAACCCTTAGGTGTCCCTAGTGGACGAGTTATAGTCTCGTGAAGGTTTACTAGAGATATACCTACAAAACCTATATTTCAAACTCCGTCTATTCGTGACAAATCAATGAACGAATCCAAAATGACTACAGGAGGAGGTACCTTGCAAATTCAATTCAATTATTAGTAAATAAACTCTAATTAGATAGTCGAACAAGCCACAATACTCGGAAACTAACAAACCACAATCACAATGAAAAGATTAAGAAGATGGATATAGGTGTAGATGTTGGCGAATATTCTCAAGTGTTCGATGTTTCCCATATCTGTCTGAAGGTCACTGCTAAGATGAACCTAATCCTATTGGATTGAGCTACTTAGTGCTGAATGCTACATCAAATCAATTGGCATATACAAGGGAACCAAGCGTGACTTTATTCAACACAATAATTTTTTTTTTTTTTTTTTTTTTTTTTTTGTGATTGGATCAAACTGGATCCAATTTCTCTTTTTTTTAGACGGCATGATTAGATCTTTTGGATCCAAGCGCATGCTTCTTGTCAGCAAGTACATGATAGTTGCCTTGGATCCTGCATTCCACTCTTGTTTAGGCGACGGAGACAGGGACTACGTTTCACACATACTGCTATTCCCAAGTGTCTTTTTATTCCGTTTTGGTCTAATTGGTCGGTCTTTTTTTTTTTTTTTCTTTTTCAATTTTTTTTTTCTTTTTCATATATATTTTTTTCATCATTTTTTTTTTTTTTTCTAGTAACTCAATCACTCTATTTCATCCTAGCAGTAATAACACGTCGATGTTTAGTGACCCACCAAAGCACTTAGAGAACAATAGATAAATATGGAAAAATAAAAATAGAATGCGATATGGTGATATTCCGAGATATGGTAACAACTATCATATAATTTGTGATTTCTGAGCTATATTCGTCCCTTTTAGTTGATTGGTTCCTCAACTCCTGCATTCAAAATGGTTCCATCCACTAATGGTGTCAAAAAAAAACTATACAAACATATAAATGCTCCCCACACTTAAACTTCACATTGTCCTCAATGTGTAAAACCGAAAGTTCTGAATTCTGACGTAACAGCAGATAAAACGCAAAAACTGTGCAAATTGGTAAGGAATTTGGAAAAACTCCATTTCACAAAAGTTGTTCATCTACGTGTTTTCTACACAGTGTCAAAATTTCACAGTGTTTTGATAAACGGTCTGACAGTTATGGTCTCTGGACTGAACTACGCGCAGTCTGAAATTTTCTGACGAAAAGGTATTCATCATAATTCTCTTCTAAGATAGATTACGGACTCAATGAAATTAAACATAGGGATGCAAATATGATATAAAAACAGTAAAAAAATAAATAAACGAAACAAAAATAAAAAGCAAAAGGATAAGAGATACAAAACCGGTGGGTTGCCTCCCACTTAGCGCTTGTTTTAAAGTCGACGGCCCGACCTAGCTTCTTGTAAGATTCATTCCCCATACACCAATAATCTGAAAAGTTGGGGATCCGTCCATAGAACCTGTTTTGCAAACACTAGCTTCACACAAATATTAGTAACATAAAGCAAAAGTGAAGCTATGAACCGATAAAAGCTTCCCCCACACTTATTCTTGTCCACACATGGAAGTGTATAAAGAATATAGGAGTCGGGTACTTCCACGGTTTCTTGTGCCATAACCTGCATAGTATGAGAATCAAGTATCTCTAATGGCGGAAAACGAGAAACAAAGTCATTCAACAATATTCTCGAAGAACATACATTCAAACCAATAAGAGGTAAAGGAGAAGAAACAATAGGCAAAGGGTTAGATAAACCTTTCACAATCTCTTGTATTACGGAATCCTCTTCATCCTTGAAAAACTCAATTGAATTATTCACCTCTTTTATATCATGGTCCTCTATCAAACCTTGCAACCATTCTTCGTCCGTTTACCAGTAACCAAAGTCTCGACATAAACATCATCATTACAATCATTTGCAAGCTCAATTGGGTCTTCCACAATATTGGTCATAACGGTCTCATTCTCAACATATTCCTCCTTTTTGTTGTAAGGCACACACTCTTTTGCGGATCCAAATTTTATCATAAGAAACTTTTTTAGAACACTCGTAAATGCATCATCCTCAAGCTCCACCCTTTGAATAGGCTCTTGATCATTATTAAGATCAATGCTTGAGTAATATACACAAGTGTCGACATATTCCTCTTCATCTTCATCTTGATCCCAAAAAGACTCCTCGGAGATGTCACCATGAGTTGTTTCAAGCAATGTATCATAATCACCGTCACTATCATAGTCAACATAAGATCGTTCCTCGCTGAATTTAGTGTTGCTAATCTCTAACTCATCCGTTTGAATAGGTGAATGATCATTATTAAGATCAAGAGTTGAGTTAGCCACACAATTGGTCTTTTTGCTCCAAATGACTCCATTGCACCTAATAAACTCAAAAGCACACATAAGATACATAATTTACAAGAAAACTCGCAAAGAAAGCATAAATACTAGATATTAAATACGGTGTATTCTACACCTATCACCCCTCATGAGATAAGCACCTGGAACAACCCCATCTAGTGTACCTTCCCACCCTCGGCAGGTGACCCGTCGTTGGCTCTAATACCATTTGTAATGACCAGTCCCTCCACCAATACTGTCCCCACTTAGCCACTGCGGTTATCCGGCAGTGTGGGATTTTCAACGTGCATCGTTGTGGTCATATAGCAGTAACTTCCCTGGAGGTCACCCATCCTTGGATTGCTCCTGCCCGAGCACGCTTAACTGCAGAGTTTTCTACCAACTCTAGAGCCAACTGTGCTGAAAAGGCCTCGGTGTTAGTAAAGGACAAACCATTACTTATATTCCATTCGGACAACTACTACCAAATGTCGGGGTATTACAATACCACCACCTTAAATGAAGCCATCCTCGGCTCCTAAATATATTCAATCCCAGATCTCCGACGTTCCCTTCCCCATATGAGATGTACCTGGACCAACCTCCATCCAGCGTACCATCCCACCCTCGGTAGGTGAACCGTAGTCGGCTCTGATACCATTTGTAATGACTCGTCCCTTCCACCGATATTGTCCCTACTTAGCCACTGCGGTCATCTGACAGTGTGGGGTTTTCAACGGGCATCACTGCGGTAATCCAACATAAACTTCCCAGGAGGTCACCCATCCCTGGATTACTCCCGCCCGGGAACGCTTAGCTCCCGCCCGATATTCGGCAGTGGTTGGCTGAATGGAATATAAGTAATGGTTTGTCCTTTCTTAACAATGGCTCCATAATTGGCAGAAAACTCTACAGTTAAGCGTTCTCGGGCGGGAGGAATCTAGGGATGGGTGACCTTCCGGAAAGTTGATGTTGGATTTTCGCAGCGATGCCCATTGAAAACCCCACACTGTCGGATGACCGCAGTGGCTAAGTGGGGACAGTATCGGTGGAGGGACGAGTCATTATAAATGGTATCAGAGCCAACGACGGGTCACCCGCCTAGGGTGGGAAGGTACGCTGGACGAGGTTGTTCCAGGTGCTTCTCATGAGGGGCAGGGAACGTCGGAGATTTGGGTTTGAGAACATATTCATGAGCCGAGGACGGCTCCAATTTAAGGTGGTGGTACTGTAATACCCCGATATTCGGCAGTGGTTGGCCGAATGAAATATAAGTAATGATTTTTCATTTCCTAACACCGAGGCCTTTTCGAAAATACGAGGGTACCCAAATATACCTCAATCTAAAACTTTTCCACATATAAGTCCTTTCTATGAAAGTGATTGTCTATGAACTGAGTCGAGACAATACAACTAATCGGTTCACACTTCGTGTGATCGTCTATGGATACGAGATCGAGACAATACAACAATGAAGTATGTTTACTTGATAAGAGGTTCAGACTTAACCAAACACAATAGGATTACTATCAAGTAAATAGGAATTAACGTTTGTGTATTTTACTTCTAATTATAATAAAATTAATTATAATTGCGGAAATAGAAAAGTAAAAGACACAACATGATTTTGTTAACGAGGAAACCGCAAATGCAGAAAAACCCCGGGACCTTGTCCAGAATTGAATACTCTCAGGATTAAGCCGCTATACAAAATCAAACCAACTTCGTATAGTTGAGACCAAGCAACTAAACCTATAGTTCACCTAGTTCCGTCTGTATTCCCACGCCTCCAACTTATAAATAAGTGACGTACTTAGAACAATTACTTTGGTTCGTATTCCAAATAGTAAAGGAACGAAAAATCTATTTGGTAACAACTATTTTCAACAAAGTGATGTGAGTTCGACAAAAGGCTCTTCCGTTTATCCCAATAAAATCCTCTGTCAGGTACTTAGATCTATCTACTAACAATTACCGAAGTAATCGTCTAGATTTTGCAATCATACTTTGAATCACAAAGAAACGTATGGATGTCGATCTGCTCAACTAATCAATCCAATCTACCACAAGGATAAACTGATTATAGTTGGATCCTCTTTAACCGAAACAAGTATTGTGCACACCAAAGATTATGAACCAAATCAGAAATCTTCAAAGTCTTCTTTGTCTTCAAATATTCTTAGATCCTCAATAAACACCTGCACATAATCAACTTGAATCTCTTGTGATCAATCACGCACAGAACGGAGTCTGTTAACAATGGATTATCACAAGACGTCTTTAGATCTACAAACAGTCTAAAGATCCATGTCGAAACTTCGATCTAGTTTGAGTGAATCTTATATCAGAAGAGAAGATTCTCAAGCATAAACAAACTAGGTGCAATCAAAGTTCAACAACCGTTAGTCAATCAAATCAATCGAAAACTAATAATAAAACACAATTATCTAGTTTCCCACCAACGGTACTAATAGAGCTTCTCAATCCCAAAGAAGTCTTTAAACTGAGCGGACGTAAGAGATTTCACCTAATTAGGTTACTTTCCTCTCCGAATAGGCGGCTCCACCAGTAACAACACAACTAGGTAGTTTTGCTGGCTCTGAGGATTAGTTTGCTAGAAATGCAAACTTTGGTTTTAAAGACCAAGGAAGTGTGGACACCAAGGAATTTCCAAAACCGAAAATATTCTCAAGATATGCAATATATTCCAGATTCGGTTTCCATAATTCCTGGAAATGCTTTGTCCAAACATTGACCAAAAATCTCTTAGAAAATCTCCAATTAGTAAATGCACATTACCAATTTTCATTTTCCAAAAATAAAATTAAAAATCTTAATTAAAAGATTCTCAACTTATTTTTCAATCCGGGATTTTCCTTTAGCTATTAAGGAATATCTTTGAACAATAAAAGATAAGCGTTAATGCACATGTTCAAAGTATGTCGACATCTTTACTTTGTAAGTCCTCTTTCATACTTACAATCTTGAAACCGATTTGCCATACTTCCAAAAGAGTTTAGAATTGGTTCATCTGACTTTCAAGAACTATGTGATTGATTAAGAACACTCAATCACAAATCATGGGCTTCACGGTTCTACCAAAACAAGTTTCGGTTCTACCTCCATGTGAGTATTGTGCATAGTCACACTAGCTTTCCAAAAATTCGGTTTACTAGGTACTAGGTTTGGTTCCCCACATACTTATAGTAACTACTTGTATTTGCTGCACATGTCCATAGGATCGGTTCCCCTTTCACTAAAAACTTGTTACACATGTTCATAGGGTCGTTTCCCCCATTCTACTAAAAACGTGTTGCACCTCTTACAAGGATCGATTCCCCTCTTGTGATCGGTTGCACCTCTTCATAGAATCGGTTCCCCTTTGCCTAGAGTTGGTCATACCAATAAAACTAGATCGATCATACCATCTCAAGTGATTACTTAAGATCGGTTTCACTAATAAAAGTCATACCAATACAAAAGTCAGGCCTTGTGAATAGTTTTACCAAGAACATAAACAAGTCATGAGCGGTTATACTAATCACACATATTGGTAGTTCAAAAGATATGCAATGAATAACAATACCAATAAGCCTAGTGATTTCCCTTTCGATTCACTAAACAAGTTCATGAATTTACTTCCTTTAAACTAATGTAAAACATTGTTTCCTAGGATGAAATCTTCACCTCATACCCATACATAATCACCATATCATTCAAACGATTATGTCGATTTCTTATATACGAAGTTCAAAAGATAAGCGTTATACTTCGTATTGTGTTCCTTAATACTACGTCTAACTAGAGTGTAATCATTCATACTTCGCATTTATGTTTTCAATATGCACGACTTGAAAGATACGTTAGGGAACGAAACAGTTCAAGTCAAATATCACTAACCTCAAGTGGAAGGATGATGTTGTCGTTGTAGCTCCTTACTTCTTCAAGTCTTCGCGATACCCGTAATGTCTCATATCCTAATACTTTCAAGCTAACCTATACGAAGTTGACTTTAGTGCATAATCAAGCGACTCTTTAAATGAGTTTTGGTTCACTAAAATATGACAACCAAACTTGACATACCGACGCTTGGTGGGTTCAACCGAGCTATGCTCAAACACTTTTCAGCACAATTGGCTCCAGAGTTGGCAGAAAACTCTGCAGTTAAGCGTGCTCGGACTGGAGCAATACAAGGATGGGTGACCTCCCGGGAAGTTGCTGCTGGATGACCGCAGCGATGCACGTTAAAAACCCCACACTGCCGGATAACCGCATTGGCTAAGTGGGGACAATATCGGTGGAGGGACGGGTCATTACAAATGGTATCATAGCCGACGACGGGCCACCTGCCGAGGGTGAGAGAGTACGTTGGACGAGATATGTCAGGTACTGGTCTCATGAGGGGCGGGAAACGTCGGAGATCTAGGCTTGGATATATTCTGGAGTCGAGGACGACTCCAATTTATGGTGGTGGTATTGTAACACCCCAATATTCGGCAGTGGTTGGCCGAATGGAACATTCGGCTAGGAACTTTCTTTTTTTTTGACGAAACAGCCGAACTGTTCTTCATGATCTTCATTTTCATCAGGCTCGGCTAGTTCAACAAATTTTTTTCACAAAATTCCTAGTCGAACTTCTCTCCGCAACTTCAATTTTTATAATTACTACTTACTCAATTTATCGATCATAAATATATAAAGAAAACATGGGTTAGTCGGAAAGTACATCTGTTATATAAATTTCCAAAATATGGATTAAAACGGTTACGAAAATGAAAAACAATTAAGATTTCATTTCATCTGTTAATATAAGGAAAGAGTTTAAAATGAAATTTGATTAGCAGAAAAAATCGTGTTTTTGTGTTTATAACTTAGAGTTTTAATTATATTCGTAAGTTTGGGACGAAGATTATTACAGTGAGGTAGTCAATTAAGATTTCAATTGACTTTTGGAGAGTTTCCAAATCTACTGTTAGTCCATGGAGAATTTTGGAGAGTCTCTTAATGTCTCTTATTATTGGTTAGAGATTTTTATTAAGTCGTTTAAATTCACTGGAACTCCATGTTATTGGATTAGGATTTTGTAAGAGTTACTCCAATAACATTGTTATTCGAAGTAGAATTAAAAGTCGTTGATTTGTAATTTTCAGAGCTTTGAGGAGAATTTTTTTTTATGAAAATAGGTGTAGATGATGGATTTTCGACAAAGGCTAAAATTGTAAAACCATAATTGTACATATTCTTGATCCAGCAATCAGATGAGTATTGAGGCTCATGTCTCTCATTGAAGCATGAAAGCTCATGCCGCAAGAGTCTCTGACTGAGTATATTGTCTCTTAAAGCATACGTGAATATGCAGTCTCTCAACTGAGACAACGTCATATCTCTTGAATACTGAGCAATTTCAGTAATTACTTATATATAGAATCGAACGATTGGACGGCTCCTAGACAGCTTGCCTGCTAGTATAGAGCAATAACGTCTTCAAGATGTAACAGTGTTTTCCCTGACTATATACAAGAAATATGACGCTTCAACAAGCTCATATCGCTCAATTCTTGAATAATTAATGCTCCTAGAAGATCGTGCTAGTATAGAGCCATCAATTAGTTATTTCTAAATCATTAGATTCATTAACTAAATCCCTAGAAAATATTCTACGTTCTTCATAATATTTCATTACTTCAATTCATGGTTCTTCCCAGCAGAATTCCATGGGTTAGTGATAAATATTCGACGTACGGGCATCTGAGCCGCTATCGAGTAAGCCCCGACCAAAATGGTGCAATTGTACTCAGAAATAATACACTAACGAGCACTTGAATGCACGAACGAGCACTCAAAAATACGAAGGAACGATGAACCTATGCAAAATAGGAAGAAAAATAATAATAAAAAAATATTAGCTAAGGCGCTAGGGGACTGGGCCCACCGGTCGGCCAGTCATGCCGTGGCCGATCCCACGCCTAGTTCTTTATTTTATCATATTTTATTATTTATCCTCGATCTCATGAAAATTCCTTCATTTGAACAAACCTCCTTCGTTTTAAGGAAACTCCTCAGTTTCATGGTGTTTCCTTTGTATCAAGGAAATAATATAAAATTAGGAAAAGTGTCACAAGACCGGGTTCACTAGCCGGCCGGTCATGCCCTAGTCGTGGCCGGTCCCACACCTTGCGTTCCTTATTATTATTATTATTATTATTATTATTATTATTGAGAATCAAAATCAATATTACAAGAGATGGTGGGAAACCTAGCAACAAGCTGGGCACCAACACCTTTCTGAATAACGATCCCTAACCTATGAAAAAGAGAATTTCCTATCTTAAAATTGGCATCATGTCTTGCCATGCAATTTCTTAGTCTTTTCAGAAAAATTAGAAAATCCGTACCAAGCTCACCAAAAGTGGAGAAGGCCAACACACCAAAACCATAACCGAGTGAAATGCAAACGTCTAAGTACTTATTGTTCTTGCGACTGATAGCTGCAGAAATGGCATGACCTGGTATGAGGTTGCGAGTTCTAGCACTAGTGAATGGAGAGACCCCTGTGACATCAAGACAAACATCTTTTCCATCTACCCAATTATAAACCATGATGTCTATTGGCCTAAGATCCTTGTTGTTAATGACGCCCAAAGAAACCTCTTTTCTAGCTACAACACTAGCCCTGTAACACATATCTGCCAAGCTATCTTTTACTAAATCATGTCTGAATTTAAGCCCAACCTCGCTAGCACAGTGGATGGCGCGGTCGCCAAAGATATCCATAAGCTTGCCACAACAAGAACATTTACTATCTTCCGCAAAAAGGGGTATGGCCAAACGGTATTGTAAGACAGAGCTAAACTGCCTAGACCCAACTGCCTGGTTAAGACCGGGTATATGTATTGCCTTAAGGAAATCCATAGCATGGTCATATCTATTGCATTTCCAAACAGTGGCCTCACGCGTAGATAAAGAGAAGCTAGAAGGTACCTTTTCTCGGACAGCACCAAAGTAGATAGCTGCCAAAGACTTCATGTATTTAGTGGCGACATCATTAATGTTGAAATCAGGAAAGGAAATCCCACAAGCTTGCGTGAAACCATGTAATGTACTATAGAAACCATGGAATAAGCAGCTGTTACAGACAACTTCAAAATAGAATTATGCAAGGGTTGGGTATGTGCCTGAGAAGTAAGGTAGCAGTACTACATAGTATCTGACATAGTAAGTATACTAAGACCACCATCTTTGATGGGGAGAGTGGCTAGTCGTTGCTGAACTAAGCCAAATTCAGTCCCATCTCCGACTACAAGGCGATGAAGATATTGCATAAGATAATCATCAAAACGTTTTGCAACATTCTGAACCGCCTTGGGGCAAGTAGTGTGTAGGGAAAAATATAACCTCGATACTCCAGTACAGCTGCGTAAAAGCAAAAGTTCACATTGAGGATCATGCAACTCATGAATCTTGTCCATGAGATGAACGGTTTTATCTACCCTATTCATCACTACATTGTTGCGGAAATTCTTATCTAGGATGACTGGTCCACCAAGCAGCTTAACACCATCCTTTGGTTTACCAATATTCGCAGGAAAGGCATTGTCAGCATCCCTTGTCAGGTCATAAGAAGGCCAAAATAATTCTGTCTTCGAAATATTCAGATGTAACCCGTAGCCTGGTCCATCCTCTTGAAGAATCTTCAAAGCCTTGGACACTTCCATAGTGTCCCCTGCGATGGTGCCATCATCTAGGTACCAGGCATGGAAATCCAATGTACAATTAGCAACAATCTTCTCGATAAGCAGGTGCAAAGCTAAAGCAAAAAGTAGGGGACCGAGAGGGTCTCCCTTCTGAACACATTGTGTCGATGAGAGAATGTGCTCTCGATAATATAGCCTGGAGGGTTTCATATAACAAAATTCAACCCAATGGGAAATGCTAGGACAGTGTGCTCTTACCTCACGGATAATAGTGGACCGATCAACAAGGTTGAAAGCGTTAGAAAAATCTATTAGCAACATAGATTTTGTGTTATCGGATCCATACAGCTCAAGCAATCTGTTCGCAGAGTGTAAAATTCCCTCCCCGCCACAAGAAATTCCAACTCCATATTGGTGAGTGCCAAGGTAAGAGTTCGGTTCTTTACAAACCAAATTGGCGGCTAACTTAGAACATAATCTGCGCCATATGGTACCTACCGCGATAGGTCTCAAACCACCACCAGGTTTGAGCAGTGGAGTTAAGGGTGCACTGGCCATAAATTCTCCAAGGATGGGAGGACATTTACCTGCGAGCCACAGGTTCACCACTCCGGTAATCGACAGCAAAAATTCTTCAGCGATTGCAGCTCCAGCTCCGCTCATAGCATCAAGCAGATGCTGAGCTATGAGACCGTCCCTTCCACAGGACGTTCCCTTTGGGAAACTCTTAAGAGCTGCGAGTACATCCTTAGCTTCCACAGATAGGGC
Source organism: Papaver armeniacum (assembly GCA_023531295.1). Taxonomy (NCBI): domain Eukaryota; kingdom Viridiplantae; phylum Streptophyta; class Magnoliopsida; order Ranunculales; family Papaveraceae; genus Papaver; species Papaver armeniacum. Next base: position 490,115 of record JAJJWW010009657.1, on the reverse strand, counting down.
AGGTGATGAAATAACATATATAGGTATAAATGGAGGCCGAGCCAAAGGGTGTTTCTGCTGAAGTTCGAACAATGTATCCGGAGTAGGTGGAGCGACGCCGTTAGACGAGAGAATACAGATTGTTGCGGTATAGTGACCATAACTCAACTTCCTCCTACATGCCACGAAATGTTTGTTTGTCTTCTTTTTGCTGGGAGCACGCTGTTTAGGAGGTTGTTTGGTTAGGCCAAGAAATTGTTGCACCAAACTGATACAGCCTGAAGGTTCCTTCCATGTCAACCAAGCTTTGTTAATTGCAATCGTCTGTAACTTCTTTCTGTTTCCCTAACGTTCTCGCTTGAGCTTTGAGGTTCATACAGGTTCAAGGTGCAAATCGGTAATAGAAGCAGACATATCCAGGACGCAAGGTTCATGGGATTTGCAAGAACAAAATCTAAAGCAGATTTCAGGGTGCGCGAGAAGTGGAGCCTGCAATGTGGTGGGATACTGACAGTCGTGTTAATTTGTCTCTGCAGCATTTGATTGAGTAACTCCACCGTAAGGCTAGCAACTTCATCACTAACTGGATCACAAGGCATAGCATTATCAACTGCAACAGGTATCACAGTAGGTGGCTTCGCAACACCGTAGATAAGAAAATATGTACCAACGCCATTAAACAGACCAGGAATAACGTCTGCAGGGTGAGTCTTGGATTTGCAGGCCATTTTCCATGTATGTGTAGTCATGCATTTAGTGCATAACCAACACTGCATATCATTCAGAACACCCTTCCAAGCAGCAAAGCAACTTTCGATATTCTGAATTCTTCCCCTGCAAACTACTCTGGCATTTTCAGTGGGAAAGTGCTGATCTTTCAGATGTCTAGTCAACCCACTCCTGGAATAACCCAAACCACTAGTACCTCCCTGGCATCCGTTGAAATTTGCAAAAGGACAAGGAATCTTATCACTATGTCGGGATGAAGCCACGAAGGTTTGGGAATCTGGATTGCCATGACTATGGATATTTGAAGAGGCTGAGGATCGTGTTCTATGCATTGTATTTTCCAAGAGAAATCTGAGTCCGTGAAAAAACAGAAAACCCCAAAAAAACAAAGGCCGCAAGTTGCATCCCTAAATGCAGATAAACAATAAACGGAGGGGAAAAAGGATGATGTTTGCTTTGATTCACGGACAGAAGGAAGGGATGTTTGCATCCCTTATTATTATTATTATTTTATTATAAAAAAAAGATGCCACCGAAGGCTTATATTAATAAAATGTAATCTACAAAGAAATGATTGGAAGTCGGGCAACAAGTTGTGCCCCGACGCCTTTCTGGATAGCCAACCCTATCCTATGAAAGAGAAAACTACCCACTTTGCTATTTGCATCATAACTAGCAAAGTAGTTCTTCAATCTCAACAATAAGGAAATCATATCATCTCCAAGTTCTCCTAACGTTGTAAAAGCCAAAACACCGAATCCATAACCATGAGTTGTACATTTCTTTAAGTATTTGTTGCATTTACGTGTGGCAGCTGGGGAAAGAGCATGACCTGGTGTAAAGCTACGAATCCCTCCTCCTGTAAAAGGTGAGACACCCGTGACATCTAAGCACACGTCCCGGCCATTCTCCCAATTGTAGACAAGTAGATCAACGGGTCTCAAAGGTGCGTTCTTGTCTGACAAGAAGGCCATTGGTACTTCTTTTCTTGCAGCGACTCCGGCCTTAAAGTAAATGTCCATCACTACATCACGAACCAAATCATGACGGAATTTAGGCCCAACTTCACTTGCGCTGTGGATAGCGTGGTCACCATAAACATCCATATCACGTTTACAAAGTGTGCAAATGATGTCTGCAGGGAATAGAGGAATACCCAATCTGTATTGGGTGATGGCACGAAAGTGTCCCGGCCCAATAGTCTAATTCATACCAGCAATGGGAACTGCTTTCAGATAATCCATAGCATGTTTCAACTTATTACTTTCCCATAATACTGCATCCCTTTCTGACATTGTAAATTTGGTGGGTAACTCTCTCTTAATAACATCGAAATAACGAGCTGACATGGATTTCATGGGGTGAGGGGCAGTGTTATTGATGGTAAAAGTAGAAGGAGTAAGACCACATACCTGCATGTACTTATCGAGAGCAAGCTGGAAGTTGGGGCTGGGTGTAGTCGTGTCAACAGACCTCAAAATGATATCCTGTAAGCTTTGTGTCCGGATGCATGAATACAGGTACCCATATTGACATGGATCCTCCATTGTATATACACCTAAACCACCATCCTTAATCGGCAAAGTTGTTATTCGTTGCTGAAGTGGACCAAATCCAGCACCATCCCATGTGATCAAAAGACGAAGATACTGAAATAAGTGCTGATCGAAGTGGCTTGTTGCTACTGCAAGGACCTGAGTTTTTGTAGTATGCAAGGTGAAATATAACCTTGAAACACCAGTGCAGTTTCGTAGAAGTAAGAGCTCACTCTGAGGGTCTTTCAACTTCTTAACAGCTTCCATAAGTTGTATAGTTTTGTCAACCCTATATATAACCATATCACTGCATAACTGAGTGTCCAAACTGACTGATCCCCCAAGTATTTTCACTCCATTAGATGCCCTACCTATATTCGCAGGAAATACACTGACATCCAAGCTTCTAGGGTCTGCAGAAGGCCAGAAAATTTCGGTCTTCCTGATGTTTAAATGTAACCCTTTTGTGTCACCTTCATTCGTATAATGTGTAATGCCTTAGATACTTTCAGTGTGTCTCCAATGATGGTACCATCATCGAGATACCAATCATGAAGGTCCAATGATCATTCAGAAGCTATTTTACAGACAAGGGGATGTAAAGTTAAAGCAAACAACAATGGTCCAAGTGGATCACCCTGCTGTACACCTTGAGAAGAAGAAAGAATGGACTCATTTTAATACAATTTTGCAGGTTTAGCATAACAAAATTCAACCCAATGTGATATACTAAGACATCTAGCTCTAACTTGTTTAACTAGGGTTGTTCTATCAACTAAATTGAACGCATTTGTAAAATCAACAAGCATCATAGTTATGTTATTCTGAGTACCTTACATCTCAAGCATTCTGTTGGAAGCGTGCAATACACTTTCCCCACCACATGGGATGCCAACTCCAAACTGGTGGTCACCCAGATAACTTGCCATCTCCTTGCATACAAAACTTGTAGCTAGAGCATAAATGTCTCCAGACTGTACCGACTGCTATAGGTCTTATACCACCATCAGGTTTGAGCAATGTCGTGAGTGGTGCTGTAAATGTATTCTCCAAGAGCAGCTGGACACCTACCAGAAAGCCACAGGTTCACTACACCTGCGATGGAAGTAAGAAGCTCTTCAGAAACAGCAGCTGCAGATCCACTTAAAGCGTCAAGCAGGTGTTGGGCTCTAAGTCCATCCCTACCACATGATGTGCCTTTTGGAAAACCTCTAATAGCAGCAGAGACAACTTTGCTATCTACAGAAACTGGTGAGCAGTCTATGTTGTCTGGAGGTATGATAGGAGGGGGAGCGTAAGGGCGCCGCAGAAGGCTAATATTAGAAAAGCAAACAAAGTCAGTTTATACATTGAGGGTGTTGGTAGCCTAGCAACAATCCGGGCACCGACCCTCTTTTGAATAATAATACCTATTCTATGAAAAAGAGACCCTCCTACTTTACAATTGGCATCTTGACTATCAAGATAATTCATCAACCTTCTCAAAAAAGCACAAGTATCATCACCTAACTCACCAAAAGTTGTGAAAGCCAACACCCCGAACTCATATCCATGTGCTAAGCACTTGTCCAAGTACTTATTGCGCTTGCGAGTGACTGCATCAGAAATTGCTTGGCCTGGGGTAAAGGAAGTAGTTCGGGCACTAGAAAATAGAGAAGCACTTGTGACATCATAGCAAACGTCCCTGCCATTGTCCCGGTTATAAACCAGCAAATCTGCGGGCCTCAAAGCTTTAACCGAGTCAGATAAGAAACCCATACGGACCTCTTTACGAGCTGCAACACCCACTTTATAACATATGTCTGCAAATGTATCACGTACCATATCATGTCGAAACTTACCACCGACTTCGCTGGCACAATGAACAACATGATCACCATATATGTTCATATCCCTTTTACAAAAAGGACACAAACTGTCAGCTGTAAAAATGGGAATACCTAATTTGTAGCTCAAAACTGCACGAAATTGCCGAGGCCTAATATATTAGTTCAAGCCCTAAATGGGTATAGCCTTGAGAAAATCCATAGCGTGATCAGTTTTATTACATTGCCAGAGTGCAGCATCTCTTGCAGATAACGAAAAGTTGATGGGCAAATCCTTCTTGATTACAGCAAAATAACGAGCCGCCAATGACTTCATGAAATGAGGGGCAACAATATTAATATCGAAATCAGAAGGATGAAGACCACAAACCTGAATGTATGCCTGCAATGCGTGATGGAAACTCTGCCCAGGTTCTGAAATGGATGCACCCTACAACATAGTATTTTGAAAATACTGAGTTTGAGCGTATGAAGCAAGATAACAGTACCTAGATGCCTCTGCCATAGTGTGTACTCCCAATCCACCATCTTAAATGGGAAGTGTAGCAATTGTCTGTTTTAGTTTCCCAAAGCCAGCGCCATCACCAACCACCAAGTGCCTCAAATAATGTTGTGGCAGACTACAGTGCTAAGGGAGAAGTCATACGCAACGTGAATACAGCTTGGACACCCCAGTGCAGTTACGCAAGAGAAGCAATTCACTCTGTGGGTCTTTTATATTCTTAGTGGAGTTCATTAAATGTACAGACTTCTCAACTCTACCTGCCACCAAATCATTGCAATATTGCAAGTCTAGACTCACGGCACCACCAAGTAATTTCACACCATGAATAGGTCTACTAATATTATACGGGAAAACACCATGTGCTTCTATTCTTGGATCATAAGTTGGACAGAATATCTCTGTCTTACTGACATTCAAGTGCAACCCTCTAGCAGGACCTTCAGCTTGGATGATACTAAGGGATTTTGCAACCTCCATTGTATCACCTGCAATGGTACCCTCGTCGAGGTACCATGCATGAAGGTCAAGAGTACACTCAGCTGCAATCTGCATTACAAGTGGATGAAGTATAAGAGAAAAAAGAAGTGGCCCTAATGGGTCACCTTGTTGGACGCCTTTTGTAGATGATAGGACTGTATCATTATAATACAATCTAGCCGGCTTAGAATAACAAAATTCGACCCACCTTGCAATGCTGGGACATTTAGATCGAACTTCATTTACTAAAACAGTCATGTCCACCATGTTGAATACATTGGAAAGTCTACGAGCATCATTGTCATATTATCTTGGCTTCCTTTCAACTCCACAAACTTGTTTGCTGAGTGTAAGATGGCTTCCCCACCACATGGTACCCCAACACCAAACTGATGATTGCCAAGGTATGTAGTCGAATCTTTGCACACCAAAGTGGCAGCCAACTTGGAACATAACCTCCTCCATATTGTTCCCACTGCAATGGGTCTCAATCCACCACCCGTCTTGAGCAAAGGGGTCAATGGTGCACTTGCGACAAATTCACCAAGAATGGCAGGACATCTACCCTCCAGCCATACGTTAACAACCCCCACAATAGACTGTAAGAGGTCTTCAGCTACAGCTGCAGCTGCACCACTTAGAGCTTCCAACAAATGTTGGGCTCTAAGATCATCTCTCCCACACGCTGTTCCTTTGGGGAAGCTCTTCAAAGCCTGTAAAACACTTTTAGAATCCACATATAATGCATTGGATGAGGGGTTATCCGCAGGAATGATTGGAGGTGGTGTAGAGGGATGTTTCAATTGCAATTCAGGTAATGTGTTCGGTGTAGATGGAGCAACCCCGTTAGATGACAGAACACAGATTGCGGCTGTGTAATGACCATTGCTTAACTTTATTCTACAGGCCTCAAGATTGACATCCTTCACCTTCCTGGCAGGTCGTTTTTGCTGGTGGTGGTTAGGTTTGGACAACTCCAATACTTTCTGCACCAAACTGTAACATCCGTAAGGTTCCTTCCAAGTTGCAAGTGCTTCGTTGATGGTAGCTATCGGTAACTTCTTCCTTACACCTGATCTCTCTTCATTGGAATTTTTAGGCATATACAGATTCAAAGTGCAGACAAATAACAACAACAACAGATTCAACCATACACATAAATCCAAGGGTTTAGCAATCACATGATATTTCCTTCATCCCATGAAATTCCTCAATTTCATGATATTTCCTTCGCACCAAGGAAAGGATATAAAATTAGGGAGGTTCACGGGACCGGGCCATTATCCGGCCGACCATGCCCTAGCCATGGCCAGTCCCACACGCCCCTTATTTTATTATTATTGTTTCCTTCATCTCATGGAAACTCCTTCACTTTAAGAAAAATCCTTTATTTCAACAAACTCCTTGATTTCATGATATTTCATTCAAATCATGAAAATAATATAAAATTAGGAAAAGTGCCATGGGACCGGGCTTATTGGCCAGACGGCCGTGCCTTAGCCATAGCCGGTCCCACACTTCATGATTCCTTATTTTATTATTATTATTTCCTTCATCTTATGAAGTTTCCTCAGTTTGAGCAAAAAACCCTGATTTCTTCGTATTTTCTCAAATGTTGCTCAAACGCGCATCAGAAAATATCAAAATTCTCAGGACTGAGATACCAACACTTTGGTGACATAGGCATATTACCTTGACCTACCAAGGTTGGCCTTTTGGCTTGCAAGAAGCCGGTCCCACACATTTTCACTATTTTGACCCAATTTGTTCACATTAGGTTTAAAACTCTTCCAAACAACTTGGAATTTCACAAAAACGATCGTCAGTCGATCCCATGACCAACCAGGGCCGGTTCCATGACCCCTTGATCGGTCCTTCATTTTTTCATAATAAAGTTTTATTATCTAACGCTCAGACGAGCACTATTTTAAATAAATGATTAAACCAGCATTTAATCATCCTTTCACCAACTGGTCTTCAAGAAACTTTGGTATTTGCTCACTCGAGCATATGGGCGCTACATGGTCGACCCATCATCCTATGTAGCCGGTCCCTCCTTCACTCCGTGGTTGATTTTCAATAAATCATCAATTGATCAGCAATTGATCGAAATTAGGGTTTCGAATCCAAGGTCCATAATTCCAGATTCAAGCACTAATAATTTTATGTTGATCCCATAATCAACATTTTAATTGATTATACTCGGTTCAGTTGCCAATATTTTAAATTAATGATTCATCAAACGAGCAACATTTTCTCAGATGAGCAATATTTGCTCAGACTAAGGAATATAGGTTCAACTATCAATATTCAACAATTGAAAAATATTTGTTCACCTTAACTATCAACATTTGTTCAACAATTGTACCTATGTCTCAACAGACACGTTCAATTCATTGGTCCTAGAACATTTTCAAATCATGTTCAACTCAGCAATACAAAGACTCATCGTCTCATCAAGTGAACAACTGACTAATTAAAATCACGAGACATCAATCGTGTCACATGGGGGATATCAACTAGGGTTTTGGTCTGGCGGTCTAAAACACGTGTTCATACACGATGAGAATGTGAGCAAGTCATGCAAACAGTTAGAGGAGTTAACAAAGTAGTAAGTGGACAATCAACCAAGTCTCCGTACGATGAGCAACTGGTTTTAAAACGATTTCTCACTTCCCCAATCTTTGACTCCAGCAACTGTCACACTTCATGGGATCAAGGTGTCTACAATTCTTGCAGTATAAATAAGTCTCTGAATCATGATTGAAACAACAGACAACAAGAGATTAAGAACTCTACGTCTAAGCAATTACTCTCAACAGAGCAAATTCAATCAATCATAACTTATCTTATTTCTTCACGCAGAATACACAACACACCTACAATTTCGATCACCATTGATCTCACACATTTCTCAGCTTCCCTCCTACAGATCGACCCATCCTCTCTTGTGACCGAATTGACTCTGGAACGACCATTGTCTTGGTTTAGGCCGGAGTCCTATAGATTGATCTCTCTAATTCAAAGCACTCCCTTTTTGCAGTGCATCTGTGTGAGGTTAGACAGTTCGCTCGGTTCAAGGAGTTTCCTCTTCATGGTAGTCTCCTCAATTCCTTAAAAACCAGCGACTCGTTTTGCCCCATCTACAATACGCATGGTAGAAATATCTCCTCAAGAGGTGATATTTCGGGAGACTTTTTAGGGAATATTTGTTTTTGAGAGTAGGACCAATTTTTTTCCTCTTTTTTTGTTTGAGGTGATGACCAAGGGACGAGCCATTTACGCAGTAATACAACCGACCTCACCTGAATATATTGGACATCTCCTCTCTCTTTTTCTTTTCCCTTGTGTATACCGACCGAGCTTTCTCTTTGCTACTTCAAAGGACATCTACTCAGATGAAACAACTAAAAGATGCTAACCATTGATGATATAGCATAGCAAATAAAAAAAATGTTCGATGACTGAAAATTTAAGCATAAGACAACGGGATATTTATTCTAACAACAAATAAATATTTTATTAAGTATCCATGGTCGTGGCGGAACTGAAAATTTAGTGTAGGGGTGGCTTTTGAGCTGGACCATTTGTAGACATCTGGCTTAAGCCTATTAGTTTAGACCTAATTTAATACCTAAAAAAAAGGTGGTTTCGGCTTTTGGGGGTGGCTCAAGCCATGTCAAGACTGGCTGTAGTTCCGCCCCTGTTCATGGTACTTTTATTAACATTATAACGTGCATAATAAAAAATCATTAGACGTTTTATCAGGGGCTAGTCAAACGGGATTTCTATTTGCCACTTCAAAGGACACATCCTCAGATAAAACAACGAAAAGATGCTAACCAGTGATGATATAGCATATCAAATAAAATAATGTTGGATGACTGAAAACTTAGGCATAGGACAATGAGAGATTTATTCTGACAAAGAACAAATGTTTTACTAGGTATTTATGGTACTTTTATAAATCACATAAACTCTTTACAAATTTGATTTTTGTCTCTACAAGTCGTAAAGACTCTATAAAGTACTTTGTGTGAATCACTAGAAATCTCTAGATTTTGAGAGAGTCATCGGGAGTCGCTCAAATAAATCTTTTATGAAAGTCTATGGAAAACCTATTTGGCTACTCCTATTAGGTTATTCATAATTTAAACAAGAGCAAAGAATTAGTTAGTTATTGATGGATTGGAGAATAGTACAATACTGTGTTTTATGGTTAAGTTTTGAAATCGGTAATGTTTTTACTAGTTATTTCTTTCTATTTATTTTTGATGTAATTGATCATGTAACCAAAATTTCATATCAATGAGATTATTAGTTATTTCCTTTTTTCTTCTAAAAAAATAAAATAAAAAATAAGTTTACAGAAGGTGGCGTCCCCGAAAACATAAATCATGATCCCCAAACGACCGTTTTTTTTTTTTTTTTTTTTTTCTTCTTCCTTCCTTCCGGCTATGTGTTGTATGTGCTGTATGTAAAGCGGCTTTATAAATTATGCACCTTTTTTCTTCTACCAGCCCACTGCCTACCACCACTGGTGTATCTTACTGGCGTGAAAAGTCAAAACATGACAACAAAAATGCGTTTATACATACATGCAAACACTTATGCGATTTAATTTTATAATTTTATACGTCATCCCAGACATACACATACGACCAAGCCGGACAGTCCATGGCACAATTCCCAAACATACAATGGGACATGCCTTTCTACAGAGATTCGTTTGAAGATCTAGTTCCAGTCCTCAGGCAACTACCAAACTCATACAATTTTTCTGATATCAACGCCTCCTTTTATATTTCATTTTCCTTTTCATTTGGATATTATTTATTGTTAAATAAGTTTGTTAAAAAAAATATTTTAATTCTTTAGGAAGAGCTAGTTACTCCAGTTTGCGGCGGAGGCTTACTGGTGCATCCTATCTACCAGATAGGGAGTGTACGATGAGTCTCATCGTCGAGCGCTATATAACACCCCCACCACACATCGTAGTCCCGAAACATCAGATTGCATGTTCGCTTCAAGTCAGGAAGAACAAACATTTGCTAGCACTTATAACGCTGGTGTATCGTTGCAGGAAACCCAACACCGTCGTAAGCGTCAGGCCGGAAACCCAAGTACATCGAATGCATATTATGTCCCTGTTGGTGTTGATAGTAACGTTCCTATAGAGCCCGACATGTCAATGGCGCATGCCTCGCCAATCTATAGTGATTTACCAAACTCTAGTGAATTTTTAGGCCCGAGCTTAGGTGGGAGTTGGCAGGGTAGTATTCATGGAGTGATCAGAGAGGTGATGATGGTTCTGATATGGAAGTTATTCCAGAGAGTCGGTTTTTCCATTAATCTAGTAAAACTGGTTAAAATGGTGTTGATTAGCGAGGGTGTAGTACATGTTTGTTATTTTGTTTATGTTTGATATATATTTTGTTTCTCCTAATATAAGTTGGACATCGTATTATCCATATTATGTTTTCTTGATTATTCATGTTTATGTGTCTTTTATAGTATGCTTCAATGACATTTATGAAACAAGCAAACAGTTTTATCGTTATGGCGTTACTGATAAAAATTAAAATGGCAATTTTTATCATAGCTGTAAAATGGAGTCAGCTATCGTTAGATATATGCGACGACGGAGAGAGGCGACATACCCTCTACGGTACCACAATGATAGTCATAGAGATTATGCAATCATGTATCAGGAAGTGTTGTAGGAGGCGCATGATTTGCACCAACCCGAACCAATTCAGGTTTTGAGTCGAAGAACCATTAACAGATGCCGTGTTGATGCAGATGCGAGGATGATGCAGGACTACTTTAACCCCGGTTGCAGATACGGACCTCATCGTTTTAAGGGACGTCACGGTTTTCCCAGAGAACTTTTTCTTAGAATATTGCCAGAAATTTGCTCCCGAGATCCTAATTTTCTACAGCGAAGATATGCTTGTAACATCCCGGGTCACTCTCCTAATATGAAAATGCTCGCCGTCATGAAACACCTAGCAAAGGGGGTATCTCCACTGTTAAATTGTTCCACCCATATTTTCATTAGTACAAGATCTTCGGCGGAATCAAATTCAGACATTGTAGCTTAAGATCTGAGGGGCTAAAGGAAAGCACTAAATTTGAAGTGTGAAATACCTTGGGTAACCCTGCCATTTATAGGTTCCGACTTACAAATTGGTGTGAAAATATTTTTAAACCTTACTGTTCATAAACACCCTTGGATGATTGGGATATACCTATCACCGACACCGCCTAGCATGTTGCATTATTAACACCCGGTCAGAATTAATGACTTGTGTCTAGAACAATGCCATATTGTTCAGTTAACACGCATTAGTTTAGAGTGTGTCGAAGGGAGGACTCATCCCTTAATATCCTATAAAAGGAGTCCTTTGTATAGATAATTACACACCACAAGTCTTAACATCTTATTTAATCTCTATATCTAATCTTTTATTTCTATTCTACAATATGGATCATGCATCAAACCCTCAAGAGCAAAACACATTGATAACGTCGTGGGTCGCAGTAACTACAATTCCATTGTAGAACGAACATATACGTATAAAGATAACTTTTGACAACTGGTACATAACCATTTTTTTTAAACTTTTTGAATCCTGGTCAAAGAACAACAGATGATATAAGACATCATGTTAAAAGAATACCGAGGCATGTTAGGATGTATGCTATCATCCAAGCTAAGCTCCTCAAAAACCTCACATCTGGTTCTAATACAAATAATATCGTAAGTATTTTCTGCGTTCCTTCCTTTTTTGTAAAACATTAGTTTTGAGGATGTAATTAATGGTTTTATTGTTGAGTCCATGTAGGAATGGATGACGAAAGCACGGTTCCGAAAGGAAAATGATATCAGATTTGAGTTTTATGAATGTTACCTTCTTTTGAAGGACGCCGTGGATGACTACAACCCGTTGTCGCTAGCAAGGCGCATGGGGTAATGTAACATCACCGTTCTTATTGATTTTGTGGATATACCTCTTGTAAACCCTCCCGAGAGACCACTCGGCCGCTAGGGACACCTACCAGTTTAAAGGCTTGTTGGGCGTGTATTATTGAACTTTTATATCGGATCGGCGTACGTGTACTAATTTTAAATTAATGAAATAAATTAAATTATGTTTCAAAGCGTTTAAATTCTTACTAGACGTTGTATCCTAAAAATATCTTTGGGGATAAAAAAAAACAGTCATTATTAAAAATTATCCTATTATTTTTTCCTGATTTACTTATTCCGACAAGGTAAACCGTGAATGATAAATCAAGGATGTGATTTAAAGTGTCTGACATGTCGGTGTTTTTTTTTGGGTTTCTCAACCAACTTGCAAAACAATATAAGCCTTACACATCATCGCTACATGAAAGGACGGTTACAGAAGGTCTTTTATAAAAACCATTGTTCGTCCACCAAAATTATAGTGCAAAACATAACATATTCAGATCCATCAAGTTACATCTTCTCCGGTAATATTGTTTCTTCTCGTCACTTCTATCCGGCAAGCACAACACACTTATAATGGCTCGGTATACCGTCGAAGAGGATGTTGCAATCACAAATGCGTGGCAAGTGTTGTCACCCTTCCCGAGGTTGACCATCATTTGGTTCCGGCTAATATGGTTTGGAACCGCATTTTCGAAAATTACACACAACAATTCACAAATATTCATCAAAGAACATCGACAGCTATAAAGGGTAGGCTCGGAGTAATAAAAAAGGGGGTGAGGGTTTACGTACGTTACCAGAAAGAAATTTATATTGCACGGAACCGATCTCCTCTATGGACAGTTGAGAGGCTTGTAAGTAGATAATCTTTTTACTCCGACCACTTGGTCGTATTCTTCACCAAAAAAAACTAACCAACTTATGATTTATTTTTTTTTTTGTAGGAGCGATATGCAAATAGGAAATACACTCGGGATACAGGAAAAGAATTCATGTTTTATCAATGCTACTTAATCACGAAGGCTAACTTCTCGGAACTAAACATGATACAACCACCACCAAATCCCCCTCACGATGGAGAGGAAGATTAAAACAACCGCATCAACGACATCATAGTAATGGTTTTGTGGGTATACCTCTATGTAAACCCTCACGAGACTAAACTCGTCCGTTATGGTCACATAACGGTTTAAAGGCTTGCCGCACATGCTATGTGTTGCCTCGCTTTCGCCAAATTTATCTAAGTTTAGGATTAAATAAGCGTTTACAGATCCGTAATCATTCCATCCATGTATCCCCAAGGTTAGTATCAATTTATTCGTAAAGGTGTATGTTTAACCAACGTTCACTGTGAGAAAGTATACGCAAAGAAATTGTTGTATAACATAAAAGTGTAAACGGGGTGTCATAAAAAAAAGGTCAAACAAATATAAATCTGGGACGCCATTTTGAGTACCGTGGCACGCCATTCCTAATGGCGCTCCGAACTGGTACGCCATTCCTAATGGCGTATGGTGCTTTTTGGATACGTCGTTTCTAATGGCATGTCGGGTTGCTTCCATTTTGCATCCAAGCCAACTGAAACACTTTCTGGGAATCAAGCAAACAGTGGCCAGATTAACGACAGTTTAATAGTGAGAAACTTGGATCTTGAACACCATTGGACTCGGTCTAAGAAACATTAGTAGAGTTTTGAGCAGTCCGATTACTTTTACAAGAATACGCCATATTTGATCCAATTGATGATTTAGAAGGTAGGTAGGGATGTGTATGTCTCTATCTATCCACGTCTACAACAAATCACCGCAAAAGCGAAGTGTGAATCGATCAATCAATAAGAGGCTCTTTTCAGTACAATACAAAAAAAAAAAAAAAAGCTGCAGAGTGTGAATCGCCACAGAAAAGTGGACCGAACAGCATTAAAGGATGCCTAGCCTACTTGTACGTGTCCGATTTTCTTCCAAGTCAATCACGTGATTTCGGTGGAATTGGTGGTTAGAGTGTTCCAAGGTCTCACCATCTTTGGTGTGTGTGGCGTACAGGCAGTGTGCTTACCCTCGGACGTGTTTCCACATTAATTATGCGATTCATCTTTTCTTTTGCCGGCAAAGCCGCGTATTATTCAATTTATTTTTTAATTTTTTTATTCGATGAGAAAGTTAAAACAATACGAAATCGGTGTCCTATGACTAGATGACCGCTACCACGGTGGGATGGCCGACCAAAAAATTGACGTAAAATTAAATTTTGTGTTCACAATTTAGTTCTGCCGTAGGGTGAAAATATTATTTTTCCTGAGACGGCACGAATGTATAATTTTTCCAAACACGACGCGAAAGTATCATTTTTCCAGACAGGCAGGCCATGGTATATTTTTACTTTGCAAATAATTTGGTGGTGATTCAACACCATATGTTGTGTTTTTCATTTTAAAATTAGTTGTTTTTTATACTTAGTAAATCATTTTATTTTTCTTTTAGTTTTTTTCAATTTTTTTTTTTAAGATATGTCTAATTTTAAAAATTATCTTAATTTTTAAGGAGAAAAGATACAAAATTTGGAGAATAATAAAAAAAAAATTGAAAAACAAAAATTTGATATCATTGTTTGTCTTTCATTATTTAGCTAATTTAAAGGGCTTTCCAAATATATAAAATTTATAAAAATACGACTTGTAGTTTGAAAGATACGAGGTTTTTAAATATATAAAAAATACATTTAGTGTTGTGCCCTTTCTTTTTGGTTTATTTACGAAAATATCTAATACCTTATTCCCATTCCTCTTTGGTTTATTTACGAAAATGTCTAAAGGAAAAAATGTAAAATTTGATTTAGAGGGACATCTTAGTCTTTTCCAGGTGTCCGGACCAAAATTCAATCTTTTTTGTGTAATTGAAAAAAATGTCACGCTTCACATTGACACAAAGTCACCGTATATAGAGTCCTCCCTCGCTTCGCTCGGTCGGCCTAATGATATATTTCGATACCAGAAGCACAATCCAATCCTACTACAGATATTGCATCATGAAAAATAACGCGTTTGGTAACGGAAGCGAAGTGCTTTAGTTCTCGAAATCAGAAGCAAAAATTTCACTTTATAACAAATTGATTTTTATTTGCTTCTAGAAATCATTTTAAAATTTAATCGACAAATTAACTTCTAGTTCTTCCAATTCTAGAATACTTGGATAAGTGTTTGGCTCTAGGTTATGGTTTTGGTATCCTGGCTTTCACAACGTTTGGCGAGCTTGGTGAGGAAACAATGGGTTTACTTAAGAAGCTGCATAATCATTTGTCTAGGTTTGATGTTGGTGCCAAGAAATGTAATTTCTTTTTTCACAGATTAGGGATTGTGATTCAGAAAGGTGTTGGAGCCCATCTTGTAGGTAGGATTCCAACTAGTTTCTTGTCGTCTGATGATGTTCTTGACGATTAATTATTTTTAGTATTACCTTAATAATATTCTAGAAATTAAAAAAAAAAAAAAACTTCTTCTCAACTGCTATCCTATAAACTTTTTTCAGTCGCAAATTTCAAGCGCCACAATTCAGAGATTGTCTTATACAATGTCTACTTCCAAAAATCCTTTCATTAGGCTCCTTTCAAATAGTCTTAACACTACAAAAAGAGAATTTTCCACACAACAAGAGTTTTATCCTTTCTGCTGCTGAGTTTCCAAGCCAGAAAATGTTGCAAAGTCCTCGAGCACACCTATTAGACCTTGAAGCATGCATGAATGTTATGCATGGCAGAATATGGGAGAAACATTGTTCTTTACAAAGACTTCTATACTTCGAGTTTTCCATAACGGCCAAAGACGGATAAAGAGCTTTATGAATCAAGTCCTTGAGCAAAACTTCAGTAGGGTTCTGAAAAACCAAGATATACAGACTTTTTATGCTAAATAATACTTCTATACGTCGAGATTTACATAACGGCCGAAGACTGATTAAGAGCTTTATGAATCAAGTCCTTGTGCAAAAATTCAGTAGGGTTCTGAAAACCAAGATATACAGACTTTTTATGCTAAATACTCTGTTGTCTGCCGAACATAAACAACTCCAGGAACAAACTTACAAGCAAAGCTGTGCTAAAAATTTGAAACCAAAATTAGGAAGCTATAGCAGCAAGACGCTACTTAGCTTTGACACTCGTTGCAGTCTCTTACTGAACCACACCACTTGAACAAAGGCGCAGCGTCGAAATGGAATCCTCTCTGTTTATGGGATATAAATGACAACAATTCTCCTAATTATATCACATCGAAAAACACCTCTCCAATTTACTTTTTGTGACTTGTTAGTGGGCGTGACTTCCTTTACTGTAGAAGGTAGCAGAGACTCCTGGAGGCTTGTGGCTCAGCACAAAATAATATTTAGATACAAAACATAACTAAGTATCAAAATTCCTACTCTCACTTACATCTGACAACAACAATAATCGTCTGCACTGAAGTTAGAATTCATTCGTCTCAACCAATTTAAGACCCCAGCTCATGTCCGCACAGTGTCTCACATGAGGAACAATCGCGCCTGTATCGGTCCCTGTTTTTGCTTTGCAGTCGTAAAATGGAGGTGCATGGAAACAAGGATCCATTGACATGTCCCGGAAACAAGGGGGATCAGGAACAGTTTTGTTTTCAGGTTTCGTAAGAATCCATGGCGTCATTCCACCAAGACTTTGCGCCACGTATCCAAATGTCGACCAAGAACTTGTTATCAACTTATCAGTTAAACTCAGTAAGTACATTTCTGCAAACGCTTTTCTGTTATGGTTCTTTTTCTCTGTCTGTTGATATTCTTCATGGCTTGGCTGGTAAACACTGATAACTTCACCATTCACTGCAGGGTATTCCCAATACATGTCTCTTATATTGTCAGAGTAACCAGCACTTAAAGATGTCAATAGAACAGCTTTAGACTTTCGATCTCCAGTGGGGTAAATAACTGGTTCCCGTTTGTTAACTTCTGGAAGTAGTTTCTCTTTCAGCGCACAAGCTAATATTTGATCCAAAACATGTTGAAACGGGCCAGCTCCAGTATCGAAGACCCTGACTTGAATTCCTAGCCTTTCATCTGCATTGGCCAAATAAGCTTGGTAATATCTAGTAATCAATCCCCATACAGGATTTGACGGGTGGAAAAGATATCGACCCAAGTGGTGGAAAACTGTTCCTTTGTCGGGGAAAAGGTTACTCAATTCTTCTTCAAAAGAGTGTACCAAGAAGAGTGATGGAGCGAAGTAGTTATCTGTTTTCATGATCAACCAAGGAACTTTCTGAAGAAGAGCTTGATCTTGATCACAGAAGAAAAGCTTATCATGGTCATCATAATCATGGACCAAATGAAGATACATAAATGGCGGCAATGAGGTTTTTGGCTTGTTTAGGATTTTCTTTTTCACCATATTCCCGTAACACTGTGGAAATTTCTGGTCGTAACTGTCGAACTGATTAAGAGGGAAGTCAAGCGGTAGTAACCATGACATCTCAGGAAATGGTTCACAGAAGAGATCAGCCATGTCTTTACCTCGATCAACAAGTAGAACCCGGTTTGTGAGAAGAGCATATAAAAAAGCTGAAGCTAGTGTCAGTATCCGGTTCCCTAAACCACTAAACGCTACCCATACCAAGTAATTACAATCTGTAGGTTCAATGACATGTCCAGATCTGAGCTTTTCTACTGTTTTGTTGTAAGATTGTGTGTACGGACCACAACGTTTATGAAGAGCTTCATAACTCCTTAATCTGTCAAGAAGATGAGTAGAAGGTTTGTGGGGTGATGTTGTTCGATATAAGGCAGACTCATACCTGCTTCGACAAGATTCTTCATCAAACCCAGCACTAAGAAGTCCACCGAGGAGTTTGTCTTTCTGTTCAGTGACAGGTTTAGTTGAATCACCTTCTGAAACTTCAAGTTGGAAACAAAATCCAAATTAACGACTAAACAAGTGAATGAAGACAAACCAAAACTTACGAATACCATACTTTTGGAAAGTCAAACTAAAACAGTTCATAAATCATAATGAATCTGAAGTTAGCAACACAACGACTGTACCAAGAGGCTGAACAAAATATATCATATGAGCTATTTCAAGCTTAAGTTTCATCTCTATTACTAGGCAATTTCCGGATTGATGTTTACAAGATAAGGGTAGAAAATGTATAATTTATAAGCAACAGCCGACATAATTACACGGAGGAGGAAGAGAAGCGGGCAATGTGGATCTAACCATAACTTCCAAATAGCACACTTTTAGATCAGTCAAACTAAAAACAGTTCATAAATCACAATGAATTTGAAGTTAGTAACACAATGACAGTATCAAAAGGTTGCACGAAGCTAATTTCAATTTCCTCTACTATTCAAATACTCGAGTTCCATTCATATTACAAGGTAATGCCTTCATTGATCTTTTCAATAGAAGTGCACAATGTGGATCTAACCATAACTGAATAGCATCCTTTTAGAAAAGTCGAACTAAAAACAGTTCAGAAATCGTAATGAATTTGAAGTTAGTAACAAAATGACAGTACCAAGAGGTTGCACAAAGCTATTTCAATTTCGTCTACTTTTCAAATACTCGAGTTCCATTCGTATTACAAGGTAATGCCTGCATTGATCTTTCCAATAGAAGCGCAATGCCGATCTAACCACGATATTTGCAAACAATACATCATTCATTCATGAGCTTAACTACGAGCCCAGAGAATCGATTCACATTTTCCGCATAAATGACTTTCCTAATTGATACAACAAAGAATCACCAAATTGATCATGCACTTAACTACGAGCTCGCTAAAATCTCAAAAGAATCACCAGGGTTTACACAAATCCAATTAATGATATAATCCCCGGATGATCGATATTTCTGCATAAATGACTTTCATAATAGATAAAAAGAAAGAATCACCAAAATGATCATTACCATTAATGTCGACAAGATTAAGCAATCTAAACCTAGGGTTTGGATTCAAGTGCATTAAATTAACCTAATTAAGATCATGCAAAATCTCAAGTGAGTAAATGAATTAGTATAAAAATCTCATACCTTTATTAGTAAACACTTCCAATTCCCTTGCTTGTACAAACCCAGAGAACCGTGGGTTACGATAAACCACTGATATCAAAACCAAAACAGGTAATATCATTACTAAGATCCCCATTGATCTCACTTTATTAAACCCATTTTTCTTCTCTCCAAATCTTGAAATTGAATCGGTTTTTGAATCTGGTGATGAGTTTTCAGGTGATAATAATTGCTTTCTTGGTCTCTTCATATCCATTAAATTCAACTCCTCCTCATCTGAGAAGATGATCTCAAATAAATTCAATAGTTTTCTTCTTCAGTACTTGAAGCATTAATAGAATTTCAGGGTTCAAATTAGGACCGCTTTTAGAACAGTCCACCGACACCGATTTCTTGGGTCAAATCAGTACCGGTTCATTTCTAGTTGGGCCTTTAATTTTTATTCCAGTTACGAAAGAACCATTTTTTGGGGAACCCTGATTTTGGGCATACCAAAATCTTTCTAGGCATACAAAGCAATAGTCCTAACTTGGGTGACCTTATAAGGGGTACACTATGGGTAGTTCAATTACCTATATGCCCTTAAATCTTCTAAATTACTAATCTATCCCTAACCCTAATACAAAAACCTAATACCAAAAACACAAAATCAGTTTTTAAGTCTTCTTCTTCCTCCCCTCCTCTGCCTCCCTCACTTTATATCGCATCGCCGTGAAACTGATAATCGTCGATTAAACTCTACTATATAATGGGTCGTCGTAAAATGTAACGCGTTCTAATAGATCAATTGAAGCACCAACTGAAGAACCAATTGAAGAGAACTTCATTGAAGATGAAGATGTAGAACAAAGTGAAATCCAACCACAAATCGAATCGGAAGAACAAAGTGAAGAACCAACACCTGAAATGAGAATAAGAAAGTAAGTTTATACAAACCCATCTCGTAATTTGATGTTTTTGATTGGTATAATAGGTTTAATAGTCAAAAATAAGGGTTTTGCGGCGGTTAAAGGGTAGGGTTCGGTGTATGTGACTTCCCAGATTTGCGCCGAACTGTTCTTGAAACTAAACTCTGAAAATGCATATGAACAGTCGGCTTAAAAGTTTAGATGAGATTTGAGCCGAACTTTGTTAAATAGAAGCCTTGTATTTAGGATCGGCTTATTCGATACAATTAGATTTGAGCCGAACATGTATTTGTAGAATTTCATATATTGTTCAAGTGTATATGCTCGGCGTATCCTATGATATTATTTTGCGCCGAACATATGTTACAATTCCTAAGTATAGATTCGGCTTATTCGATACTATTTGTTTTGAGCCGAATATGTGTTGTTAGAATTCATTATTTTTGCAAGTGTAGAGGTTCGGCTCATTTTATGAAATCATTATGCGACGAATAATTGTTTTAATTCGTAAATATGGATTCGGCTTATTCGATAATAGTAGTTTTGTGCCGAGTATACATGTTCGGCTTGGAAGTATTTTGTGCATATAAGCCGAACTACTCTCTGTAAATGATAATCAAATACATATTTCATATAGTTTGTATTCCTTTGTTGTTCGAAGTATTAGGCTTATAAGTTTTATGCTTATGTCGGAACAATGCAGATAAAAAGAAGAAGAAGATGGAGGTAACACCTTCTACTTCTAAAACTCCCGATCCTCGAGGAGGAGGTAAGAAAAATTGGGAGCGAACCGTAGAGGAACTGACATAGAATAAGTAGATGAACAAGGAAGAGTTGGAAGACAAGAAGAAGGTATTTATGATGATGAAGAAGTTGATGATATTCAAGAAACACAACCCCAAAGAAAACCCGAGAAAGGTAAGAATGTTGCACAACCAGAGTCGAGATAACAAAGTTGCGGAACAACTCTCTGGTTTTCACATTCCTACGAAGATGATGTAATTTCACCTAGATCGGATGGTGAGCCTCATGGTCTTCCTAAGATGGAGGAAATGTGTTGATTGGCTACGCCGAATCTTGGGCAAAAAAGATTTATGAGACTCCTGATCACAACCGTGCAGTCCGAGTATTGAGACACCAGAGGGCAGCGGAATGGAAACTTTCTAAAGAGGTTGATGAGGTGGTTGCTTATGTACAATTCTCTGCTTTATGGCCTGCCATTCAATATGGACATCAAGAATATGATAGTGTGACAGCTCTGTTTTGCCGAGAGATTTTGTCCGAGAGACTTACACGTTTCAATTACCTTTTGGAGAGATGACAATCTCTCCCGATGAAAGCGACTAAGATTACGAGGCTTTAAAGCAAGGGGTAGAAGCGTGGGTGCTGATTATGAGTTGGGAAGAGATGTACAAGTTATTCGAGGAAACTCTTGGTTGGAGTTCATACAAAACTGAGTTGGAGTTGTGTCGATCCTTTAGAGATGTCGATTCCGTTTGCATACCTGGTGGAAGGAATAAGAAGAATAAGAAGATCAAGCTAACTAACTTGAAAAAGGAATTTGAGAACACAAAGGAGAAAGTAAAGCAGGGGGTGTTGGTAATGGACGAGATCAAAGTGAAGCAAGCCGGAACCGCATACTTACTTTATACTCTTGGCAGAGATATCTTTCCTGACCTTACCGGAAACAAGGTAAATGCTAATTATCTCCAATTTGTAAAGAATATTGAAACCGTTAACAAGTATGCTTGGGGAACGGCTTGGGGATTACCCATTTTGGACCAACTTGCGGCCGCCTCTAGGTTGACAAGCACAAACATTGGAGGAAATTTCACTATGCTTCAGGTAATTCTCGAAGTCAAACTTGAAATTTTTTTGGGTCATCAGTGTATGGTTCGACTTATTACCGTGGTCACACATAAGCCGAACCATAAGTTTTCAAAGGTTCGGCTTATAAGCCATCCAATGTTTTAATCCGAACAATGCACTGAGTTTTCAAATTTCTTTATTACTTTGTTGTGTCAAAGCAAACAATGTCTCTTTATTACTGTTTCTATTAATTCAATCATTTTAAGTTAGTTATGTGGTTATTTGAATGTAGGTGTGGGTATATGACCATTTCCCAATTTTGGAATTGCCCAAACTATTTGAAAAGTATGTCGATTGGGTTGATACTGAGCCAACAGCAGCAAGGTACGAGTATGAGGACTCGAAGAAAAGGAACAAAAAACAGTTGGTGGCAAGTTTGAGGGAGAAGTTAGATACAATGAGTGTTGATGACGTCGTTTTTCAACCATATGTGAAGGAAGATGAAGATGATGAAATTGTTGAAGATGAGGATATGCCGGTTGCTATGTACCATGGTCCATTGTTTTATCCCGGTGGTTATGTAATATACGATCCTCGGAGAATACTTCGTCAATTAGGATGCATCCAAAAGGTTCCTTTATTTGACGAGAAATTCATGTTGTTGCCTGTTAAGTGCATATTTTGCATATATTTAGTGTTGAATCCATGCTAGTAGTTGATATATATTCTTGTGAATTATTGTATATTACTCTTGTTTTTCTCTATTTGTGTTTTATTAGGTGAATCGTCCAAAAGAAGTGAATATGCACTTAATTGTGCAAAGAAAGAAGTTAGCTACAAGTGGAGAAGGGCCAAAGACCAAGTGGAACTCGTTCGATCCCAAGAGTTCTTGATATCATCTCGAAGAGAACGAAAAGACGAAGCCAATGGAGAAAGAACGAGGTCATTCCGACATCGTATGAAGATTTTATGGGCATTTGAATAAAGTTAAAGTGCGCGAAGTTGTCGCAGCACATAATTTATAAAGGCACCCCTATTTATGTTAGGGGCTGCCACATTCTTCCTCTTTACCAACTACGTAAACATCAGCAGAGATTCTTGGTTCTCAGTTAAATGATGATAAGCCAAGGTAGGATGATCGTTATGATGGCAGAGAATACTGAGGAGAATTCGTGATGATCATGACTGTGAGAGTTGGCTGTAGCTAGCTTCTGGTGATGCTCGATGTTGCAGAAGTTAGAATAAAGTTGTGGACAGAGTTTATGGTGATGGATTTGAGGACAAGACAGAGACTGGATTTGGCTGTTAACAATGAAGGACGGATGAGGCTAAGTTGAAATTCCAGGGGAAATAGATTCTCACGGAGGCAAGAGGGTCCGAGGATTGTTCGCCGGTAAAAACAAAAATACTGGGAACATTTATTTTCACGGCAACCAGACTGTCCGCAAGTAGATATCCGAACGAAGAAAATTCAGGACTTTTATTTTTCATGGAGACTTATATATCCGCGGGAACGTGGGAGATTACAGTGAGTAGCCAAAGAGTATGCATGTCAGTTCCGCGGAACGGACAAGCCATTGATACTAATGGGCTGGACTATTCGGTATTAGGCGCAGACCACTTGGCTGTTAAGCCATTCCATTCCGTGACCCTCTTTGAGCAGATTTTGGTCGTGAATTGCTTTTGGAAATTCGGACAAATTTGGCAACCTACTTCGCACGGATTCGAGCACGGACACTTCTACAATTTGGAGACATATAAAAGAAGACTTCTTAACCTAAATAGATATCTCTACACATCTCATAATACACTTTTGTTCTTCATAAAATATTTTAGGGTTTACCACTTTAGGGGGAAACAGAGAAACGGTGTAAACATGAGAGGCTAAACTTTATTGATTAAGGATGAATTCAATGTTCTAGCGTGAAGCTTTATTCTTATACAAATTTGTTATGAGTTTTAATCATCTTATCGTTTGTTTTCACTACATCTATGTTTATGAGTGATTCTTAGATTAATTTGGGATGCATACTAGATTAGTCTATTGATTGTTCTATTGCTAGTATTGAGTTAGGAGATAAGTAATCGTCGAATAATTCATACACAAGTAGAAATCGCAAGACCTTGCAGAGGGATTATGTGGAGCAATTGAGAGTGAAGATAACACCAGCAAGTGAACCTTGAGCTAAGAGTTTAACTACTGGGATCAACCTAATTCACAAAGCCTAAGCGTTCTATCGGATTACACCTTGAGTGAGCTACTACTTGGTGGTTCGTTTGGATAGAAACTGATATTGGAGAGCTTCCGTATCCGTGGTATAAGGAGTTTTGGGGATATCACTGAGCTAGTTTCTATTCTACGGTTGGTTATGAATGGTTCTAACGAAGATAGATAAGTATACTAATCCAGTTATCGCTTGGTAACGGCGAAGGATTCCTTGATCATATCTTTCTTTTATTTGTTATTCTTTTTATTTCACTTTAAAACAATCCCCCTTTGTGTTTTTTATTATTTTGCTGAACTAAATAACATATCAATTACACAGCTCTCTGTGGGAACGATCCTTACTACCGCTTTATTACTAGTTAATTAGTGGGAAATATCTTGATTAATTTGTTGTGGTTACGACACGCATCATTGCCAAAGGGTGGTAATGGAACTAAAAGCACCACTTCATCATGGGAACCAAAGTATGATCCCGACCCTACCCTTGAGTATTGGAATAATTTAGATACTAACAAATTAGATTTTACCAAGCTAGTACCTTTAGGTGATGATCCATGTGAAGAGGATCCGGGCTACATGGATTGGTATCACCAGATTTCTCATCCCTTCATTATCAATAAGAAAAGTCAAAAGAAAGCTGATAAGGCGAAGGAGAAGGCAATCAAGATCTCTGCCAAGTGTACTTCCGAAGAAGTAGTGATGGCTTTCAAGATAATGGTAAGAATGATTTCACTTTATACTCTTGCATATATAAGTTCATGGTAAAAATGTCTTCGTACTCACGGTTGGAAGTTGTTGTCAAATGAAAATAGGTTGCTGCGGGTAGGGAGATGTTGAAAAAAATGAAGAATAAACTTGGTTGCAAAACACCTATGACTATTGAAGAACAGAAATACCTCTACAACAAGTGGGATGCAATTATAAACAAAGGACAAGGACCCAAGGAATCCGCACAAAGGCCTACCACTAAGAGGTCTCGACAAGTTGATGAAGGTACAAGCGGAGGTGGTACTAGGGATGATGCGTCGGAAGATGAACGCCAAGGAGGAAGAGTAGGTGGTCGTGGAACTAACAAGAAGGGTCGTCGTTAAGTGCACATTTAAGTTTGCCAAGTTCTTTTTAGTGTTTTCTTAAATATTAAGTACACTTTTATGGTGTTGCAAACACCTTGGCTTTTAGGTGCTGAACTTTGTTTTTAATGGTGCTTGGATTGTGTTATGGACACATTGAATTTCATGTTTTAATCAATAGCGTACCAGTTAATTAGTTACTTATTACCTGGAATTTATGAAGTTCGGCTTATCCTGTAATATGAGTTATGCGCCGAATCTTAAATACTCTTGTTCGGCTTATCCTGTAATGTTAGTTACATGCCGAATCCTCTGTCCTTCAGGTTCGGCTTATTCGATAGTATTAGTTTTGCGCCGAACCTGTAAGATTGAACTATTATGTAAATCATTGTATGGTTCGACTTAGATCTAGAGGAATGGCGAAGATGGAAAGGAAAGAATTTCGAATACAAAGATCACTACTACATTCTTAGAAGGTTTCTCATTACCCGTTTTGGATATTAGAAGAATTCGACTCGAAATTTATTGTAAGACTATTATGTAACGGATGTGTAATCCACATTTTATATGAATTTGAAAAGTCTATTTGGAATGATATAATATTTTTTGTGTTCATGAATCATACAAGGTTCGGCTTATCCTGTAATTTAAGTTATGCGCCGAATGTAGAAATCCAGGGTTCGGCTTGCAGTGAAATAATGTGATAAGCCGAACCTGACAAAAAAACTCTGGTTTTTTTATTTGGTCAGGTTCGGCTTGCAGTGAAATAATATTACAAGCCGAACCTGACAAAAAAACCAGAGTTTTTTTGAATGTCAGGTTTGGCTTTCATCAAAATAATATTACAAGCCGAACCTGACAGAAAAACTCTGGATTTTCATCACTCTGTCGGGTTCGTCTTTCCTTGAACTAATTTTACAAGACGAACCTTCTCCCGTGCTGATGGTTCCAGTTTCCTGAAAACGACACATTCCATAACCAAAAAGTAAATCATTCAAGTATTTCGTTTTGATGGGTACATGTAACTGCAATTCTAGTCAAAATATCATCCTCATCATACACGAAAATCAAAAAACACAAAATACGCGGATAAATCCATGAAACATTTTTATGGAGATCCTAAACGAATCTCATCCTCTTCACTGACCTCTTTCTCATCCTCTTCACTGACCTCGTTCTCATCATCTTCACTGACCTCTTGCTTATCATCTTCATCCTCATCACTCGAAAACATAATTACTTGTCCACTTGGAGGTTGCACATGCAAAGATTTCCAAAGATCCATTTCCGTCGCATAATTTGCACACCAATCCATCGCAAAATTATTTTCAAATCTAGGCCAAAAGGCTGCACTCATCAAGGGTGGTAATGGGTAACCGGGTCTAAGTTTGAGGCCGATAAAATGACAATTTTGAACAAATCCAAGAACAAGTCTTTTATCCTTTACACCATCATTGCAAGGTTTTGTTGGAGGCACGTAAGTAAAGCTACTACCCGTCCATGCGAAACAATGTACGACGCAATCGAATGTCTCCGCTATTAAAAACCCACAAATGGGCATTGCCATCCAATGTTCTTCGGTAATGATAAAATCCCCATGCAAACGACGTTGGAATGCAACGTACTCCACTGCCACCCCTGCATCTTTTCTTGGACCTGTTCTCATCATTGTCTTATAGAATTCTTTGTTTTTACGTAGGTTTTGTAACAATCTTTGCCGAATATAGTTCACTTCATTTTCAGGGGGCACCGGAATATTGCCATCCATAAAAGGACCAAGTTGTTCCGCCGTGACGTAATAACCACAATTTCAATCACCTTGCACGTCGTCCATTGCTATAATATGCTCATGAATTATTGGCGATTTATCTTCCAAGTAGTTATCGTATATAAAATTAATAGGCCTCAAATACTTACCGGACTTATCTCTTTTGGGTCCTCTCATCCTACCAATTTCATGTACGGTCCTTTTATCCTTTATCTTAGTTTGCAAAGGATACATCTTAGCCTTCCCCTTGACATCCTATTTACTATCCTTTGCTTGTGACGGACAATCATTATCATTCACCTCTTTGTTACTTGTTTCCGCTTTTTGAATACTCGGACGACCTCGTTTTTTTGGAACTTTGACTTCTTCCTCCTTCATCAACTTCTCAATTTCCTTCTTTGCCTTTTCATACATTGCACCATGGTAGTCAACGCCGGATGGATCCATTTTATTAGCCAATAGTTCCTTGTTGGCTTGTCTAGTTTGAAAATTATTCATTTTCTTACTCTTCTTACCTTTCGGTTCACTCTTCTCAGATTCCAAAATATTTTCTTGGGTGAAAGGATACATGACCGGCATCATGTTGTCCCATAGGAATTTCTTTTGAGGTCGGGACATATTCCTATACATATCCGCCAACTTTTTCCCATTTGTCGTGTCCCATATCTCTAAATCATCCTCGTCGTCTTCGGTTGGGAGAGGATCGAAGCTTAATTGTTTCCAAAAATGATCAATATCCTCAAATGGTATGACCCCAACCTTGTACCGAAGTAGGTCGTGGCAGCATGGAAGTCCCATATATGTCTTCATTTTACAAACACACTCTTCCTCCAAGTTGGCGCCTAATGTCTTAATCAAATCCACTTCTTCATCAACAAGTCGATGCATAGATGGGAGACTCTATAAGTTAATTGACGTAGCCAATTACTACCATAATGCTTGTGTCTAAGCATAAGGTCATGCTCGAACGCGGCTTTAATTCTCACAACATCACTTTTGAAATATTCATCAATTGCATCAAAAACCGTGACAAAAGTGTCAACACATCCAAAAAGGTTCTTCTTCAACCGATAATGAGCCGACTCTACCATACTTGTGGCTTGGTTGTCGAAGTGTTTGTGACAATTTTGAAACAACTCATGAACCTTTCTTAATTAGGTTCCAACACATCTTTGACCAAGTGAGTAATGACATCGGGGTAGGCGGTCTTTAAAATTTTCTTCATAGACATCCTCGGTGATTGACCATATCAAAGCTTCCCATTCGCGATGGAAAGAAGCCCACAACATCTCATTATGTTCATATGCTTTCAAGAATTCATTCTTTTTCTTTACTCGTATCTCCAACGGTAGTTTAGAAATATTCTCTAATTCTTTCAACTTAAGTGGTTGAATTATCGGTTGGCATTTTTTCCTCACATTGCACCATATGTGAAACATACAAAGAAAATTGAATGCATCCGGAAATACCTTCTTAATAGCATACATCAACGATCAATCTTGTTCGGAAACGAATACTTTAGAAAGAGCACCCTCCCGGAAAATTAACTTCAATTGTTTTAACCCCCAAACATAACTCTCTTTCTTCTCGTTTTTCATGAAACAAAAAGCCATGGTGAACGGTGCCTTTGTCGAAGTATGCCCCACAATGTTCATCAACGACATCTCATATTTATTAGTCTTGTACGTGCAATCCAATATAATAACTTGTGGAAAGCATAGAGCCAATTGGGCGCATTCCGGGTGGGAAAGGAAAAGGTGTGTGACTTGACCGAAGTCATCCAACTTCTTTTGGCAAGCGTAGTTATTCTTCACCCCTAACCACATTACTTGTTGCATCACCATCCTACCTTGCAAATTGAGTCTTCTAATCTTTTGTCTTGCATTGTAGATAGTTTGCATAGTCGACTTGTTATTCTTGTTGTCCGCCTTCAATTTGCTAAGAATCCTAGATGGTGGCAAACGTGCTCGTGTCATTTTATCCACTTCTAGCATCTCGTCGGGTTTGAGTCGCGCTACTTTCGCATGTCCATGAAGGTCTTTGGGACGTGGGTGGTTATGACGACAATCCATATTTTTATTCATTATCCAATATTTATCTTCTTTCTTCATGGTCTTATTCTTGAGGTTGAAAACGATCTTGAAAGGGCAAATTCTTTTCTTCGTCTTCGTCCTATTCTTTCTCCCGGTCTTCCCAACATATACGGTACCATTTTTAACCTTGCTAGCGCCGGTTCCACTACGCTCACAAATCATTTCAAACCGATCCCATCGGCCTTGTTGTCCTTTAACTAGTACACAATTTACCTTCATCGCATGTTCCTCAAGCCAATCAAGAACTTCGAGTTTAGTTTTCCATGTCTACGTTCATTCCAAACAAATAATTTGTAAGAAAAACTTTGGAATATTCGGACAACATTAAGGTAAACAAAAAGTTCTTACATACCAAATCATTTTAGAAGTGATCCTTGGTATCCTCGTGAATCATGTCTACTGGATCAGGTTGATTTTCCATGGGTCCAAGCACGATCTACAAAGAATATCACAAGGTTAATTATCAGAAAAGGAATATAATATAAATGTTCGGTTTATACGATATTCTCAATATGTGCCGAACCACACACAATATTTTAACCCAAAAATTAACAAATTCATGTTCGGCTCATACGATAATGATATTATGTGCCGAACCTTGAACATTTAGAGGTTTCGGCTTATACGCTATTACCAATATATGCCGAACCAATAACAATATTTTACCCAAAAATTAACAAATTCATGTTCGGCTCTTAATATTTTTAATATATAAGCCGAACCATTAATTTTCTTATTCCGGGCAATGCAGGATGTTGTTCGGCTTACTATGAAACTTTCATATAAGCCGAACTAGTGTCTAGCAAAAGGGTGGGAATTGAAAATTATAGGTTCGGCGCATGCGTAAAATGCATTCAGTGAGCCGAACCGTTCATGATTTGGTTGATTCGGCTCATAGATGTGAGCCGAACTCAACTGGTTCGCCGAACCATGAAGCAAAAATCCAAACTTTTGATAATATCTAGCTATAGAAGTGAGATTGAGCATAAGATAGAAGTGTACCCGTGTATTAGAAGCATTGGGTTCCTCATATATGTGCTCATCATCTGGATTTGGCTCATCAAAATCATCATCTTGAGTTTGTGTTTGAGTTTGAGCTTGAGTTTGAGTTTGTGTAAAATCATTCTCATAATCTAAGAAATCAGCCATTTGGGAATCATTGTTGTAGTTGATATGTATTTTCCTAGGTTTTTTATATGAATTATGACCCTCCTCATCCTCCATTGAATCAAGAATTAAAATTTTCTCACTTTCTCTTTCTTTCTCTCCTTCTTAACCAAAACTTTGATTTTTTTCCCCCAAATTTTTCATCTAAACAACCTTATAATTTTGAAAATTATCTTAATCACTAAACAAAATATTTAATCACTAATCCAGATTACTAACACTAATACGTAAAGGGTAGATTTGCCATTAAAAAAATTGGGTTAAGGGGATACCTGATTTTGCTATTTCACAACCCTTTTTGTCTTTATTGAGTATGCCTAGAAAGATTTCAGTATGCCTAAAATCGGCGTTCTTTTTGGGGACCATGGTTTTTTTGGAACACGCAATTGGGGGATATAGAAATTAATTGGGGGATATGAATTACTTCCCCCAACCCATGGTGTGTGCTAAGGGGTGACTTTTGGGGGCGAAAATACTAAAATACCCTTCCCACAAAATAAAAATCAAAAAACAAAATCATATCCCCCATTTCCATCTCCACTTCTTATTAATCTTATTTAGGGGTGGAGCTTTGAAACCCAAATATTTCCCATTCCCTTTCAAATTCTAAACTCTCCCCACTCTATATCAAATTCTCTTCTCCTCACTTTGGAAACCAATTTTTTTATTCGGAAGTGATGAAGATCATCTTTGAAAGTGATGATGACCTTTCAAATTCTAAACTCTCCCACTATATATCAAATTCTCTTCTCCTCACTTTGGAAACCAATTTTTTTTTATTCGGAAGTGATGAAGATCATCTTTGAAAGTGATGATGACCATGCAGGAATTGATGAAGACCATGCCGTATCATGTTCGGATATGGTCTTCATCAATTCCGGCATGGTCTTCATCACTTCCGTTTTGAATTTTTTATGGTATTAATCACCCACTTCCAGGCATAGAAAATAAAGCAACATGGTATGCTTGGGAAAACAATACCGGCATGGTCTTCATATCAACCGACCATGCCGGCGGTGGATCGATTAATACCAGAAAAATTCAAAACGGAAGTGATGAAGACCATGCCGAATTGATGAAGACCATATGCCGGAACATGATACCGGCATGCTCGAGAATTTCCTATCAATGCCGGTAGTCAAGTGAAAAAAAAATCAACATTCGGATACTTTTCATCCTGTTACGGCATAGAAATTTAAGCAAAATACTATCTTAGGAACATGTACCGGCATGCTCGAAAACTAGATTACCATGCCGGTACCTGTTCAAAACCAGAAAAAAAAATCAACATTCTGAAGATCAAAATCAATTTATGAATATTTCCAACAATTGCCCGCATGGGTTTTTGGTTGAATACCATGCCGACACCAAGCTTTTTCAGCTGCAACAATGGTGGATTCAAAGAAAAAAAATCAATTTTTCAACCTCTTATTAGCGGTAATTCTCTCATCACAATCATCTTTCATTTTCAAAAAAAAAATTCCACTCAATTGTGAGTTGTTATCATTAATCGAAGATTGAAGATATGATTGTTGTTGTAATTGAGCTAAAGATTCAGCAACTGCAAGTCTCTCATCACAATCATCTTCCATTTTCAAAAAAAAAAAAAATTCTACTCAAAATTTTTTTCCCTCATTCTACTCTCATCTAACCCACACAAATTCAAATAAACATAAATACACAAATTATATCCCCCAAATCATTAATATTTTACTAATCAGGATTAATTACTAATTATGATTAGGGAGGGTTAGATTAGGAATTAATAATTTAATTATATAAGGGGTAACCCAGCTAGGATATTTGGATCCCTATTATGTCATTTAGCTATATCCCCCAATTAGTTTCCATATCCCCCAATTACGCGTTCTTTTTTTGGGGGGGGACCGTGGTTCTATTTTTAGTAAGACATTTAGAAGTAAATCTAGGTCACCCCTTATCTAGATATTTCTATTAATACCTAAATTACCCTCCTGATTAATTTTGGGTAATGATTAGTTAGTGTTAATAATAGTTAGTTAATGATTAGTGAAATGATTAAAGTTAAAGATAATTAGTGAGATTAAAAAATCAGATGGGTTTTTTTATAAAAGAAGTAGAATTATTGAGAGAGTAAAGTTAGAGAAGATGAAGAAGTAAAACATGGATTTTACCAACCACAACTGGAGGAAGAGTATTTGGGTACCCAGGTATGCTTCAAACTTAGATAATGTTGGTTGAATTAATCCAAAATTTCAAAAAAATGTAAATTTTTTAAGTAGATTTGGGCTTGTTCGGTTACCTTATGTGAAGAACAGTAACCGAACACATCTGAAAGTGTAGTTCGGTTACTTTTTCCAAACACGCAGTTCTTTTGAACTCGCTCTTAATGGAGGTTTTTAGTCGTTCGGTTAACACGCAGGTTACCGAACTTTGTTTATAGGATTTACAGGTTAATGTTCGGTTTGTCCGCAATGTTGCCGAACTTTAGGGTCAAGAAGTTCGGTTGGTTCGCAACCTATATGTAACCGAACTTCGCGTTGATTAAGATTTTATCAAGTGTAAAAAGTTCGGTTGTTTCGCAAACTTCATACCAACCAATATCTAACCGAACTACACACAATTAGTTAAGAGTTCGGTTTGTCAAGGGTTTTGCGAACAAACCGAACATAGTGGGACAAGTTCGGTTAAATTGAAACTCAACAGGTGGGCAAAATAGCACAGTTTGGTTACATTGGATTTTTTTTTTTTTTTTTTTTTTTTGTAATATTGGTAAAGTTCGGTAAGAAAATAGCTTTAGCCTTCTTTGCGAACCAACCGAACATAGTGGGCAAAGTTCGGTTAAATCAAAAATCAACATAGTGGGAAAAATAACACAGTTCGGTTACATTTGATTTTTTTTTTTTTTTTTTGTAATATTGGTAAAGTTCGGTTAGAAAATAGTTTTATCCTTCTTTGCGAACCAACCGAACATGGTGGGCAAAATTCGGTTAAATCAAAAATCAACATAGTGGGAAAAATATCACAGTTCGGTTACATTTGACCTTTTTTTTTTTTTTTTTTTTTTAATATTGGTGAAGTTCGGTTAGAAAATAGTTTTAGCCTTCTTTGCGAACCAATCGAACTCTGAGTTCGGTTAAGACAAAATTAATTCGTGATAACCGAAGTGTTCTTCGTGTTCTTGGTTTCCGAATGTTCGGTTAGCAAACTAGTTATTTTTTAAACTATTCCTTAACCGAACATGCCACTGTAACTTCCATTTAAACCATATTTTGATGACTACTACTCAAAATTTCAATCAAAAACGAATTAGAAATAATGGGTTTGTGGGAAAATACTTATGGATAGGTTTGTTTATAAAAGATTGATTAATCGACGATGAAAATTCAATGAATCGACCAGGCTAAAAATTTGATGATTTTGATTAGATTTGTATATGATCAGGGTTAGATGATCATAAATTGATGAAGAAGAGAAGAAGGAAAATTGTAGAATAGAGGAAGAAGAAGTTGTAGATTAATTATTATAATTTTAATTAGGTAAAAGGGTAAATATGTTAATGATTTAAATTAAGTCATATATATAGAGGTGGGGGTGGTAGTGGTGGGCGGAGGCAGGGGCGGATCTAAGAACAGGCTTTACCTGGCTCAAGCCACCCCCAAAATTGCAAAACCATCTTTTTTTACTACCTGTTTCCATTGGACTTAGTAACTATGTCCTCAAATTAGGCTTAAGCCAGGGCTAAAAAACATCCAAGCCTCCCCTTCACTTGGTTCCTAGTTCCGCCACTGGGGGAGGTGGTTATATATATATATATATGGTTATTAGGTTAGTTTTGAATTAATTAGGTTAAGGATAGGTTAGTCATTTCCACACTTTAGGACACCCTTTATAACTATAGGGAAGGTGGCTTAATAAGACGATGGT
Organism: Papaver armeniacum; assembly: GCA_023531295.1. Classification (NCBI taxonomy): domain Eukaryota; kingdom Viridiplantae; phylum Streptophyta; class Magnoliopsida; order Ranunculales; family Papaveraceae; genus Papaver; species Papaver armeniacum. The sequence goes on along the minus strand of JAJJWW010009657.1, from coordinate 456,108 downwards.
CCCCAAAAAAAATCATGGTCCCCAACAAATGGTTCTTACGAAACAATAATAGATTTCAGGGTTCAGAACCTAAAACTCACAAACTGAAAACGTCTGAAGACTCTGAACCCTGAAAGGGAGAAAGAAAGTAAGGAGAGGAGGAGGATGTCGTTCATGAAAGGAGATTTGCTTACAAAGACAAGGAAACTCGTGAAGGGACTCGCGAAAGCAAAACCATTATGGTTAAAAGCCATGGAAGAGTATGTGAACTCTCTCATTTCTACGAATCATCTTCAATTTTTTAGGATTTTTTTTTTGTTTAATTGAAAATCATTTAGGTTCAAGCAAATGAAGTTTAACTTGTTCATCTGGGTTCTTCAATTGAATACTCATTAGGGCAGATTTAAATATATGAATCCACCTTTTAGTTAAACCTTACTGAAATTAGGAACCCCAAAATTGGTTGTTCAGAAGCCTAAACTTCAATTTTATTTGAAATTCAAAAAACCTAGATTGGAATATGGAAGAAACGAGTACCTTGAGTGTAGAAATGGCTGATGAGTGACTTTTTAAGTGCAATGCTTGAATCATAAGCTCCAATGTCCTGAAGTGGGATTCTGAAAACCCCCAAAACTTGTAATCTCTGCTTTTGATCACTACATATACCACCTGACAGCTGAATTCCCCTAGGCTCCAGTTTGTTGCTTAGGACAGCTGAAGTGGAATTGCGAAACATTATTATGACTATTAAAAAATCATAGGTTACTGTTGGTGTTGGACCAATTACATAAGGTCACTTTGACAACATTATGACTGGAACTTATAATGTTTTGAATGGCGGAAAGAATCCAGTGCCATATTCAACTAACACTAATCCAAAACCAAATGAATAAACTACAATAAGCAATGGATTTGGTCTAGGATATGACTGGTAGAGTAAGCAATGTTCAGTTTCATTTTCTCAGTTTATGTTTCTCCTTCATTCTTTATGTCAAATTCTGCTCTTGTAGTGTAAATTTTTTATCTTTTTTATAAAACTGAGATTCATTTCTCTGTCCCATCCCCCATTATAATTGTTGCTTCTGGATTTGAGTTTTCAATCAGTTCAAATTTCAGCCCAAGTTTTTAGTGGGATTTCGTCAATTAGGTTGATGCAGCTTTGTTGATTCGAATTCTAAAGCATCAAAAGTAACACCGACACCGTGGTTTCTTATAATTTCCTAAGTTATTGTTTCAATTTCGGCAACCTGAATTCTTTAAATCATTTATATTGATGTTGGTATAGATTGGCATATATGAATTAGTTCTGTAAATGTGCATGGAAATTAGGGGGATTGACGACACAATATATTTAGTAATATCTGGAATTAAGAATAGAACGGCTAAACTGAGAACCCATTTTAAGTAAATTAAATATGTTATTGTCATCTTAGCATTTTTGTTATTGAAAGCCCTCAAGTTCTGGTCTTACAGCTTTAAGAACAGCTTCTTGATCATTTTGTGAAGGAGTTTCAGAGTTCGAACAATCCCGAGGGAACTCCGTGTCTTTGAAAATCTCGATCCCTAACTCTGACTTTACAACCCAAATTGCTGAATGCAGTGGTAGACGGAGTTGGATTAATAAAATTGACATTAGTACCATCGATGAACAAGCCAACTGGTTCTTACTTTCCTGTCCCCTGGTTTCTTGTCCGCCTCACTCTCACTCTCACTCTCACTCTCTCTGCCTTAGATATTCTCTTTAGAAATGAAGTGATTTTATCGTTTGGCTATTAGAAATTTGTTAGACAAGATGAAAAGGGTAAGGGTTTGAATACATATCAGATTCAAAAGATATTGCTGAAAAACTCTGAGTTGTTGATGACTAAAAGTTTAGGGGTGAACTGGTAGTTTCTAACGATGTTTCGCATTTTCGTGTATGATGTAGAAATCCACCTGTTACATTTCCTCGAACTAATGGGAAATCTGAAAGGATTTCTCTCCCCGAGGATGTATATGTGAAAAAGTTCTTTCAAAAGCATCCAGACTCGTTACATGAAGATCCAATCAGGTATCGTCTCCTCAATTTCGAGATTCTACTTTGTAAAGTTCTTTTTGAATATTTGTTATCTATCGTAATAGTTACTATAAGGCTTTGATAGTTGACTTATTTCAGTATCTGAAAATAACTGTGATAAATAATACCATCACTATACATTGGACACATGATTGATAGGCTCTTTGATTATCTTATGGAGATTTTTGCACATTAGGTTTGGATCCTAACACTACTTGAGTTACTAGCCGCTTGTGTGAATCCTAACATTGTTTTGAATTCCTAGCTCTACGTTACAGCACAAAGTTAAGTCTTGTAGTATAATGGTGTAGTGTTCAACATTACTGTTTGAACTTTGAATCTTTCCAAACCTGTGTATATTCAATTACATTCTGCTTAAGATTTAAGGTGATATTCACCGTTTGTTTTGGTATGAGAAGTGTGTCATTTGGTAGCTGCTGTGCTAAAATAGTGATTCATGCTTGGTAGATAGAGAAAGAGGAGATTCTTTTTCTTGTGTTTGAGATTGTTTTGGGTAGAAAAATCACGTATCTCTATGCTCTCTGATTTATTTGCGCTAATGGTCCACCAGGTTCAGTGGTACTGATCCCCCTCCAGCTCGTATTTTCGGTTGGAGGGTTCTTGAACTGAAAGAGCAGGGAGTTAATGAAGAGGAAGCCATGGCTGTAGCTGATGTATGTACTCTGTCTCTCTAAACAAATTCTGTCAATTTTGCCCTATCTACAATAAATTTGTCATGTTCTGGTGTGTAGATGGAATATCAGCAAAAGAGGAAGGCAAGGAAGGCTGCTTACAAAAGGCTGAAGGAAATTGCACGGCTGCAAGGGGAAAAGCCACCGCCAAACCCATATCCAAGTGCCATTAAGGAGATACAGGCCGAAGAAAGGAAGTACGTGATGGAGCGTTTCAATGATCCAAGCATATTGGAAATTGTGCAGAGGCTGAAAGAGGAGAGGTTTGCTTTCATGCAAGAAAGAAGAAAAGCAGGTGGTTGGTGATCTATCCCTCGAAGATTGTTACCTGACAACTACAACCATAAGTTATATTTGCTGATACTCAATACGCCATTTGCCTGCCAAATAAGATTGTCAATCACGAGGAGAACTATATGAACCTTTTTGGAATAGAGCCTCTTGTTTGAGTACTTGTAGACACTTCGAAAACTACAAATTAGAATGTAGGTGTTTAGTTTGGTTTTTCCCTTTCGCCAAATGTAGCCCTTTTGTTGGATGAAAAATGAGAATGTTTAGTGTTTGGGTTGTGTGTTCATAAATCATGCTTAAAGTTCCTTCCCTTATTTAGTTAGCAACCTCACTCATGTGTACTGCCTGGGGTTTTAAGTGGGTTGAAGCATTTTATTTTTGTTGGCTGGAGTTTTTTTTTCTTCTGTTCTGTGGGTGTATCTCTGCTCAGGAATTTTTCTTTTATTCTGTGATTTTAGTTGCTCTAATTAAATCCTTGTTCACTTTAGTTGTTTATAATGAAGCTTTTTTTTTTTTGATATCCATGGCATGATTTTTTTAGTACAGCTGATAGTGCAAATGCTTATGAGCAACATTTAGCCGGAATAAGTGGAAATGTATCGCCTTATATGGATGTTCCAGATGCATGTGAAGCAAAACAACCAACCCACCATGATTGAATGTATCATTTCAAGCAACTTCACATCTAAACTTCAACGAGACAGCACTGTGCGTTTTGATTAGGAACTTGGATTTTGGTCAGAATTTGTGCAATGGTTCAACCTAAATGGCAAAATTTCCCAACTTCAAAAAATAAGAAATTTACAAAGAACCCCATTTCCCAATAGACTTTCAAATTAAAGGAGAACCTTGAATGCAACTGTTAACATTTCATAACATTATGCTTTTAAGTAGTAGGCCCAGGTGCCCTCGACTGAAACAAGCCCATGTTTACTATGTTTCTTAATCTATATATAATAAGAAGGGTAAATTGGAATCTTTGCCGGTTCCAATCAATTCTTCCTCCCCTCTGACAAGATAATGTGGTAACCATGCCTGCAAAGGTGCAGAATTATTAGTTGAGAACATACTAAGAGAGGGAAAAAGAACCAAAATGCTAGATGAGACCGACATGTTTCAGTCCAAAATGCTTTCGAAAGTTGAAAACACATTAAATAATGGAACAAAAACAATGCTGCCAAGCTGATAATGCATGCACAAGTTAAAGGTAAATCTTCGTAATGTATATGTCAAAGAAATGGAAAACAAAACAAAGAGTATAAGGATACTGTTTTAAGAACATGCCTACTTCATTTTGTTTCTTATTGAATACAACCTAGAACCTATATTGTCACCAAATGTCAGGAATTTGTTCTATATAAGCAACACAATTAGAATCTTAAGTAGTCTTCAAATAGACTGAAAGAAAATGGTCAAAGAGGAATTCAATTCCAAGGTTGAATAAGAGAGACTAGCATATAGCTTGAAACATATGCCACACACGCTCACCAGGTTTCTATTTTCCTACTTCAACTTGTTACCCAAACTTTGGGTTGATGAGTAATCAAATCTCTACATAGTTGATTTTAACAAGTACCGACATGAGCAAAAGAATCAAATTCAGAAATAGTGGAGCCAGCATGGTTCCCTTCGTTATTTCCAAAAGTAAAAGCTTCAGATTTCATGGAGGGTTCTGAATGTCTTATAATAAACCTATGAACAAAAAAGCATCTCTTCTGAATATGTCACCTTTCAAGGTAATCCGTGTTTTCAGAACATGGGCATTGAAATGCTTGCTTCATCATTTTGTTCCCTACTGAATACAACCTACAACCTATTTATACCTTTATCTTGGCCACCAAATGTCAGGAATTTACTCTATACAGGCAACACAATTAGAATCTCAGACCAAAAGAAAAATGGTCAAAGAGGAATTCACTTCTGAGGTAGAATAAGAGAACTAGCATATACTTACGTTGATTTGAATGGTGCACTGGTAGCTCCAACTACAGTGTTGAAAGCAACTTCCTGAAATGGTCCAGCCATTTTTCCTCTAGGAAACCACCCAAGATCCCCTCCTTTCTTAGCTGATGGGCACTCTGAATATTCGGCAGCAACCTACACAAGCCAAAGTTTAACTCAGAGGGTATCAAAATAGACTTTCTCTTGATGTTGGATTCAGAAAGAAGAGTGTCATCATAATTGAGTTTTAAAAACATTTTCTTTCTCTGAGAAAGGGAGCTAAAGTACATCTCATGTGCAAGTTTATGCTGAGTTTCATAAATCACGAGCAGAATTCAGACTTGACTGGGAACATTCAAATATTCTTGAAAATTAAAATCAAGCAAAAAGTAGATTCGGGTATTCCAAGGTTGAAACATATGCCACACGCTCACCATGTTTCTATTTTCCTAATTCAACTTGTTAACCAAATTTTGGGATGACGAGCTACCATATCTCTACATAATAGACTTTAAAAGGTATTGACAGAAGCAAAACAATCAAGTTTGGCAATGGTGGAGTCAGCATGATTCTCTTCTTTAATAAAAGTTTAAATTTTTCATGGAGGTTTCTGAATGACTTATGTCAAATCTATTAACAAAAGATCATCTCTTCTGATTTTCTGGAAAGAAATTCACCTTTGCAAACTCTGCTGGGGGAACTTTATCTCCATTGCTTAACCAACCTTCATCTAGCTTCTTGTAAGCTTCATTGATCTTACCTTGCTTCTCGCACAGGATATGCCTTGCTGCAAAATGCAAAGAGAATAAGAACACTAAATGAGGTAATTGATAATCGAAGTACAAAATACAGTTAAAATGCAATCAGAATCTAAGCATTAAAGATTGATCTGCACCCGGAGGTCTTAGTTCTTATCCTTAGACATCTAACAATGTGAGATATACTCAAGAGAAAACTAACTTTCCGCGTACACGGAGATACAGATTTTCCATTTCTCTGAGTGCAATCTCTTCATTTCAAATGTATAGAAGAGGATAATAACCAGGGTATTTGAAAAAATAAAAATAAAGTTAATGTCTTTAACTCTAAAGAACATAAGGGGATGCTAGGAAGTGACTCAATCTTCCGCGGGAAGCCTCTAAACACCATTCCACACAATACCAGTGCTTCAACAGAAGCATTCATAAGCATGAATTTAGAAAATCAGCAATACATTTAGCAAGTGATATTAAAGAGATATCAATACTTCATAGCCACCAAAAATAAAAAGCAAATTACAATAGTCAACCAAATGAAGCATCTCATAAAATTATCAGTTTGACCATAAACAAAACCTCCATCCTGTCTTAAGTCCTAATCATGCCGAGAACGATAAGAAAACATCTTCAATAAATTCAGAAAACAAAGTGGAGCAAAGGCGAGAATAAAATACCTTTGACGTATGTGCAGGTACCAAGCCCATCTGCAGCTTTTCCAGATTTTCCTTTACCCTTTGCAGCAGGCTCGTCTCCTCCACCGCCAGCTGCCTTTCCCTTACCTTTCCCAGCTGCCTCTTTGCCTTTCCCCATAACCTTCCAAACCCATAGAAAATAAACATCACAAACCAATATCACACAAAGCAATCAAAACAGAATAATGGTTGCAAATAATCACAAAGAATACCCTACCAACAAACAAGAACGACACACAATCGACATTGTACAGAATTTCATTTGGTAGCAAACAAGTTCGATCCCAAAACACATTTACATAATGTTCAGAAGTAAATGCATCACAACATTGTCTGCAAAAGCTAAAAGGAATATCCACATTGATGTATAAAATAGAAAACTTTCAGCTACATGAATAAACACTACTTAAACCAAATTCGGACATCCAAAAAGAAATACTCATAAACCAATACTCTCCAAAGTTGTTGTTGGACAATCCGTTGTGGTAGAGTGTCATCTAGGAACCGAATAGAATAATTTCTGTCTTAGTCGGTCTTTTATGAGTACGAATGCGTTATCAGGACCTTCAATCTTATCTCGGTAGCTAAACTGTTCAATCCTAAAACATGATGTTCAGAAGTAAAATTCAACCCAACAATGTCTGTTGAAGGATAAAAAGAATACGCGCCTCAGTTTATAGAAAATAGCACACCCTGAGCTATATGGAATAACCACTATCTCAACTGAAACGAAATATACTAACATCCGAAAACAAAAATATTCATGATCGAATTAATAAATTACTCAGGACTAGCAGAAATCACACAAAATCCAACAGAATATGGAAAAATTACTAATGAAAACCTAATTCAAGAATGGAACATCCAAAACAAATAAACTAAAAGTATAAATCCAATCCGTAAGAATTAAAGACTGAAATAAAAACCCTAACCTTAGATTTCGATCAACAATCTCCAAACCCCAGTGAGAAACGTATGATATTCTTCCTCCACTATGCCTGCTCTCAGTCAGTATTTTATTTATCTCTCGAGTCTTTTTGGTCCCTTGATAAAAGAGGAGAGAAAAGGTAAAACCGTAAAAGGGTCAACTCCGTTTTGTGTTCTAACTTCTAAGCCCAGCATTTCTTTTTATATATTAGTTTAAGCCCAGTAATAAGAACCATGTTTTCGGGCGTACCTAAATTTTTTAGGGCATACTATATAGACAAAAATGAGTTATTAGATAGTAATCTTAAAAGCCCCTTATCCATATGTTTTGCAGTAACTTTTGATAAAGCACAAGTAAAATGTTATGAATACGGTGAGTCAGATCAAATGTAGTAACGTTGAATAAGCAACAACCAATTGTAATCTGTTGTAGTTCAGGCCCAAGACCTACTGTTCAAGTTGCTTGGAAGAAACCAAACAATGACACAAGAATTTATATATAAAAAATTATCATTAACTTTTATTGATAGTTTAAAATAGACCTTATACAAATGTTGATATTAATCAACAACGTGATTAATTCTATTTTAATCAAACTATCTTTTTGTAGGTTCGTGAACTCACATGATTTTCGATTTCAAGAACTTTGGAATTCAGTTAGGTTTGTGAACTCAAATGATTTTTCAAGTTCAGGAACCCTGGAATTCAGTTAGGTTCGTGAAATGACCAACGTAAGTTCAGTAACTCAAATGATTCCCAAGTTTAGGGACATTGGACATTGAATAGGTTCGTGAACTTTGGAATTCAAGTAGGTTAGCGAACTCGAATGCACAAAGTTCTATGAACATCACTCATTTGGTTCATTGTTTCAAAAAGCTTTCAAGTCAAGACTCGAAATCGGAATATCACTATGTATTTGTTAGTGGCTTAGCTATATGATCATTTGCTACCTCGACTTTGCTATAATAAATAGTTAGATAGATAGAACAAAAAAGAGTATAAAAGGAACAACCAGACTTCGTTACTAATCTTGATGTAGTTCTTCGAATTGATGTTTTCGTCTGATCTTCAATCTTCCAAGTCTACTACCTATTCTAATCCAAGCCGAAGAAGACTTTAATAATAAGCTAAATCAAGAAATAGTTTTGACAACTAAATTTGACAAGAGACTTGCCATACCCATGCCTGCGTGTTCAACCGAGCATTCACTTTAACAAGTCCCTTATTTTTTCAAAGGATTGTCTTAGGTTAAAACTAAAAAGTTGGTGGTGTACTTAGTACCCTTTTTTTTTCTTTTAAAATTTCATTTTGCAACTTCTCCTACTATTATACGTGCAACATATACTTGTTTTTTTTTTTTTAAATATATCCTGAAAAATAGTAAATGTAATTATGGATTAAACTTATAATTTTGAAAAATAATGTTGAATCCGAAATAAAAATCAATGTATAAAAGATGACGTCTATCGTTATTAGTGTATGAACTTAGACAATAACGAATTCAGGAAAAAAAATCGATTATTCCCCGAACTTAATCGACTGTAGCATTCGATGCACTTAAAAATTAAATCTAAATTCCCGAAAAACATAAAATCAAAGAACAAGCTTAATACATCTAATCAAACTAAAATTAATTGATAAGTTTAAAAGAAAAAAGGTGATAAAAAGATTTAAGAAAAAACTTGTACAAACACTCAAATAAATTGATCACTTCATTATTTTTTTTAAAAACTCCCGATTTTAACTACTTTTGTGGTTCCTTATCATAGAAAATTGTATAAGATATTTTGAATTTAAAAGTATTTCCTTCTTTAAAGTTGAAGAATGTTATTCTCTGTCGGTAATCTGATATTTTCCTTAATAAATCTAATTTAATATCCCAGGACCATTAACTTATCGAAAATTCTATTATATTTACTAGTCGTTGGCGACCATAGGATAACCTTGCACAATCATTTTATTTGTTAAATTGAATATTTAATAAACACATTAATTGTTGTATTAGAAGTGACTCATGTGTGAATCCATTTGGATCACCCGAGTTGTCATCTGAATTAACAATCGAAAGATTAACAAAGAAAAAAGAATGCTTATCTTGAAAAGGCAACAATACAAGTTCTGAGAGTAATCCAAACATATTTTTTTTACATAGACGACATGTGTAAAAACTCCATTATAGGTTTTCTAACACCTGACTACAGATTCAGTCAGACAACAGAGGACCTTGATGACTCCAACAAAATAGAAGAACATATGGCTCCATTAACCATTGAGAGAAAAATTCATACGGGTTTTAGAAATTTCTCCGTCCATTTTCTTCAATCGTTTATTTTCTACATGCATGAATATGATATGGCCATGGATTGGCTGAAGAAGAGTATAAAAAACTCAGATGTAACTGTTGTGGGGTTTGATGCTAATATGGTTTCCTGGCAATAGTGTATACGGCAGTTCCGGATGAATCAAACTCTCCATCACCATAAGAAATCCTAATATCATCACCATCATCATCGGGGTTGATGAAACAAACACCATTCTCTTCATTGAAGGATCTAATAGTACCAGTTTGTTTAGCATCTCCCACAGAAAAATCTTTAACGCCATTTGATTTTAGATCTTCAAAGGACAATCCTAAAAAAATCCAAATTACAAGTTATTTATGTTTCTGCTATTGATATGTAAATGTTTCTGCTACTGATATGTAAAAATTGAAAGAGAGATACTAAGTCTGAAAGAAAATGATTTATCTCTCTTGTTTCAGCTTTTTATTTTGGATTATGTTGCGGAGAGAATGAGTGGACTGGCATCGGAGTAACGAGTTAAAGTGTGTTTTCTTACACCCTTGTAGACTCCGCACAAATACTAGTGGGGGTGATTATTACCCACATCAGGTCTTGTCTTGATCATGAAGATGATTTTTATCGAATTCTAATTAGAGAACAATTTATTGTTTTTCATAATATGGTGCTTCTTGGCAATAATACTACCACGACAAGTCTACAAGAATTACTGTTTAAAATGGGGTCGGTCTTTGCGACTACGAGTGGGTCTTCAAACCTAGTGAGATCAAGATTTGGAAGAAAAGATGGTCTCGATGAGACTATTTTGACAATAAGTAAAAGCAATGAGAATAAAGTTGAGGCAATTATATTACTAAGTGGCAATGACCGAGGATTGGGAAGTGCCAATTTCAATGTGTGATCTGCCAAAGAGATCCTAAAGCCATTGTTGTTGCTTATGTAGCTTCACGAATTAATTAGGGTTATCTAGCTCAGAAAAGTAGATGGGTGGGTACAGATGTTGTGAAGTTCCATTGGACTCCGAGCAAAAGTTTTTTTTTTTTTTAATTGTCTTTAGTATTGTTAGTTAGTCATCAAAATTCAAATAATGGTCTGGATAAATGTGTAATACTGTTGTTGTATTATTTGAGTTTTATTTGAATTAGTCTTGCATGTGATTGCTTTTGAATGGACTCGTTGTTTAATTACTACTCCTACGTTATATATGAAATCTTGTTTTAGTTATATAAAGACGATTTATCATTTTTCCGAAATAACGGGGGTTTACTTAATAAATACTTTTAGTGATTTCTTAAACTTTAATAGATTTACAAAGTATTGTGTTATTGGTTGTATACTTTTAAAGTCTCTTTCAAAGTTTATGTTATTGGTTATAGATTGTAAAAAGGTCTTCTAAAAGTTTGTGTTATTCGTTGTAAACTTAAAAATTCAAAGACTTTGCATACTTACCTATTTTCAAGACTTAGAGTGACTTTTGTATAAATTTTCCTCGATCAAAATCTTGCAAAATATGCATGATTTTGGAAGGCTTCCAAAATATTCAATTTTTTTTTATTGTACTTCATAAATATACAATCTATAATAACATGTATCATAGATGCATATAAATTATATGATATGATTAAGATGACACATTTAGGAGATACTCTCACAAATTGGGGGATACTCAAGAACAAGAAAAAAGAACTTATGAAGTAATTTGAAGAACCCGTTATCCAAATAATTTTTATAATGGCTAAATTAACCTTAAGTATCACCATTATGTATTCGACAATTTTGACTAAAAAACAACCAAATATCCCATACATTTCAACCAAGAAATTACTGAACCAAAATCACCCGATCCACCACTCCTTTTCAAAACCTTTAAAATCGGTCCACTCACTTTACCTCTTCCCAAAAATTGGTTTAAAAACTCTTGGAAAAACCATTGATTGGAATGTTAATAAAGCTGTAATAATATGTTCAGATGGATTTGATTCTTCAGATAATTTAGTTAAAGATGAAATCGTAGCACCAAAATAATAAATCACAGAGATTGAAGATTTCTTTGTTGATTCTTTGAGTTCTGCAGAGATTGCACCAACTACTTCATAAATATGTTAGTGATGTTCTTTAGTTGATGTTACGAATCGTGAAAGTATTGAATCGCATATATCTTCATCTTTTGATTCTTGATTGATTTGTAAGGCATCTTCATGAAGCTCAATTTCTTCCATGTTTGGTTATATGAGGTTGAGCAACTAGGGTTTGGTTATATGCGGTTGAGAAATTATGGTTTCTTTGTCGGCATAACAATAAAACTAAAACCCTATACTGACTCAACTGTCGGCAAATTCAACCTAATTTCTATACCGACAAAAGAATCTGTTAGAGCATAGCTCGGTTGAACTCACCAAGCGTTGGTATGTCAAGTTTGGTTGTCATATTTTAGTGAGCCAAAACTCATTTTAAGAGTCGCTTGATTATGTACTAGAGTCAACTTCGTATACGTTATCTTGAAAGTATTAGGATATGAGACATTACAAGTATTGCGAAGACTTGAAGAAGTAAGGAGCTACAACGACAACATCATCCTTCCACTTGAGGTTAGTGATATCTGACTTGAACTGTTTCATTCCCTAACGTATCTTTCAAGTCGTGCATATTGAAAACACAACTGCGAAGCATGAATGATTATACTCTAGTTAGACATAGTATTAAGGAATACAATACGAGGTTTATTGCTTGACCATTAAACTTTGTATATAAGACATCGACATAATCGTTTGAATGTTATTGTGATTATGTATGGGTATAAGGTGAAGATTTCATCCTAGGAAACAATGTTTTACATTTGTTTTGAGGAAGTAAATTCATAAATTTTTTTAGTGAATCGAAAGGGAAATCGCCAGGCATTATTGGTATTGTCATTCATTGCATATCTTTTGAACTACCAATATGTGTGATTAGTATAACCGCTCATGACTTGTTTATGTTCTTGGTAAAACTATTTACAAAGGCCTGAATTTTGTATTGGTATGACTTTTATTAGTGAAACCGATCTTAAGTAATCACCTGAGATGGTATGATCGATTTAGTGTTATTGGTATAACCGACTCTGGGTAAAGGGGAACCGATCCTAGTAAGAGGTGCAACCTATCACAAAGGGGAATCGATAATTGTATGAGGTGCAGCAAGTTTTTAGAAGAAAGGGGAACTGAGGAACCGATCCTATGGACATGTACAACACATTTTTAGGCAAAGGGGAACCGATCCTATGGACATGTGCAGCAAGTACAAGTTAGGTACCATATATATATGGGGAACCGATCATAGTACCTAGTCAACCAAATTTTGGTAACTAGCGTGACTATGCAAAGTACTCACATGGAGGTAGAACTGAAACTTGTTTTGGTAGAACCGTGAAACCCATGTTTGGTGATTGAGTGTTCTTGATCAATCACGTAGTTCTTGAAAGTCAGATGAACCAATTCTAAACTTGTTTGGAAGTGTGGCAAATCGGTTTCAAGATTGTAAGTATGAAAGAGGACTTACAAAGTAAGGATGTCGACATACTTTGAACATGTCGATAACGCTAATCTTTAATTGTTCAAAGTTATTCCTTAATAGCTAAAGGAAGAAAATCCCGGATCGAATAAAATAAATTGAGAATCTTTTATTTAAGGTTTTAAAATTTTTTTTTGGAAAATGAAAATTAGTAATGTGCATTTGCTAGTTGGAGATTTTCTAAGAGATTTTCGGTTATTATTTAGACAAAGCATTTCAAGGAATTATGGAAACCGAATCTGGAATATATTTCATATCTTGAGAATATTTTCGGTTTTGGAAATTCCTTGGTGTCCAAACTTCCTTGGTCTATAAATATGAAAGTTTGCATTTCGAGCAAACTAATCCTCAGAGACAACAAAATTATCTCAGTTGTGCTGATACTGGTGAAGCCGCCTATTCGGAAAGAAGAGTAACCTAATTAGGCTAAATCTCTTACGGCCGCTCAGTTTAAATACTTCTTCGGGATTGAGAAGCTCTATTAGTACCGTTGGTGTGAAACTAGATAATTGCGGTTTGTCTTTTGTTTTCGAATGATTTGATTGAGTAACGGTGGTTGAACTTTGATTGCACCTAGTTTGTTTATGCTTGAGAATCTTCTCTTCTGATATAGGATTCACTCAATCTAGATCGAAGTTTCGACGGTGATGTTTAGACTGTTTGTAGATCTAAAGACGTCTTGTGATAATCCATTGTTAACAGACTCCGTTCTGTGCGTGATTGATCACAAGAGATTCAAGTTAATTGTGGGCAGGTGTTTATTGAAGATCTAAGAAGATTTGAAGACAAAGAAGACTTCGAAGATTTCTGATTTGGGTTCATAATCTTTGGTGTGCACAATACTTGTTTCGGTAAAAGAGGATCCAACTATAATCGGTTTATCCTTGTGGTAGATTAGATTGATTAGTTGTGTAGATCGGCATCAATACAATTCTTTGTGATTAAAAGTATTGATTGCAAAATCTTAACAATTACTTTGGTAGTTGATAATAAGATAGATCTAAGAACCTGACAAAGGAGTTTATTAAGATAAAAAGAAGAGCCTTTTGTCGAACTCACATCACTTGGTTGAAAAGAGTTGACACCAAACAAATTTGTTCTTCCTTTACTGTTTGGAATACGAACCAAAAGAATTGTTCCAAGTACGTGACTCATTCATAAGTTGGAGGTGTGGGAATACAGACTGAACTAGGTGAACTATAGGTTTAGTTGCTTGGTCTCAACTATACGAAGTTGGTTTGATTTTGTATAGCGGCTTAATCCTGAGAGTATTCAATTCTGGACAAGGTCCAGGGAATTTTCTGCATTTACGGTCTCCTCGTTAACAAAATCTTGCTGTGTCATTTACTTTTATTTTTCGCAATTATAATTGTTGTTATTATAATTTAAGTAAATTACACAAACGTTAATTCCTATTTACTTGATAAGTAATCCTATTGTGTTTGGTTAAGTCTGAACCTTTTATCAAGTAAACATACTTTGTCGTTGTATTGTCTCGATCTCGTATCCATAGACGATCACACGGAGTGTGAACCTATTTGTTGTATTGTCTCGACTCAGTCCATAGACAATCACTTTCAGAGAAAGGAATTATAGGTGGAAAAGTTTTAGATTGAGGTATATTTGGGTACCATCGTCTTTTCAATTGGTATCAGAGCAGGCAAACACGAAAAGATCTAACAATCTGTGTTTGGTGCGACCCAACCTATAAGAAATTGAATCTATGTCTGATTCAGTTAACGTTATGCAAGAGTATGACTACTCAAAAGTTGAAGATGTTACTACTTCGTTGACTCATGATCCAGAAGTTTCGAAACCACCGTGTCCATCTCTGATGGAAAGGAAGATGCTGATAAAGAGTTGGTAAAACTTCTAAAGCCTATAAAATCTATGTCTTATAAAGTGTTGATATTAAAGACAAAGACAAATCTTCTTAAACAGGAGATCAGAGATAAAGACATTCAACTGAATATTCTAGCCATAGAGAATATGGATCTCACTGTCAAATTAGAAGCTCTTGGTAAATCTCTTTCTCAAGAAAAGGAGACACGTCCTATGACTCTGACTAATGATGCTGTTGTGATTTCTTCTGATGTTGAGGAAACTAAAAGTCCTTGCTCGACTTTTACAGACTGTGATAAAACCGGTTTAGTCATATTTGAAACAGATCAAGATGATGGTAGTTTGCCTGACTACATCAAGTCAGAAGAGGATAAGAAACCATCTTCTATATCTACTGATGATCAAACGAAATCTTGTCTGAAGGAAACTTTGAACCGATTCCGTGAAAGTGATCTTAAGGAATACAATTTTTAGTCACTTGACAGAAAACTTATACTTCTTCAACATACGGTGGTAAAAATATTGAAATAAGTTTTTTGTCTTAAAAAAACTGAAAGACCATTCCTCAGTAGAAAGACAAATTATACCACTACCCGATAAGATCAACTCAAAAGAATCAGAGGAAAGAGTTGATAATCGCTTCTGGAAAAAGGTTCCTCCTCACCCATATAGAAACAATCCTTGTTTTGATGAAGAACAACTCCAGAATAAAGGGAAAGAGAGAATCTCTGCCAAAAGAAACAATCAGGACTTTCCGATAATTGTTTCAGATAATCACACTGATGTGGATCATAAGGAAGTCCTTAGATAAATCTCTCTTAATTCTTTCAATCAGGATTTATCTATCTCTAAAACTTCTCACGTCTGTACAGTTTCTCCACATGATCATATCTCTAGAGTTAGAAAAGTTCATTGTCATGGGAGAAAATATTTTGGGCAGAAATTCCCGAAGAGAAACATGAACTATGTTTTTGATATTCACTGTAAGCTAGAAAAAGCTTACTCCGATGCAACTTAGTTGTATCAAAATTGTGCACTCTCATCCTTTTTTGTGCTCTTATTCGTGGATGGGAAAGGCACAATAAAACTAGAGCACATTTGTTTGTGCAGTTGTTTATCAGAAAAGTTGTGACACTTGATGGATAGCTGCGAATCCATGGTTGTCTGAAAAATGTTCATGATTATCATGATCTTCCAAAAATAGGTTTTATTTAGAATTTTTGAATTTTAATAAACCTTCCAGCTTGAGAAGTTCGGAAAAAGGAAACGAAATATATTCTTTAATATTTTCGAATTCTCTTGATATTTCGGTCCGAAAGTTATCTCTTATTAAACGGAAACTATCTCTTGCATGTTTTATTGGAACCCTTATCAATCCTTTTTATATATAACCGAGCATGCTTTCAATAACTCGCAGTGTCACAAAGGCTAATAAGGAGGAAGCTCAAAAGGTTAAAGATTGTCAAGGAATCAATACAGAGAGGAAGAAGAATAACATATCAAATATCATGTCTGATTATGATTCTGATAGTTCGGTTGGATCACAAGATGAGTCATGTTTGTTGGCTTACAATGTCATGTCCCAGTTATGGGATAACCATCTGGATGGGTGCCTTTATAACTAGTCATTAACTGTGTCCGTAATTATTATTATTATTTTACCGTTATTAGTTAAGACGTGTTCTTCGCACACTAGACAGGTGAATACTACCCTTATAACCTCTTGTGGTTATGAGTAGAGGATAATAATGAATTATTGAGTTATCAATCTAATCTTCTTCATCTAGCTCTCTCTTCCTTCCCTTCTTCTGTCAAACCCTAACTTCACCTCTCATTCTTCTCCTCATGCTCCTGTCATCTCTATTCTTGTTCTAAGAGTTGTTTATGCATAACCATTGTAGTAGTAATCACTACAAGTGGTATCAGAGCACTCGATTCTGAGTGACCTCAACCATGGTGAGTAAAGCTGAATTTGAAGCTTCAACAAAACAGTTAACATCGGTTCTGCAAGCTAATGAGAACCTAGCTAAGGAAGTGTTGGAAATTAAAGCTAAGCAAGATTCACCTTCTCCGCTGCTGATGTCTACTATGATGGAGATGTTTAGAACAGAATCGAAGAAATTGTTAGAAGAATTTCGAGACCAAACTGCTAGATCTGGTGATGGAATACTCGAAACTCCCAAAATGCCTAATCGTAATGATCGATTCAATAGTGGTAATTCACGCTTTCAAGAGCTTGGACATGATGATATAGTAGGGGAATTTAACAAATTGAGTCAGGTGGGAATTGTATTAGAATATCAAAAGGTTTTTGAACAGTTGAAAGCATTGATGTTGGCTAAGAATAGACATCTTACTGAAGATTACTCCACTTCCAGTTTTATCAGTGGACTAAAGGAAGAGTTAAGGATTTATGTTCAAATGTTTTCACCAGTCACACTAGACAAGGCCATTTACTTAGCTAGAATGCAGGAAGTCCTCATTAATAGAACAACTAAGAAGCTCAAGACCAACAGATTACCTCCATTATTCATTCCTCAGGGCCATAGAAATTTGGTGACCAGCCCAAAGTCTACTTCACCATCACCAAGAGGGAATGTCTCCACCAGCCCAAGACTGCCTCCAGTTAGAAGACTTACTTATGCTGAAATGAAGGCTAAGAAGGATAATGGGTTCTGCTACAATTGTGATGAAGAATTCAAGGCTGGTCATAAATGCATCAAGCAGGAGTTATTTATGTTGGTAGCTGAGGAGGAGGAGCCAGTTTTCTCTGAAGAAGATTCAACTTTCAGTTCTCCAGTAATACAAGAAGTGACTGATGAGGAAGTAGAAATCTCAGTTCATGCCTTGTCAGGTAACATATCCCCAAGTACAATTAAAATTCATGGCAAAACTCATAATAGGCATCCTATCACTATTTTGGTAGATAGTGGCAGCACACATAGCTTTATAGATCCTGAAATAGCCAAACTAAGCGGTTGTTGTATTGAACCTACTGCTTCCTTTCAAGTAGCTGTTGCTGATGGAAACAAGTTAGTTAGTTCTGCTAAGTGTCCAAGTTTCCAATGGGGAATGCAAGGCAATAAGTTTCAATTTGATATAAGGATATTAGCTCTTGGAGGCTGTGACATGGTACTTGGAGTAGATTGGATGAAAGGAATAAGTCCTCTGCAGTTTGACTTCAAGAAGTTAACAATTTATTTCAACAGGAATGGGCAGAAGGTGGTACTACAAGGAATTACTGAGCCTACAGGTATATCATTAATGACAGGAGAGGAGTGTGACAAGTATATGAAGAAACACAAGCATGAGATTGTAGGACATTTGTTTTCCATCAATGGTGAAGAGAAACAAACCATAACTCCTCCTGACCTCCAACCACTCTTGAACTCCTTTCAGTCCATATTTAAAGAACCTACTACCCTTCCTCCTACTAGGAATATCATGAAGAACCAGCAGGTTATAGTTCAGGTGTTGGTGAAATGGGAAGGCCTGACTGCTTCTGAAGCTACTTGGGAGGACAAGAATCTTATGAAGACACAATTTCCAAAACTAATCCCTGAAGACAGGGATCTGGTGGAGTAGAGGGAATTTGTCATGTCCCAGTTATGGGCTAACCATCTGGATGGGTGCCTTTATAACTAGTCATTAATTGTGTCCATAATAATTATTATTATTTTACCGTTATTAGTTAAGACGTGTGCTTCGCACACTGGCCAGGTGAATACTACCCTTATAACCTCTTGTGGTTGTGAGTAGAGGATAATAATGAATTATTGAGTTATCAATCTAATCTTCTTCTTCTAGCTCTCTCTTCATTCCCTTCTTCTGTCAAACCCTAACTTCACCTCTTATTCTTCTCCTCATGCTCCTGTCATCTCTATTCTTGTTCTTAGAGTTGTTTCCGCATAACCATTGTAGTAGTAATCACTACATACAACCTACAAGATCCAACCAAAACCAAGTGGATTCATTCTGATAGTATGATTGACTATATTCAAGGTTTTGAGGAACTAAGAACCAATCTCATAATAACGGTTCGAAATCAAGATTGGCTCAAAGATAAAATTGAGGAAACAAAAGCTGATATTGCTGATATGAAAGTTCAAGTTGAAAAACTTGAGAAACAAGAAGTGGTTGCAGACAAGTCTCTTGAGACATGCTTCAAAAGTTTGAACACTGAAGAAACCTCAGTGAACAATAAGAGCACCACTAGAGATTAAGTTATATGCTGTAATACTTAATCCAGGAAAATAGACATCAATTTTTGATTTCTTTCAATAATTGTGTAAGGTCTATTTTATGAATAAAATTATTTGATTTATAATTTTTCTTGTGATAGTTTTTGATTTACATAGCTTTTGCTTGAATGCTTTATCTTATTGTTATGTATGTTTATGGGATGTTTGATTTCGGTTTTACTCCCCCTATATTCGATCTCATAATGTTGTGAACCCTTATGGTTTGGGTGACTTTTTGATGTAGCAGGATTAAGTTCTAGACCATGTTGGTAGGCTTTGTCAAAGGATCATGAGGGGTTCTGATAGAAACAATATGTGAAAAAGTCACAATATGTTGAATCGTTTGGTTTAGCATAAAAGCATGTGTTTCGGGGTTTTCAACTTTTGCTTGCAATAGTTAAAAACCGGTTTTCAACCTTTCTCTGGTAAAGGTTGGTTGTTGTTATTCTTTTATTTTGAATAAGGATGATAACATAATGATATTTTGATATCAATTCTCCCTGGAAGAAGATGCAAACATATTGGAGAAGAGGATGCGAAATTTGAGGTAACTAGTTTGTTAGTTAATCGTTTTTCTGTTTAAGAAAAGCCTGATTTTATTTCATATATTTATTGCTTTTGCTTAACTAATTTTCGGTACAATTGATGTTTCATTTCATTATGTGTGTATGGATGTGTGTGTGATTCAATTGGTTCCGGTTAAGAAAAACTATTGTTATCTTGCTTTATTGTTTGGTATCAATCGTTTAGGCTTACAAAATTTCGGTGCAATTGCGGTGCTTTAATGTCTATGTTGTTTCAATTGCTTCCGGTTGAGGTGAATAATTATGCAAGTTGATTTATTTGGTTTGTATGAATTTTTATGGCTTAACGAAAGAAAATGTTTACGGGATGAATTGTTTAGTCCAATTCGATTCCGGATAAGAGAAACTAAGTTAATTCTGATCTTAGTTAGACTTATCAAAGTGGAGGTTTCGGTTATTCAAGTCTAATCGAATGCCTTAACAAGAAATGCTAGTTAACTAACTTAGTACTTGTCTTGTTTAAAAGTTAAAGGTCTAAGTTATGTGGATAATTAGAACCTGATGATAAAAATAGAGTTATTTTTATTTTGGTCTTATCGAACAAGCGATTGTATTTGTACAATCGGTTTAGCAAAGGAACTAAGGTGCTTAGTTGATTTTTGGTTTGCTAAACTACTAGGGAAAATTGCTTTGGGCAATTGTTTCCTTGGTAACATATCAAAACAAAATTACTTTGTAGTTTCGGTTTTGATATTGGTTATCAAAAATGGTGTATGAAACCCTCGTGCTTAACTCTATAGGTTGCAAGTCTATTTTGAGATTTGTAAGTTCCTTTCGGTTTGTCCTTTATTATTTCGTTACTTTGTCATTTTGTGACAAAAAGGGGGAGAAATATATGGAGTAAACAAGTGATACTGGTATTGATTTATATTGATTGGTATCACTAAGGTAAAGGACATTGGTGCTTAAATGTTTATCTAACGAAAGAGTAAAAGCATAGACTAAGGGGGAGTAGCATATCATATGATACTTGTAGTTATATGGACTACAAGGGAATAACAAAGACGTGTGGATTGAAAATCTACCTATCTCACCTTTAGGGGGAGTATTAGCTTTGTTATTATAATGTCAACAACGCCATTTATGGATTGAATGTATACAGGTTATTGTGTTGTTGAATTCGGAAATCAAGCGTATGTGTAATAAATTCTTGTAATTTGTTTATCTATATGATGTAAGAGTTTTGTCACTAAAATTGACAAAGTGGCAGTTTGTTAGAGCATAGCTCGGTTGAACCCACCAAGCGTTGGTATGTCAAGTTTGGTTGTCATATTTTAGTGAGCCAAAACTTATTTTAAGAGTCGCTTGATTATGTACTATAGTAAACTTTGTATAAGTTAGCTTGAAAGTATTAAGATACGAGACATTACAAGTATTGCGAAGACTTGGAAAAGTAAAGAAGTAAGGAGCTACAACGACAACATCATCCTTCCACTTGAGGTTAGTGATATTTGACTTGAACTGTTTCATTCCCTAACGTATCTTTCAAGTCGTGCATATTGAAAACAAAACTGCGAAGCATGAATGATTATACTCTAGTTAGACACAGTATTAAGGAATACAATACGAGGTTTATTGCTTAACCATTAAACTTTGTATATAAGACATCGACATAATCGTTTGAATGTTATTGTGATTATGTATGGGTATAAGGTGAAGATTTCATCCTAGGAAACAATGTTTTACATTTGTTTTAAGGAAGTAAATTCATAATTTTTTTTTGTGAATCGAAAGGGAAATCGCCAGGTGTTTGAGTGTGAAAACGGTTTCTGATGATTTCGGTAATTTCGCGTGAGTGGGTGAGAAACTGAGTCTAAACCCTAAATAATGTACCGCAAGGGAGTACTTTAGATTCGAGAGATCAATCTGTACAAATTCGGCCTAAACCAAGAAATGGACGTTCCAGACTTGCTTCGGTCACAAAGTGAAGGAGAAGGGTTGGTTTTAGGGAAGGAACCGAAGAAAGTGTTGAGACCAGAATAGTTGATTTTGGAAGAGTAGTTGTTTGACTTGTATCATAAAGTGAAATCTAATAGATGGGAAAGCTAGCAAGTGGTTTCTGAGTGTTGTATGCTCCTGACCCAAAACTTGTTGTTCAGTGGAAATAGGTAAGACCTATTTATACAAGTCAGAGTGAAACGTACTCTGGTCTTGTAAGAAATAGAAACGTATGAGTAAATGGGAGGAGGTGGTAACCGGTAACGCCTGGAATTGATGTTCCATAATGAAGGAAAGCGTTTCACCATTACTCCCTGTATTTACTAACCGCCTTATTCTTATGACACTTTCATGTAACGGGCGTAGTGTACGCCGCACACTGTAAACCGCCAAACTAATACCCTCTATGAGCATCCCCCAGTTTGTGACATGTGTTAGATATCTCGAGTGTTTCATGGGAAAACGTGTAGCAAGGTGTTACGTGTGGAATGGTGGCATGACAGTGGACATGGTAGAGTCGACATGGCTTTGCCAAAGAATAGGCGCGGCCAAATTTAGGGTTTAGATGCAAACCGTGATGTTTTGGCTTTGGGCCGTAAGTTAGGTGGTGAACTTGAATGGTCGAGATCCGTATCTCAGAGGGAAAGATAGCCGTTGATTATTGCAACCCTCTGTTTTAGCAGCCAACGTTGAGCATGGCTTTGCCATAGAGTGGGCGCGGCCAAATTAGGGTTTAGGTGCAAACCATGTGTTTTGGCTTTGGGCCGCAAGTTTCCATGCGTCAGTTGGCGAACTTGTGTGGTCGAGATCTGCATCTCAAAGAGAAGGGTAGCCGTTGATTATTCCAACCCTTCATTTTAGCATCCAACGTTGAGCATGGCTTTGTCATAGATTAGGCGCGGCCAAATTAGGGTTTAGGGGCAAACCGTGTGTTTTAGCTTTAGGCCGCAAGTTGCCATGTGTCAGGTTGCGAACTTGTGTGGTAGAGATATGCATCTCAAAGAGAAGAGTATCCGTTGATTATTGCAACCCTTCGTTTTAGCAGCCAGCGTTGAGTCATGGCCTTGTCAAACAGTAGGCGCGATCAAATTAGGGTTTACGTGCAAACCGTGTGTTTTGGCTTTGGGCCGCAAGTTGCCATGCGTCAGCTGGTGACTTTCGACAACTAAGATCTGCATCTTAGATGGAAGGGTGGCCGTTGATCGTTGCAACCCTTCGTTTTGGCAGGCAATGACGTGAAGGAGAGGCTGGCATGGTGTAGGCGCGGCGAAAACTAGGGTTTGGTGCAAATCGTGGTGTTTGGCCATGGGCCACAAGTTGCCGTGCGTTAGGTGGAGAACTTGGATGGTCGAGATCTGTATCTCGAAGAGAAGGGTAGCCGTTTATTATTGCAACCCTTCGTTTTGGCGTGGAGAAGTAGCTGGCATGGTTTGCCATTGGCACGGTGGAGCGGCGGGCATGGTTGGCATGCCTTGGCGCGAGACGTGGGCTGGCATGGTTTTCCATTGGCACGGTGGTGCGACTGGCATGGTTGGCATGCCTTGTCGCAGAGACGTGGCTGGCATGGTTTGCCATTGGCACGGTGGTGTGGATGCCATGGTTGGCATGCCTTGGCGCAGAGACATGGCTGGCATGGTTTTTCATTGGCACAGTGGTGCGGCTGACATGGTTGGCATGCCTTGGCGCAGAGACATGGATGGCATGGTTTGCCATTGGCACGGTGGTGCGGCTGACATGGTTGGCGTGTCTTGGCGCAGGTGCGGCTGGCAAGGTTGGCGTGCCTTGGCGCAGAGACGTGGCTGGCATGGTTTGCCATTGGTACGGTGGTGCGGCTGGCATTGTGTGTATGCCTTGACGCAAAGGCATGGCTGGCATGGTTTTCCATTGGCACGGTGGTGCGGCTGGCATGGTTGGAATACATTGGCGCAGAGACGTGGCTGGCATGGTTTTCCATTGGCACGGTGGTGCGGCTGGCATGGTATGCATGCCTTGGCGCAGACATGGCTGGCATGGTTTCCCATTGGCACGGTGGTGCGGCTGGCATGGTATGCATGCCTTGGCGCAGAGACGTGGATGGCATGGTTTTCCATTGGCACGATGGTGCGGCTAGCATGGTTGGCATGCCTTGGCGCAGAGACGTGGCTGGCATGGTTGGCATGCCTTGGCGCAGAGACGTGGCTGGCATGGTTTTCCATTGGCACGGTCGGCTGGCATGGTTGGCATGCCTTGGCGCAGAGACGTGGCTGGCATGGTTTGCCATTGGCACGGTGGAGCGGCGGGCATGGTTGGCATGCCTTGGCGCAGAAACGTGGCTGGCATGGTTGGCATGCCTTTGCGTAGAGACGTGGTTGGCATGGTTTTCCATTGGCACGGTGGGAGAATTAGGGTTAGGTGTATACATAGGTGATGTCAGTTAATACTAAGGGTTCTGTCGTGGAACATGAAACATGTGTAAAAAAAAGTACCCTGGTAATTCTTACGTAAATACGCTGATTGCTTCAATAAATGCGCTATTTGTCATAGTGACGTCATGCCAGATGTACGGTTTTACGATTTTATCCCTAAGCTAAAAACCACCATCAACATTAAGTCCCCTGCTTAGCTCGGAACAAGAGCATTTTTGCAAGGTAAGCATAAGATGGTGACAAACGAGGACAAAATCGAAGCAGCGGGTCATGAAAGATGGCTAGGAAAATTCGTATAACCTTTTTAGAGAGTGTCCTGAGAATTTGTGATCCTTGTGTTGGCGGCCTTGCATGAATTCTACTTGCGTCGTTCGCTGGCCAGACCGTGAAATATTAGATGCGGTTGCTGGTTAAGATGCAGGGTGTCAGCTCGGTTTGGTCATGTGTCACCTTGGAATGAGAGCCGCAGGTATTCGTGGCTAGCGATCAGATCGGTGAGGCGTTGGAAGAGGTTTGGTGCAGCTTGGCTTGGCGCAACTTGGACGCGGCTTGGATTGGGCGTGACTTGGCTCAGGCGCGGCTTGGTTCGGGCGCGACTCGACTCGGGCGCGGCTTGGCTTGGCTCGGCCCCGGATTGTTGATACCGTGAGGCGGGCCTGGTTGCCTCTTTCCATGCGTATCTCGAATAGGAAGCCTCTCCCTCATCCAACTTTTAAAAGAGTTACATTCTTGTTTTTTTTGTTTACCTTTCATTAGGGTTTTGGTGAGAGACTCTGTTTGAGGCTGATTTCCAGGCCATGATGTAATCACATTTTGTCTATTCGGCCTTTTTTTTTTAGGGTTTCCCCAGTATTTATGCCGGTGAAGGAGCGTCGTCTTTCCCGTTTTGAAAAAAAGGTTTCCTCTTGTTGAGTACATATCTCTTCATCATGTCGGTCAGCAGCGAAACATCCTCGAGCCAGCCGGATTCTTCAGTCAAGCGCGTGAGGCCTAATTCTTGCGATAACTCCCCTACCTGGATCATCCGAGTCAAAAAGATTATACCGTTATTCTTCCATTGATCAACAACTACTCTATTGTTTACTATTCCTTTGTCTGCTGACGAGTAACAAAAGAGCTTTATTTTTTCTATGTGCAGAGATATCCCGTCGGAGCATGCGTCACCGTCATTGATGAGGATGACTTGGTTACCCCCCTTTCTTCGAGTCCGATCCCGCCAACCGCTGTAGATCTGGAGAACGCCGATTTAAGAATCTCCTGTGATGAGTATCCCAACGCAGGTTGGTCGTTCGAAATCCGTATGCGGTGCTTGTCTTCCAATTATCGGAACGTTGGTGGGTTTCTGGTGCGGAAGGAATTCGTGACTCTTTACACAAAGATAAGGATGAGATACGGCCACATCGCCACCAGGAATGTGGTGCAACATTGCTCGTCTGCCTTGGTTTCCACCATAAATTGTCTCTTGCCCATGGTCGCAGAGATGGAAAACACGCCCATCCGTGCTGTTACGGAATCAGCTATTCAGAAGTGGGAGAACCTGGTGTCTACATGTGAATCCCTGGAGTTCAACGTGAGTTGGTTGCGGCATCGTCTTGATATTGTGAAGGTTGACAGGGCCGATATTCTTGCTGGTGTGGTCCCTGATGCAAAGGCTATTTTGGAAGAGGATAAGGCTCTGGCCACGGAGTCGCGGAGGGTGGAAGAGTCAGCCCGGAACTTGAAGAGTAGAACTGAAAGGTATCAAAACCGATTGATGATGATGCTTTCGAGGGATTACAATCTGTTGGATGGGATTTTCTGATTTTTGTAGTTGTGAAATGTTTGGCTTCTTTTTGGGTTTCGAGCATGTATTTTTTATTTTATTTTGAAAGAATAAGAGAATTTTATTGACTCGCTTTGATTTAAACAAAAGAAAGAAACTTGAGAATTGAGCCCTGGAAAAGGAAAAATGCCTGGCTATCCGTGTTTATGATATGGCAAGGCGCGAGGCGACGATCAAGCGTAGTATGCCTTGAGCCACTTTCCGTTGATGACCGCTTCCAGTTTTCCTCCATCTTCTTTAATGACCTTATAGTTTCCACTGATGTATGCTTTCGTGACTATATTAGGCCATTCCCATTTTGGGGAGAATTTAGGTGCGGATGCATCTTGCTGGATGTGTTTGGCAGTCTTCAGTACCAAATCTCCCACTTGAAAAACTCGAGGTTTCACAGTTTTGTTATATTCTTTGGAAACCCTATTCTTGTATGCTTGCGCATGCTCTTCCGCTTTGGATTTTCTAGAATCCATAGTGTCCAATTCTGTTATCCTAGCGCTCGATGCTACAGCTTCATTCCATCGGACTCCGCTTGCTTCGGCAATCCTAGCTGACGGGATTTTAACCTCCGTTGGGAGGATAGCGTCTGTGCTATAGACGGGGGAGTAGGGAGAGGCGCCAATGGAACTTCTTGGTGATGTCCGGTATGCCCAGAGAGCCATTGGCAATTGTTCGTGCTATTTCCGAGGATTATCGTGCACTGTTCGACTGATGATTCGGATCAAAGTTTTATTAGTGCTCTCCGCCTGTCCGTTTCCTTGGGGATAGTACACAGTGGAGAAGACTTGCTTATTTCCATACTCTTCAAGTAAGTCCCCTACTTTCTTGTTGGCGAAAGGACTACCGTTGTCAGTGATGATATGTTTAGGTACACCAAATCGGCAGATGATGTGTTCCTTGATGAACGCTGCGATCGTGGCTCCAGTAGTTCCTCGTAAAGGTATGGCTTCGACCCACTTGGTGAAATATTCAGTTGTCGTGATTATGTACTCGTGGTGTTTAGAAGACGACGGGTTGATCTTTCCAATGATGTCGAGTCCCCAGATGTAAAAGGGCCACAGAATGCTTATTGAGTGTAGAGGAGTCGACGGTACATGGATAAGGTTTCCGTGGATTCGACACTTTTTGCACCTCTGAACAAAAACAGCTGCATCGTCCTCCATGGTCTGCCAGTAGTATTTCTCGTGTATTTTAAGAAACAGTTTTCGTTTTCCCTAGTGTTCGCCTTCGTGCATTTATTTCAGCAAGATTGGGATTTCTGCCTCATTCAAACACCGTAGCAAACTTCCTCCAAAATTTGTGCGATATAAGATTCCCTCGTGGAATACGAATCTTTTGGACCTTTGTTTTATCTTGGACGCATGCTTCTTGTTGGTGTGGAGTACGCCGTTATAAAGGTAACTGATATATGGTTCTTACCAGTCACCAGTACAGCCAACGTTGAAGACTTCCAATTGATACGGTGGCGCTTGACAATTGGAACAGGTTTCTTGGAGTAACCGAGATTGAGCCTCCATTCCTGGATAGTAGAAGCCAAGGCGTTGCAAACGGCGATAGAGCGTTACCACCAACGTGAGCCCGCAAACTTCGCTGTGAACGCGTTTGAGTTATTTCTGCGCTTCTTCCTCTCCGAGGCATCTTGACAAGGATCCATCTGGGTTTCGGTGGTACAACACTCCTCGGAGCATGAAGAAACTTTGTAAAGTTTTGAGACTGACTCTCCCCTGGGATAGCGAGCTGTTAAGCTCCTGGATAATTGATGTTCTCTAGTCATCGGTGTAGTTGCGGGAAATCCTACAATACACCCTCACAAGAATCCACACAACTAAGCCATTGAAGATGAACAACTATGATTTTTATTGATTAATTCCTTGAATGTTTACAAGATAAAATGGAAAAGAGCTAAAGAAATTGCAATCACTACAAACTTTCTTTCTCTTAATGACTTGCCTAACACTCGGAAAAAGAAGATCCCCCTTCAACAGTCCTGCTCGACTCCTTATATAGGGTATTACACAATGGATAACAGCTAAGCTGTCCTTTATTTTCGGGAATGACTTGCGAAATATCGCAAGTGTACAAATATATAATCTCGCAACTATCCTAAATCTCGCTAGGTCTTCACATCTTTCTCGTGTTTTAGCTGTCGTCATTCATTGCGTCATTTATATTACTCATTTGCGACACTTTCGCAATGCTGTCGTTTATTGATCTCGCGAGGTATTGATGTCGCGATATTCTGATCCTACAATCGGCCTCGGCCTTTTCGGGTTGCGAAAGCCATGTCGAAGGTACAGTCCGTCTCTTCATAGTCAGGGTTTCCTCAGAACCTTCGAATTGCAGTCTTGATGCTAATGTGGCTAGGCAATCAGCGTGTTGGTTTCTGCTGCGCCCAACATGCGTTATGGTCGCGTCGGCGAAGTAATTTAGTAGTTTCTGTGCCTCGGCTCTATATGGGGCCAAGGTTACTTCCTTCAGTGTGTACACTCCATTCACGTGGTTGACAAGTAATTTAGAATCTCCTCTTATTTCCAGACGTGTGGCGCCAGCTTGTTTGGCCAATGATAGTCTGATGAGGAAGGATTCATATCCTGCTGAATTGTTGGTGCCAGGAAAATCTAGCTTGAAGGAGTGCAAGAAGACTTCACCGGCTGGGGATACTAGAACTACACCTGCTCCTCCGGTACCATTGTTGGGGGTGGCGGAGCCGATCAAAAAATAGTAACCATGTTTCGTCTTGAATGAAAGAGATTTCTGGAAAATCTCCAGGGAGTTCCTCGTGTAGTGTCGTGGCATTCTCTCCCGGAAACGCTGCTAGCAAGTCTCAGAATCGTTTGCCCTTTGATAGCTCTCGGGGAAGCGCATGTTATGTCGAATTCCGACATTTGGAGAATCCATTTAGCTGGCCTTCCCGTCAGGGCCGGTTTTGAGAGAAGGAACTTCACGGATCGGACTTAGATATCAGTACCACTTTGTTGGAAAGCAGGTAATGTCTGAATTTATGGATGGAGTGGATCAGGGCCAAACATGCCTTTTATGCTTTGGGATATCTGAGCTCAGCATCTCTTAAAGTTCGACTGAAGTAGTATATGGGATGATCAATCCCTTCGTCGTCGTCTTGGGCGAGGAGAGCTCCGACGGTAGTGTCACTAAAAGCGGTGTAGAGGTGCAATGTTTTCCTTGTGCGGAAGACTTCATGACGGCTGGGAAAGATAATATTTGTTGAATCTTCCGAAACGCCTCCTGTTATAGTGCGGTCCAGACAGAGTTCGCTCCTTTCTTCAGCAAGGGGGTAAACGAAGCAACGAGTTGAGCCAACCCCGGTATAAAGCGGCGAATGTAGTTTATTTTACCCATGAAACTCTGGAGTTCTTTCACAGTCTGCGGAGGTGGCATTGTGAGGATGGCTTGGTTTTTGATTAGGTCAACTTGGATCCCCTCGGCGGTCACCTGGAAACCTAGGAATTTGCCTTAAGAGACACCAAAAGCACATTTCAATGGGTTCATCTTCAATTTGTACTCGCGACATCTTTCAAACACCTGCCGCAGAATCTCCGCATGGGTCGCCCGAGTTCTTGATTTAACGACTATGTCGTCTACGTAATCTTCGACTTGCTTGTGCATCATGTCGTGAAAAATGGTGGTCATGGCACGTTGGTATGTGGCGCCGGAGTTCTTCAGACCGAAGGGCATTACAGTGTGGTAAAAGTTTCCGAGAGGGGTTCGAAAAGCCGTCTTACTTGCATCGTGTTCGTACATATTTATTTGATTGTAGCCGCTATATCCGTCCATGAAAGAGAACATACCGTGTCCGCTGGTGGCGTCTACCAGCATGTCAATATTGGGGAGTGGAAAGTCATCCTTAGGGTAACATTTTTTCAAATCTCTAAAATCAACACAGCACCTGATCTGGCCGTTCTTCTTTTTCACCGGCACTATGTTGGCTAACCAAGTAGGGTGGTGAATCGGTTTGATGAAACCATCCGCTAGTAGTTTTTGAACCTCTATCTTAATTTGTTCTTCCACATCGTGCCTGAACTACCTCGGGGTTTGTTTGACCGGTTTGGATCCGGGTATTACGTGTAGATGGTGAGTGACCAGCTTCTCGTTCAAGCCAGGCATCTCCTCGTATGTCCACGCAAATACATCTTGATATTCCTTGAGAAGGTCTAATAGCTTTGCACGTTCGTCTGCGCGCAGAGTCGAGCTGATCGAGATGGGTCGCGGAGATTCCTCACTCCGATATTAACAACCTCAAGTTCGTCCATGGTAGAGTACGTTCCGTCTTGTAGCTGTCGTGGTGCATCAGAAACTTCCTCTTGCGGCTCGTAACCGTGTTCACATCTCGTTGGGCGGAGAGACTGTGTGGTAGTCTCTCCTGTTAATTGCTAACAGCAATGCTGATATACGGTCTTCCCCTTTTCGTCATGGCTCATGATAAAAGTCCGTTCTCGCTTGGTGCGGGTGTAAGCCAAGCTCCGACATGGCGGGTGGAGGCCGGTGTTTTTCTCTTCCGATAGGGCAGGGTGAGACCGAGTTTTTCCGTGAAATGGCGCAGGCTCATGGCTTTCTGCAATTGACGCCCATTTTGGTAGTGAGGTGTGGCGAGCTTTGTCGGCTGTGGCCTGTGAGCTTTTTCTGGGCTCAAATGTCTCCATGCCGCATATCGGCGCATAGGGAGATAATGATGCAGCGATGCGGATGACTTCTCCGTGTAGCATGGTTTTCAGGCACTGGTGGTATGACGAAGGAATGATTCTATTATCATGGAGCCACGGCCTTCCCAGTATCATGTGGTAATCTGGCTCCTTTTAGATTACTTCAAACCTCACCCTTGACTGGACTGGTCCCACTGATAGATTCAGGTTGATGTATCCATACGCGTTAGTCTGGTTGCCTTCGAAATCGGTCATCATAGTGGGCTTTCGCACGAATTTGTTTGGTCGTACCCTGGCTGTTCTGAGCGTCCTGAGTGTAATGACTTTGGAGGATGATCCTGTGTCGATGAGAGCCCTCTTGAATTCTACATCCTTGATATGGGCTGTGACGTATAGGGCTCGGTTATGTCCTTCTTCTGCCATCATATCGTCGTCGGTAAATATGACATTATTGATGGACATATGTGGTATCCTCGAGGTCTCCGATCGTGAAGGAACCAGGGACACGTTTAATGATATTCGATTGATGGCGGTGAACGTCTCCATCCGTTGATCCTTTGAAATATGCAAGATTTCACACAAACTCTCCACCAGCGAGGCCGCTTCCTGGTCCACTGGTTTCTGATTGGTAGTGAAGCTGTTGACTTGGGAGTGACCGTCCAGGACGCGAGTCCCCAGTTCTGGAGTTTCCGGGGCAGGGGGTCGCTCAATTCTGACGTTAGGCTGATAAGGAAGTCGAGTATGATGTTAATCGCCTCTTTCATCAGATCCATATTCTTGGTATGGATCTCCTGAGCCCGCGCCAAGTCGATCAGTCTCGGGACTTCTCTGTCGATTACATTGTTGGATGCTGCATTTGGAGAGGAAACATTGCCATTCATCTGAGTGGAGTTTGGGGGCACGGATTCAGTCCTAAAACTGACCATCATCCTGAATTGGAGTTATGAAGCGTAATTTGAAATTGGTATTGCAACCGAGAGATTAATCCTCCTGCTGTGGTCGCCAATTGTTTGAGGGTGAAAACGGTTTCTGCAGATTTCGGTAATTTCGCGTGAGTGGGTGAGAAACTGAGTCTAAACCCTAAACAATGTACTGTAATTGAGTACTTTAGATTCGAGAGATCAATCTGTACAAATCCGACCTAAACTAAGAAATGGCCGTTCCAGACTTGCTTCGGTCACAAAGTAAAGGAGAAGGGTTGGTTTTAGGATGGGAAGCGAAGAAAGTGTTGAGACCAGAATAGTTGATTCTGGAAGAGTAGTTGTTTGACTTGTATCATAAAGTGAAAGATAACAGATGGGAAAGCTAGCAAGTGGTTTCTGAGTGTTGTATGCTCCTGACCCAAAACTTGTTGTTCGGTGGAAATAGGTAAGACCTATTTATACAATTCAAAGTGAAACGTACTCTGGTCTTGTAAGAAAAAGAAACAGATAAGTAAATGGGAGGAGGTGGTAACCGGTAACGCCTGGAATTGATGTTCCATAATGAAGGAAAGCGTTCACCATTACTCCCTGTATTTACTAACCGCCTTATTCTTATGACACTTTCATGTAACGGGCGTAGTGTACGCCGCACGCTGTAAACCACCAAACCAATACCCTCTATGAGCATCCCCCCAGTTTGTGACATGTGTTAGATATCTCGAGTATTTTCATCGGAAAACGTGTAACAAGGTTTTTACGTGTGGCATGGTGGCATGCCAGTGGCCATGGTAGAGTCGACATGTCTTTGCCAAAGAATAGGCGCGGCCAAATTTGGGGTTTAGATGCAAACCGTGATGTTTTGGATTTGGGCAGTAAGTTAGGTGGCGAACTTGAACGGTCGAGATCTGTATCTCAGAGGGAAGGATAGCCGTTGATTATTACAACCCTCCGTTTTAGCAGCCAACGTTGAGCATGGCTTTGCCATAGAGTGTCTTGTGACCAAATTAGGGTTTAGGTGCAAACCGTGTGTTTTGGCTTTGGGCCGCAAGTTTCCATGCGTCAGGTGGCGAACATGTGTGGTCGAGATATGCATCTCAAAGAGAAGGGTAGCCGTTGATTATTGCAACCCTCCGTTTTAGCAGCCAGCGTTGAGCATGGCTTTGTCATAGAGTAGGCGCGGCCAAATTAGGGTTTAGGTGCAAACCGTGTGTTTTGGCTTTGGGCCGCAAGTTGCCATGCGTCAAGTGGCGAACTTGTGTGTTCGAGATCTGCATCTCAAGAGAAGGGTATCCGTTGATTATTGCAACCCTTCATTTTAGAAGCTAGCGTTGTGTCATGGCCTTGTCAAAGAGTAGGCGCGACCAAATTAGGGTTTAGGTGCAAACCGTGTGTTTTGGCTTTGGGCCGCAGGTTTCCATGCGTCAGCTGGTGACTTTGGACGGCTAAGATCTACATCTTAGATGGAAGGGTGGTCGTTGATCGTTGCAATTCATTTTGGCAGCCAATGACGTGAAGGAGAGGCTGACATGGTATATGTATCTCGAAGAGATATGTATCTCGAAGAGAAGGGTAGCCATTGATTATTGCTACCCTTCGTTTTGGCGTGGAGAAGTAGCTTGCATGGTTTTCCATTGGCACGGTGGAGCGGCGGGCATGGTTGTCATGCCTTGGCATAGAGACGTGGCTGGCATGGTTTTCCATTGACACGGTGTTGCGGCTGGCATGGTTGGCATGCCTTGGCGCAGAGATGTGGCTGGAATAGTTTGCCATTTGCACGGTGGTGCAGCTGGCATGGATGGCATGCCTTGGCGCAGAGACGTGGCTGGCATGGTTTGCCATTGGCACGGTGGTGCGGCTGGCATGGTTGGCGTGCCTTGGCGTAGAGACGAGGCTGGCATGTTTTTCCATTGGCACGGTGGTGCGGCTGGCATGGTTAGTATGCCTTGGCGCAGAGACGTGGCTGGCATGGTTGGCATGCCTTGGCGCAGAGACGTGGCTGGCATGGTTTGCCATTGGCACGGTGGTGCGGCTGGCATGGTATGCATGCCTTGGCGCAGAGACGTGGCTGGCATGGTTTTCCAGTGGCACGGTGGTGCGGCTGGCATGGTTGGCATGCCTTGGCGCAGAGACGTGGTTGGCATGGTTTTCGATTGGCACGGTGGTGCGTCTGGCATGGTATGCATGCCTTGGCGCAGAGACGTGGCTGGCATGGTTTGCCATTGGAACGGTGGTACGGCTGGCATGGTTGGCATGCCTTGACGCAGAGACGTGGCTGGCATGGTTAGCATTCCTTGGCGCAGAGACGTGGCTGGCATGGTTGGCATGACTTGGCGCAGAGACGTGGCTGGCATGGTTTGCCATTGGCTCGGTGGTACGGCTGGCATGGTTGGCATGCCTTGGAGCAGAGACGTGGCTGGCATGGTTTGCCATTGGCACGGTGGGATAATTAGGGTTAGGTGTATACAGAGGTGATGTCAGTTAATACTAAGGGTTCTGTCCTGGAACATGACACATCTATAAAAAAAAAGTACCCTGGTAATTCTTACGTAAATACGCTGATTGTTTCAATAAATGCACTATTGGTCATAGTGACGTCATGCCAGATGTACGGTTTTTCACGATTTTATCCCTAAGTTAAAAACCACCATCAACACCAGGCATTATTGGTATTGTTATTCATTACATATCTTTTGAACTACCAATATGTGTGATTAGTATAACTGCTCATGACTTGTTTATGTTCTTGGTAAAACTATTTACAAAGGCCTGAATTTTGTATTGGTATGACTTTTATTAGTGAAACCGATCTTAAGTAATCACCTGAGATGGTATGATCGATTTAGTGTTATTGGTATGACCGACTCTGGGTAAAGGGGAACCGATCCTAGTAAGAGGTGCAACCTATCACAAAAGCGAATCGATCCTTGTATGAGGTGTAACAAGTTTTTAGACGAAAGGGGAACCGATCCTATGGACATGTGCAACACATTTTTAGGCAAAGGGGAACCGATCCTATGGACATGTGCAGCAAGTACAAGTTAATTAGATACCATATATATGTGGGGAACCGATCCTAGTACCTAGTCAACCGAATTTTGGTAACTAGCGTGACTATGCAAAGTACTCACATGGAGGTAGAACCTAAACTTGTTTTGGTAGAACCGTGAAACCCATGTTTGGTGATTGAGTGTTCTTGATCAATCACGTAGTTCTTGAAAGTCATGTGAACCAATTCTAAACTTGTTTGGAAGTGTGGAAAATCGGTTTCAAGATTGTAAGTATGAAAGAGGACTTACAAAGTAAGGATGTCGACATACTTTGAACATGTCTTGATAACGCTAATCTTTAATTGTTCAAAGTTATTCCTTAATAGCTAAAGGAAGAAAATCCCGGATCGAATAAAATAAATTGAGAATCTTTTATTTAATGTTTTTAATTTTATTTTTGGAAAATGAAAATTAGTAATGTGCATTTGCTAGTTGGATATTTTCTAAGAGATTTTCGGTCATTATTTGGACAAAGCATTTCCAGGAATTATGGAAACCGAATCTGGAATATATTTCATATCTTGAGAATATTTTCGGTTTTGGAAATTCCTTGGTGTAACTTCCTTGGTCTATAAATATGAAAGTTTGCCTTTCGAGAAAACTAATCCTTAGATACAGCAAAAATATCTCAGTTGTGCTGATACTGGTGAAGCCTCCTATTCGGAGAGGAGAGTAACCTAATTAGGCTAAATCTCTTACGGCTCAGTTTAAATACTTCTTCGGGATTGAGAAGCTCTATTAGTACCATTTGTGGGAAACTAGATAATTGCGGTTTATCTTTTGTTTTTGATTGATTTGATTGACTAACGGTGGTTGAACTTTGATTACACCTAGTTTGTTTATGCTTGAGAATCTTCTCTTCTGATATAGGATTCACTCAAAATAGATCGAAGTTTCGACGAGGATCTTTAGACTATTTGTAGATCTAAAGACGTCTTGTGATAATCCATTGTTAACAGACTCCGTTCTGTGCGTGATTGATCACAAAAGATTCAAGTTGATTGTGTGCAGGTGTTTATTGAAGATCTAAGAAGATTTGAAGACAAAGAAGACTTTGAAGATTTCTGATTTGGGTTCATAATCTTTGGTGTGCACAATACTTGTTTCAGTAAAAGAGGATCCAACTATAATCGATTTATCCTTGTTGTAGATTAGACTGATTCGTTGTGTAGATCGGCATCAATACAATTCTTTTTGATTAAAAGTATTGATTGTAAAATCTTAACAATTACTTTGGTAGTTGATAATAAGATAGATCTAAGAACCTGACAAAGGAGAAGAGCCTTTTGTCGAACTCACATCACTTGGTTGAAAAGAGTTGATACCAAACAGATTTGTTGTTCCTTTACTGTTTGGAATACGAACCAAAGGAATTGTTCCAAGTACGTGACTTATTCATAAGTTGGAGGCGTGGGAATACTGACGGAACTAAGTGAACTATAGGTTTAGTTGCTTGGTCTCAACTATACGAAGTTGGTTTGATTTTGTATAACGGCTTAATCCTGAGAGTATTCAATTCTGGACAAGGTCCCGAGGTTTTTATGCATTTGTGGTTTCCTCGTTAACAAAATCTTGTTGTGTCATTTACTTTTATTTTCCGCAATTATAATTGTTGTTATTATAATTTAAGTAAATTACACAAACTTTAATTCCTATTTACTTGATAAGTAATCCTATTGTGTTTGGTTAAGTCCGAACCTTTTATCAAGTAAACATACTTCGTCGTTGTATTGTCTCGATCTCGTATCCATAGACGATCACACGAAGTGTGAACCGATTTTTTGTATTGTCTCGACTCAGTCCATAGACAATCACTTTCGGAGAAAGGACTTATAGGTGGAAAAGTTTTAGGTTCAGGTATATTTGGGTACCCTCGTCTTTTCAGAATCGACATTGATTTCAACCTAAATATCTATACCGAAGATTCAGTCGGCATTGAACTCATCGTGCAATCAATGCCGAGAGAGGAGTACAAGGGAGGAGTTATGCAGTTTAGACTGAAGAGAGATACCAAAACATAAAATGATTTAGGTTTTAAGTTTTTCTTTTTCTTTTTCTTTTTTATTGGGGTAAAGAACATTAATGACATTTTATCCCCAAAAAAAAAAAAAAACGTTAGCCAAAATCCATCCCTATGTAACCGTGAGTATCTTTCAATTTGTTAGAGTATCCCCCAAATGTGGGTTCATGATTAAAAATTTTAAATTTTTATTATTACTATTTATTGCACTTTATTGAACTAAAGAAATATGTTGTACTTATAATAAGAGTCCTATATTACTATCACATGCTCGTTCAGGTGACAACTATTATGAACTCGCGGATCATAGTCATATGATGTTAATATTCCTTCACATATCTATTATTATTGATAAATTTTACTATTTTTTTAATATTTGATTTAATAACTGCCCATGCATTGTTTATATATTTTTAAAGTAGCCCTCATATAACTATGACATTATAATCTTTCTCTTAAAATTTCCTTGGGTTATCCACTCAATGGAGAAGAAAAAAATAATGGATATTGAGTTTGCGTCGGTTTTTCACTACGTAATCTGATAGGTGTAGAATACACCGTATTTTCTATGAAGAGTTTATGCTTTCTTTGCTATTTTTCGTGTGAATTATGTATCTTATGCGTGTTTTTTGAGTTTATAGGTGTTTTGGAGTCATTTGAGTAAAAGGAAGTGGAAATCGTCTAAATCCAGGGCTTTTTCTCAATCATCTTGAAGAGAACGAAAAGACGAAGCCAATGGCGAAAGAGTGGAGTCAATCCGACATCGTATGAAGAATCTGGAAGCATCTCGAAGCAAGCGAAGTTTTCGCAAACTGGAGAACCTACTCTGACTGCTATAGGCACTGCTAAAATTACTCGGGGCACCTCCCTCTTTATACCTCATCGAGAATAAGTACTCGGTTTCTATTTACGCAACTTAGAATTCCAAACTCTTGCAACCGATTTCAGGCAAGTTCTTGCCTTTGCGGCTGAACCAAGTTAATTGCCATGAGTTTCAAGGGTCCATCATACTACGCACAAGAGATTTCGGGTAGGTTACAAGCACGAAAATCCGAGTATTACCAAGTAGAAAAGAATAAGACTTGCTTGCCATGGGGAATTGATATTGTTGCCATGGATTTTGTTGAAGATTGAAGTCGTGTTCTTGGGAGAAGTATGGGTTTTGTATGAATTTGCGGGGAAGGAGATAGAATGATCTCGACATCAACAAAGAAGTTCATCTCCGCATCACCAACAAGTTGCACGAGAAGTATTTGTAAAAGGCACTGAATGCGACCCTAGTCTGCTGTGACCGAGAATTAAAGGGCTTGATGGTTGTTTGCCGGTGATATGAGCATCGCGGAGCGATAAAGAGTGTCGGCTATGTTCGAGTGGGTTGGAATCGATGGAGGAACCGGGCGGCAGATGTTCTTTGTTGTGGTGGCGGGATTGATGGTTGGTCTTTGATGCTTGGTGCCGATGAGTCGAAAGCCGAGTAGAATGCAAGAGGAAGCGGTGAAGGAGATGGCGAGGCTAATTGCGAGCTTGAATTGAACTATGATGTTGTGAGCTCTTATCGCAGGTCTAGAATGCGAATCTTGATTGTTTCGCGAAGCTATGGTCTTGAGTGTTGTGAGGGTTGCTCGCATGGTGTCGTTAATCGGTTGGAGCTGCGGAATGAAGTTGAAGTTGCGAGTGCCGGTGGAGAAAGTGTGATGCAAGAGCTGTTCTTTGCTCTGGGCTGTTTTGCTCGGGCTGTAGCTGCAGCGAGGTTATGAAGATTGCAAAGCTGGGCCCGGAGATTACAAGGAGGAGGATGACTGGGTTGCCATCGAGAACCATCTCGAGTTGCGAGTTGTTGCGGTGCGATGAAGCTGATGCTATGGGCTTGCATCGGTTGTGGGCTGTGTGGAGTTGAAGTCGGGGGTTGAGAATGGTTTGCCAGATGAAGTATGGCTCGAGGTGGTCTTGGTTGCAGCTTGGTGGTGGCCCGGGAATGGAGTTTGAACCGAGATGGTGTTAGTTGTGAACCGTGTGATGCTGCTCTGGTATTGAGGTAGTGCGAGTTATGTTGCGGTGAAGCAGGGGAAGATGGCAGGTCTGTCAAGAGCCGAGAGCGTTTGGCGATTCTTGAGTGGAGTCGAATATGAATCGCGCGGTGGCGATATATGATGGCGAGAATGTGGTTGCGGTGAAGGCTAAAGAAATGGTAACTGTCTTGTTTTTAAGGGTTTGCGGTGGATGGAGCTGGTGGTATTGCAGTGAAATGCATAGATGGGGCAGCTCTGGCATGTGACGAAGCTGGGAGCAGGTTTGAGCTGTGATATTGGCGCAGAGGAGATTATGGTTTGCTGGCATGAGTATATGGCATTGTTATTAGGCAATGGAATTGATAGGCCTGGAGTTAAGGATATAGCGGTGAAGTGTAGATGGTGCTACGTTCTTTGTGCAGTGCGAATGCGATTCTGGTGAGTCATGGCTCGAGGCAAAGGAAGTGTGGCGTACTTATGAGCCATGGATGGTGAAAGCAGATGGAGATGACAAGTGCAGCGAAACCGGAAAACGGAGCGAGAAATGGCGGCGGTGAGCCTAGTTCCGATGGCGGATTTTGGAACCGTAAGTGGGCACGGTAATATTTCGATGAATCGCGAGAAGTGCAGTCGTATGCAAGAGTCGACAATGGGACATATGTGCTATGAGTCGCGCTTTTGGGTGCGTTTTTCGCAAGAAATGAGGAATTGGTTTAGATGGTATTTTGTGATTGTTTGAATTGCGAGATATGGAGATGAGCTGCTGGGAGTGTGCACTCGCTGGTGACGATTTCCGATGACAAAAGCGGCCAGAGATGATTTTCCGACGGCCGGATTCCGGTGACCGGTGACCGGATTCCGGTGATGACGTCATCAATTCCAGCGACACTTTTCGGACCCAAAATTCCAGAGACATACTTTTCACTCCTGGGCTTGGTGGACCAACTTGGAGACGGGTTTTGAGAAGAATTAACCTAATTTTGGGAAAGTATCCTTATGGGGAGAAAAGCATATATATAGAAAACTCTTTTCTAAACCTAGATATATCTCCATTAGGGAGAATTCATACTTTTGGTTCTAGGGTTTAGAAACATGATAGGTTTTCTCCTTCTTCTTGCTATGAACTCCTATGCCATGAGTAACTAAGTTTTTATTATTGGTTGAAGATGTAGTTGGATTTTGCAACCAAGTTATGATTTTTATGAATTAGTTTTCTCTCAATATTATCGTTCACTTTCTACGGGTTATAATAATTGCATGATTGATGGATTGCAATATGATTGAATGTTTGTTTAGTCGAGTCTAGAATTGATTGAACTCACATCCATATCTATAGCTATTTTAGGGTTTTCATCGACGATAACCTTGAATACTAGTAGCATGATATGATTCTAGGTTGTAGTGATACATCCTTGTATTCATATGTAGAAATTGACTTTTGTTCGAATTGTTTTGCGCAATGTATTACAATTGCATTGATTAGCCTATTTACGAAACTTAATGCTCCTAGGAATTGAACTTGATTAGCGCAAGGCGTTAGGTTATTCTTTAGGTAGATTTCACATACGCGGCTCTAATGTGTGTGTTGATGACTTAAGAAATTTACGGAGTATTCTTGCAATAAGGTATTCTATGGCTTTTGATGATAGCGAGATTAAATACGAATTCTATTCATATATTCATAAACTTGTTTACAATTGAAGATGAAACCTTTATCCAATATTTCACACTCTTGATTTGCATACTTTATTTGCTTTTTGTTTATTTTTATTTACACAATCAGAAAATCCTCGGTGTTTTATATAGGAAACCATAACAATTTGACAACCTAGACCTCTCTATGGGATCGATCCTTTCTTGCCCTTGCTATATTTATATTTTGAGTAGTAAGAAAGTGTAATTATATTTGTGTCGGCTGACAACCGGTCAAATTTTGGCGCCGTTGCCGGGGAGGCAACGGTTGTCAATTGTTTTTGGGTTCTTATTTTTGCTTTTAGTTTTGTTTTAATTTTTCTTATTCTTTGGTTCTTAACCGAGTTTTGAGAATCTCGTTTCAGGTACCAATTGCTATGGACGGAGCATATTGGAGCAATCAATACGGCTTTCAACCTCAACAACATGAAAACTATCACCCTTATGGGGAATACAATCAAAACCAATCCTTTGGTTATGATCAATACTCCACGTACCCTATGAGTTATTCTCATACATATCAACCTTCTTATGGTGGTTATGTAAGTGAGCAACCACAAGGAGGGGAGAATAGTTGTTTTCCTTATAATATTTCCTCTAATTTGGTAGATGAAATGCAACAATTTATGGACAGCATGGAGTCAATTTGCGTACAACCCAGCGTGGAACCATTTTCATCGACCGAAAGTGCTCATAGTATGTTTGGCCCAATTTCTGATCGTAGTTATGATCATCCACCCATTCAAAGGGAATATAATTGGCCTAACAATACTGAAGTAAGTAATTCTACTTTTTCTTTGTCGAACGAGCTTTACCAACAAATGGAACAATATATTCAGAATTTGGATGGAACACTCCAAGAGCTTCAAAAAGGTGTTTCCACTTTAAGACAAGGCATTGAAGAATACAAGGAGGAAATAAATAGTTATGTTGAAAAAGGCGAACCTTCGGGGACTTTTGTTGATATTTGTGTAGTTAACTCAACTCTTGATCGTAATAATGATCATTCACCTATTCAAAAGGATGAGTTCGAGATTAGCAACACTAAATTCAGCGAGGACCAATGTTATGATGACTATGATAGTGATGATGATTATTATGAAAATACATCGTTTGAACCAACTCATGGTGACATCCCCGAGGAGTGTACAATGGAGTCTTTTTGGGATCAAGATGAAGACGAAGAGGAATATGTCGACACTTGTGTAGATTACTCAAGCATTGATCTTAATAATGATCAAGAGCCTATTCAAAGGGTGGAGCTTGAAGATGATGCATTTTCGAGTGTTCTAAAAAAGTTTCTTATGATAAAATTTGGATCCGCAAAAGAGTATGTGCCTTACAACAAAGAGGAGTATGTTGAGAATGAGACCGTTATAACCAATATTGTGGAAGACCCAATTGAGCTTGCAAATGAATGTAATGATGATGTTTATGTCGAGACTTTGGTTAAGGCAGAAACGGACGAAGAATGGTTGCAAGGTTTGATAGAGGACCATGATATACAAGAGGTGAATAATTCACTTGAGTTTTTCAAGGATGAAGAGGATTCCGTGATACAAGAGATTGTGCAAGGTTTATCTAACCCTTTGCCTATTGTTTCGTCTTCTTTACCTCTTATTGGTTTGAATGTATGTGCTTCGAAAATATTGTTGAATGACTTTGTTTCGCGATATCCTCCATTAGAGATACTTGATTCTCATACTATGCAGGTTATGGAACAAGAAACCGTGGAAGTACCCGACTTCTATATTCTTTATACACTTCCAAGTGTGGACAAGAATAAGTGTGGGGGAAGCTTTTATCGGTTCATAGCTTCACTTTTGCTTTATATTACTAATATTTGTGTGAAGCTAGTGTTTGGAAAACAGGTTCTATGGAAGGATCCTCAACTTTTCAGATTGTTGATATATGGGGAATGAATCTTGCAAGGATATAGTCGGGCTGACGACTTTAAACCAAGCGCTAAGTGGGAGGCAACCCACCGGTTTTGTATCTCTTATCTTTTAATTTTTTTTTCTTTTCTTGTTTTTAGCTTTTTCTTTTTGCATATTATTTGCGGAATTTCCCACTTTGGACTTTCTTTGGACGATTCAATTTTACATTGAGGACAATGTAAAGTTTAAGTGTGGGGGAGCATTTATATGTTTCTATAGTTTGTTTTAGTTTGCTTTGTATAGTTTGTTTTAGTTTGCTTAATTAATGCCCTTAAAAGAAAAAAAAAAAAATCAGAAAAATAGAAAAAATCAGAAAAAATTGTGCTTTTTGAACTCCGAAATCTAGAATTTGTGCCTTTAGGATGACACCATTAGTGGATGGAACCATTTTGAATGCAGGAGTTGAGGACCATTTAACTAAAAGGGAAGAATATAGCTCAGAAATCACAAATTAACATGATAGTTGTTACCATATCTCGGAATATCACCATATCGCATTCTATTTTTATTTTTCCATATTTATCTATTGTTCTCTAAGTGCTTTGGTGGGTCACTAAACATCGAC
The DNA here is from genome assembly GCA_023531295.1 of Papaver armeniacum. Lineage (NCBI taxonomy): Eukaryota > Viridiplantae > Streptophyta > Magnoliopsida > Ranunculales > Papaveraceae > Papaver > Papaver armeniacum. The sequence goes on along the minus strand of JAJJWW010009657.1, from coordinate 413,246 downwards.
GTGTTATTACTGCTAGGATGAAATAGAGTGATTGAGTTACTAGAAAAAGAAAAAAAAATTGAACAAGAAAAGAAAAAAAAAATGAAAAAAATATATTAAAAAAAAAAAAAAAAAGGACCGATCAATTAGACCAAAACGGAATAAAGAATGACACTTGGGAATAGCAGTATGTGTGAAACGTAGTCCCTGTCTCCGTCGCCTAAACAAGCGTGGAATGCGGGATCCAAGGCAACTATCATATACGTGTTGACAAGGAAGCATGCGCTTGGATCCAAAAGATCTAATCATGCCGTCTAAAAAAAAAAGAGAAATTGGATCCAGTTTGATCCAATCATATAAAAAAAAAGAGAAGAAATTATTATTGTGTTGAATAAAGTCACTCTTGGTTCCCTTGTATATGCCAATTGATTTGATGTAGCATTCAAACCAAGTAGCTCAATCCAATAGGATTAGGTTCATCTTAGCGGTGACCTTGAGACAGATATAGGAAACATTGAACACTTGAGAATATTCGCCAACATCTACATCTTTATCCATCTTCTTTATCTTTTCATTGTGATTGTGGTTTGTTAGTTTCCGAGTATTGTGGCTTGTTCGACTATCTAATTAGAGTTATTTACTAATATATGAATTGAATTTGCAAGGTACCTCCTCCTGTAGTCATTTTGGATTCGTTCATTGATTTGTCACAAATAGACGGAGTTTGAAATATAGGTTTTGTGGGTATATCTCTAGTAAACCCTCACGAGACTATAACTCGTCCACTAGGGACACCTAGGGGTTTAAAGGCTTGTTATTTATGCTAAAATTAACCGTAGCCTCGACGACACGGAGTTGTTGTATTTTATTATTTTTTTGTTTGACTTGCTCGAGGACTAGCAAAGTCTAAGTGTGGGGGAATTTGATAGGTGTAGAATACACCGTATTTTCTATGAAGAGTTTATGCTTTCTTTGCTATTTTTCGTGTGAATTATGTATCTTATGCGTGTTTTTTGAGTTTATAGGTGTTTTGGAGTCATTTGAGTAAAAGGAAGTGGAAATCGTCTAAATCCAGGGCTTTTTCTCAATCATCTTGAAGAGAACGAAAAGACGAAGCCAATGGCGAAAGAGTAGAGTCAATCCGACATCGTATGAAGAATCATTGGAAGCATCTCAAGCAAGCGAAGTTGTCGCAAATCGGAGAACCTCTGAAGCTGCTATAGGCACCTGCTAAAATTACTCGGGGCACCTCCTCTTTATACCTCATCGAATAAGTACTCGGTTTCTATTTACGCAACTTAGAATTCCAAACTCTTGCAACCCAGGTTTCGAGCAAGTTCTTGCCTTTGCGGCTGAACCAAGTTAATTGCCATGAGTTTCAAGGGTCCATCATACTACGCACAAGAGATTTCAGTAGGTTACAAGCACGAAAATCCGAGTATTACCAAGTAGAAAAGAATAAGACTTGCTGCCATGGGGAATTGATATTGTTGCCATGGATTTTGTTGAAGATTGAAGTCGTGTTTCTTGGGAGAAGTATGGGTTTTGTATGAATTTGCGGGGAAGGAGATAGAATGATCTCGACATCAACAACAAGTTCATCTCGCATCACCAGCAAGTTGCACGAGAAGTATTTGTAAAAAGGCATGAACAGCCTAGTCTGCTGTGACCAAGAATTAAAGGGCTTGAGGGTTGTTTGCCAGGTGATACGAGCATCGCGGAGCAGTAAAGAGTGTCGGCTATGTTCGAGTGGGTTGGAATCGATGGAGGAACCGGGCCGGCGAGATGTTGCTTTGTTGTGGTGGCGAGGGATTGATGGTTGGTCTTTGATCTCCATGCCGATGAGTCGAAAGCCGAGTAGAATGCAAGAGGAAGCAATGAAGGAGATGGCGAGGCTAATTGCGGGCTTGAATTGAACTGTGATGTTGTGAGCTCTTATCGCAGGTCAGGAATGCGTCTTTGGTGTTTCGCGAAGCTATGGTCTTGAGTGTTGTGAGGGTTGCTCGCAGTGTCGTTAACCTGGTTGGGCTGGAATGAAGTTGAAGTTGCGAGTGCCGGTGGAGAAGTGTGATGCAAGAAGGCTATTCTTTGCCTACATTTGCTCGGCCGCCGCAGTTATGAAGATTGCAAAGGCTGGAGATTACAAGGAGGAGGATGACCGGTTGCCATCGAGAACCATCTGAGGTTCTGCAGTTTGCGAACTCGATGCTATGGGTTAGAGTTGTTGTGGCGTGGAGTTGAAGTCGGGGGTTGAAACGGTTTGGCCGAGTGAAGTATGGCTGAGGTGGTCTTGGTTGCGGCTTGGTGGTGATTGGGAATGGAGCTTGAAGCTGAATCTTGATGGCTCACGGTATTGAGGTAGTGCGAAGTTATGTTGCGGTGAACGTGTTGATGGTGGATTTTCGTTTTAAGGTTAAATTTGTAAAAAAAAACACGAAAAAATCATGCGCCGACATCTTGTAAAAGATAAAGCCGTTTATAAGTGACGGATACTCCCTCACTTAATTCACCAAGAATGGAGCATGTAGCAACAATCCCATTACCGCAATACATGAAATTCCTCCAGTGGAGCATGCCGCAACAATCCCTTCTGTGAATTTCATATCGGCCTTGTATTTCCTGTACTCATTATCGAGTGTGGCATGACGGTAGGTGTTACTCTTCACGAGTAACACGAACCTCCAAGCACTATAATGAATCCATGTACGAAATACCCGTGTCTCGGTGTGTTATACTAGCCCGATTGAGCCCCTGCCGGTGTGTTATACTAGCCCGATTGAGCATCCGGACTTGGCCGCAATCAGATCTCCGGATATGATCCGATCGCGTCATCCAACTCCGCAAGCATGATTGGATGACCACGGAATCCCATCACCCCAAGGGTATGGAATACACACGGCCTTAGCCTTTGCCAAATACGATCTGATCGCGGTCATCCAACTCCGCTTGGATGGCCACAGATCAATTCCATCACCCCCAATTATGGAATACACCGGCCTTAACGCCAAATATGATCGATCGCAAGTCATCCAACTCCACAAGCATGATGGGATGACCACGGATCAATTCCATCACCCCCAAGGGTATGGAATACACACGGCCGACCCACATGGTGGACCATTGGCCTTTGCTTGCCAAGAAACCGTCCATACCAAGCATTATGGGCTAAATGGGTTTGCGGCATATTACATATGTCGCAAAACGGTCTCAACCGTCCGTCTTCGCAGCATAGACGGAGGGTGTAGATGTAGACTCAAAGGCCGGGAGCATGTCGACACAATCACCATGTGACCGCCTTACACACTTGACAATCGGTCAAAGCCAACCGTGGCTGGTTACAACAAAACCGTCAGCCCAAAGAGCATGGCGCGCGGCTTTGAAAGCCAAAATTAGGTTTCAAGTCATCACGCGCGTCCATCTTCTCGGATCGAATGGAGGGTCAGCTGATTGGATTAACTAAGGCCGGTCATACCGAAGCATGACCACCGTGGGCCCATCTAGCCGGTCGCCCAGTGGCACATCATTCCGGCCAACCCAAACGCACGCCCAACTCGTGCGGTTACACTCCCAAATCTAAACTGTCTCATTTCACGGATGATTTGAATGGCTTAGATCACGTTTCATGGGATAATCGATGATGGACCAAAACCAACCAATGTTGGCGCCGAAAGCAGCGTGCCAAAATAGGGAAATCCTGCAGGTTTCCAACTCCGCTGCAAGAGGATTTACCATGAAATCGATCTCGACCACTCCTTTTAGGTCACAAATTGAGTGGCCCAGATCGCGCTTTCATGAGGGAACGGAATACGGGCGCCTACACCATCATGCCATCAACACGCATGTATGGTCGGTCTTCTCCAAATCCTTCCCATGCTTGGTTTCGACCAAGGCTGAAGAGTGATGCTTGCGCACCTCTTTAAAAACCCTAATTTCATCAAAGTGTCTCAAACATCATCTCATCCGTCCGACCTCACCGGCCTTGGTTATACAACTCCCGTCGAGTTACTTGGTTAGTGAGCGGTCATTACACGTCACTTTACCACACACCGTAATGCCTCCGCATAAAATACACACTTCTTGCACAAGTATCGACTTTACAGTAACGTGTTATTCAATTCAACATTACATGCTATCTTTCGTGGACCCACGATCCACATTCCAGACATCAATCATGTCACAAACTGGGGGATTGCATTGGTGCCGGTTTACGACGGCGTGCAACGCGCCATCACAAGAATGTGTTAGGGAGTCATGGACGGTTAGAGATGAAGAGAAGTGGGCAAGACTGGTGCCGTGACCGACGACACAACTCCACTACTCCATCATTCCACTACCTCCACTTCCCACGAAAACGTGAATGAGGCTCAATGACTTGCCATTTTCAAACGAAGGAAAACAAGAAAACAAAATCGACATTGAGCCTCCTTGCATTAACCGTAGTTTTGCTCAGTGTGCAACGGATTCCTCTACCAGAGGTTACACCTCTCCCGGTTCTCCTCTCTATGGCCCAGTCTTGGTAATGCTCGTGAACACATTTCTCGATTCTTGGAAGCCTTGGGGAACATGAATACAATCATGTTTTACGCCTAATGAAAAGGAACAGACAAAACTCCGCACAAAACGACAAAGACACGGGTTTCCTTTCCCATGAATGAAGTGATAGAGCTCCTGCGTGGATCCAAGAATGCGAATCTTTCCGATCCTCCACTTTAAAAAACTGTCTTTATTTTTCCAGATTGTTTCTCCTCCATGTCAATCGCAGGCGAAAAGTGCACGGATCACGCCCTCTGCGAAGCTATGGTGCTTTATAATCTCACGAAGAGTGTTGTGAGGGTTGCTGCCGTTTATAAGTGCGGATACTCCTCCTTAATTCACCCAGAATGGAGCATGTAGCAACAATCCCGTTACAGCAGAATACATGAAATGTCGTTAGCACGAACCTCAAGTTGGAGCTGCGGAATGAAGTTGAAGTTGCGAGTGCAACCGTCCGTCTTCGCAGCATAGACGGAGGGTGTAGTGGAGAAAGTGTGATGCAAGAGCATGGCCGTTTGAAAGCCAAAATTAGGGTTTCAAGTCATCACGCTTCTTTGCCCGTGCGAATGGAGGTCGCTGGATGTTTTGCCCATGCGGTCAGGCACATCATTCCCGGCCAACCCAAAGCGCACGCCCAAACTGTGGGTTATGAAGATTTGAATGGCAGATCACGTTTTCATGGGATAATCCACCAACCTACCACCTACGGTAGATTACAAGGAGGAGGATGACCGAGGTTGCCATCGAGAACCCATCATGCCGTCATCCGATGTTGCTTGGTTTGCCAAGGTGCGATGAACTGATGCTATGGGCTTGCATCGGTTGTGGGCGTGTGGAGTTGAAGTCGGGGTTGAGAACGGTTTGGCAGGTGAAGTATGGCTGAGGTGGTCTTGGTTGCGGCTTGGTGGTGATTGGGAATGGAGCTTGAACATTAGTGAAGCGTGATGCGCTCTCCTTCACTTTGTATTGAGGTAGTGCGGGGTTATGTTGCGGTGACCCATCAACAACGGGGGAAGATGGCAGGCTGTCAAGAGCTAAGAGCGTTGTTGGCGATTCTTGGTGGAGTCGATATGAGCTGGCGGTGGCGATATATGATGGCGAGAATGTGGTTGCGGTGAAGGCTAAAGAAATGGAAACTGTCTTGTTTTTAAGGGTTTGCGGTGGATGGAGCTGGTGGTATTGCGGTGAAATGCATAGATGGGGCAGCTACGGCATGTGACGAAGGCCGAGCGGAGTTTGAGTTGTGATATTGGCGCGAGAGGGAGATTATGGTTTGCTTGGCATGAGTATATGGCATTGTTATTAGGCAATGGAATTGATAGGCACAGGAGTTAAGGATATAGCGGGTGAAGTGTAGATGGTGCTACGTTCTTTGTGCCGTGCGAATGCGATTGCGGTGAGTCATGGCTCGAGGCAAAGGAAGTGTGGCGTCTATGAGCCATGGATGGTGAAAGCGAGATGGAGACCCGACAAGGCTGCGAAACCGTGCGGAAACGGAGCGAAAATGGCGAGGCGGTGAGCCTAGTTCCGATGGCCGGATTTTGGAACCGTAAGTGGGCACGGTAATATTTCGGTGAATCGCGAGGGGGTACGAGTCGTATGCAAGAGTCGACGGCCGGGACATATGTGCTACGAGTCGCGCTTTTGGGTGCGTTTTCGCAAGAAATGAGGAATTGGTTTAGATGGTATTTTGTGATTGTTTGAATTGCGAGATATGGAGATGAGCTGCTGGGAGTGTGCACTCGCTGGTGACGATTTCCGATGACAAAAGCGGCCAGAGATGATTTTCCGACGGCCGGATTCCGGCGACCGGTGGCCGGATTCCGGTGATGACGTCATCAATTCCGGCGACACTTTTCGGACCCAAAATTCCAGAGACATATTTTTCACTCCTGGGCTTGGTGGACCAACTTGGAGACGGGTTTTGAGAAGAATTAACCTAATTTTGGGAAAGTATCCTTATGGGGAGAAAAGCATATATATAGAAAACTCTTTTCTAAACCTAGATAGATCTCCATTAGGGAGAATTCATACTTTTGGTTCTAGGGTTTAGAAACATGATAGGTTTTCTCCTTCTTCTTGCTATGAACTCCTATGCCATGAGTAACTAAGTTTTTATTATTGGTTGAAGATGTAGTTGGATTTTGCAACCAAGTTATGATTTTTATGAATTAGTTTTCTCTCAATATTATCGTTCACTTTCTACGAGTTATAATAATTGCATGATTGATGGATTGCAATATGATTGAATGTTTGTTTAGTCGAGTCTAGAATTGATTGAACTCACATCCATATCTATAGCTATTTTAGGGTTTTCATCGAGCGATAACCTTGAATACTAGTAGCATGATATGATTCTAGGTTGTAGTGATACATCCTTGTATTCATATGTAGAAATTGACTTTTGTTCGAATTGTTTGCGCAATGTATTACAATTGCATTGATTAGCCTATTTCTGAAACTTAATGCTCCTAGGAATTGAACTTGATTAGCGCAAGGCGTTAGGTTATTCTTTAGGTAGATTTCACATACGCAGCTCTAATGTGTGTGTTGATGACTTAAGAAATTTACGGAGTATTCTTGCAATAAGGTATTCTATGGCTTTTGATGATAGCGAGATTAAATACGAATTCTATTCATATATTCATAAACTTGTTTACAATTGAAGGTGAAACCTTTATCCAATATTTCACACTCTTGATTTGCATACTTTATTTGCTTTTTGTTTATTTTTATTTACACAATCTGAAAATCCTCGGTGTTTTATATAGGAAACCATAACAATTTGACAACCTAGACCTCTCTGTGGGATCGATCCTTTCTTGCCCTTGCTATATTTATATTTTGAGTAGTAAGAAAGTGTAATTATATTTGTGTCGGCTGACAACCGGTCATAATCCATGATAATTATGTTAGAGCATTGCTCGGTCGAACTCGCATGCGTTGGTGTCTCAAGCATGTTTGTCAATGTTAGTGATCAAAACTATAAGTCTTGATTTCTAGCCTACTATAGTTAAGGTCTCGGAATAGGATATAAAGTGTAGTTGATCTCAAGACTCCATGGAAATCATCATACAAGACGAAGGACTACTCAAGGAACTGGTGGAACTTATCGACTAAAAGGTATGTGGAGACTTGAACTTATCTGTCACTCAAAAGTCTATTTACTCTATCTCCTATTCTTGAGACAAAATTCGTTTTGATATATAGAATTTCATTATACACATTTGCTATTTCGAGCCGAGTTTTACTCGCCTATCTATTTCTAGAAATATGTGTTGGTAAGCTTTCGCTTTAGCCAAATTCATCTTTACCTAGTAAAGAATGTCATGTTATGTTTCAATCACTTTGAAAATTGCTCTGATGAAAAATGGTCTGTGAATAACGGCTATATAACGTCCTCTGAGAATGTTTCAATGATTGAAATGAGAGTTTAGATTACATAACCTTTGGTAGGATATAAGCATTGTTGTGGAAACACATATATGTATAAGTCCTTATTCCTTGAACCAAAGTTTGCGAACTTTGTTGATCAAGAGAAACGGAATGTGGCATGAGCCAAGTCCGAGAACTGGCGGAAGTTCTCGACCCGAGAATTTCTGCTGGAGTTTGTGAACTCCTTCCGTGAGCTTAAGTCTGCGAACCCAGTCCGCGAACTTGAGTAGGTTATATCTAAAATCGGTTGTTCTTGAACTCATGTTTATATAAACTAAGGAATGCTTCTGCAAACCGTGGCTATAAAGTTCATGAACCGATTCGAGTGAATCAAACCGTTTTTGCTTCGATTGTGTCTTGCGTAGTTACATATATAAGATCTAAGCAATTGAACAACTCTCTAACTAGTTCATTTGAGTCATTTGAACTAGTTATGGTGAAGAAGAATATGGCTGATATGAAATTGCTCATATGGCTAACCATTTGGTTAACTATTGTTGAACCAACAAATGTAAATGTTTGTGAACGGTCACATAAACCCAAAACTGGACATTTTATTTGTGTGTAACAAGCTAAGGTTTCAATCTAACAGTTGAGAAATATTAGCTTGAATCTAATCAGGTTTTCATCTAACGGTGAATATTGAATGCTTTGTTACCAAGCTAACATTGATTGCAAACCCTGATTTGAAAGACTGTATAAGGGAGAACTCTAGAAACTGGGAAACCTAATCCCCACACCTTACGTGTGATACTAGTTGCATAAACTAGAGTCAATTCTCCTTTAACCTTGGGTTTTCTTCTCTAAACCAGGTTAACGACTTAAAGAATTCATTGGGATTGTGAAGCCAGACCGATACTACTTTTCTTGTAGTTGTGTGATCTGATCTTGTTGTTTCTATCATACGAGTACAATTGGAATAATTGGCTTAAGATTTATATCTCCGATAGGCAATATAGAAAATAAATCACAAACACTTCGTCTCATCGTTTGTGATTCCGCAATATCTTTTTTCGCTGCGTCGATTAAGATTATTGTGAGGTGATTGATAATACTAGGTTGTTCTTCGGGAATATAAGTCTGGGTTATCAATTGGTTCTTGTTCACGTTGATTTATCAAAAGAAGGAACAAAAACTCGTAGGTATATTCATGGGAGACGGATTTATCTATTACCGTAAACTTTTCTGTGTGATACATATTTGTTTATTAAAGTCTTCGACTTTGGGTCGTAGCAACTCTTAGTTGTGGGTGAGATCATCTAAGGAAATCAAGTACGTAGCATCCTGCTGGGATAAGAGACTTAGGAGCATAAATGTACCTTGGATTAGTTTGAGATTGATTGGGGTTCAACTACAGGGCAGACCGAAGTTAATTTGGAGTAGACTAGTGTCTGTAGCGGCTTAATACAGTGTGTGTTCAATCTGAACTAGGTCCCGGGGTTTTTCTGCATTTGTGGTTTCCTCGTTAACAAAATTCTGGTGTCTGTGTTATTTCTATTTCGCATTATATTTTGTTATATAATTAAAATATCACAGGTTGTGCGTTAAGATCAATCGATTAGAATATCCAACCTTTGGTTGTTGATTTACATTGATTGACACTTGGATATTGTTCGTTGGTACCATCCAAGTTATTTCTCTTGTATTCAATTAGACTCGCAGATTTCTATTTGCTTGAGTAAGAATTGAATCGAGAAAGAGAGATATATATAACTCTTTGATATACTTTATTAAGATTGAGTCTAGTTGATTCTCTTGAAAGTATATTGGAGTTTGTCCATCTGATTGCTAATCGAAATATTGGGTGTGGTTGTTGTACCCCCGCTTTTCAATTGGTATCAGAGCAGGCAAACACGTTCAAGACCTTATAAGTCTGTGTTTGTAGCGATCTAACTCTATGGACAGAGGGGCTATCTCTATTAACGTACCACCAGTCTTCGATGGCTCTAATTACTTATGGTGGAAATTGCTATGCGAGCTTTTCTTCAAGCGCGTGATTTTCAATCATGGGTATATGTTGTTAATGGCTATGATCCTCCCGTTGTGGCAGTTGGAAATGTAAACGTTCCCAAGAATATTGGTGAATACATCCCTGCTGAGATACTTGCTGCAAAGTAAAATTTCGACGGTTTGAATGCCATCATACATGCCACCACCCCAAATCTTTAGCACCATGTGTCAAATTGGACTAAGTTGCAAGAAGCTTGGGATATCTTAGAAACCGTTTTTGAAGGTAATACCAATGAAAAGGAAGCTAGGCTTCAAAACCTTAATTCCGATTGGGAAAACCTTCGTATGGCATATGAAGAAACATTTGATGAGTTTAATCACAAAGTGTCTGAAATTGTTAATGCATCTTTTGCATTGGGTAAAACATTCCTGAAAAGGACATTGTGATGAAAATTCTTAGATCGCTGCCATCCAAATACGATTCTAAGAAGCATGCCATCGTTGAGGGAAATAACCTTGATAATCTCTCTAGAAATATGCTGGTTGGGAAGCTTAAGATCTTTGATCATGAACATTCATCCAAAACTAAGGATGTTGCGTTCAAAGCACTAAAGGACACTAAATTACTTGATAAAAGTAAAAAAGTGTATATATCTGAAGATGATCACTCTGAGACAGATTCATCAGATGAAGATCTTAACAAATCAGTCTCGATGATCACAAGACAGTTTAGGGATCTTCTGCTGAAGAGAAGTAAACGGTTCTCCAGAGATAATCCTAAGACATCAGTCAAACCTCATAATCGTGTTCCTCCTAAAAATAGGGATATTGATGAAACTGATGACGAGGATATGCCTCAATGCTTTAAGTGTAAAGGATTTGGTCATTTTGCAAACGAGTGCCCAAATCATAGAAAATACACTGGGAACAAAGGTCTTGCTGCAACTCTTGATGAAATGTCTGACAACTATGATTCTAATGAAGACGATAAATCAAGTGTTGCACTTCTTGGTGAAAATATTGATTTTGATCTTTGATAATGAACATTCATCCAAAACTAAGGATGTTGCGTTCAAAGCACTAAAGGACACTAAATTACTTGATAAAAGTAAAAAAAATTGTATATATCTGAAGATGATCACTCTGAGACAGATTCATCAGATGAAGATCTTGATAATTGTAGCAATACATACATCAATCTTGATATTCTTTCAGAAGATAATCCAACTATTTTGGAAGATAAAGTTGATTCACTCTTTGGAAACTCTGTTTATAATGTGTCAGGTTCCACTATGTGCCTAGCTGCGTGCACATCTCAAAAGCCTGACTTTTATCCTAGACTGACGTGTTCGTATTGTTCTCTAAAGGGTCATGAACTTTTAAGGTGTTACAAGTAAAAACACCAACTGAGGCAGTCAACAAACTTCAACGAAGAGCCAATCATTTAACAAGGAAGCTTAAACTTGCTTAGAAGACCGCTGAGGTAAGTAGGATCTTATCTTCATCTAAGAAGTTAGTTTCCAAGGACAAACCAAGATCATTAGAGAAGAGAGTATGGTCGAGTCGGTTTGATAGACAGAAGTCTGAGGATTCCTCTCATGAGGAAAATGGTGGAAAAATTGTTATTCACCGCAACGCAATTTAATTGTGTTGATTGATGGAAATCTTGTCTCATGTGCCTGATCAAAAGAGACAATGATTTTGTACCTCTCAGGCTTTAGGAAAAGTTTTTTTTTCTTTTCTTAGTTTTTGCTCTTTCCTGTCTTTCTACAAAAAGAGAGGGTTATGATCGTCAATTCTACTCTTTATAGGGTTGAGAGTTGGATGTGTACGAACCTGTTAAAGGTTTCGAAACCCTACAATCCTTTTCCTTCATTGAAACTCCTTTTTATCTCAAGACTACTTGTTGAGATTGTGATTTCCTCTCACAAACCCATACGCCTATGGATGCTCCAAGTGCCATGTCTTCTGATGGAAAGGATGTTAATATGATTGTCAAGCTATCAATCATGAAGGAAAAAGAGAAATCTCTATTAGCTCCGACATTGAAAAGAAAAAAAAGGAATGTGAGGAAGCCAAGAGTTGTTCCTTCAAACTCTCAGAAGTTTTCTGATGTTCTTGAAGTGTTGAAAGAGATGCGAAAGGAGATTCAACAAATAAAGGCTTTTGTGTATAAGACTCATGAGATTCATAAGGCCCTGGTTCGACATCATCATCCAAGTAGGTTTATTGATATAAACTCCTACCTTAATGAACCTTACGTCCCAATTGCTGTTGACGACAAGGAGTTCGGGGACGATAAAGAATTCTTCAAAGGTCTTAACATCTAGTAAATCTTCTATTTTTCTGTTTTTTTTAGAAGAATAACTAGAGTGTGGAATAGCCATTATTGTGATTACACATAGCTATGTCCAACGTTTTCATCTTCATGTGTTTATATTTATTGTTTTAAACTCTAAATTTGTTTGGAAGATGATTTTTGCAGTATTAATCTTTATGATTTTATATATTGCAATTTGTTATGGGATATGTGTGTCTGCGTCCGTGAACTATGATTGTCCCATACCTTGTCAAAAGTAAGTCTTTCATATGTCGATATGCATGTATTGATAAAAGAATGAATGAACTTTTGACATCACAAAAGTTAAAACCTTTTATGTCATGTTTTGATAAAAAGAAATGATAAAACTTTTGTTAACGAGGATTATGTCTATTGTATGTCATTGTGCAAATAGTGATGGAAAATTGAATGAATCCTTGTGTATTCCGCAGTAATTGATCTTCTCTGATCCATATTTTATGTATTACTGTGAGGCTCCGTAATGTGTCTTATGTTGAGCACTAAACGACCAAGTTGATTCTTTTATGATTAGCTTTGTTGTTGTTCCGTAAGGTACTTTATGTCGAGCATTTTTGAACTAAATTAATCATCTTGTTTGGTTATTTAGTTATAACTCCATAAGGAGCGTTTTTGACTGGGTTGATTATTTTCATGATTAACTTAGTCATTGCTCCATAGATTCTCTTATGTCGAGTATGACCAATTAAATTGATTACTTTTGTGATTAGTTTGGTTGTGTATTTTGATTAGATTAATTATGAGTTATCTTGTGATTAATCTAATTGAGTATTTTTGAGTCTATATAAGTTCACTTGTGTTGAGCATTATCGAGTAAATTAATCATGAACTTCTTGTAGTTAATTTAATTGAGTATTTTGGATTCAAATTCATACTTGTATGTGATTTGTTATGTCCAAAGAAATCCTTCTTTTCTTTCGAAATTAAGGTCGCTCTTGTTGTTCTTTCGGGAATGACATATTATGGGGGAGAGTTTTTTTTAAACTTGTGCTTAATTGCCAAATATTTGTGGGGAGTGCGGCTGTGGAATATTATAGGGGTTGTCTTGTATCTTTAAACTCCTCGATGAATGCATTTAGCTTCGGCTTTATGATTGCATCTAAATAAGATGATATATGTTTCTTTCTTTTGGTCATGAAATGTCTCTTTCGGAAATTTCATTAGGATCTCTTTCTTGTACCTATGCCAATTTTATTGACAAAAGGGGGAGAATTAATATGTAGTTCACACTACAAATACATATGGTTTTCGGATCATTATGTAAGGGGGAGTGGCTTCCATGTGAGATGGAGTATTGACAAAGGGGGAGTGATACATATCACCATAGTATTGTTGTTGAAGTTGTGATACAATTGGACTTTGACGTTGTGTAATGATACTATGACATTGTATAACAATGATTGAGAACTCTTGTTTTCTTGTTGTTATAGCTACAGAGTTTCAACAACGATGATGCTAAACTTACAACCTTTGGGATCATTGGAGTACTTGGAAGTGACGAAGATTTCGAGTAATGTTGAAGATTAGGCATGTGGAATAGGAGCTACAAAAGTTAATTCATTTATTTTTTATATTCCGTATGTATTAATAGTTTTGTCACTAAAATTGACAAAGGGGGAGATTGTTAGAGCATTGCTCGGTCAAAATCGCATGCGTTGCTATTTCAAGCATATTTGTCAATGTTAGTGATCAAAACTATAAGTCTTGATTTCTAGCCTATTATAGCTAAAGGTCTCGGACTAGGATAGAACGTGTAGTTGAGCTCAAGACTCCAAGGCAATCATCACACAAGACGAAGGACTACTCAAGGAACTGGTGGAACTTCATCGACTAAAAGGTATGTGGAGACTTGAACTTATCTGTCACTCAAAAGTCTATTTACTTTATCTCCTATTCTTGAGACAAAAGTCGTTTTGATATATAGACTTTCATTATACATATTTGCTATTTAGAGCCGAGTTTAACTCGCCTATCTATTTCTCGAAATATGTGTTGGTAAGCTTTCGCTTTATCCAAATTCATCTTTACCTAGTGACGAATGTCATGTTATGTTTCAATCACTTTGAAAATTGCTCTGACGAAAAATGGTCTGTGAATAACGGCTATATAACGTCCTTTGAGAATGTTTCAATGATTGAAATGAGAGTTTAGATTACATAACCTTTGGTAGGATATAAGCATTGTTGTGGAAAAACATATATGTATAAGTCCTTATTCCTTGAAACAAAGTTTGCGAACTTTCTTGATCAAGAGAAACGGAATGTGGCGTGAGCCAAGTCCGCGAACTGGCGGAAGTCCTCGACCCGAGAATTTCTGCTGGAGTTTGTGAACTCCTTCCGTGAGATTAAGTCCGCTAACCCAGTCCGCGAACTTGAGTAGGTTATATCTAAAATCGGTTGTTCTTGAACTCATGTTTATATAAACTAAGGAATGCTTTTGCAAACCGTGGCTATAAAGTTCATGAACCGACTCGAGTGAATCAAACCGTTTTTGCTTCGATTGTGTCTTGTGTAGTTACATAAGATCTAAGCAATTGAACAACTCTCTAACTAGTTCATTTGAGTCATTTCAACTAGTTATGGCGAAGAAGAATATGGTTGATATGAAATTGCTCATATGGCTAACCATTTGGTTAACTATTGTTGAACCAACAAATTTCATTGTTTGGGAACGGTTACATAAACCCAAAATTGGACATTTCATTTGTGTGTAACAAGCTAAGGTTTCAATCCAACGGTTGAGAAATATTAGCTTGAATCTAATCAGGTTTTCATCTAACGGTGAATATTCAATGCTTTGTTACCAAGATAACATTGATTGCAAACCCTGATTTGGAAGACTATATAAGGGAGAACTCTAGCAACTGGGAAACCTAATCCCCACACCTTACGTGTGATACTAGTTGCATAAACTAGAGTCGATTCTCCTTTAACCTTGGGTTTTCTTCTCTAAACCAGGTTAACGACTTAAAGACTTCATTGGGATTGTGAAGCCAGACCGATACTACTTTTCTTGTAGTTGTGTGATCTGATCTTGTTGTTTCTATAGTACGAGTACAATTGGAATAATTGGCTTGAGATTTATATCTCCGATAGGCAAGATAGAAAAGAAATCACAAACAATTCGTCTCATCGTTTGTGATTCCGCAATATATTTTTTCGTTGCGTCGATTAAGATTATTGTGAGGTGATTGATAATACTAGGAAGTTCTTCAGGAATATAAGTCCGGGTTATCAATTGGTTCGTGTTCACCTTGATTTATCAAAAGACGAAACAAAAACTCGTAGGTATATTTCGTGGGAGACGGATTTATCTATTACTGTTGACTTTTCTATGTGATACAAATTTGTTTATTAAAGTCTTCGACTTTGGGTCGTAGCAACTCTTAGTTGTGGGTGAGATCATCTAAGGGAATCAAGTACGTAGCATCCTGCTGGGATCATAGGCGTAGGAGCATAACTGTACCTTGGATCGGTGTGAGATTGATTGGGGTTCAACTACAGTCCAGACCGAAGTTAATTTGGAGTAGGCTAGTGTCTGTAGCGGCTTAATACATTGTGTGTTCAGTCAGGACTAGATCCCGGAGTTTTTCTGCATTTGCGGTTTCCTCGTTAACAAAATTCTGGTGTCTGTGTTATTTCTATTCCGCATTATATTTTGTTATATAATTGAAATATCACAGGTTGTGCGTTAAGATCAATCGATTAGAATATCCAACATTTGGTTGTTGATTTATATTGATTGACACTTGGATATTGGTCTTTGGTACCATCCAAGTTATTTCTCTTGTATTCAATTAGACTCGCAGATTTCTATTTGCTTGAGTAAGAATTGAATCGAGAAAGAGAGATATAACTCTTTGATATACTTTATTAAGATTGAGTCTAGTTGATTCTCTTGAAAGTATATTGGAGTTTGTTCATACAGATTTCTAATCGAAATATTAGGTGTGGTTGTTGTACCCCCGCTTTTTCAAATTCCATCTATGATTATAGTCGATAGCATCACCTCCAAAAACAAGTAAAAATCGTGGTAATGACCATAATCATAAATTTATTTGTTTTGTTTTTGTAAATCCATCCATTTGTTCAATTCTTGTTCAATAGTTAAATTTTATAAATCTCCACAAATCCATTAAAATACACCCACAGAGAATTTTTCCTTTACTAAAATATGGATACGATTGAATCTAATCAAAACCCATATATATGAACTAATAACTGTTTTTATGAATGAAATTCTTAGTTCTATCTAATTTCAAACCTTGATTAGATTTATGAATTGGTGGTGTTTGCTTAAGTATATTGGTATGTTGTCGTAGATGAACTCTCATCTTCCTGACAAAAACCCTCTTGATACACAATCCAAAACTCAAAGAATCTTTATCATTAAAAATTTTCTAGTTGCAGAGAAATCATACAAACATTATTTGATTTAATTATTGATGCTGTTTTTCTTAATCATGGCCATCATATAAAAAAAAATTCAATCTTATAAAATATCTCAAACTTAGAGGATTACAGAAGAAGATAAGTACATATTCAAATTTTGATTTCTGGTAAGTGGGGTCAAGGGAGGATGCTTTTAAGAGAGACTATAGCGGGAGGGTAGAGTTAGGAATAAATTAAAAACAAAAGGGTGTTCAAACAATAAAAAAATTACAAAATTAATAAAATATAATGAAACTAAGATGTGCGAAGGCAGATGAATCGAACGACTATGAGACACAAGTTCATAATAGCTGTCACGCTAGCAGGCGAGTGACAACATGACTCTATATAATAATGGTTGTTTTTTTTTCAATTAAAACAAGTTGTATGATAAATTTTTGTATTTGTATTTATCATGTCAGTTTATATATTTTTTTTTACAACTCTTCACGGCTCTACAAATCTCTGTAAGAAATTAGGTAATTCTGCATAACTCCACAAGATTTTGTCCGTTTTTACAGATCTCTCATAAAGTTATTAATTTTCATGACTTTTTTTTTTTAATCTTTAAAAATCTATGAAAGTATTTATTGAGTAAACCCATGTAAGATTTTATTCAAAAAACGTCACATAAGGTTAAAATGGTAATGTCAAGCCAGAAATAAAATAAACAGAGGATCATACTACTTACTAGATATCCTACCTTCCTTTTCTTTACTTTTTTATTCCTTTCCAAAATAGGCACCGATCAACGAGGCATTTTATTGAATTTTTTTTGTATGAAAAATCAATCTGGTGTACGTACTCTTTAATGATCCGAACCTCCACCGATATTGTTGCCACTTAACCAGCATGCTCATCCGGTAATGTGGAGTTTTCAACGAGTACCACTATGGTCATCCAACAATAGCTTCCATCCCGAGAGGTCACCCATCCATGGATTACTCCTGCCTGATCATGCTTAACTGTAGATCTTTATGTCAATTCTAGAGCCCATCTTGCCGAAAAGGCCTCGGTATAATA
Source organism: Papaver armeniacum (assembly GCA_023531295.1). Lineage (NCBI taxonomy): Eukaryota > Viridiplantae > Streptophyta > Magnoliopsida > Ranunculales > Papaveraceae > Papaver > Papaver armeniacum. Next base: position 395,537 of record JAJJWW010009657.1, on the reverse strand, counting down.
TAGGTGTTCCTTGTCTCTTGTGAGACCAGTATCCGGCATAACCGCCCAACATACTCTCTTATCTGAGCACAAACTACTCGTTCCTAGTTGTATCCCAACTATCACTGATATTGTTCCCACTTACCTACTGTTATTATTCAGCAATATGAGATTTTTAACGATAATATTGTAGTTATCCAGCAGCAGAACGAGAGGTCACCCATCCCGTGACTGGTTCCGTCCGAGTACGCTTAACTAAGAAGTTTTTATCACAACTCAATCAAGTGTATTCATCAGGCCTCGGTGTTAGGAAAGGACAAACCATTACCTACATTCTAAATGGCGAACCCTACCTGCCGAATCGGGGTATTACAATATTACCACCTTAAATTGGAGTCGACCTCGGCTCTGGATTATATTCAAACCCATATTTTTGACGTTCCCTACCCCTCATGAGATAAGCACTTGGCCTAAACATTTCCAGTTTACCTTTTCAACCTCGGCAGATGACCTGTCACCGTTTCTGATACCAAACTGTAATGACCCTACATGTAACGATATTGTCCCCACTTAGCCATTGTAATTATCCGGCAGTGAGGAGTTTTCAACGGTCATCACTGCGGTCATCCAGCAACAACTTCCCAGGAGGTCACCCATCCCTGGATTATTCCCGTCTTAGTACGCTTAACTGTAAAGCTTTTTGTTAATTCTGTAGCCAATTGTGTTGAAAACAGCCCCGGATAATGTAGATATTCCTTGCCTCCAGTAATACATGTGTATCTTCCTTTCCCTGGGAACTAGTGATCCTCAAGACAAATTGAGGATAGTTTCCTATATTAGGAAGGATTCCTTATTTAGGATAAATTCCTAGTTTAGGAAGGAGTATTGTTCTGAGCAGTATTCTTAGTTTAGGTAATATACCTAGAAAAGGAATTAGTCCTACAAAAGGAAATAGATTCCTAAGACGTTTGGGAAACCAAACCAAGCCTATAAATAGGGATGTTTAGCTCATAACTAAACACATCTAGCTAGTGTGTTCTTGATATAGATGCACCTAGAGAATTTTAGGCACAGAAAACCTAGAGAAAGCTTGGAGCAATACTTGTGCAAGCTTAGCAAACAGTTTAAGGTTAATCCAATGTTTAGAGAAGATTGTGAGTGTAACAAAGAGAGAATTGTAATCGTTTTCTTGTTCATAATCTAGATAAGAAATTTTTCTTCGAACTTGTGTTCTGTTTTCTAAGTTTCTCGTCTATTATTATTCTGAATTCCGCCTTAATAGTAATAGCTACCAAGGTACAGAGATCAACACGTATCAAGTTGGTATCACGAGCAAGGTTAGTTTTAGGGTAAATCCCTGTGGTTTATGGTTTTCACTAGATCTCTCTACATAAAGCTTGGTGAGGTACTCGAGAAGTTAGAAGACGTTAAGAAAACAAGGGGATCAAGGATGACAAAGTCAGATGATGAACATAAGGAAACCGAACCACAAACTATGAAAGAAAAGGTGGTTACGTTGCAAACAAACATGAAGTAAATTCAAGTTACCCTTAAGGAATTGAGTGATTGTATTCATTCTCATACACTCAAGCCGAAGACGAAGAAAAAGGTTACACCTTCACCTGAAGCTTCGGAAAAACATGACTCAGAAGAAGACGATTCAGAAGAAGAAGAAGAAGAGCAAGAAGATGAGGAGGAAGAAAAGAAGAAAAAGTTTCTTAAAAGTCCTACATCAACTAAACCTCATGGTAAGCATCTGAAAATTGATTTCCGTGTTGATATTCCACTCTACGATGGGAGTGTCGATGTAGAAAAATTGGATGATTGGATTGAACGTCTAGAGACGTATTTTTCTTTCTTTGAATATGGTTCAAAGGAAAAGATTGCTTTCGCGGCACTGAAGCTACAAAAGCATGCTCTAACCTGGTGTAAAGCTTATCAAAGACAAAACCTAGGTAAGGGAATATTGTCGTAGAAAAGATTCAAGGAAGTTGTAAGGAAACAGTTTTATCCGGTTGGCTACCTTGAGGAAAGATAGTTCAAGTGGTACAACTTGAAGCAGACTTACAACCAAACCGTGCAAGAATATACTTCGAAATTTCAGAATCAAGCTATGATTTTGGATTTAGACTTCGGAGATTATGTTATCTATATGAAATATATTTCCGGGTTCCATGAGTATATACGCAAGGAGTTGAAGATGTTTTCGGTGGATACTATCTCCGAAGCAAGCATAAAATCTAATGCCATCGAAGGCAGGCTTAAGACAACTGATGTTGAGGGAAACGTCAAGGGGAAGTATGGAAGTTTCATCGCTAAAGGAGATGAAAGGAGCAAAGAGAAAGGAAAGTCTAACGACCAAGAAGGTTTAGTCTGTAAATATTGCAAACAAACACGGCATGTTGTTGATAAGTGTTGTATGAAGTATCCTAATCTAAAACCAAAATGGTTGCAGAAGAAAGAAGCCATGATGGCAACACTAGTCGCACAAGTTCCGAAAGAAGTCAAAGAACTAACAAAACCTAATCAAAAGCTCTCTCTAATGGCAGGAGACATAGAAGAACTTATGGAGGACGATCCTAGGGAACGACTCTTCATGGTCAAGATGCAGGTTAAGACAACACTAATAGATGATGTTATTGACCCAGGAAGTCAGAAGAATTTACTTTCACATTCTTTGGTACAGAAGTTGGGTTTGGAGACTTTCAAACATTTGAAACCCTATCCTTTAGGGTGGCTTCAAAAGGAAGGTGGGATACAGACTGCAGAACAGTGCACGTTCAAGTTTGCTTTTGATGAGTCATACATTGACGAGGTTACATGCGACGTGGTTCCATTGGATGTTTGTCAAGTTGTACTTGGTAGTCCTTACTTGTGGGATTGAGATGCGGTTTTACATAGGAAGGAGCAAAAGTATACCTTTACCAAAGATGGGGAAGCTTTTGTAATACGAGCTATTAACTCTCCTCTTGAGGGAGCAAGCTTGATTACAACCACTCAGGCTAGTACAAAGTTCATTATCCTTGTGATCCGTTCTCTTGAAGAGAAGCCGAGTAGAGTTTGTTTGGAAGTTCTAACCAAACAAAAAGAAGAAGACCTAGGAAGGTTGAATATGTTTGAACCACCAGTACTAGATGATGATGGAGATGACAAGACGATCTTGCCACATGCGGAATACTTGTGATTTGATAGAGAATAACCACTCGATGAGTATTACATTACAGAGCGAAGAGTGACTAAGACAAGACAAGAAGATAAGGACGCTTTTATAATTGGAAGTCAAAGTCAAGTTCCCAGCAAGGAGAAATGGTTCAGCAGGGTGAAAGGAACTCACGAGTTCCCTAACCTACAAATATAACTTTCATAGGGGTTCAAGTTCTTGAGGGGGGGGGGGGGGGCGCATGATACATGTGTATCTTCCTTTCCGTTGGAACTAGTGATCCTCAAGATAAATTGAAGATAAAATCCTATATTAGGAAGGATTCCTTGTTTAGGATAAATTCCTAGTTTAGGAAGGAGTATTGTTTTGAGCAGCATTCTTAGTTTAGGTAATATACCTAGAAAAGGAATTAGTCCTACAAAAGGAAATAGATTCCTAAGATGTTTGGGAAACCAAACCAAGCCTATAAATAGGGATGTCTAGCTCATAACTAAACACATCTAGTTAGTGTGTTCTTGATATAGGCGCACCTAGAGAATTTTAGGCACAGAAAACCTAGAGAAAGCTTGGAGCAATACTTGTGCAAGCTTAGCAAACAGTTCAAGGTTAATCCACTGTTTAGAGAAGATTGTGAGCGTAACAAAGAGAGAATTGTAATCGTTTTCTTGTTCATAATCTATAGAAGATATTTTTCTTCGAATTACTACTTGTGTTCTGTTTTCTAAGTTTCTCGTCTATTATTATTATGAATTGCGCCTTAATAGTAATAGCTACCAAGGTACAGAGATCAACACGTATCATCCAGTGAAACCATTATCTGGCATTATATCCCACCATACTCTCCCTTTCGAGCACAAGTGACCTAGATTGAACATTCTAGGACATAGAGAGTATTGGGAGGGTCAACACTCTTGTCAATGGCTGTGTGAGCCCAACCTCAATAATAACTTTCACAAGTCTACCTCTTCTAAAATGAACATTGAGAGGGTCAATAGACATTTTCCTCCAAACGTCAACACATAGTTCGTTAATGACTGCAACATCTGGTACTCAAGTTGGAGGTTTCCAAACTTTACACAATTTTTTTTGTGAATGAGTCTCAAATCATAAAGGAACTCTGGGGTTATATTTTTGCAGAGACTATAAGAACCTTTTACTAGTCCAAGGTGACTTCTTAATAATCTCCCCTCCTACTTCTTAGAACTATTAAGCTTAAAAACATGGAGATTAACTCCCATGTATTGATTTTAATGCTTTTGTGCTTATTCCAAATGATGTTTATGTCTTCATGAACACTCGTAAAATCAATAGGTGAAGAGGGCATACAATAGGAATACTAGACCATACATTTGCCGTATTGTGAACATACTTAGCAGGAACAAAACTTCTTCGTTGGGGTTTAATTGAACTAGGATTGATGTATGCAATTGTATTTGAGAGGTGATAGCAGCAACGTGGAAATGTGAATTAGTACCAATTGTGTATTTTTTTTAACCTTGATGTTTACAAGAAAAAAGATGGGTAGGAAGCTAGGATTTGGAGGCTAACTCTCTTATAAGAATACCGAATTTGGGAGTAACCTAAAATAGCTTACTTAAAGAGATTTTTGTGTAGAATATTTGTCGACGTGGAAAGTGTTAGAGCACTGCTCGGTCGAACTCGAAAGCGTTGCTATCTCAATCTTGTTTGTCAATGTTAGTGATCAAAACTATAAGTCTTGATTTCTAGTCAACTTATAGTGATGTCTCGGACTAGGATAGATTGTGTAGTTGAGCATTAGACTTCACGGCGTTCATCAATTGAAGACGAAGAACTACTAATGAGAGCTTGTGGAACTTTATCAACAAAAGGTATGTGGAGACTAAAACTCATCTATCACTTGGAAAGTCTATTTCTACTCTATCTCCTATATTGAGACAAAAGTCGTATTACTATATAGTTGTCGATTATGAACATTTGAGATTTCGAGCTGAGTTTAACTCGCTTACATATTTCTCGAAATATGTGTTGGTAAACTTTCGCCTCAACCAAGTTCATCTTATATTCTTGACGAAAGTCAAAAGATGATCATGTGAAAATCGCCGAGTAACATCTTACATAATCATTTGGTGTAGACTTGGAATGTTTCGTTATGATTATTTCAATAATTTGAAAATTTCTTTGATGCCAATAGTATGTGAAAACGGCTATTGTCATCCTCTAATAAAGTTTCAATGATTGAAATAGAGTTCAGAACTATTGAATTATAAACATAGTATGCATTCTTGCATGTATGTGATCCATGACCGGAACTAGAGTATGCATACATGAAGTTGTGAAATTCCGTGTACCAAGTACACATACCAGTACGCATACTTGCGTAAGGTATAGGTCCGAGAATTTCTGCTGGGTTTTGGAAGTGTACTTAGGTATGCGTACACATTCGCATACTGGCGAACCCAAACTCAGACCGGCTACTTAGGTATGCGTACACGTATGCATACTTGAGTGGTTAAAGTTCTAAAATCGGTTTGTTCATGAACTAATACATTTATATATTAAGGAATGCATTCTTTTCAAACCGTGGCTATAATGTTCATGAATTGATTCGAGTGAATCAAACTGATTTTGCTTCAACTGTGTTCTTATATACTTCTATGAGAATATAGCAATTGAACAACTCTTTAACTAGTTTCATTTGAGTCATTTGAACTAGTTGTGATTAAGATGAATAAGGTTTATATGAGAGTATTCATATAGCTGACCTCGGTTAACTACCATTGAGCCAACATGGTGTACACGTTTAGGTACAGTTACATAAACCTAAATGAAGGTACATTTTATTTGTGTATAACAAGCTAAGTTCGATCTAAAGGTTGAAAGATATTGGCTTGAATCTAATCAGGTTTTATCTAACAGTGAATATTGAATGCTTTGTTACCAAGGTAACTTAGATTGCAAACCCTGATTTGAAAACTATATAAAGGAGAACTCTAGCAACTGGGAAACCTAATCCCCACACCTCCTGTGTGATACTAGTTGTATAAGCTAGAATCGATTCTCCTTTAACCTTAGGTTTTTCACGAAACCCTATAGGTTAACAACTTAAAGACTTCATTGGGATTGTGAAGCCAAACCCAACTATTTTCTCTGTAATTGCGTGTTCTGATCTTGCTGTTTCTGAAAATACGAGGGTACCCAAATATACGTCAATCTAAAACTTTTCCACCTATAAGTCCTTTTTTCGAAAATGTATATGGACTGAGTCGAGATAATACAACTAATCGTTTCACACTTCATGTGATCGTCTATGGATACGAGATCGAGACAATATGACAACAAGATAACTTGTGTGATTGACTATGGATACAAGATCGAGACAATACAACAACGAAGTATGTTTACTTGATAAAAGGTTCGGACTTAACCAAACACAATAGGATTACTATCAAGTAAATAGGAATTCAAGTTTGTGTATTTTAATTCTAATTATAATAAAAACAATTATAATTGCGGAAATTGGAAAATTAAAAGACACGACAAGATTTTGTTAATGAGGAAACCGCAAATGCAGAAAAACCCACTTGTCCAGAATTTAATACTTTCAGGATTAGCCACTATACAAAATCAAACCAACTTCGTATAGTTGAGACCAAGCAACTAAACCTATAGTTCACCTAGTTCCGTCTGTATTCCCACGCCTCAAACTTGTAATAAGTCACGTACTTGGAACAATTCCTTTGGTTCGTATTCCAAACAGTAAAGGAACAACAAATCTGTTTGGTAACAACTCTTTTCAACCAAGTGATATGAGTTCGACAAAAGGCTCTTCCGTTTATCCCAATAAACTCCTTTGTCAGGTACTTAGATCTGTCCAATAACAACTACCAAAGTAATTGTCAAGATTTTGCAATCAATACTTTTAATCACAAAGAATTGTATTGATGCCGATCTACTCAACTAATCTATCCAGTCTACCACAAGGATAAACCGAATATAGTTGGATCCTCTTTAACCGAAACAAGTATTGTGCACACCAAAGATTATGAACCCAAATCAGAAATCTTCAAAGTCTTCAAATCTTCTTAGATCTTCAATAAACACATGCACACAATCAACTTGAATCTCTTGTGATAAATCACACACAGAACTAAGTGTGTTAACAATAGATTGTCACAAGACGTCTTTAGATCTACAAACAGTCTAAAGATCCCCGTCGAAACTTCGATCTAGTTTGAGTGAATCTTATATCAGAAGAGAAGATTCTCAAGCATAAAAAAACTAGGTGCAATCAAAGTTCAACAACCGTTAGTCAATCAAATCAATCGAAAACTAATAATAAAGTGTAGTTTCCCACCAACGGTACTAATAGAGATTCTCAATCCCAAAGAAGTCTTTAAACCAAGCGGTCGTGAGAGATTTTGCCTGATTAGGTTACTTTCCTCTCCGAATAGGCGGATCCACTAGTAACAACACAACTAGGTAGTTTTGCTGGCTCTGAGGATTAGTTTGCTCGAAATGCAAACTTTGATATTTATAGACCAAGGAAGTTTGGACACCAAGGAATTTCCAAAACCGAAAATATTCTCAAGATATGCAATATATTTCCAAATTCGGTTTCCATAATTCCTGGAAATGCTTTGTCCAAATAATGACCGAAAATCTCTTAGAAAATCTCCAACTAATAAATGCACATTACTAAATTTTATTTTCTAAAGATATGCAAAACTAACAACCTTAATTAAAAGATTCTTAATTTATTTTCGATCCGGGATTCTCCTTTTATCTATTAAGGAATATCTTTGAACAATAAAAGATAAGCGTTACTGCACATGTTCAAAGTATGTCGACATCTTAACTTAGTAAATCATCTTTCATATTTACTATCTTGGAATCGATTTGCAACACTTCCAAACAAGTTTAGAATTGGTTCATCTGACTTCCAAGAACTATGTGATTGATTATCCTATCAAATCACCAAACATGGGTTTCACGGTTCTACCAAAACAAGTTTCGGTTCTGCCTCCATGTGGGTACTGGAATTAGTCACACTAGCTTTCCAAAATTCGGTTGACTAGGTACTAGGATCGGTTCCCACATATATATGGTATGTAACTTGTATTTATTGTACATGTCCATAGGATCGGTTCCCAATATCTAAAAACGTGTTGTACATGTTCATAGGATCGGTTCCCAATAACTAGAAACTTGTTGCACCTCTTACAAGGATCAATTCCCCTATTGTGATCGGTTGCACCTTTTACTAGGATCGGTTCCCCTTTGCCTAGAGTTGGTCATACCAATTACAACAAATCGATCATACCATCTTAGTGATTACTTAAGATCGGTTTCACTAATAAAAGTCATACCAATACAAAATTCATGCCTTGTGAATAGTTTTACCAAAAACATAAACAAATCATGAGTGGTTATACTAATCACACATATTGGTAGTTCAAAAGATATGCAATGAATAACAATACTAATAAGCTTAGCGATTTCCCTTTCGATTCACAAAACAAGTTCATGAATTTACTTCCTTTAAACGAATGTAAAACATTGTTTCCTAGGATGAAATCTTCACCTCATACCCATACATAATCACAATAGAATTCAAACGATTATGTTGATGTCTTATATACGAAGTTCAAAATATAAGCGTTATACTTCGTATTGTATTCCTTAATACTACATCTAACTAGAGTATAATCATTCATGCTTCGCAGTTATGTTTTCAATATGCACGACTTGAAATATACGTTAGGGAATGAAACAATTCAAGTCAAATATTACTAACCTCAAGTGGAAGGATGATGTTGTCGTTGTAGCTCCTTACTTCTTCACTTCTTCAAGTCTTCACGTAATACTTGTAATGTCTCATATCCTAATACTTTAAAGCTGACCTATACGAAGTTGACTCTAGTACATAATCAAGCGACTCTTTAAATGAGTTTTGGTTCACTAAAATATGACAACCAAACTTGACATACCAATGCTTGGTGGGTTCAACCGAGCTATGCTCTAATAGTTTCTATTATGTTGAGTACTATCTTCTCTAATATTTCCTCGAGATTTAATCTCCGATAGGCAACATAAAAAGTAGTCACAGACATCTCGTCTCATCGTTTGTGATTCCACAATATCTTGTTTCGCTACCATACAATTAAGATTATTGTGAGGTGATTGATATTTCTAGGCTATTCTTCGGGAATATAAGTCTGGTATATCAATTGGTTCCTGTTCACCTTGATTTATCAAAAGACGGAACAAAACTCGTAGTATCCTGTTCACCTTGATTTATCAAAAGACTGTGCGAGACAGATTTGTTTATCAAGTCTTCAACTTTGGGTCATAGCAACTCTTGGTTGTGGGTGAGATCAGCTAAGGGAATCAAGTGCGTAGTATCCTGCTGGGATCAGAGATGTAAGAAGCGCAACTATACCTTGAGTCAGTGTGAGATTGATTCGGGTTCAACTACAGTCCAGTCCGAAGTTCATTGGTAGTAGGCTAGTGTATGTAGCGGCTTAGTACAGTGTGGTGTTAAAAGCTGGACTAGGTCCCGGGGTTTTTCTGCATTTGCGGTTTTCCTCGTTAACAAAATTCTGGTGTCTGTGTTATTTCTTTTTCGCATTATATTTTGTTATATAATTGAAATATCACAGGTTGTGCGTTAAGATCAATCAATTAGATAATCCAACCTTTGGTTGTTGATATAAATTGATTGACACTTGAACATTGGTATTTGGTACCGTTCAAGTTGTTTCACATAATAATCAGGCTCGCAGATTTCTATCTTTTTGATTTGCTGATTACATTGTGAAACAAAGATATAAACTCTTTGATATACTTTTCTCTAGATTGAGTCTGACTGTCTAGTTGATTCTCTTAAAAGTATATTGGAGCTTGTCTATTCAGATTACCAAACGAATTATTGGGTGTGGTTGTTGTACCCCCGCTTTTTCAATTGGTATCAGAGCAGGAAAACACATTAAAGACCTTATAAGTCTGTGTTTGTAGCGATCTGAGTATGGACGATTTTGTCTCTAAAAACGCTTCACCGAAAATGGATAAACTCAACTTCGAGCGTGTTCTAGAAACCATCGATATGGTTGAGAATCCTGATTTAAAGAAAATTCATCAATAATCTTTGTCTAGAAAAATATCGTTTGATAAGGAAAATTGATGGACTTCATTGCGAGATTTATATTAAAATTTCTGAGCTCGAGAACGTTCTGAAGAGATTGTTGATCTCCAAAAGAAGTTGGATGAAAAAATCCGGATCAACTCTGATCTTGTTGCAGAAATTGCAAAACTTAAGGATTTGAAATCCGTAAAGTCATCTTCAAAGGATTTTAGTAACTCCTCTAATTCTTCAATGAAGAATTGCCGTATGTCAGGTGATAAGCGAGGTTTAGGCTTTGTGAAAACTGAAGGTGCTCAGAATTTTTCGAACAAGAATAAAGATGTTGGTACATGCATGTTTTGTGGTTCTCATGATCACTTTCAACATGTATGTTTGTCTTTTAGAAAAAGATTAAATGTTGCACGTAATGTTCACAAGAATATTGTACAACTTTTTTCTGCCCGTAAAATACAATCAATACTAACAAGAAATCCTAATTTGGTTGGTAGTGCTAGTATGGGAGCTTTTTCTCTGAACTCAACATCACCTTTTCAATGGTTTCTTGATAGTGGATGTAGCAGGCATATGACTGTTGATCTCTCGTGGTTTGTCAACACAAGCGACTTTGATGGTAGTCCAGTAACATTCGGTGATGGAAGCTGCTGCTATATAAGCAAAAAGGGGACGAACTTGGTATTCTTGAAATTCATGATGTAGTATACGTTAAAGGTATGACTGCTAATCTTTGTTTTGTTAGTCAAATCTGTGACAAAGGCCATAAGGTTGTCTTCAATGCTAATGGATGTAACATCGTAGACAAATATGGAAAAGTGATTTTTCAAGGATCGCGTGGCAAAAGACATTGTCATCAGTTGGATACTCAGTTCAATAATTGTTGCAATTTGACTAAGGTGGAATCTACACATCTTTGGCATGAGCGTTTTGGTCACATCAATTATCGTCTTCTAACTAAGATCATTAACAAAGAACTTGTTAGAGGTGTTCCAAAAATCAATGCTAAGATTGATGGTGTATGTGGTCCCTGTCAAAAGGGTAAACAAGCGAAAGTTCCACATAAATCATCTCGAGATATTCTCACTAAAGCTCCACTTGATTTAATTCATATGGATCTCTTCGGCCCAATTCAACAAACCTATTATGGTTGGAAAGAAGTATGCTTTGGTTATGATAGATGATTACAGCAGATTCACTTGGGTAGCTTTTTTGGCTCACAAGAATGAAACCCTCAGTGAATTCAAGATTATTGTTAATAGAATCCAGAATGAACAGGGTCGCATGCTAAAGAAAATTAGAAGCGATTGTGGCATGAAATTCAAGGACACCAAAGTGTTTGAATACTGTGATTCTTGGGGATTATTCAACAATATTCTCCACCCATTACTCCACAAGCTAATGGAGTTGCAGAGAGGAAGAATAGGAACATTCAGGAAATGGCAAGAGTAATGCTCCATAACAAAAACTTACCGTTAAAGTTTTGGGGAGAGGCGGTTTTTACAACTTGCTACTTGATCAATCGTGTTTACTTACGGTCAAAGACCTTAAACACCCCCTATGAGTTGTGGTACGGTAAGAAGCCCAACTTAAACTATCTCAGAGTGTTCGGCAGTAAGTGCTGCATTCTAAAGGACCGTAAACAAAAAGAGAAATTTGACTCGAAAAGTGATGAAGGTATTTTTCTTGGCTATGCATCTGACAATCGTGGTTTCCGAGTTTTCAATCTCAGAACCCAAGTCATGATGGAATCTGCAAATGTTATCATTGATGATCTAAGTAATTTTCATCATGATGACTCTCATGCTGAATTGCCTCCAACCGAGACAATTGAGAAAATGAAAGAAAGCCCAGAATCGATAAAAGTTGTTCCAACAGTTACTGATCATGATGTTTCTAGTGATGAGGAGAAAAGCCCTAGTCAGGCTATTCCTGTTGAACAATAACATGCCCCTCCACGACATCTTTGGGTTCAAAGAAATCATGATACTAACATTATTATTGGTGGGAGAGATTCTACAACTAAGACGAGAGGACAACTTCAAAATATTTGTAATTTTGGTTGTTATCTATCGCAAGTAGAACCAAGAAACATTGATGAAGCTCTTAGCGATACCTTTTTGGTGAATGCAATGCATGAAGAGTTAAATCAATTCCAAAGACAAGATTTATGAAAGCTCGTACCTTGTCCCCCCAATATCCATATTGTTGGTACTAAATGGATATTCAAGAACAAGTCTGATGAATTTGGCACCATTGTCAGAAACAAAGCTAGACTTGTCACTCAGGTATATTCACAGATTGAAGGAATCGACTTTGAAGAAACCTTTGCTCATGTGGCACGCCTTGAGTCCATTCGGTTGATATTAGCTCATGCTTATTTTCTTAAGGTTAATCTATTTCAAATGGACATTAAATACGCTTTCCTAAATGGAAATTTAAAGGAAGAGGTTTATTTCGCTCTGATAGGTGTAGAATACACCGTATTTACTATATAGAGTTTATGCTTTCTTTGCTATTTTTCTTGTAAATTATGTATTTTACAGGTGTTTTAAGTTATGTAGCTACTTTGGAGTCATGCGGAAGAAAAGGATAAGAAATCACCCAATTTGAGCGAAAAAGGGAAAAATTGACATTTCATGGGCGAACACTATCTGGAGCCAAGTCATGGTTAGGGGGAAACTCTGTTTTGGAGGAGTACTAAATACAGCCGACCCAAAGTTAAGGGGCTGTCATCTGGTTAACCCTTAGCAGTGACCGGATGCTGAATATCCGCCTCAATACTTATACCTAAATCAGTCGAGAAGATATTATCTTCTCCTCTTTCCTCTCTTTCACCTGAGATTGAAAAGCATGGCTGCTGCTACTAAAACCGAGAGGAGGAAATCAAATCGAGAGATGATGATGCTATAAATTAAATTGATGGGATCTGGTGCTATGAGATGCTGCTGCCATGAAAGAGAAGTTAGGGATCGATAAATTGATAAGGAAGGGTTAAGGTTTGCTGTTAAGGAATTGATTGAACTGAGATTTGAAACTGTTGCCATTAATGGTGCTGTTGAAGCTGGGTGAAATAGGTTAGAAGATGATGATGTGCTTTCAATAAAGCCATGAACAGACAAGGAAGAAAACGATGGAGCTATCATAGATTGAAAATGGGTTTGTGAGATTGTGCTGGGAGATTTGCTGATGCAGAGAAAATGGGTTTCGGTTGAGAAGAACAAAGAAGAACAACAGCTGCGTGAGAGGAAATCAGATTGAAATCGAAGATGGGTTCTTTAATTGATGAAGGTGGTGCTATTGCTAAGATGGGTTTGTGGTTAATTTGAGTTTTGCTGTGAATTGACGGCTGAATTTGATAAAGAAGAAATAATGGTTTGAGTGTTGTTGTTGATCTAAGAAATCAAATAAAGCTGTTAATGACTTGTGGTCTTGCTGTTTCCGGTGTGAAGATGGAGTTGTTGAAACAGTGGCGGCGAACTCATAGAGGAGATGCAGATGGATGGAATTGTTTGTGGAGCAACTGGTATTGGTGGTCTATGGTGAAGAGTGAATGAATGGGTATTGGTGCTGCAGGAGAAAGAAGGGGTTTGCTACAGATGAATATCTAGATGTATGTTAGGAATTCTTGCAGGGATGAAGCAGAAAGAGGCCGTAATTTAGCCTGTGAAATGTCGGAGAAACAAACCAGACTCTGTCGGATTTTAATGCCGACGATTCGACTCGCACTGACCGATCCTACTCAACTGAGTAAGACTAGTTAGCCGAGTAAGATGCTGACTCGGTGTCTAACTGACCCTCCTTCCCCTTGACCCATTGACTGACAGCTTGACCCATTTGACCGTAACTTTGGACGGTGCCGTGACGGAATATTCCGTCGACGGAGAAGAATATTCAGTTATCGAATGCTGACTTTTCAGGCCGGATTCCGGTGTACCAGTGAATTTTCCGACGGACCAAAATTGTAGAATTATACGTGAGTTTCTCTCATGGGTGTGAAGACTTAGATTTGGGAATTGGATGAAAACTTGGAAGCTTTGGAGAATTGGACTTGAAATTGGAATTAGGCTCAAATCGGGAAAGTGGTGTTATTATGGAATGAGGATTCTATTCCATGGAAGATTTGTAAAGCATTGAAGCCTATAAATAGAGAAGTTCTCTACAACTTTAACACACTTTTTACACACACAACACTTCTCTTTTCTTTATTCTTTGTGTGAACTCCTTAACATGAGTAGCTAATTTTATTATTGATTGAGGATGAATTCCTAGTTCTTAATATATGATTTGAGTTTTGTTTTCAATTCTATCTTGAAGTTTTTCACATGATTATCGTTTGTTTTTACTAATAGGAATGTTTATACATTCATTGTTGATTGATAGATTGTTTAGAGTGCACGCTAAATTGATTTGTTAATTTGATCTAAAGCTAGTGAAAGTTAGGGGATAAGTAATCGTTTCTTGACTCTTTACATAAGTAGAAAACACGAGACCTTGCAGAGGGATTCCGTGGAGCAATTGTGTGTGAAAACAACGTTAGCAAGTAGACCTTGATCTAAGAGTCTAACTACTAATATCAACCTAATAAGTTCATAAATCTTAATGTGTTTATTTAAATTACATCTTGAGTGATCTACTACTAGGTGGTTTGGTAAATAGAATCCGGTAGTCGAGAACTTCCGTATCCGGTGATACAAGGGATTTAGGGGTTTAGCACTGATCTAGATGCTTTACCTACGGTTGGTGATAATCTGTGACTAATAAAAAGTGAAAAAGAACATAACTTGAATCATTGTTTTGCAACGAAGAAGGATTCTTTGTTCTTGTCTCTCTTATTGATTTCAACTTTATCTTTGAATTGCTTTGTTTATTTTCTTTTGCTTTATAAAAAAAAAAAACCTTTGTGACAATTTTCCAACTAAAAATCTCTTGCTCCTCGTGGGAACGAACTTGACTACACTATATTACTTGTTAATTAGGTGGAAAAATATTAATTAATTTGTTGTGGTTACGACACGCATCAAATTTTGGCGCCGCTGCCGGAGAGCAGCGGACGATTTTAGTTGTTTTTATTTTTCTTTTTGCTTTATTCTTTCTTTGTTAGATTCTATATTGTATCTAACTTAGTTTTCCAGAGTCTTGTTTCAGGTGCTATACCTTTGGTGAATGCTTAAAGAGGGCAGACTGAGTCCAATACGTCTTCGATCCGGCACTCAACTAAAGGATTTCATTCGAGCGGTTAACATTCCGCTTCCTCCTTCTTCATCAAGTGAGTTCACAGATTCGGACATAGAAGAAGAAGCAATGGCTGATCGTACACTCAAGGACCTAGCTTCTCACAAGCTCGATACACAACAATGGTGTATCCAAACTAACTCAACCTTCGAGATCAAGCCGGGGTTGATTAGAGAGTTACCAAAGTTTCATGGCATGGTGAATGAAGATCCAAACAAACATCTTATGGACTTCTATACCACAGTCATGGCCATGCTTCCACCGGAGACTAATGAGGGTGGAGCAATGTTGAAAGCTTTCACGTTCTCTTTGGCGGGCAATGCTAAGGAATGGTTGTATTATTTTCCTTCCGGAAGTATCACAACATGGAATGGGATGAAGAAACTTTTCCTCGAGAGATATTTTCCCGCATCAAAAGCTACTCAAATTCGCAAGGAGATTTGTGGGCAAAATGTGGGAGAGTCATTGTATGAATGTTGGGAGCGATACAAGAGATTGGTGGAAAGTTATACACACTATCAATTCAGTGACGTTATGATACTCCAATACTTCTACGAAGGACTCCAACCAAGTGATAAATCTCTTCTTGACGCCGCGGGTGGTGGTGCACTAGTGAACAAGACGGTCGCCCAAACTACCGAGTTGATTGAAAGCATGGCGATGAAATCGCAACAATTTTATACAAGAGGTGAACCAATGATTAGGTCGGTGCATGAAGTTAGTAATTTATCATCACACCTTGATCAAAGAATTGGGAGCATAGAGAGGGTAATGCAACGATTGGCCGCGGTTATTATTCCGGATGATGAGACCGATCAAGTAAATGCTTTATATCCAAATCAAAGGCCAAGGTACGATCCATATTCCAATACTTACAATCCCGGTTGGAAGGATCATCCTAACTTTAGTTATGCAAACAAGCAAGCGGAGGCTCCTAATCCATATGCGCAACAAGGTGGTTTCCAACAATCACGCTTCCAACCTCAACAACAATTCCAACCACAACAAGTCAAGGATAAAGATTCTTCAATTGATGACAAGCTCAATGCATTGATGCAAGGTATGCAAGGTATCACCACTTTGGTTCAACAACAACAACAAAAGACCGATTTAGCAATCAAGGCTTTGGAAATTCAAGTGGGGCAATTAGCAACCAATGTGAACCTATTGAAAGCTCAAGCATCCACAAAGCTTCCTTCACAACCATTTGTTAATCCAAGAGAGAGCGTTAATACGATTACTTTGAGGAGTGGGAAACAAGTGGAGAAACCAAATCAACAAGATGAGGTGTATGATGAGAAAGAGGAAATTGAAACCGCACCAAAGGAGAATACATCCCCAACCAACCAACCCAAGGAGACGATTCCTACTTTCACAACTCCACCCCCGTTTCCTAGACGATTTTCTAAATCGAAGAAAAACTTGGAATACAAGGATATTTGGGACATCCTGAAGAAAGTACAAGTCAATATTCCACTCATTGAAGCTATTCGTAAAATTCTTCGTTGTGCAAAGTTCTTAAAGGAGTTGTGCATGAAGAAGAAAAGTTTAAAAGGGAATGAAGTCATGAGTGTGGGGGAGAATGCTTCGGCGTTCATTCTCAAGAAACTCCCACCAAAATTAAAGGACCCCGGTAGTTTCACTATACCTTGCATTATTGGTAAAACAAGGTTTACTCGAGCTTTACTAGATTTGGGAGCATCGGTTATTATGCCTTCCTCGATTTATGATTCTTTGAATCTTGGTCCTCTTAAGGAGACCGGGGTAGTTCTTGAACTTGCTAACCGATCTAATGTTTACCCAAAAGGTATTGTTGAGAATGTTTTGGTGCAGGTTAATGAGCTTGTATTTCCGGCCGATTTCTATGTCTTAGACATGAATGATGAGAATTCTTCCAAGTCTACACCTTTGGTATTGGGTAGACCATTCTTAAGCACCGCTGGCACGAAGATTGATGTCCAAAATGGCACCTTGACTATGGAGTTTGATGGTGCACTCATCCACTTCAATATATTTGAGACAATGAGATACCCTAGTGATGTGAAGTCATGTTTTCCCGTGAAAGAGATTGATGCGGGCTAATGAATCATGCAAGAGCCAAGTCAGGCCGTCGACTTTAAAACAAGCGCTTCATGGGAGGCAGCCCATAGGTTTTGTATTTCTTATACTTTTGCTTTTTATTTTTGTTTATCTTTTCTTGTTCCTTATCATGTTAAAATTTCCCACCTTGACTTTACTAGGACGATTCAATTACATTGAGGACAATGTAAGGTTTAAGTGTGGGGGAGTGGTTAAGCATGTATTTGAAAAAAAAAAAAAAAAAAAAAAAAAAAAAAAAAAAAAAAAACTCCAACTTTTAGAGATTTTAGAGTCACTAGCGTACTTCTAGGTATGTTTACATAGAGAATTCTGACCGACATAATTGAACTTGGAAGTGTTAGGGAACTACATTCGGATTTCTTACTTGTTAGAGTGTTAAATAATGGATTTAATCATGCCGGTGATGCAAATTAGGAGCAGGGAGAAATGCATTATTAGAGTTGCTGATCAATCATTAGTGGAGACTACCCGTATTTATATCATGTGAGGCATCGACCAGAAATTTTTCCATCTAACTAAAGAGCTTTCTTTTGAGTATGTGTCACCGTACGTTAATTCCGGGTAGAATGGTGAGCTACCCAACCTCCCACTAATAGAAGCACTACTCTTTGATCTCTTGAGTGCTAATTTTGTCAATCATGAGGGTGACGTCTATAGATGAAAGCCTTCTTCTTGTAGTTCGATTTGTAGTTAGCACCATTCTCTCCACAACAACGGGTCCATAGAAACACCATCATCATCAACAAGGGGCGACCTCAAAATCTACAAGGAAAGTTGAAGACGTTCAAGGTTTACAAGCAACGGAACGAGAAAAAGAGCAAAATTTCAAATTCAAGTAAAGCAACATACAAAGGGCGGATTTTTACATACATGTTGAGGACTTACAATATAATGAGGTAATTCTATATTACAAGTTGAAGACTTATTCACAAGAGCGAAGAGAATCAAAAGGTGAGAATTGTTGAAGTTTATGATTTTGAGACGATACAAGTTGTGAAGAATTAAGCGGTAAAATACTTCTCCCACGGCCACGATTTGTTTTATTTTCACTTTGTTTTGTATTTTATTTCTCTAGTTCTTTAAAAAAAAAATGAAAAAAAAAAATTGAGAAAAAAAAAAGAGACAAGAGAAATATTTGTTTTGTTTTTATTTATTTAATAAGCCGTGGGGAAGGAAAATCTATAAGGAAGTTTCAAGCGACAAGAATTTAAGGTAAAAAGGTTACAAATTGTCAAGGAATTACGAAATTCAAGAGTTTATTATTAATAGTTGAAACCGAAGACGAAGACCAAGAAGATAAAGACGAGGAGCGGAAGACGTTTCTATTGGATGCCGTGAGAGTGGTGTTATCATAATTGGCGATCAAATGTGAAGGAGAGTAAGTAATCTCATCCTCGATAAGTGGTTGATTTCCTTTCTTAGAGATCGTCAGAAAAATGGTTTTTCAAAATGTTAAAAGATGTGGGTTTTTAAAAATATTTCGGAAGTTGTCCTTCCCACCATTCAAAGTGTTGCAGGAATTATCTCTTCATTCCTACCGCACACATGTGAGACCCATAAAAAAGCCGTCTTTTTGAGTACAATTATCATAAAATCCTTTTTGGTGAGTCAGAAGTCGAGGCGAAATACTTATTGATCGTTTCTCAAACACGCGTTCTCTCATTATGGTGTGGTTATTTCTCACTCAACATTTAAGAATGAGAATATGTTATTTATTATTTCTAACTTCTTATTACTAGCATGCAGAAAATCTATGTCCTCATAGCTCTTTGGATGCTTGGGAAGCTGGAACGCTTTGAAGTTGTAAGTCTTAGTTTGATTTGCTCGAGGACTAGCAAAGTCTAAGTGTGGGGGAATCTGATAGGTGTAGAATACACCGTATTTACTATATAGAGTTTATGCTTTCTTTGCTATTTTTCTTGTAAATTATGTATTTTAAGGGTGTTTTAAGTTATGTAGCTACTTTGGAGTCATGCGGAAGAAAAGGAGAATAAATC
The DNA here is from genome assembly GCA_023531295.1 of Papaver armeniacum. Lineage (NCBI taxonomy): Eukaryota > Viridiplantae > Streptophyta > Magnoliopsida > Ranunculales > Papaveraceae > Papaver > Papaver armeniacum. Next base: position 375,952 of record JAJJWW010009657.1, on the reverse strand, counting down.
ACCCAATTTGAGCGAAAAAGGGAAAATTTGACATTTCATGGGCGAACACTATCTGGAGCCAATTCATGGTTAGGGGGCAACTCTGTTTTGGAGGAGTACAAAATACAGCCGACCCAAAGTTAAGGGGCTGTCATCTGGTTAACCCTTAGCAGTGACCGGATGCTGAATATCTGCCCAAATACTTATACCTAAATCAGTCGAGAAGATATTATCTTCTCCTCTTTCCTCTCTTTCACCTGAGATTGAAAAGCTGGGCTGCTGCTACTAAAACCGAGAGGAGGAAATCAAATCTAGAGATGATGATGCTATAAATTAAATTGATGGGATCTGGTGTTGTGAGATGCTGCTGCCATGAAAGAGAAGTTAGGGATCGAGAAATTGATAAGGAAGGGTTAAGGTTCGTTGTTAAGGAATTGATTGAACTGAGATTTGAAACTGTTGCCATTAATGGTGCTGTTGAAGCTGGGTGAAATAGGTTAGAAGATGATGATGTGCTGCAATGAAGCCATGAACAGACAAGAAAGAAAACGATAGAGCTATCATAGATTGAAAATGGGTTTGTGAGATTGTGCTGGAGATTTGCTGATGCAGATAAGATGGGTTTCGGTTGAGAAGAACAAAGAAGAACAGCAATGCGTGAGAGGAAATCAGATCGAAATCGAAGATGGGTTCTGTAATTGATGAAGGTGGTGCTATTTCTAAGATGAGTTTGTGGTTAATTTGAGTTTTGTTGTGAATTGACGGTTGAATTTGACAAAGAAGAAATAAGGGTTTGAGTGTTGTTGTTGATCTAAGAAATCAGATAAAGCTGTTGATGACTTGTGTTCTTGTTGTTGCTGGTGTGAAGATGGAGTTGTTGAAACAGTGGCGGCGAACTCATAGAGGAGATGCAGATGGATGGAATTGTTGGTGGAGCAATTGGTATTGGTGGTCTCTGGTGAAGAGTGAATGAATGGGTATTGGTGCTGCAGGAGAATATCTAGATGTATGTTAGGAATTCTTGCAGGGATGAAGCAGAAAGAGGCCGGAATTTAGCCTGTGAAATGTCGGAGAAACAAACCAGACTCTGTCGGATTTTAATGCCGACGATTCGAATCGCACTGACCGATCCTACTCAGCTGAGTAAGACTAGTTAGCCGAGTAAGATGCTGACTCGGTGTCTAACTGACCCTCCTTCCCCTTGACCCATTGACTGACAGCTTGACCCATTTGACCGTCACTTTGGACGGTGCCGTGACGGAATATTCCGTCGACGGAGAAGAATATTCAGTTATCGAAAGCTGACTTTTCAGGCCGGATTTCGGTGTACCAGTGAATTTTCCGGCGGACCAAAATTGCAGAATTATACGTGAGTTTCTCTCATGGGTGTGAAGACTTAGATTTGGGAATTGGATGAAAAATTGGAAGCTTTAGAGAATTGGACTTGAAATTGGAAGTAGGCTCAAATCGGGAAAGTGGTGTTATTATGGAATGAGGATTCTATTCCTTGGAAGATTTGGAGAGCATTGAAGCCTATAAATAGAGAAGTTCTCTACAACTTTAACACACCTTTTACACACACAACACTTCTCTTTTCTTTATTCTTTGTGTGAACTCCTTAACATGAGTAGCTAATTTTATTATTGATTGAGGATGAATTCCTAGTTCTTAATATATGACTTGAGTTTTGTTTTCAATTCTATCTTGAAGTTTTTCACATGATTATCGTTTGTTTTTACTAATAGGAATGTTTATACATTCATGGTTGATTGATAGATTGTTTAGAGTGCACGCTAAATTGATTTGCTAATTTGATCTAAAGCTAGTGAAAATTAGGGGATAAGTAATCGTTTCTTGACTCTTTACATAAGTAGCAAACACGAGACCTTGCGGAGGGATTCCGTGGAGCAATTGTGTGTGAAAACAACGTTAGCAAGTAGACCTTGATCTAAGAGTCTAACTACTAATATCAACCTAATAAGTTCATAAATCTTAATGCGTTTATTTAAATTACATCTTGAGTGATATACTACTAGGTGGTTTGGTATATAGAATCCGGTAGTCGAGAACTTCCGTATCCGGTGATACAAGGGATTTAGGGGTTTAGCACTGATCTAGCTGCTTTACCTACGGTTGGTGATAATTTGTGACTAATAAAAAGTGGAAAAGAACATAACTTGAATCATTGTTTTGCAATGAAGAAGGATTCCTTGATCTTGTCTCTCTTATTGATTTCAACTTTATCTTTGAATTGCTTTGTTTATTTTCTTTTGCTTTATAAAAAAACCCCCCTTTGTGACAATTTTACAACTAAAAATCTCTTGCTCCTCGTGGGAACGAACTTGACTACACTATATTACTTGTTAATTAGGTGGAAAAATATTAATTAATTTTTTGTGGTTACGACACGCATCACGCTCAACCTAAGGGATTCGAAAACCCTGATTTCCCAGATCATGTCCTTAAGCTCAATAATGCATTATATGGGTTAAAACAAGCACCTCGTGCCTGGTTCGAAAAACTGACTACTTCCCTCCTTAGGAAAGGTTTTTCGAGAGGTGGAGCTGATAAAACTTTGTTTACCAAATGGAGTGAGAAAGATGTTGTTATCGCTCAAGTCTATGTAAATGATATCATCTATGGATCAACATCTGAGAAACTTGCAAAAGACTTTCAAGTCTCTCTTGGCAAGGAGTTTGAAATGATCAATGTTGGTGAATTAAAATTCTTCTTGGTTTATAAATTCAACAACACAAGGATGGAATTTACTTATCTCAAGAAAAATATGCAAGAGATCTTGTTACAAGATTCGGTCTTGATAAGTCAACTCTAAAACTGACTCATATGCCCACCACATGTAAACTACATCGAGATGAGAAAGGTGTAAATGTGGATCAAAAAATATATCGATATATCATTGGAAGTCTTTTATATCTTACAACCACTAGACCTGATATTGCTTTTAGTGTTGCTTGTTGTATTAGGTTTCAGGCAAATCCAAAGGAATCTTATCTTGCAGCTGCAAAAAGGATCATACGATACGTCAATCACACGGTCGGGTATGGTCTATCTTACACTTTTGATACTAACACTGATCTTTCTGCCTATTCAGATGCTGATTGGACGGGATGTGTGGAAGACAGAAAAAGTACATCAAGGGGTTTTTATTATATATGATTGAATCTTGTGGCTTGGCATAGAAAGAAACAAAATTCACAATCCCTGTCTACATGTGAAGCAGAATATATTGTTGCAGGCTCATGTTGTACTCAACTTCTCTTGATGAAACAAATGCTTGCTGATTATGGAATTGATACTGGAATAATGAAGATCTTTTGTGATAACTCAAGCGCGATTCGAATCACTGAGAATCCCGTTGAGCACTCAAGAACTAAGCACATTGATATAAGGTCTCATTTTATTTGAGATTTATATGAAAATGGTATATGGAATTTGTGCCTTCCGAACAACAATTGGCTAATATTCTCACCAAACCATTAGATACTGCTACATTTCAACACTTACGGCAGTCTATTGGTGTTGTTTTGGTTCAATAGTCTTTCCTAAACTCTTTTCCTTGCACTTATCTCGATCTGTTGGGCAATTGAGTTTGGAATTCTAGTTTAAGTGTTACTTCAATTATGCTTTTGTTTTAGTAATTGAACTTCTGTTGTGTATCATAGTGTTTGTCCAAAGAAGTCCTTATTTTCTTGCAAAAGTAAGGTCGCTCTTGTTGTTCTTTCGGGAATGACATATTATGGGGGAGAGTTCTTACTTGAACGTATACTTACACTACACCAAATTCCTGGATTAGTAACATGAATTCGTAACGGCTTTAGGGCTGTTACAAATGGCCGTTACAAAAATTTCGTAACAAGCGGAAGCCGTTACTAAATTTTAAAAAATTCGTAATAGGTCCAAGCCGTTACAAATATTTTTATAGGCGTTCCACTCACATGCTTGGTCACACTTGGGTCGTCACACCTTGAGTATGTGCGTGTGCGACTCACACGCCTAGCATTATATTTCCACCCACGCTTGGTTATACGAGAGGATATTTCATCCCATGGGTGTGCCATTCATATGCGTGATTTTGAGGATATACCCTAGTGAAATCGGAGTTTTCATTTTTCATTTCTCTTTTTTTTCTCTTCTGCTCCTGCCTCTCTTCTCTTTCTTTCAACCGATGAGTCGATGAAATCATCACTGAAATCTCTTTAATCATCGATCTATGTAAATGTTCATTGATCACTTCTATAAGTTTTTCGATTTAAGGTTTCTATGTTTTTCAATCATCTGGTTTTTCAATCGTCTGGTTTTTCTCATCTTCACTCTCAACTGAAGATTTCAGTTCTTCAATCATCTGTTAATCATCATCATCATAAGTTAAGGGTTTCGATTTCAGTTTCATCATCATCAGTTTTAGGGTTTTATCTAATTTTTTATCTAACCATTTGATCTTTGAAGAACTGATCTTCAACCATCTGTTAAGCGAGTTTAGGGTTTCGATTTCGCAGATCTATGTAAGTTTTTATCATCTGTAAGATTTCAGCTTTTTTTTATCGATTTTTAGGTTTCAGTTTGGTTAATCAAATTTTAGGGGTTCAATATTTCAATCGATTTTAGGGTTTATTGTTACTCGTTTTTTATTTTCAATCTCTAACTTTCTCTTTATCTGCTTTCTTGAACTGCCGCTCCGTTGATGATATTATGAGGATTTGATTTGGGGGTTTTGTTGGGGTTTCACCAAATGGATGTAACTTTCAGGTTAATGAAATGGTAATGTATTTGTTGAAAAACAACTGTTGATTATTTCGTTGTAACAGTGAAATTGGGAAATTCGTAGTTGATTTATTAAGAACCTAATTGTGTTAGATTCTTTAGTTTTGTTTTGTTGAATCTTGTATGTGTCAAGTTTAAAGAAGAATTTTGAAGGTACTATTTTGATAATGAATATATTTTCTGATGTGTTAAGTTTTTTGTGTCTGCTTAATGTAGTCTGGACATTGAAGATGGCAGAGATGTTGATCTCAAAGAGTGTCCCAGATCCAAGCTTCAACAGCAATGCAATCTCATGCTATTGTGCTAATTTATTTTGTTGTTATTGTTGAATTTCTTATATTGTGCTTGTTGTGTGCAGAAAAAGATAGGGTGTTACCATCATTCGAGTTTTCTTGCTGGGAACTACCTTAGCTGCAGGAAAACTTGTTTCGGAGACTTGCTTATACTGTTCTTGCATTCTCTTTTCCAAGTTGTTCAACGTGCAGATGAAACCAAGGACAGGTAATCATTTCTTTGTGTCTTTACAATCTGGATACATGCAATGAGAACAAACCAAGTTTGTTGCCATTAATGTGGGGGTGAATGAATGAGATTTATGGTTGTTTTTTGAGAATTTCTTAATGTCTAAAATGTGGACTGTGTACGAATTCGTGTTTTCAGGGAAGTAGAAAAATAAGGAACAAGAAGAGTACCTACAGTTTCTTCCCAATCAACAACTCAAAATGCATATAAACCTTCGTTTAAATGCCCGAACGATTAGTCATGCAGCTTTTGTTTTTCACCAACCGAGCCGTTATCGGCGCTTAAGGTACGTTGGTTGTTTCTTGGTTTTCTAATCTGTTGACAAATTTTGATTTTGGTTTTGTTCGTTTTATTCGGATATTGGTTTAATTTCTACTTTAATATCCCAGAGGTATTGTCGAAAGAAATGGATGAGATAAAAATCACACACGATTCACAGTCTTACTTATACAATGCCATCGGCATACATTAGAATATTCTAAGGTTATCCTAAAGTTCAAATTATCCTCAAAATCATTAGAATATTGTAGATAGCATTCCTATTTGGATTCTATTTAGTTTTATATAAATCTGAGTTTTAGACTGATATTCTCATTGATCCCATTTTTATTTTGTTATATTTTTTTTTTCTGTTTCTTCCGTTCTTTCTTTCTTTTTAAGTAACTGTGCTTAGTTCTTAGTATGAAGTTTCTCAGTAAACTAAAAGTTAATCATATAATAGGTGTTAGAAGCTGCAAAGCGTCTTCATTTGAAGAAACATAATGTTCTTGACGCATCTGGTAATGCTGTCAAACTTGTTGCACCCGTGGAGTGCAAGGGTATTGTTTGGGTTCTAATGACAGTGAGACTACAACTTGATAAATTTTACTTTGTTTTTATTTTTATCTTTCTCGTGTTGCACTGTTATGTCTTCTTTTCTCGATACCATGAGATGTTATTTTCGACATTATCTTCTGGACTTGATGAGAGTTACTCCTCGAGATTCAAATTATACAGGCCCGGACTAGATTTTGTGTTTTGTGGCCCGAACTTGTTGTCGCTTTTGTCGTAACCTCATGTGTTATGTGTATGTGTACATACTTTCTCGGTCACTTATCTTTCTTGCTAATTTTAGTGTGGTTCCTATGACAGTCAAGCCATGCAGAGATGTCACAATTTAGTTCCATACCCGATGGAGAGGTACATGTCACCGATGTCACAATAATTAATGATTCCAAAGAGGGTGTTGAGGTAGTTGACACAGATTCCAATAGTGAGGTATTGTTGGCCACAGTGTTAAATTATAATAATGGTTTTTGCCTGTCTGGTAGGCTATTTATTTTTTACTTCAGCATTAGAGTGCACAAAATCTTTAGATGTGATAGCATAGTGAGTTTCTTGGACTCGTTTCCATTGTTACACTTTCTTCAAGAAACTTAATTTGCTATCTCGTTATGTTTTACCACATGTTAAAACCGAGGAGGCCGAGGACAAAGCTTCACAAGAAATTAAGATAGAAAAAGCTGAAAATGGTGTCATCTCTGAGGAGATATTGTTGAACCCCAATGTCCTTACAGAATTTAAATTGGCAGGGAGCGAAGAAGTAGGTCAAGATAACTAATTGACATTGCAAAGAGATTTATCATTTTTTCTCGCTTCTATGTTTTTCCTCCTCTTAACATCATCTTTGTACTATCAGGAGTTAGCTGCAGATGAGGAAAATGTGAGAAAAGATGGCTCATATATTAAAGATGTTGTTCTCCCCAAGATTGTGCAAGATCTTTGCACGCTTGAAGTTTCTCCTATGGATGGCCAGACTCTAAATGAAGCACTTCATGCTCATGGAATCAACGTTCGTTATATTGGAAAAGTAAGCATTATCTCAACCACATGCCTCCAATTTTTTTATTTTGGTTTGGTTTGCTTTTACGTTCAAATCCTGCGCTATATGCTCAATGTTTAATTCTGACCTAAGTGTTTGGTCTTTGATTGGTTTTAATATATATTTTTTTCATAATCACAACCAGATTTGGTAAACTTGCTTTCTTTTTTGTGATTATCGTATTTTTTTGATCCAAGAAGGTGAGATGGATATTTTATGTAAGGATTCAAAATCAATAAGATGTCAGTGACTTTGATGGTTTTATACATTAGGCCTGGCTGTGTCATTATATCAATTTATGTGTCAAGGCCTTGTACTGCCTGGGATCAAGTGAGTGTAGTGTCTTTTTTAACATCATTGAACAATCTCTTCTTAACTTTACTCTGATCATTTTTTGTGTATTTGTTGAATGTCAGCTCCAATGGAAGGTTTTTAGTTCATACAGGAAGGAAATTAGCATCACATAAAGATGGTTTGTATTTATACTTGTATCTTCGTCATCTAATTTGCCTTTTTTGTCAATACACATGTTAGGTTAATATGGTTTGTATGATTTGGTTTTACATTATGTGGTGTTTTAGGCAGTTAAGCGCATTACTCAATGAACTCTTGGTTTTTGTTGTTGCAGCCTGATATCCAAATGCCTAGTGACAAGACTGTTGGCGGAGGAGATGATGCATTCAACACTTCTTTCAGTGAAACTGGTGCTGGAAAGCATGTCCCATGTGGGAATACCGCTCTGGCTCTTGCAATGTGTAGGACTTACAGAAGGTTGTTCTCTTTTTTATGCTTGACTTTCTTAATCGTTCAAGTGATTTGGTGTATAAGACTAATTTAAGGGTTTCAACCTGTTCGCATTTTGCAGGCTCTGACTGAAGGTGAGCAAAGGACTTGAATCCATATGTACAACTGATGAATGTCTTAGAATGACCTTTTTCATAAAACCCTCAGGTGCCCTTTACTGCTGCATCACTCGCACCGGAGGTTCAGAATGCGAACCCAGCAGGACTTGTTAAGTAGATCTCTTATCTCACCCACCCAATATTCAACTCGTATGCCCTTTTCACTCGACTTGCTTTTCCGAAGGATGAAAGTTTTTTGTTCTGTAGGTTTCATCTGACCTTTATCTCTGATTTCAGGTACCACACAGAGCATGAATTTGCTCATATACCTTCACAGATTGCAAGGTAAAGATCTATCATTATGTCACACCTTGTCTGCGGTTGTTTTATATCATCTTTGAATTCGTATGTTCTTATTATGTCAAAAGTAGCTTGTTAACTAATGTCATGCTTCTTTTTATTGCAGGTTTTGTGCCGCTCAGTACATAATTCTACAGTTATCGTTTTGAAGACTTCATATCTTAGAACTTATAATGACTTGTACTTATGGTACCCTTAATGTCATTTTGGATATGTCGTTTTTGTTTAGTGAAGAAGGTACACATATATATCATGTTCAAGTCAGGTTAGTACTTCTAACTGCAACTATATATATCATGTTCTTTTCTAACTGCCAGGTTAGTACGTGGCAGCAGTAACCTCATAATTTCTCCCCTCTAGTTTTGTTATGCATACTTCCGACATCTAAATAGATATATTTTTTGTGTTTGCAGGTTAATTGAATTGATGCTTTGCTGCAAGTTTGGAGCAGAAATGTTGGAGAACAAGGCAGTCATTAGGTTGGAGAGCAAATGCAAGTTTTGTAAGTTTCTATGTATTTCTAAGTTAGATGAATTTGTGAACATAAGAATTTCTATTAACTGATACTTAGTATCCCCTTAGTATTTCATACTTCACAAAAATTTTGATACTTAGAAGAATTTAAGTTCTTTTTTGTATTAAGCTATTTGAATGTGATAAGAATTTGATTGAATGTGAGATGAATTTGATTGAAGAAAATATTGTTGATTGCGGAGGATGAAATGAAAGGTGTATGCAGGTTGTTTTTTGGAATTCCGGCTTATTTCCAGCAGAAAATGAACTGCCGGTCAATGTTGACTGGCAGTAATTTTTTTGTTGTTACGAAAAAATTCGTAACGGCTGTAAGCTGTTTCAAACTGCCACGTAGTAACGGCTGGAGATCGTTACTAATATGCCACGTAGTAACGGCTTGAGATGTTACGACTATGGTGTTACAAAATAATTCGTAACGGCTTCAGTTGTTACCACGTGTCAAATTCGTAACGGCCCTCAACTGTTACTACGGCCGTTACAACCAAAATTCGTAACGGCCTCATTGCCGTTACAAAAAAATATAACACCCACTTTTGCAACAGATGAGAGCCGTTACAACCCGTTTTAGTAACGGCTCGGGTCTGTTACGGATCCGAGAATTTGGTGTAGTGTTAATTGCCAAATCTTTGTGGGGAGTGCGGCTGTGGAATATTGTACGGGTTATCTTGTATCTTTATAAACTCCTTGATGAATGCATTTAGTTTCGGCTATATGATGGCATCTAAACAAGTTGATAGGTTGTTCTCTTTTGGTCATGAAGTATCTCTACGAAAATTTCATGAGGGTCCCACTAGTTTTCATACCTTTGCCAATTTATATTGACAAAAGGGGGGAGAATTAATGTGTAGTTCACACTACAAATACATATGGTTTACGAATCATTATGTAAGGGGGAGTGGTTTTCATTGTGAGATGAAGTATTGACTAAGGGGGAGAGATACATATCACCATAGTATTGTTGTCAAAGTTGTGATACAATTGGACTTTGATGTTGTGTAATAATACTATGACACTGTATAACAATGATTGAGAGCAACTGTTTTCTCATTTTTATTGCTATGGATCTTCAACAACTATGATGCTGAGTTGAACACATTTAGAATCATTGGAGTACTTGGAAGTGACGAAGATTTCGAGTAATGTTGAAGAACCAAGAGATCAAGCATTTGGATGAGAAGCCACAAAGTTTATTTATTTTGTAATCCATATGTATTGATAGTTTTGTCACTAAAATTGACAAAGGGGGAGATTGTTAGAGCACTGCTCGGTCGAACTCGCAAGCGTTGCTATCTCAATCTTGTTTGTCAATGTTAGTGATCAAAACTATAAGTCTTGATTTCTAGTATACTTATAGTGATGTCTCGGACTGGGATAGATTGTGTAGCTGAGAATTAGACTTCACGACGTTCATCAATTGAATACGAATAACTACTAAGGAGAGCTTGTGTAACTTCATCAACAAAAGGTATGTGGAAACTAAAAATCATCCATCACTTGGAAAGTCTATTTCTACTTTATCGATTATGCACTTTGAGATTTCGAGCTGAGTTTAACTCGCTTACATATTTCTCGAAATATTTGTAGGTAAGCTTTCGCATCAACCAAGTTCATCTTATATTATTGACGAAAGTCAAAAGATGATCATGTGAAATCGCAGAGTAACATCTTACATGGTTTTTGTGATACAATCGTTTAGTGTAGACTTGGAATGTTTCGTTATGATTATTTTAATAACTTGAAAAATTGCTTTGATGCTAATAGTGCGTGAAAACAGCTATTGTCATCATCTAATAAAGTTTCAATGATTGAAATAGAGTTTAGAACTATTGGATTATAAACATAGTATGCATTTTTGCATGTATGTGATCCATGACCGGAACTAGAGTATGCATACCCGTATGCGTACTTGAAGTTGTGAAATTTCGTGTACCAAGTACCCATACTTACTTAAGGTATAGGTCCGGGAATTTATGCTGGGTTTTGGAAGGGTACTTAGGTATGCGTACAGTTCGCATACTGGCGAACCCAAACTCGGATCAAGTCTACGTAGGTATGCATACCCGTATGCATACTTGAGTGGTTAAAGTTCTAAAATCATTTTGTTCATGAACTAATACATTTATATATTAAGGAATGCATTCTTTGCAAACTGTGGCTATAATGTTCATGAATTGATTCGAGTGAATCAAACCAATTTTGCTTCAATTGTGTTCTTGTATACATCTATGAGATATAGCAATTAAACAACTTTTTAACTAGTTTCATTTGAGTCATTTGAACTAGTTATGGTTAAGATGAATAAGTTTGATATGAGAGTATTCATATAGCTGACCTCGGTTAACTTCCATTGAGCCAACATGGTGTACACGTTTAGGTACGGTTACATAAACATAAATGAAGGTACATTTCATTTGTGTGATACTAGTTGTATAAGCTTGAAACTAATCGGGTTTAAAGATATTAGTTCGATCTAACGGTTTAAAGATATTAGCTTGAAACTAATCAGGTTTTCATCTAACGGTGAATATTGAATGCTTTGTTACCAAGGTAACTTAGATTGCAAACTCTGATTTTAAAACTATATAAAGGAGAACTCTAGCAACTGGGAAACCTAATCCCCACACCTCCTGTGTGATACTAGTTGTATAAGCTAGAGTCGATTCTCCTTTAACCTTAGGTTTTTCATGAAACCCTGTAGGTTAACGACTTAAAGACTTCATTGGGATTATGAAGCCAGACCCAACTATTTTCTCTGTAGTTGTGTGTTCTGATCTTGTTGTTTCTATTTTATTGAGTACTATCTTCTCTAAGATTTGCTCGAGATTTAATCTCCGATATGCAAGAAAAAAAGTAGTCACAAACATCTTCGTCTCATCGTTTGTGATTCACGATATCTTGTTTCGCTACCATACGATTGATATTTCTACGTTGTTCATCAGGAATATAAGTCTGGTATATCAATTGGTTCCTGTTCACCTTGATTTATCAAAAGGCGGAACAAAACTCGTAGGTATTTCTGTGGGAGACAGATTTATCTGTTTCAATAGACTTTTCTATGTGAGACAGATTTGTTTATCAAGTCTTCGACTTTGGGTCGTAGCAACTCTTGATTGTGGGTGAGATCAGCTAAGGGAATCAAGTGCGTAGTATCCCGCTGGGATCGAGATGTAAGGAGCGCAACCGTACCTTGAATCAAAGTGAGATTGATTAGGTTCAACTACAGTCCAGTCCAAAGTTAATTGGTAGTAGGATAGAGTCCGAGCGGCTTAATACAAACCACAGGTGTTCAAACTGACTAGGTCCCGGGTTTTTCTGCATCTGCGGTTTTCCTTGTTAACAAAATTCTGGTGTCTGTGTTATTTCTTTTCCGCATTATATTTTGTTATATAATTGAAATATCACAGGTTGTGCGTTAAGATTAATCAATTAGATAATCCAACCTTTGGTTGTTGATATAAATTGATTGACACTTGAACATTGGTCTTTGGTATCGTTCAAGTTGTTTCACATAATAATCAGGCTCGCGAATTTTTATCTGTTTGATTTGCAGATTACATTGTGAAACAGAGATATAAACTCTTTGATATACTTTTTTCTAGATTGAGTATGATTGTCTAGTTGATTCTCTTGAAAGTATATTGGAGTTCGTCTATTCAGATTGCCAAAAGAATTATTGGGTGTGGTTGTTGTACCCACGCTTTATCAGAAAGAGTTGTAGCAGAATGTGGCTTAAATTTAGGGATAATTGAGTAAATATTAGTTGGACTAGTGGACCAATAAGGAAATATCATGATGAGGGACAAAGAGGCTAAAAAATGAGCGTAACCATTGCAGTGATGGTGGAAAGCCGTTAGGAGATTGGAAGAGAACGAACAATAAAACAATAGAAAAATGAACAATGAACAAAAAAGGTAGAGCTTCTTCAAATAAAATTCAGTATTTTCTAAATGCACAACTGCTGGACTCCCAATATAACTTTAGGCTAGTTGACCAAATTAATTTTGTTGAGTAGCACCTTAGCCGGAAAAAAGCACAACTCTATAATTGACGAGTGCAAAACTGCTTTAAATGATACACATGGCCTGGACAAATAAGCATTGCATAACAACTAAAATTAGTTCCATAGGCACAAAATAAAATAAAAAATAGATGTAAGAAGAAGTGAAAAGGAAGAAATCGAACTCTGCCTTCTGAAATCAAGATTCAATATTCGAAAAAGTGTGCTTAACTTCGAGCATTGGAGATCCACTTCCCTTCTACTTGTTCTTGGTCAACTTAATAACTACTATTTTGATCGTTCAGTTTTCTATTATTATCCTTCTTCTTTATTAGTACAGGGTTTGGAGATATATGATTAGAAAAAATTAAGAATTATCATATACAATGTGCTCTATAGTGTGTAATTACAGAGAAGAAAATGATAAACCGAGGTGATGAGCCTCTGTAACCCTACTGATTGTGTCAACATAGAAATACTTAAGTATTTAGGTCCCCAGTTGGAGATGGGAAATCTCTGCACATTCGGAAGGATAATTGGATCCCCAATATGCATAAACCCCCATCTTCCAATTTTTATTCTTCAAATATGGTCTATGTCACCATGATTTAAAATGTTGGAATATGAAACCACTCTATTTTATAGTGACACTGTTGACAGGATTAATAAAATCAGGATTCCTTTCTCTGGAGAAGATAGACTAAGATGGGAACCTAGCAATAATGGTAACTTTACTTTTAAGTCAGCCTATAGAGTAATCATATAGGAAAATCTTATTGCCAATCCTAGTAGAGATAATATGTCTATAAACTAGAAATCTTTCTGGAGACATAAATTACCACCTAGAGTCCATCACTTTATATGGAAATTCTTACATAACGGCTTACCAACAAAATCTAGATTGGCTAGGTTTACTGTGCCTCCAAATAATACTTGCTCTTTGTGTGACCAAGATATATAATGTCCTCAACATTTGTTTCTTGACTGCACTATTGCTAGAAATGTGTGGAATAAATTCTTTGTTGAGACAACTCCTGAATAATAACATGTATGATTGGCTTTCCAACTTTTTTATGGAAGGAAGCAATAATACAAATCTTGGTTTCAGCTTATATGAGACTGAGACTTTTTGCATATGACACACATGGAAAGCCAGATGTGAAAAAAAAATTGATAATGCAAATGTCAATGTAAAGGTTATTGCTAACTCCATTGTTATGCAGATGAATGACTGGAAACGAACTTTACTTGTTCAATCTCATCAACAACAATCTACCAGACAGATACAACATCATTGGTCACCCCCATCTTCTGATGTGATCAAAATTAATTTTAATGCATGTCTGGATGGGGTCTAATATGTAGAAGCTTCACAGGTGACTGCGATGGACTGCGAAGAAGTGCATCTACTGTAATGGATCCAGAACAAGCCGAAGCTTAAGCACTTTTAGAAGCAGTCTTGTGGGCAAAGCAGAAAGGCCTGACAAGGATTCAGTTGGAGGGTGATTGCCTGAATGTGATTGAAGCTCTGAAGGGGAAGCAGACAACTGTGAAATGGACTTCCTATAACTTAATTAAAGATGCGTTATATATTTTAAGTACTTTCAATTTTTGGTCATGCACTTATGTGCATACAGATGCAAACCACTTAGCAGACACTTTAGCTAAGTTTGCAAGATCTCATATTGCATCGACATCATTTATAAAAAAAATCAATATTAATGCTTATATCTTAAAAGATTTTAAATTTATGGGAACTGGTTCAATAATTGTTGATGATGCAAGAAATTGGAGAGCGGTGGGATGTATACTAGCAGTAGCTTAAGGTGCTGAAAAGGCGGAAATGTTTGCTGCATTGGAAGGGGTGAATGCGATTAATGGCAGAATATGATCACTAAAGTGGACAACAAGTAGTATTATTTATGATTGGATAGAACTTCTTAAATGTTAATAAGTAAGAATGTTGTTATGTCCCAAGAGGAACCAATGAGGCTGCAGATCTTTTGGTAAAACGCAAAGCTTGGCGAAAATTCTGTTTTCTAGTACGAAAATTTACCATTATATATAGCTATCCTCTCTCATGTCACGAATACTCGTAATTCATTCCTTTCTTATTAAAAAAAAGGTATACTCCAAGACTATATTAGATTTATAAATGCAAAACATTTAAAGAATTGTCCCAATAAAAAGCCAGTTGTTAGACAGGTATTAGTATATGAGTTTTGGTGTAAATATCCGATATGTACGAAGCATTCTCTTGATCAGACGCTATTGATAACAAGTACAAGCATCGAGGGGTATACCAATAAAACTTGTTCACGTCAACTAAAACATAAAAACTTTACGAAAAAAAACTAAAATTAAACTTTGAGATTGAATTACTAGATAAGCTCGATCGACTAAAACCAAAACGATCGCTTAATATGTGAAGATCGCTTTAATTTACTAGATAAGCTCGATCGACAAAAAACTGATTTATTACTACAAAAACTAAATATGTGAAGATCGTCATGGTGATGTTTTTTATTCTCTTTTTTCTTGTATCTTTTTTGTTTTGATTCTGATTTGAATTAGTGCGTTAGTTTTCTTTCTTTTCTTGCTCAGTTTTTGTTTTTGCTTATGTTTAACTCCTTTTAGTTTTTCCTTTGTTTTCTAAGTTTTCTTTTGCTCTAATGGCTCTCTTCTAATTCCTCGCTTGCAGGTTTCTCTGTTTCACATCATGGAAACCATCCAGTATGGGTCCTCTCAGTTCTATATTTCTATAATAACTTTATTGTTACAATCTTCTATGGTATTATCGGTTTCGCCAGCAGTTTTGCAAATCATCAGTCTCCAGATGTTGTCCAAACAAATGTTTTGTTCCTTCCATAGGTCAAGCTGGAGGCATAATCCTTCTCTGGAAGGATGGTTTCTCCTTAGAAGTTCTTAATTGTTCTAGTAATATGTTCCATGCCTTAGTTAAAAATGATCCCAGTAGAGGTGAATGGTTTCTTTCTTGTGTTTATGGAACCTCTTACAAACATGATCAACCTAGTCAATGGAAATATATTAAAGACCTAAGTACTTCTGTTAAAATTCCTTGGGCCCTCATAGGAGACTTGAACATTACTATGAATCCTCTTGAAAGAAATACAAACTCTGAAATTACTGCCACTGAAGTTTTGGATTACATTAAGGACTCTGATCTAAATGATTTAGGATACAATGGAAATCCCTTTACCTGGACTAGCAATAGTCATGGCACAAGGAGGAAAAAGTCTAGACTTGATCGTGCTCTAGTTAATAGTTTTTGGCTCCTAAATTACCCTGAGTCTAGACTTACTCACCTCCCTCAGAAGGGATCTGATCATGTTCCTATAATTTTGAATCTTTACAATAAGTCTACTTTTACTGGTAAATGTTGGAAATTTTTTGAGCATTGGTTACTAAATGATAATTGTAAAAAAGAGATTATTAATGCATGGAAAACTAACCTATCAGGTTCTGCAGCATATCTTTTATCTGACTTGCTTTCAAATACAAGATATTCTCTTTCTAAATGGAGTAAATCGACTTTTGGTCATATTCAGTCAAGGATTTCTCAATTACAAGAAGAACTCACTAAAATGCAAACTAGTGATATCCAGGGTAGCAATACTGATGCAGTAATTCAATTGGAGAAAGAAAGAGACAAACTGAATGAGATTCAAGCCAGTTCTAATATGCAAAAGTCTAGAGATCATTTTTAAAATGACATGGACAGGAATTCAAGATACTTTCATATAAGAGCTAACTATAGAAGAGTCAGAAATAAGATTGATTCCCTCCAAACATCTGATGGTGCCTGGTGTCAAGATAGAAAATCTATTGAAGATCTCTTATTTTCTCATTTCAGAAAAATAGGACTACTTCTCACCGCTGATCCAGTCAATTCCTCCAATTCATTCCTCATTGTATCTCGATCAAAGTAATGCACCTCATCAAAATCCCAAATGATGAAGAAATTTATATGGCTCTTATGTCAATGCAACCCCGGACTTCTCCAGGGGCCGATGGATTCCCACCCTGTTTTTACCGGACTCAATGGAATCTTGTTGGAAATGATGTTTGTAAGATGGTCAAAGCTTTTTTTAAGTGGTTATCTACTCAAGAAGATCAACAATACCGAATCTCTCTAATTCCAAAAGTTCAAGGAGCTAACTGCACTGAAGACTTCAGCCCATAGCCTTGTGTAATACAACTTACAAAATAATCTCAAAGATTATCGCACTTAGACTCAAGAAGTATATGGCAGGTATTATCTCTCCTATGCAATCTGCTTATGTGCCTGGGAGACTAATTTCTGAGAACATTTGCTTGGTTCAAGAGCTAGTCAAATCAATGAAGAAAAAGAAAGGAAGAACTGGACATCTTGCTCTCAAAATGGACATGTCTAAAGCATTTGATAGACTAGAGTGGTCTTTTCTAATGGAGGTTCTAAGGAAATTTGGTTTCATGAGAAGTTCTCACAACTTGTTTTACAAAAGCATAAGTACTACCTCGAAATTATGATCAATGGATCTCCATCGAATCTTTTCATCCTACAAGAGGAATTAGACAAGGAGATCCACTTTCTCCTTACCTATTTATCTTAGTCATGGAGGCTTTCTCAAGGCAGTTAAATCATCATGAGCAAAAACAAAGAACTCACGTGTATGAAGATATCTAGATCTCGCACCAAAGATAAACCACTTACCTTGCGATGATTGCATTCTTTTTGTAAGGCAAATCGGTCTCAAACTAATAAGTTATTACAAGTCATTCAAGATTTCAAAGTGTGTGTTCAGTATGTATGATTAATTTTCACAAATCAATTGTGGTACTTCAAGAAAATACAACTCCTTCTTGTCAACAACTTATAAGTGGTATTCTTCAAGTGAGAGAGCTCAAGATTAATGACGAGAAATATCTAGGCTTGCCATTCTTTGTGGGAAGAAATAAAAAAATCACATTCTCAAATCGCGAGTAAAATGGAAAATAAAATGGCAAAATGGTGCTCAATAAATATGTCTCAAGGTAGATCCGTAATGGTGAGAAATGTTACAAATGCCATCCCAAATCCTATCACATGTTAAGCTTCAAGCTACCAGAGGTTACTATCAGCAAATGAATTCAATTCAAACAGAAATTTTGGAGGAAGAAGAAGACCAATAAAGGCAGGCCACCAATTTCTTGGAAAGATGTAAACAAGCCAAAAGAGGAGGGAGGTCTTGGTTTCAGGATCTCAAGATCTTTAACAGAGCTTTACTAGCTAAATCCGCATGGAGACTTTGTACGATAACTCCTCTATATGTGCTCACCCCTTAAGGCTAAGTACTTCTCGGATGGAAAGATTTTTGATATCAAAACAATTCCAACTCAACATGGTCATGGACAAGCATTAGCTCGTAACTTCCGTTCATTAAAGACAACAACCTGCTTGGTGCATTGGCAATGGGAGAACCATCTTAATATGGAGTTACAAATGGATTCCAAATTTATCAACACCTCCTTTGCCTAAACAGGTTGGGCAGAACTATCAAGATTACAAGTATGTCACCAACTTTTCTCGTATTCTGTGGAGGATGGAATTATACTCTTATTTTTGCTCTCTTTGAAGCTTCAAGCTTGCAAGATCAATTCGAGTACTTCAATACATTTAAATCAAAGTATAGAATGGATTGGACTCTAGAAAAGAATGGAGTATTCTCGAAGAAAATCACTTATAAGAAAATGTTTGAGAACCGTAGTACATACCAATCATTGGTCGAGAATGCACCCTATCTTCAAGAAGCTCGAGATTACCTATTTTACCTAGGATTGCACAATTCATATGGAAATGTCTCAAGGATATACTCCAAACCAGGGATAAATTGACTTATGTCATTCAAGATGGAGATTACAGCTTGCCCTTTTCGTTCACACACCCAGAAACTTCTTCTCACATCATTCTCGCACCGCAATCTCTCAAAAGTCAGTCTGGGTTTTTGCTGCGGGTATTCATATTCGAGATGATACATATGTTGTGGAATGGTTTTGTGACCGGTTTGACAAGCTAAAAGAACATCAAATTCAAGAAGATCAGCCAGTGTAGAATAGCCATCACACTTGGTGTCTCTGGAATGCAAGATGTGACAATGTGTTTAAAGGAAAAAAACAACCCGCACTCAATTATTAAGAAGAGTAGGTTGGAAATCGAGCTACCGAACACTAGAAGATCTATTGCTATTCAATGTACTCATCGACAAAGCAGATAAACCTCGCACCGAAACCTCCTAGAATAGGAACTTATAAAATGAATGTTGATGGCTCTTTTAATTATTCCACTAAATTAGGCGGCATTGGTCTAATTCTACGTGATTTTGCAGTGATCACAGGGGATCCAAATGCATCTTCTTAGACAAAGCTCGAGTCCGTAATGTGGAGTGCAAAGGTTTATGGGAAGCTTTACAATTGGCGTAAGAAAAGAAGATTGACAAGGTGATTTTTGAACTGGACTCTAAACTTGTAGTCGATGCAAGAATCAAGATAACTTCAATTCAGACTGAGGATCTACAATTTAATCTTAGACATAAAGAGTATGCTTAAGAATAAAACTCACCGGGCAATGCAACTATGTGCCAAAGGAACAAAATAAAGTGGTCGATATTTTAGCTAAGTTAGCTAGGACTTCTTTTTTAAGTAGTGTTTGGATTTCTACAATTTCTGAGAGGATTGCACCTCAACTTCAAGAAGATGCACATTATGTAACTCCAATCTCTTAATCAATGAAACTTTCAGCTTCAAAAAAAAAAAAAAAAAAAAAAAGATGTTGTCCAACAGTATGTCTCAGTATTCTTATGAAGTTAATCATGTGTATGATCGTATGGGTTTCTGTAAGTTTTCACAGACTCACTCGGTTCTTCTGAGTCAACAAAGTCATAACCTGAATTTGAATTTTGAATTTTCAAGATTACCTCCATTCAAGGAGCGAAGAAAGCTCACTCATATTAGCTGTCTCTCGGATTTGACTCAGTTGACTATGCAGTCATTTAAGGATATATTTTCTTCAAATGAGTATACCCTAGATTTCTTTTTACTTACTATAGCATTGATCACGTAAAGATATGCAGTTATAACATATCTTCACCATATTTATCTTGTATAAAGGGATCCACAATTACTGTGAGAAAACCTTATTCTCATTTCTTTGAAGCCTTTCATAAAAACTTCACAGCAATGGTGTCTTCTTCTAATAATCAAGTATCCTCCATACTAGGAAAATGCAGAACTCAACCATTCGTGATCTTTGTGCAACCAAAATGCGAAGAACTTTAGGGTCAAACCAAACTCTAGTCTCTGAAGCATCAAATGAGTGGAAACATACCTTGGTGGGAAAACTATTCTCAGAAGATCCCATCGATACAGAGGATGTGAGGAAAGCTACCATCTCTTTATGGAAGAGATATAAAGTAAAAGAAGTGCGAGGTATTGATAAAAAATGTCTTTTTATTCAAGTTTCATGCAGAGGACATAATGCAGGTTGTTCTTAAGAAAGGTCCATGGAACATCTTCAAATGCTTACTTAACCTTAAAATCTATGATCCTTCAATCAAAGTGCAAGACCAAGTTCACTCACCAGAATGGAATGTTGGGCCCAAAGATCTCCTTTTAGAACATCATTCTCCGTCTGTAGTCAATGATGTTGTTATCGAGCTGGGAGAGAAGGTATCGATTCACCCAGAAAATTGTAGACAAGGAGCAGGAAATCCAATCACAGCGAGAATTAGAATTGATTTGTCAAAACCTCTCCATCGAGGTGGATGGTGGAACATTGCTGCAGGGGGGTAGCATGGGTACGTTATCATTGGGAGAGACAATCGCACAACTTATGTAAAGATTGTTTCACTTTTGATCACAACGATGAGGAATGTGCAAAATAGTTGAAGATTTGAAGATTCGTCGTTACACAAATGAGGAGTATATTGCTCATATTCAAGAGTTAGCCATAAATTATGGTGTGGAAGTTTCTGAAGATATTGATTTGATGGTGCAGCAAATTTGTGAAGCAAGTAAAGCGCAGTTAGCAAAGGAAAATGAGGAAGGCAGAAAGCTAAAAAGATCCAGAAACAATGAAGCAGAAAACGACTTGTCTGGTGACGATGATATCTGTGAAATCACACATAACCAAAAACTAAATAAGAAATTTTGGGGAAGGAGCATCTAATATGGGGACTGATGAAATGGAACACGATTTAATTGAAGAAGGACCACAAACTGGAAAGGAGTATTTCCATGAAAGAAACGAGAATCCTGCTGCTACGGTATCAATCTCTCTTTACCATTATTTTTCTTATTATCATTGTCTCTTTCCAAGCTTCTTTATTTTTACGTTTCCTGATTTATTCTTAGTGCACCATAAAACTAAAAGTATGAAAGTCTTAAGCTGGAACTGTCAAGGCTTCTTAGGGAAAGACACTAGACAACATTTGCAGCACCTAATCAAAATTCACTCACCAGACATTGTCTTTTTATCTGAGACAAAGATTAATGATGACAGAATCCTTAGGATGTCTAGATTCTTAGATTTCCCTAATACTTTTCATGTCCCATCCATTGGGTTAGCTGTTGGTCTTCTTTTCTTGTGGAAAGATGGCTTCTCTCTTGACATAGTTAGCTCTGATGATAAATCAATTCATGCTATTATTACAAATGACCCTAGCAAAGGTGAGTGGTTCCTATCTTGTGTTTACGGAACACCTTATAAAAAAGAACAACCAGACCAATGGTCTAATTTTTTGAATCTTAAGACGTCTGTTAAAATCCCCTGGGTTTTCATTGGGGATCTTAATATTAATCTAGACCCTTAAGATAGGCTTTCTAAGTCCCATTCTTCTACTCCTAAGGAAGTTATAGAAGCCATTAGTAAAGCGGGGCTGATAGATCTAAATTTTAGTGGAAATCCTTTCACTTGGACGAGAAACAAACATGGTACAGGTAAACTTTTTCTCGTATTGACAGAGCTTTAGTTAATTGTGATTGGTCTCTTGCTTTCCCTGATGCTCTCTTAACTAATCTAACGCAAAGGGGATCAGATCATTGTCCAATTCTTCTTGACCTTTATAAACCCAATAGAGGTTCTGGCAGAAATTGGAAATTCCGGGAGCATTGGCTTCAAAATAGTCAGTGTCATGAAGAAATAAAAACAGCATGGTCTGCTAGTTTTCATGGTTCAAATGCTTTTTTTTTGTCAAACAAACTCTCTAATACTAGACACATCTTGTCTAAATGGAGTAAGGCTACTTTTGGTGATATTGAAGGCAGAATTCTTACTCTTCAGTCGCATATTTCTCAACTATAAAACTCTGACAAAGATGGAAGTAACACTGAAGATGTTATTAAACTTGAGAAAGAGATCGTCACCCTTGATGATATTGTGGCCAATTAGAATAGGCAAAAAGCTAAGGATCGATTCTTCAACGACATGGATAAGAACTCTAAGTTTTTTCATATCAGAGCTAACAGAAGGAAATCCCGTAATAGGATTGATGCACTTCTCTCTCCAGATGGCACATGGTGTTCGGGGATAAAGTTTCCTTGAAATTCTCGCTCAAAGAATCACTTTCAAAAGATTATGTCGACATCATCACCAAAAGACAGCTATTATTTTTTGGAACACATTCCGGCAATTATCTCGGATGAAGATAACGAAGAACTTGAGGCTATTCCTACAGATGAAGAAATCTACAATGCCCTAATGACTATGGATCCGTGGACAATCCCAGGGCCGGACGGCTTTCCACCCGGTTTCTATCAAACCAAATGGTCTACAGTTCAGCATGACGTGTGTAGTATGGTCAAGTCCTTCTTTCATTCAGGCTTTCTTCTCAAGGAACTCAATAAAACAAGAATATCCCTTATTCCCAAGGTAAAATCTCCAAGTAAACCAGAGGACTTTAGACCTATTGCCTTGTGCAACACAATTTACAAAATTATTTCTAAAGTCATCTCTCTCAGATTGAAGAAGCATATTGCAAGGATAATCTCCCCTATGCAAGCCGCTTATGTCCCTGGAAGATTGATTTCTGAGAATGTTTGCCTAGTGCAAGAGATCGTGCAAGCTATGAAAAGGAAAAAGGATCGTAGTGGTCATTTAGCTCTTAAAATGGACATGTCGAAAGCTTTCGACAGACTAGAGTGGAGTTTTCTAATTGAAGTATTACAAAAATTTGGTTTTGGAGAGAAGTTTTGTCAGCTTATTCGCCAATGTGTAAGTACGACTCAGATAGAAGTTCTTGTCAATGGCAGCCCAACGAAAGCTTTTTACCCTTCACGCGGAATTCGTCAAGGAGACCCTTTATCTCCCTATTTATTCATATTAGAAATGGAATCTTTTTCAAGAGTTCTTGCTCACTGTGAAGCTTCAAAACAACTCACAGGCATAAAAATCTCTAGGTCAGCTCCTAAAATAAACCATCTACTATTTGCGGACAACTGTCTTTTATTCTGCAAAGCTACTTTGGATCAGACTAGAAAGCTTCTTAAGGTTATAGAAGATTTCAGTTCATGTTCAGGGCAACTTATCAACTTCAACAAGTCTTCCGTTTTCTTCATAACTAACATGGATTCTTCAAGACGCCAAATTTTCAGCGGCATTCTCCAGGTTAGAGAGTTAAACCTAAAAGATGAACAATATTTAGGTTTACCTTTTTTTGTTGGAAGAAATAGAAGTATGCCTTTTTCAGTTCTCCAAGAGAAGATGAATCGACGTTTCTCTACTTGGAAAGCAAGCAATATGTCAGAGGCGGCTCGTAATATGATGGTTAAAAATGTGTCTATGCCATTCCAATTCACTATATGCAGAATTTTAAACTCCCTGATGCTACCATAAACAAGCTAAACTCGTCGCAACAATCATTCTGGAGAAATAAAAAATCAAATAAAGGTAAGAAAGTTATCACATGGAGGAAAGTTTGTCACCCTAAGTCTGAAGGTGGACTAGTGTTGATGGTGGATTTTCACTTAAGGCTAAAATTGTAAAGGCCAAAATTATGTGCTAACATCTTGCAAAGGATAAAACCATTGATAAGTGATCAATACTTCCTCACTTTACTAATTCACCTAGAATAGAGCATGTGGCAACAATCCCATATACCCTGTGAATTTACAGCATTATTAATTAATGCATGACCAGCCTTGTATTTCCTGTACTCATTACCGGTTAGGCATGGCGACTGCGTGTTGTTCTCAGCAGAGCAACACGAATCTCCAAGCATTAATAATGAAGCATGTACGAAATACCCGTACATGCTACAACTCTCGGTGTGTTATACTAGCCCGATTGAGCATATTTGAACCTGGACTGACCATATCAGTCTCAGAAACGATCACGACCATCCAACTTCACCAGCATGATTGAATGGCCTAGATTAAATCCATGACCCCAAGAAGGTATTGGAATATTCACCGCCGACCCAACACGGGCCCCGCATGGTCGGTCTCCCCAAAAGGGCATAGCTTGCCAAACCGTCCAAGCCAAAGCAGTATGGACGAAAAACCCTAAATTAAGGTTTGAGTCACATTACATGTATCGCAAAACAGTCTCAACCATCCATCTTCGCAGGCATAGATGGAGGGTGTAGATGTAGATTCAAAGGGCCCATAGCATATCAACACAAACACCGTGGCCCGCCTACATACCGATCGATCGGCCAGACCAACTATGGTTGGTCGTCTTGATTCGTGCGCCCCAAACCGGGTATGACACACGGCCGGCAAAACTTAATTAGGGTTGTGTCGCGATCACGAGCGTTCATTTTCTCCTGCACGAATGAAGGGTCCACGAATAGACTAAGCAGGTCCGGTAAGTATCAACACGATCACTGTGGGCCCACCTATCTCCACACCCGATCGGCCAAGACCAAACTTGGATGTACATCTTGATTCGCGCGCCCAAACTAGGCGTGGTCACACTTCCTGCCCACAACCGATCTCGACCGCTCAAGTTTACCTGACAAATTGAGTGGCTTAGATCACATTTCTTTGGGACGATGAAGTACAGGTATATACACCATCCCACCGTATGTACGCCGGACTGATCGGCCAAGACCGATCAAGCTTGGTCGTCTTGGAACGCGCGCCCAAAATTGGCATGATGCGCGGCTTTTGCGGCACCAGATTTCTTGAAAATCGATCTCAACCGCTCCTCTTTGCCGGCCAAATTGAGTGGCCTAGATCGCACCTTCATGGGACAGCTGAGGTATGGACGTGTACACCGGCATGCCGTCTACACGCATTCCCTGGTCGGTCCTTTCCAAAACACCTCCTATGCTTGGATTCGACCAAGTCAAGAGTGATGCTTGCGCACTCTTCAAAAACCCTAATTCCATCAACTATCGTAGATGAGTGTCTCAAAGATCATCTCGTCCGTCCAACTTCACCGCTTGGTTATATAACCCCGGTCGAGTTAATTGGTCATGAGGCGTCATGGTGATCACCATCCGTCACTTTATCACATCATGATGCAAGACTGCATAGAATACACACGATACTTCACAAGTATCGACTTCCTAAATAACTTAGTTATTTAATCTAGCATTACATGCTATTTTCTGTGGGTCCCACGATCCACATACTCGAGACATCAATCATGTCACAAACTGGGGGATACATACTGGGGTATTGGTCTGGCGGTTTACAGCGTGCAGCGCAACAGGCAACGCGCCATCACAAGAACGTGTCGTGAAGTCATGGACTGTTAGAGATGACAGGAGAAGTGGGCAAGACTGGTCGTGTAACACTAACACACAACTCCACTACTCTATCACTCCACTTCCTCCACTTCCCATGAGAGACGTGAATAAGGCTCAAATGACTTGTATAAATAGGTTCTCCTCCCTGTTTCCAAAAACACAAGAACAAGTCCAGACAACAGAGGCAAGTGTTGATACCATCATATTCAAACACCGGAATCGATAGCTTATATCCTCGCAAGCGCTTCATCTTTCTCGATACAGTCATACATAGCCAACACCTTCACAATCTCAACACCTTCTTCGCTTCCTCTCTAAGTTCAACCCCATCTCCTTCACTTTGTGACCGAAACAAGTCCTGGAACGGCCATTTCTTGGTTTAGGCCGGATTTGCACAGATTGATTTCTCGAATCTACAAGCACTCACGTGTAGTGCATTTGTTTAAGGTTTAGACTCATTTCTCATCCACACACCCCAAATTACCAAAACCGGCAGAAATAGTTTTCACCCATAAATAATTGGCAACCACAAATGGAGGTTAATCTTTCTACAGTAAAGTCAAATTCTTCAAATCCGATTCAATTTCATCAATTTCAAAAAGGGTAGATCTTAGAACCAATTCAATCAAGAATTCATTTCAAGATGGTAGAACTCGTGTCCGGATCAAGAATCAATCCTGATGAAGCTAGTACGGATAACACTCCCGGTGTCGATGTACCTGCCAGTGGATCTACCGTGGTCAATACATCTCGTGGAGCCGTTACTTCTATCCCCAACGCTAGCGGAGTAGGAGACATTCCAAAGAGGGGTAACGCCTCCCATCACTGAGCCGAAGAGCAGCTCGCGAATCCCGGATCTCCTCAAGTGTAACGCCTCCAAAGGGTCACCGTAGCAACAACTTTTACTCCTTCATCGTGATGAGGAGCCCAGGGACGAGAGGAGGACCACCGCCCATTACCATTGCAGACTTGATGGAGAAGGATGAGATTCTTGCTAAGAATCAAACGGATATGGCCGCAACTCAGAAAGAGGTACTCACTTTCCTTAAAACTTTAACCGAACGATTGCCGCAAGATTCACGGCAACCCTTGGAGCCAGCAAGGGATGCCTTCAATACACCCGGAGCAGGCATTTCCACTCGGACCCACATGAGTGAAGAAGCTCGTGTTACTCCTGAACGCCCAAGAGAGAGGGACCAGCCATCCAATTTCATCACACACGAGGACCTGGAACGACTTCTCCAAAACCGAGGCAAAGGAAATCTGATGGATGCAAACCAACATCAGTCGCCATACCCTCAAGATATGCAACGAATCCCTCTTCCAAGAGGATACACCTCTCCTCAGTTTTCCCTCTATGATGGTACTGGTAACGCTCGTGAACACGTTTCTCGATTTTTGGAGTCCTTGGGGGAGCATGAGTACAATCATGTTCTCCGCCCCGAAAGAGTTCTCGAAATCACTTACGGGAGGGCGTACACCGGTATAACAACATCGCACCCGACAAAGATATCCAATTGGGGGAGATGGTCAGTGCTTTTCTACAGAAGTATTTCTTCGTATCCGAGCGATCACCTTTTCGATCTAGGGAGAGTCTCGGCACGAACAACGAACATCCGAACGACTTCGTTAAGAGGTTCGAACTCAAGCACTAGATTGTCATGATCTCGAACATCACCAACGCCGCTTGGTGGAGTTATGCATCAACGGGATGATACCCATATACCGCGCTTTACTAGAGAATCTGGGTTTTCGACATTCTCCGAACTCCATGAAGCGCAAACGGTCACCACAACCGCCCAAATAATTGCTAGAGAGAACCAGGGTTGTTCAAACGAAGATCCACGTGAGAGTCGAGGAAGCAAAGGTCTCACAAACAAACAATACAACACCGGTCCTTCGTGAGCGTGGTTGGCGAAGGAGGAAAAGAAAAGCTTCAAAGAATCGAACAACAACCCAAGCGTACGGCTCCAGCACACATGACTTCTTCTCAAAAGCGAGCGGGCAAGACTCCTGCACAAGACACCGAAGATACAGGTTTCCCGTTCCCCATGAACGAAGTAGTGGAACTCTTGGAAGCGTGGATTCAAGACGACGCCATCAAGCTACCTCCTATCAGACGTCCACCAACTGAGAAAGATATGGCGGATCCTAAGTACTGTCACTACCATAAGTTCGTTCACCATCCAACCACAGACTGCAATGGGATGAAACAGATCTTCAGAGAAAAGATAGAGACAGGAGAACTCCAGCTTGGAAACGAAGGTGTTCGTAGAGACCCTCTTCCTTTCAGAAACTGCATGATTTCTGGGGATTCCATTCGCAAGACTGTACAATCTATGATGGAACATTTATGCGAGATCTTGTACTTCTCCAAAGAACAGCGTCAGGACATATTTGCAGCCCTCAACCGTGTTGTCTCAAAAACGCTTGTATCTGGAAGAGGAAGCGGTCTCGAAACCTCGCCCCTTCTGGAAGATGCAAGCAAGGGAAATTGGGGACTCTTAACCGTTGACTGCTTGAAGAATATCGAGTTCGATAACACATTGATCGATACGGCCTCTGAATTCAACATCATCACTCTCCTGACCTTAAAAGCAAGAAAGATTTCAAAACAGAGGCTACTCGCAACCCAATTGGGATTAAGACTCTTAAGGAGAACTCAGAGATGCATATGGATACATCGATCTTGAAGTAAAATTGGGCGATGCCTCGACACAAGCAAAGTTCTACATAGTCAGAGAGCATCCGAATTACGACATGATCCTAGGACGCTCTTGGGTACACGACAACAAGACAACACTGGGAGTTTGACCTCTACCGGTTACAACACCTGAAAGGATCTCTAACAAGCCGTCTGGACCTGAAGGTTGTCCGTTGCTGCACCTGCAGCTTGCCAATGTGACACAACTTCCGGGAGAGATCCCATCAAAGATACATTAAGAGGTTCCGAGCTCAAGTAAGTCTCATCACGCAACCCTTCTTGCAACCAATCACTCCTCACTGATAATCCCCGGGACCGGCTCCAACCAACAAACCAACCCCTGCTAAGAGATGTGAATGGGAAGCCGCCCTTCAAACGTTTTATCAAGAGCGTAGAGGCTGTCTTGGTCAAAGACGATAAGGCCAAGGTCCGGGTATCTCGCATGCCCAAACCCATTTGGAATTGGAGATCCGTGACGAAGACGATCGCATTCAAGGTTGGGAGCATGACGGTGAAAATGACCACTCCACCCGACTCACCCACCGAAAAGAAGATGAACCATACCGGTAGCGATGTTATCCTAGGCGGCTACCGCAAGCTCATCAACGCCGATAAACTAGAAGGCATAACAATTCATTCACAATGGCTCAAACCCTACCGAACTTAAGACGTTGTGCTACCACTTTCCAAATAAATCCTCCACACTTTGAAACGCTCGTGCTATTTCCTCCAGCGTGTTTCCTTTTACAATTTCATGTCATATTTGTAATTCCTCCAGAAAATGATTGCAATACTTGCATTCATAGTTATGGTTTTCAATTTTCAGTTTTCGATTTAATTGAAGCGTTATTTCCATCTGAGAACCTCTCTACCCCTAAAAACACAAAGTCCTGAGTCAGCCTAAATCGACCCACTAGAGCAAGGAAGGGAACCCTAAGCAAACATCTTATGGGAAGAAGGAAATCGAATGTGTGCACAAAAAGAAAGTGATTTGAGACATCTGCCCTAGCAAGACCAAAGAGATCTCACGACAGGAGCACGTACAGATGCAATCTTAACGAGGGGTTATGACATAAACCCGTATTCAATGGTAAGCAAACAGAAGAAAAGATCTTGAACTCAGCCGCCACTGAGTACAAGAAAGAGGTTCAAAAATACGGAATACACTTGAAAAGAGAAAAGAAGCAAAGAGGTTTAGACGCCAAGAAGAATAACCGCCTCCCGCACCACCGTGGGTCCCGCTTCAACGCAATCACCTGCCGCCGCTTCTCCATTCGTGAGCCTCGGCCTTCCGCTTCGGATGTTTTCAAAGAACGTTCTCCGTCCTAACATCATCGATGTGAACAACTTCCAAGTCTTCTTCAAAGCCCACAAGAACATTAGGGTTTGCGCCGATTGCCTTCGAACACTCGTGTCCGTCTCCTCGTGTCGTAATCAAGGATTATCACACCATCCTGGATTGGATAATCACGCCTATCTTCATCCGGGAGGACGTTTATGCTCCACTCTCCGCCTCTTTAACCGCACCGCAAATCTTTTTCGCCCTTGCACTTACCGGGTGCTCGCAACGCTCCTCATGCCTCCACCGTTCTTCCATGTCGATCGCAGCCGAAAGGGCACATATGCGTCCCCCGGTGATACGCAGTGCGTAATGTACATCCTCTCAGATATAGCACGACCAACTTCACGAAGTGGGAGATCAATTTTAGCCATTACCTCCTCGTGCGCATTAGTCTCGTGTTTGTCAACTTCAAACTCTCTTCCGAGAAGTTACAATAATCATCGCCCGCTACTTCCATGATAGGCTGCAAAGAAAAAGAAGTTATGGGCACACAAAAATATGTGTATCATCATCACCAATCAGAGATCGATGAGTACTGAGCAATACCCGAGATACAAAAGGAACGACTATGTGATGAGAAGAATCCTTAGAATTTTTCTTTATAATCTAGCAAGTCAATGTAATCCCTGGAGAAAAGGAGTCTCTACTTGCCACCTATAAAGGCTACCGATTCAAGATAACGATCAATGATACTTATCGGATATATCTCGAGGAAAGTTGTCGTGTAACGAAGGGGAGTGCGCCTAGTCCGAAATGGGCCAAGCTCTCCATATATAGTATGGAGGAAACCCAAAGCGACTCGCCGTATCAAGTCCTCGCTCCCTCCACCATCCTAATCAGACCGACCAGTTTGGATAACACCTGACGACGATGTCGACCTATGCGGTAAATGTATATTCACCTTAGCTTGGTCATTTCTGTATACAAACTTGTCACCATCTTATGCCTACCCCACAATAGCGTAACCATTATGCGCTAGGCAGGGGACTTAATGTTGATGGTGGATTTTCACTTAAGGCTAAAATTATAAAGGCCAAAATTATGTGCTAACATCTTGCAAAGGATAAAGCCATTGATAAGTGATGAATACTTCTTCACTTTACAAATTCATCTAGAATAGAGCATGTGGCAACAATACCAGTATTCTGTGAATTAAATACACAAAATTCATCCAGGTTGGAGCATGTAGTAACAATCCCATATACCCCGTGAATTTACAAAGATTATTAATTAATGCATGACCAGCCTTGTATTTCCTAGACTCATTACCTGGGTGCGGATGACGACCGAGTGTTGTTCTCAAAGCAGCGCAATACGAATCTCCAAGCATTAATAATGAAGCATGTACGAAATACCCGTGACAGATACAACTCTCTTTTGTGTTATACTAGCCCGATTGAGCATATTTGAACCCGGACCGACCATATCGGTCTCGAAACGATCACGACCATCCAACTTCACCAAAGATGATTGGATGGCCTAGATTAAATCCATGACCCCAAGCAGGTATTAGAATATTCACCACCGACCCAACACGGGCCCCGCATGGTCGGTCTCCCCAAAAGGGTGGCACAACTTGCCAAACCGTCCAAGCCAAAGCAGTATGGACGAAAAACCCTAAATTAGGGTTTGCGGATTACATGTATCGCAAAACAAGCTCTCAACCATCCATCTTCGCAGGCATAGATGGAAGGTGTAGATGTAGATTCAAAGGGCCTGAGCATATAAACACAAACACCGTGGGACCGCCTACATACCCGATCGACGGCCAGACCAACTATGGTTGGTCGCCTTGATTCGTGCGCCCCAAACCGGGTATGACACACGACCTGCAAAAACTTAATTAGGGTTGTGTCGCGATCACGAGCGTTCATTTTCTCCCCGCACGAATGAAGGGTCCAGAATAGACTAAGCAGTCCTAAGTATCAACACGATCACCGTGGGCCCACCTATCTCCACACCCGATCGGCCAAGACCAAACTTGGATGTACATCTTGATTCGCGCGCCCAAGCTAGGCGTGGTCACACTTCCTGCCCACAAACCGATCTCGACCGCTCAAGTTTACTCTGACAAATTGAGTGGCTTAGATCACGTTTCTATGGGACGATGAAGTATGTATATACACCATCCCACCGTATGCACGCCGGATCGATCGGCCAAGACCGACCAAGCTTGGTCGTCTTGGAACGCGCGCCCAAAATTGGCATGATGCGCGGCTTTTGCGGCACCAGATTATTGCAAATCGATCTCAACCGCTCCTTTTTGCCTGGCCAAATTGAGTGGCCTAGATCGCACCTTCATGGGACAATGAGGTATGGATGTGTACACCGGATGCCGTCTACACGCATGCCCTACGGTCCTTTCCAAAATACCTCCTATGCTTGGATTCGACCAAGTCAAGAGTGATGCTTGCGCACCTCTTCAAAAACCCTAATTCCATCAACGGCCGCAGATGAGTGTCTCAAAGATCATCTCGTCTGGTCCAACTTCACCTAGCTTTGGTTATACAACCCCGGTCGAGTTAATTGGTCATTGAGGCGTCATGGTGATCACCACCCGCCACTTTACCACATCATGATGCAGTACCTGCATAGAATACACATGATACTTCACAAGTATCGACTTCCTAAATAACTTAGTTATTTAATCTAGCATTACATGTTATTTTTTGTGGGTCTCACGATCCACACACTCGAGACATCAATCATGTCACAAACCGGGGGATACATACTGGGGTATTGGTCCATGCGGTTTACAAAGCGGCGGCAACGCGCCATCACAAGAACGTGTCAGGAAGTCATGGACGGTTAGAGATGACAGAGAAGTGGGCAAGACTGGTCGTGTAACACTAACGCACAACTCCACTACTCCATCACTCCACTTCCTCCACTTCCCATAAGAGACGTAAATAAGGCTCAAATGACTTGTATAAATAGGTTCTCCTTCCTATTTCCAAAAACACAAGAACAAGTCCAGACAACAGAGGTAAGTGTTGATACCATCGTATTCAAACACCGAAACTGATAGCTTACATCGTGCAAGCCACTTCAGCATTCTGATACAGGTCATACATAGCCAACACCTTCACAATCTCAACACCTTCTTCGCTTCCCTCTCTAAGTTCAACCCCATCTCCTTCACTTTGTGACCGAAACAAGTCTGAACG
Source organism: Papaver armeniacum (assembly GCA_023531295.1). Lineage (NCBI taxonomy): Eukaryota > Viridiplantae > Streptophyta > Magnoliopsida > Ranunculales > Papaveraceae > Papaver > Papaver armeniacum. The sequence goes on along the minus strand of JAJJWW010009657.1, from coordinate 343,134 downwards.
ACCATTTCTTGGTTTAGGCCGGATTTGCACATTGATTTCTCGACCTACAAGCACTCCGTGTAGTGCATTTGTTTAAGGTTTAGACTCATTTCTCATCCACACACCCCAAATTACCAAAACCTACAGAAATAGTTTTCACCCATAAACAATCAAGCTTTCGAGATTTGCAAGTTTTCACAGCCTTTCTCGCTAAGTCCGCTTGGAAGCTCAGACGGACCAATCCTCTATCATGTCCAAGTCCCTTCGTGCAAAGTATTACCCAGATGGAGATTTGTTCGAGTTGAAGAATAAACCTAAATCAACCCGGTCTTGGCATAGCATCACCGGAACTTCAATTTGTCAAGCGATATAGTCACTGAACTTAGGAAATGGGGAAGTTATTCAAATATGGAAACACAGATGGATTCCTGACCTACAAAATCCTCCTTCACCTAAACAAGATTGCACTACTGCGCATGATTACATCTATGTTCATCAACTCTTTACAACGGATTCTCCAGCTTGGGATGTCTCTATACTTTAGACATTATTTAACCCTAAAACGGTTGAGCATATTATACGCATCTCTATCCACCCTTCTCAACCTGACAGGTTAGTCTGGCTTCTGGAGAAGAACGGTAAGTTCTCAGTTAAATACTTCTACAAACAGATGTATAATGAAACTACACCCATCCAACGGGTAGACGACAGGATGAGGAGGATTTATAATCGATTGTGGAAACTTAACATGCTGCCAAGAATCAAACAGTTTCTGTGGAAGGCTATATCAAATCTTCTTTCAACTAAAGATACTCTTGGTGCAACAATTGTTTGTGATAATGATTCCTCGTCCTCTCGTGCAACCATCATTCTAAACTTCTACTCATCTCATAATGCACCGCAGCTTCTCAAGAGTCGTGTGGTTTGTTGTGGTTGGTTGACTTCTAATAACGCAGCACTTTGTCTCGATTGGATTTTTAGTCAAGACATGACTTACATAGTGGCGCAATAACCGAGAAAGAGATCACTAAAAGAGCCATCGTGGCCTGGAGTTTATGGACAAAAGATGTGTGAAAGTTTTTCAAAGATAGCAATTCATCGCCCAAACCGTTATTCAATCGCAGTAATCGTATTGAAGAACATCTTAACAGACTTGATAATACCCCTAGATCTTCACCAAAGTGAATCGCCAGATCGTCCCACTTTGGATTCCTCCTCCCATTAACTCTCTTACATTAAATTGTGATGGTTCATTTAATTTAAATACTCATTGTCGTGGTGTTGGTCTAATCATTAGGAATTCTGCAGGTACTCAACAAGCAGCAAGGTGCATCTACTTGAATGAAGTTAGGAGTGCAGAGCAGGCAGAGTGTATGGGCTTGTGGTTTGCGGTGCAGTGGGCAAAAGACCTAAAGCTGGAGAGAGTTTTTTTGAGATGGATGCGAAAGTTGTTGCAGATGCTGTTAACAATGAAAGGAGCATTGTTGATTGGAGACTCCACTGGAGATTAAACAAGTTTTTTCAGTTTTTACTTCCTGGAAACTATCTTATGTTCCTAAGGAAAGAAATAAAGTAGCTGGCGCTCTAGCCAATATGGCTAGAACTGATAGAATTTCAAATTCCTAGGGTTCTTTATCCCCTCCTGCAATATCGAATTTACTCGATGTAGACTCATCTCATGCTTTCACATGAGTTTTTTTATTTAAATCTATTTTCTTGCTTCAAAAAAAAAAAAAAAAAAAACTTTGAGATTGAAAATTTTTCGTGGCAAACGATGAGTCTCACGGAAAATGGTATTACATTGTTTCTTATACGCATTCAACTTGGGAATAAGAGGAATATAACTATAGCCCAGATCAATGTTCTAAAGTTGTTATATAAAGAGAGCTTTTTCAGTAATGCCTTTGTATAACGTGGAAATCTCCGGGCAAAATCCCGAAAAACACGGCCTTAATGGGATCCCTTGTTTTCTCCAAGTGGGCCCAGGGGCTATGTCTTAGGGATTTTCTCCAGAAATTTTTATGGTCAACATAGCATTACACGAACTTTTTAAAGCTTTGGGGTCTGCTCGTCTTTTATTTTTTTTATTTTTTTTTGCTTATTATTCATGAAACCTATTATAGGGGCTCCAAGAAAAGTGTTTTGAGGGCTCTTAAGGATTCAAATATCCTACAATGAAGATAAGGGGACCTAATTCATAAGAAAAATACTAAAATACCCTTAACCGATTAAATATTGAAACCTAGAACTAATTTGTTTTCATTCCTCTCCTTTAATTCTTCCATTTTCTTCTTCCCCATCACCTCCATCGCCTATTTCTTCAATTAATCGTCAATTCCCAAAATAATTCTTTATCGATTAACACCACTTAATCCACCCGCAATGACTTCAATAAGGTAAAAATCAAAAACCCATCTTATTTTATTGGTTTTAATGCATGGATAAGCGGAATCGATCGAATTAGGTTTTTGAAAAAAAGCTTTAAAATGTCTACGGTTGGGAAAATTCATATTTGCCAACCGTAGACTGACTAGGTTTGGAAGTATGAATTTTCCCAACCGTAGACATTTTTGCCTACGGTTGGGAAGTATGAATTTTCCCAACCGTAGGCAGTCTACGGTTGGGAAATATGAATTTTCCCAACCGTAGACATTTCTGCCTACGGTTGGGAAGTATGAATTTTCCCAATCAGAGAAGTCGTCTACGGTTGGGAAATATGAATTTTCCCAACCGTAGACAAGATCAAAAAATAAGTGATGGGTTTTCTTAGTTTTTTATTTTTATGATGGCCATCTTTATCACGACGGAGAAGAAGAAGAGAGAAAGAAGAATAAAAAGTTTTTTTTATGATCATCATCTTCATCATGATTTATGAATAGAAATAGAAGGAGAAGATAATAGATTTAATTTTTTTGTATATGATCATCATCTTCATCATGATTTATGAATGAAAAAATAATAAATTTAATTTTATAATTTATGGAGGATATTTTAGCCATTACAAAAAATAATTGGATATGGGGTTTTGTTGATTACTATTTCATAACCCAATTTTGTCATCTTGTGAGCCCTCAAAACCCAATGTTTGGAGCCCCTATAATAGGTTTCTTATTCATTCCAGTGCATAATAATTAGTTAATTACGGCAGTTTAAACTTTTAAAATGGAATTCCCACATGGCTTTCCTATTGAACTTTGTTAACGGAAGGCCAGCCGCCAGCACATAAGACCCAGCCTTAAACCCATCATGAAAGATTTATAGGGTTCATGGTTTCATTATTGGGGAACAGAACAGCATATATAAAATCCCAATAGAGGTATTCGTAAACTAAAACCTAATATCACCGAGCAAGGAGCTATCACCGGCCACCTTCTCCCCGTTTTTTTTTTTTTTTTGAGGAGAAAGGTTAATATATTAAGAAAAGAAAAGAAAAAACATACAAAGAAGAGAAAAAACAAAGCTCCAAAGAGTCCAAGGCATGTTCAAGAACATACCAAAACAAGAAGCAACACATACAAAAAAAGAAAACAGATGCAAGGAGACAATGCACCACTGCAACAAGTCATTTCTTCTTTGCTGACTTTCTGTGACCTCTACCAAGCTTGTCATTTTTAGGCTCTTCTTTCCAGCCTAGTTTTTCAAGCTCCCTTTCCTTCCTAGATTTCTGATACTTATCATTTAATTCACTAAATATGCTCATATTTGCCTGTTTTCCGCTAGGATCTCCTATCAAAGCTGAAATGTCTGCAATACGTTGAGCTTTAGTCTTATGAATCTTGATAGGAATGTCTGCAAGAGATTTTTCCTTCACAATTTCCATATCATCACCAGAAGATTCGTTGCCCTCAATATCAGTTGCGGCATGAGTAGAGTTCAAATCCTTGTCGGCAACAAATCCTTGAACCTCAGATTGTTTTATATGATGTTCAACTGTATTAAAGAGATCTTCGATCCCTAATTCCATAATCTCACCTGAGGAGGCGGAGTCATTGGCAATGGGAATAGCATCATCCTCATTATTCTTCAAATTTTGCTCGGCAGACTCCAATCCTAAGACGCTGAAAGAATTTGATTGTCCAACATTCTCCCCGTAAGACCTAGATTTTATCTCTTTATTTTTTGGCCGCAAGAGCTTGCTGCAGTTTTCCCCTTCTATCCCGTTTGTTTGGAGAACTCAGTCATTCAGGGAAAATGGTGCGTCTTAAAATCCAGGATAGATTAAATAAGCATCTTAAAGATAAATATATTCCATTGGGATATCTGGTAGAATTGGTTAGAGCTCACTACTGGGAACCGGAGAGGGAGATCACGTGGGTGGACGAGGACAACTGGGGGGAGGAGGAGGAGGAGATGGATGGCAGGCCAGACACGACAAAGAATATGCCGCATGTGGAGTTGAAGAAGACTGAGAATAAGAGGCCGTTGCTGCAGGACAAGGAGGAGACAGATAGGAATCCAGACACAATGAAGAATATGCATATGGCGTTGAAGACTGATGAGGATAATAGAATGATGATGCCCTGTCAGAAGAAGATCAAGACGGATACTAAGAAGAGCCCAGATGACGATGGTGCTAGTTTTATGAATATTGATCCCAAGTAATTGCATGTAGCACGCAGTTGATTATTTTTAACTTTTTTTTTAGCTAGCCTCTTAGTTACGATGATCATAACTGCTTATTTTCGGCCAATATTCTGAAACAATTTTTTGCACACCAAAAATGTCTTATCTAGCTTGGGGAATTGTATTTTGTGAGTACATTTTTTGGTAGACGTCCCTTACGAATTCGAGCAACCACTCAGTTGCGGTATGAGGACCCATCGCGGCTAATAAACTGTCGTGCCATCTCTGCGACTTGCACAATTGATTTCATCAACTCTTTTCTCTTAACATCCATCGTATGATACGAAAGACTAAGGCTTGTTTAAAATACTGGTAGACTTCGTGCTTATATTTACCGCTAAGGCTTTTGCAGCTTCAAAACATAGACTCTGCTTGTAGGACAAGGAAATAGAAACCCTCCCGCACCAGTGGAAGGAGAGGAATGTGCTGCCCGGTTAAATTGGGTGCACAAAGTCACTCCTCTTTGTGAGTCGTCGTGCACAGAAAGTTACTGAACTGAAAACAAGAACAGGAATCTGCGAGTGACGCCAAGACTGCAATGCACCATGAACCCATATAACCTGCTCCTCCAGTCCAGTAGTTTTTCATGAAGCTACTGTAATTGTCAGATCCAGTAATTTCCTAATTTACTTGTGCAAGTGTTCAAAGTGAAAATGCATCTTAATCAAGCTAAGATGAGTTTATTGACTGTATATAAAAATTCTGCTGGATATATGTAGCTCTTTGAATGCATAATACTCTCTACCCTTGACGGACCTTGAATGTAAAAAACACAAAAATATGGCAAGTCCAACATCATTCCGAAGTGTGTAAAAAACACAAGAAAGTACAGAAAAGACGCAGAAGTGTGTCAAGCATCATTCCGATAATACATCAACTACACTGTACATTGAATATGATTGTGGTTTTTCTTTACTGTTCCTGAAAAACTTGATTTGCAAAAAGGACGGGAAAACCCAGATGATGACAAGGAAATAAACATCTTTAAAAGTCTTCAAAAAATGAAGATTTTTGGTGATCGAACGAAGGTCAGTCGACCTGACACTAAGAGAAGATAAAAGGCCGGCGGCTGCCTGGACTGGTAACATGTCACCGAATGTCGACATGGCTGCTGCTGATTTGTCCTTTAGCCTTCCTACTTGTCCATCTGTAAGCATGGATTCCAGTTTCAGTGTGCTCTCACCAAATCTAGTGCCGACCTGTACATTTAGAAGAAGAAGATACACATCCATGTTAAAAGAAAAACACAAAAGCAGGACATTATTTGCATGCAGGTAGACATATAAGTTCCCATCCGTAAAACAAGATACTAAAACAAACTTCGTAAGAGCTACAAAACTCATGCCCTACACTAAACTACAACATCAGATAATTTCTTTATTATGGAAACTTGTAAATTATAATAAGCGTTCTATTTCTTGGCGATTTTTTCTGCTGTAATAACATGGTTTTACTGCATTAAAGTCCATGATCAGAACATGTTAACAAGAACAAATTGTTATTTTCACCCATATCTTCACATATGTGATGCTATTCCTACGACGAGCCTTAGCAGATGCTATATATTATACGAAATTAGTGTTTAAGAAATAAACTAGGGTATAGAATGACAGCTGATCAGCTCATGCTTCCCACTCAAGCACAATTGGCCATCCATTTACCATCATGACGACACAACCACATTTCCTATTAGAGCTGTACTGATGCAGGAGCTTGTGCATCATGTACTTATGCAAACAAGAAAGCACTACCTGGTGGCAACTCCAAAGCTAGAAGTATCGTCATAGTCGAGTTTCGGTGAGCTGTCTCCACTCGGATAGCTTTTCCAGGAGCTTCTGGAAGATATATCTTCAGTGGAACTTGGAAGAGCTGATTTAGTTGTCCCTCTCGTCGACAGTGCTGGAGCACTGCATACCAACACGTGCAATTTAGTACACAGATGTGCAAACAGAGACTTCAACATCAAAATGAAAAATAGTAGTGTTCAAGCCATCAAACTGAAAATTGAAAAAGAGTATCGTTTTGGAATGCGGCGTTTCCAAGAGAAAAAGTAACTCTGTGTGATTAAGCAATTCTTACAGTCCATCATTATGGTACATATATCCTACTGTTCTGATTTCATACGTTTTCCAGTCTATCTTAGAGAAGTCAACTGGTAATCACCCAACATACAGAATTTTCTGGTTTCTATGTTTAAACATATACAAGAAGAAACAATATCAAGCAAGATTCAACCAAATTAAGTAGATCAGTGACCAAATGTTCAAACAGAAACCTGCTATTCACAGGTGAATGAAATTACTTACAAATACACAGACACTACTGATATAGTAAAGTAAAATTTCATTATAAGTAAACAACAGCATGTAGTGATTATGTACAAGAATTAAACTGGAGCGCATATTTACCCTTTCCAAAAGACCCAGAGCAAATTTCTGGAGAATTAATTTGTCAAGGACGTGCCCTCCAATTCTATGAACCTCTTCACTAGCTTGGTATAGGGAAGACGTAAGATAAAGTGAAGGAGTTCTTTCTTTTCCTCGATTTATTTCTATGTTTTGGTCTCGATTGTTCGGATTTCGGAGATTGGTTTGTCCGGAAGAGTGAATTTGCGTCTCGGAATCCTAATTTTCCATTTGATGTTGTTGGTGGTAATGTTGTTGATGTCCGAGGTGTTCTCATTGTTTGCTCTCTTAATAAGATCCAACCATGTTTGCTCACACTAAGCCAGCACAAACTAAATGCACTGCACGTCAAAGCCAATCATTCATAAGTTCGCAATTCAGTACTTGAAAATGAGCCGAACGGGTTTGTAATATCAACAGGTGATCGTAATAACGATGATACAGAACTTCAAGAGTGCAAGAAAAGATGCTGAACTTGTGTTCTAATCTAGCCTTATCCAGTGAGTTACGGTGCAGAAAATTAAACCTCTGAATTCTTTAGTAAATACTCTACCCCTAGCCAGCCAAACCAGTAGCTAACTAACTATAATATTTCACAATAATATATATACAGCAATATGCGAATCATGATGATGGAAGTAAAAATAGTCCAGCATAAACTGCCTATTTGCATAAAATTATTACCACACAAAAATTAGCTATAACGAGACAAGTCAGTGAGCAGGGAATACGTTTATGGTTTCATTCCATGAAACCCATGCTACTAGATTAGCTGGGAAAGGCAAGATGAAGCAAATCAGTTCCGAACAGCATATGCAAATTATCATTCAGATCAACAATCGAACATAAATAAGTCAGTATGCTAGTCAAAATTGTCAAACACTCAGCCAAATACATGATTTTTTAATCAAGACTTCAGAGACAACAATATAAAAAATTGGGCCTTCTTTGCAAGTGTTCTAGTAATTGCACTAAGCATACAACAAAAGAGAGGCATGATCATTATTAATATCATTAGCAATAATCGCCTTATTTGTCAAACAGCTCTTCACTGTCACAGTAGAAAGATTCAGATGCAGGTTAAGGAAAAGCTTCACTTACCCTCGTTCTTTGTTGGTTTAGCCCTCCACTGGTTGCAATAAGCAGAGAGCCATTCGTCTTGCGCTCACTTACAACACCTAAAATTCATAACAAAATGTGAATACAAAAATACTAAACAACTGAAGAGCATGCAAAGAATATTAAATTCCCATTACTAAGTTAGCTCAAGTATTTCCCATTACTAGAAAACTAAAGACGGAATCCGTTATTAAGTTAGCAAAAGTATTTCCCATTACTTGTGTGCATGCAGAGAATGAAAAAAGATGATAAGTAGTTGCGTTTTAAATTGTGATCCTTGCATGCATATGATCCATTTCGGATGTTACAACATAACCGGTTGATCTTTACGTCAATCTCCCAACCAAACGAAAAGGAGATCGGCAGTAAGTCTAGCTCTCGTATGAAGCAAACTTGTCAGGGGACCTACAATTAGCCTATTGCCACCTAACCCAAAATGTGTTGAAATCTAAATTGAACATACAATATTAGCCTATTGCAGTGTAACCCTATAGCAGCCAATATTACATACGAACGAAAAAACGGCAGAAGCAAAGAAAACTCAGCTGAAGTAAAGCATGTGATCCTGTTTTAAGAAACCTAACACTGGACATGTTAAATTATTCACAAAACATAACCGTAGGCAACATCACTCATAACGTTTTCAACCGCCGCTCATGGGAACTGGGGCAATTAATTTCTCTACCAAATCCTCATTTCAGAACAAACAACAAACATTCAGACATGACACAAAACCCATAACCAAAAACATCAAAACCAAAAACCAATCTAATAATCCATGATAAAAGGAATAAATAAAGCATATGCAGAGAGTTGTAGTTTTTAGGGTTTTTTAATACTAAAACCTAAGAAGGAAACGTTGGGACTTATAAACAGGGAATTAAATCCTTGTATATTCTCTAGAAAACCTAAGAAGAAAATCTCGAGACTTGTTTTTGGAATTAAATCCCTGTTTTTTCTCTAGAAAATCTAAGAAGGAAATATTGGGACTTGTTTTTGGCATTTAAATTCCTGCTTTTTCTCTAGAATATAGCTTTTTCTACCAAATCCTCTCTATTTACTTAGTGTTGCATCAATAGGTTTGAATTCTGGACTCGCAGGTGTTTTACAAGAACCAATCAATGTGAATCTATTGTAGAAGCACCTGCAAGTTCTGAACCCAAACTTATTGAAGCAACACTAAGTGATATAGAGGATGATTTTCTAAACGGACAAATTAATTATAGAAGCAAATTTCTTTCTCTTTTTCTTCTTCACTGGGTGACTGAATCTAGCTAAATGATGATCTATATAAACTCTTCCAACAATAATACACAAAATCCGATCTCAATGTTAGAGGTGAAAGCATTGGATTTGATATATATACTCAGAATAAAACCCTAGCAAATGGACACAGACCAAACATTTGTCCAACTTAGATAGATCACGCATCAAAAACACGCATATTTGATGTTTTAGATTCGTGATCTATCTAAGTTCGGCAAGTGTTTGGTCTGTGTCAATTTGCTATGGTTCTATTATGAATCCAATGCTTTCACCTTTAACATTGAGATCTGATTTTGTGTATTATTGTTTGAAGCAGTGTTTTAAAAAACGTTTTGAAGCGCGTATTGAAGAGCGCTTTTTAGCGCTTCACTAAAAAAAACGCCCGCATTAATATTAGGGTATATTTTCTAGAGAAGAAAAAGGTATATTCTAGAGAAAAAGCAGGAATTTAAATGCCAAAAACAAGTCCCAACATTTCCTTCTTAGATTTTCTAGAGAAAAAACATGGATTTAATTCCAAAAACAAGTCTCGAGATTTCCTTCTTAGGTTTTCTAGAGAATATACAGGGATTTAATTCCCTGTTTATAAGTCCCAATGTTTCCTTCTTAGATTTTAGTATTAAAAAACCCTAAAAAACTACAGCTCTCTGTATATGTTTTATTTATTCCTTTTATCATGGATTATTAGATTGGTTTTTGGTTTTGTGTTGGTCAGTTTCACGTAGATATCTATTAGTATTTTTTTTTTGTAATTTTGTGAAGCTGCGCTTCAATAACGTATTGAAGCTACGCTTTACGCTTTACTAGGTTAGCGTATCGCTTCACATTAACGTATTTTAAAACACTGGTTTGAAGAGTTTATACAGATCATCGATCATCATCTAGCTAGATTCAGTGACCCCGTAAAAAAGAAAAGGAGGAAAAAATTGTCATATAATTAATTTGTACGTTTAGAAAAACATCCTCTATATTACTTAGTGTTGATTCAATAAGTTTGGGTTCAAGACCTGCAGGTGCTTCCACAATGGGTTCACATTGATTGGTTCTTGTAGAAACATTTGCGAGTCCAGAATCCAAACCTATTGATGCAACACTAAGTAATATAGAGGATGCTTTCCTGAACGGCAGAAGTCCTGAACCTATTTCATAATTTTGAAAACATAGGCATCGAAATGCCTACTTCATAATTTTGTTTTCTACTTAATACAATCTACAACCTATGAAGTAGGCATCGAAATGCCTACTTCATAATTTTGTTTCCTACTTAATACAATCTACAACCTATTTATACCTTTATCTTGGCCACCAAATGTTAGGAACTTACTCTATACAGGCAACACATTTAGAATCTTAGACCAAAAGGAGATGGTCAACGAGGAATTCAATTCTGAGGTAGAATAAGAGGACTACCATATATTTATGTTGATTTGAATGGTGCACTGGTTGCTCCAACTACAGTGTTGAAAGCAACTTCCTGAAACGGTCCAGCCATTTTTCCTCTAGGAAACCACCCAAGGTCCCCTCCTTTCTTAGCTGATGGCACTCTGAATATTCGGCAGCAACCTACACAAGCCAGAGTTTAACTCAAAAGGTATCAAAATAGACTTTCCCTCGATGTTGACATCAGAAAAAGAGTGTCATAATTGATCTTCAAAACATTTTTGTTTCTCTGAAAAGAGGAGCTAAAGTACTTCTCGTGTGCAAGATTATGCTGAGTTTCATAACCACAAGCAGAATTAAGACTCTTGAAAGTTAAAAATAAAGCAATAAGTAGATTTAGGTATTCCAAGCTTGAAACATTTTCCACACACGCTCACCATGCTTCTATTTTCCTAATTCAGCTTGTTAACCAAATTTCGATGAGCTATCAAGTCTGACGTCTCTACATAATAAATTATAGATTTCAAGAAGTACCGACAGAAGCAAAAGAATCAAATTTGGCAATGGTGGAGTCAGCCTGTTCTCTTCGTGATTTCCAAAGTAAAAGTTTCAATTTTCATGGAGAGTTCTGAGCACTTATGTTAAATCTACTAACAAAAAAGCATCTCTTCTGATTTTCTGGAAAGAAATTCACCTTTGCAAACTCTGCTGGAGGAACTTTATCTCCATTGCTTAACCAACCTTCGTCGATATATGCCTTGTTTCTCGCATAAGATATGCCTTGCTGCAAAATGCAAAGAATAAGAACATTAAACAGGGTTAATTGATAACCGAAGATAGAAAATACACCTAAAATGCAATCAGAATCTGTAGCATCAAAGATGATCTGCACCCGGAGGTCTTAGTTCTTATCCTTAGACATCTAACAATGTGAGACAATGGGTTATGAAATATCTTCAAGAGAAAACTAACTTTCCGCGTACACGGAGATACTGAATTTCATTTTCCAAATAGGAAAATAACCAGGGTATTTGAAGGAAAATATTAATGTTTTAAACTGTAAAGCACATAAGGGGATGCTAGGAAGTGACTCCATTTTCCGCAGGAAGCCCTATAGACACCATTCCTCATAATGCAAGTGCTTCAACAGAAGCATTCATATATAAGCAAGAATTTAGAAAATTAGCAATATATTTAGCAAGTGATACTAAAGAAAATAAAAAGCGATACTTCATAGCTACCAAAATAAAAAGCAAATTGCAACAGTCCACCCAAATGAAGCATCTCATAAAATTATCTTCAGAGCTAATCAAGCTGGATAAAAAATATCTTCTATAAATTCAGAAAAAAAAAACGCAATAAATTTGAAGCTGCCCAAGCAAGACTTACTATATCCATGTGAATTATGTCCCCTATCTCTATGAAAATTAAGGAATTCTTCCATTATTAATAGTATTTCAAAGGCCCAAGAAAAATACCTTTGACGTATGTGCAGGTACCAAGCCCATCTGCAGCTTTTCCAGCTTTTCCTTTACCCTTTGCAACAGGCTCATCTCCTCCACCGCCAGCTGCCTCTCCCATCTGCTGCCTCTTTGCCTTCCCCAGCTGCCTCTTTGCCTTTCCCCATAACCTTCCAACCCATAAAAAAATATAAATATCACAAACCGATATCACACAAAACAAACATGACCCTTCAAAACAAGCATAATAGTTGCAAGCAATCACAAAGAAAACCCCCAACAACAAAAAAGGACTGCACAACTCCTCTTGACCGATCAAAAAAAAAGGACGGCACATACTGGGTTACTAACAGCAGGATATTGCACGGAATTTTATTTGGTAGCAAATAATGTCTATCCTAAAACACATTTACATAACGTTAAGAACTAAAATGCATCACATCATTGTCAGTGGAAGCTAAAAAGAGTACGCACATCAATGTATAGAATAGAAAACTTTCAGCTACATGAATAAACACTACTTAAACCAAATACGGACATCCAAAAACAAATATTCATAAACCAACACTCTCCAAATTTCGGTTGTGGTAGAGTGTCATCTAGGAACCAAATAGAATAATTTTTAATGTCTTGGACGGTCATTTATGAGTCGAATTGGCAATCAGGACCTTGATGACATTGTAATTCGGTAGCTAATAAGTTCAATCCTAAAACTTGATGTTCAGAAGTAAAATGCAACCCAACATTGCCTGTTGAAACCTAAAAGGAATACGCGTCTCAATATATAGAAAATAGCAAACTTTGAGTTTAAGACAGCGAGCACACATAATAGATTAGGCAAACAAATCTAGAAAACTCACCTTCACATACGCATCATCATTAAACGGTAAGTAGTGTCATATACTTTCGCAGCGGAATAACAGTATTTGACACTAAAAATCTCTTTATCACTCTTCTGAAAATCAAACAACAAAACCAGGATCTCTTAAAAAAAAAAATCAAAATTATAGAATAGTAGTTATAGGGCAACAAACCTTCTCAAAGGTTTCGGCTAACATGATTTGCAACAACACAAAAACAAATCAAAACCCAAAAGATATTCAAAAACTAAAATAAAAATAGGGTAAATAAAAATACACAGACCTCTTAATCATATCTCTCCGACCATTTTAGTGTAGCCTCTTCACTAGGAATTGGTTCTCCGATAAGTTTACAGTCATTGGTTTCCTTGGCATCCCTTTTTACTTTCTTATCATCCGACTTAGATCCCTCATCATCAACCTTCTTTTTCCCTCTTGATTTTCGTTTCCTAGTATCATTTAAAGCTTCTTCTATTTCTTTATGTTTATAAACAGAGATTATGATTTAAAGCTTCTATTTCTTCTATTTAAAGCTTCTTCTTCTATTTCTTTATCATTTAAACTTCTTCTCGACATTTTCTTTTTTTTTTCTCTTTCTCAAGTCGGAAACCCTTAAAAAAATAAAAAAAGAAGAGATTATGATCAAGTAATCTCTTCTCTTTGTCTTTAGGGTTTCTGAGTTGAGAAAGAGTAAGAAAGAAAATGTCAATAAGAAGTATCAGAGTGTCTGTCCCTGTTTATAAACATAAAGAAATAGAAGAAGCTTTAAATGATACTAGGAAACGAAAATCCAGAGGGAAGAAGAAGGTTGATGATGAAGGATCTAAGTCGGATGATAAGAAAGTGAAAAGGGATGCCAAGGAAACCAATGAGTGTAAACTTATAGAGGTCTGTGTATTTTTATTTACCCTATTTTTATTTTAGTTTTTGAATATCTTTTGAGTGTTGATTTTTCTTGTTTTTGTTTTGTAGCAGATCATTTTAGCCGAAACCTCTGAGAAGGTTTGTTGCCCTATAACTATTATTCTATAATTTTGATTATTTTTTTAAAGAGATGTTGATTTTGTTGTTTGATTTTCAAAAGAGTGATAAAGAGATTTTTAGTGTCAAATACCATTATTCCACTGCGAAAGTATATGGCACTACTTACCGTTTAAATGATGATGCGTATGTGAGGGTGAGTTTTCTAGATTTGTTTGCCTAATCTACTGGAAATAAACACTATCTCAACTTAATATATTCACATCCGAAAACAAATAATATATTCATGATCAAATAAATAAATCACTCAGGACTAGCAGATATCATATAATTTCATTAATACAGAATCCAACAAAAGAAATAATCGAATACAGATATCAGCTACGTTGTCCGCTGTTCTTGTCACAAACCGATATGGCACAAACCAAACATGACCCTTCAAAACAAGCATAATAGTTGCAAGCAATCACAAAGAAAACCCCCAACAACAAACAAGGACGGCACATACTGGGTTACTAACAGCAGGATATTGCACGAAATTTTATTTGGTAGCAAATAATGTCTATCCTAAAACACATTTACATAACGTTAAGAACTAAAATGCATCACATCATTGTCAGTGGAAGCTAAAAAGAGTACGCACATCAATGTATATAATAGAAAACTTTCAGCTACATGAATAAACACTACTTAAACCAAACAGGGACATCCAAAAACAAATATTCATAAACCAACACTCTCCAAATTTCAGTTGTGGTAGAGTGTCATCTAGGAACCGAATAGAATAATTTTTTAATGTCTTGGACGGTCTTTATGAGTCGAATTGGCAATCAGGACCTTGCCGAAATTGTAATTCGGTAGCTAATAAGCTCAATCCTAAAACTTGATGTTCAGAAGTAAAATGCAACCCAACATTGCCGGTTGAAACCTAAAAGGAATACGCGTCTCAACATATAGAAAATAGCACGCACACTTTGAGTTTGAGCTACTGGAAAATAAACAATATCTCAACTTAAACGAAATACTCACATCCGACAACATATAAATTCATGATCAAATAAATAAATCACTCAGGACTAGCAGAAATCATATAATTTCATTAATACAGAATCCAACAGAAGAAATAATCGAAAAATTACTATGAGGGTCAAGCAAAAACTAATAAAAAGTTGATAACCTAATCCAAGAACGGAAAACCCAAAAGGGAATTAACCGACAAATAAGCTAAAATTATAAATCCGAAATCCGTAAGAAATAAAGAGAAACAAAAACCCTAACCTTATATTTCGATCAACAAACTCCAACTCCACCAACTCCACTACGCCTGCTCTCGGTCAGTATTATATTATCTCTCGAGTCTTTTTAGTTGGTCAACTTGGTCTCTTGACGCTATAAAAAGAGGAGAGATAACCTGGGCCCTGGCTACATACACAAGGGTAAAAAGGTCAACTCCGTTTCAATTTTATCGGATGTCCCCGAAGGGACGTCAACTCCGTTTCATATGGTAACAAGTTACTCCCTCCGTCCCATATATAAAGGCCGAAAATGAGTTTTCTCTTAGGCCTCTTCCTATGCGCATGCCAAAAAAATGGTGTTTGGCATGCCATGTGGCATGCCAAACCATTTGCGCCACTATGGGGAAACCGCTGAGCGATCGAATCCCTAGCGAGCAATAATCATAATATCTCCACCGTTCGAGTTTCTGACGCCTATAAATACCGCAAATATACTCCCACCTCTTCTAAACTCTTCTCAATTCTTCTTTTGAAAACCTTCTGAAAACCAATGATTTTCTTTAAACTTTTGTTCTAAAACGATTATCTTAAACAGATATGGAGAGAAAAAAAAAAGAAACAAAAAAGGGAAAGCATCTACTAGTACCCCAGGCAGTGGAGTAAGTTTTGTTGTGGATACAAATTATGAGTTTAATAATGTTAGACTAGTAGCCGGTGAAGATGTATTCTCTAATCACCTTTCTGATAATGAGGGGCGATGTAACGCTATACATCTAAGAGGTGGATGGAATGAGTTACGTACAATTTTTCAATTACTTCCTCCTGTAGTTCAAGAGAGAGTGAGAAGATATCCTTGGCGGCATATATATCAAATACAACCTAGAAACCACAGGACTCAAGGTGTTCAAGTTATATTAGAACGATGGTGGAAGACTACAAACACGCTCTTTTTCAAGGACTTTGAATGTTGTAGTTGCAGGAAATCCCACACTACACCCCTCACTAGAATTTACTCAACTAATCCATTTGAAGATGAATAACTATAGATTTTATTGATTATTTTCTTGAAATGTTTACAAAGGAAGATAGAACAGAGCTAAAGAAATTATAATCACTCTAAATTTTCTCTCTCCTAATGACTTGCTTAATAATTCAAAAAGAACCTTCCTCACAACAGACTTACTAACCCCTTTATATAGGGTAGTACACAGTGGATGACAGCTAAGCTGTCCTTTATTTTCGGGAATAACTCGCGAAGTGTCGCAAGTGTATAAGTGTTCATCCTCGCGACACTCTTAACCTTCGCTATATTTTCACATCTTCCTCGTGTTCTGGCTGTCGTCATTCAATGCGTCATTTATTTTACTTCTCTGTGTCTCCCTCGCGATATCGTTATTTATTAATCTCGCGAAGTATTGATGTCGCGATATTCTGATCCTACATCTTGCCTCTTCTCATGTCTTTTCTGCGAAGGAGAAAATTTCATGAGAATCAATATTTTAAAATGCCGCAATTGCTCATCTTTATCTCGCAATTGTTCGTTTTTATCTGTTTCACTCCCGTACGGAATTTATTACAGGGGTTTCTTCTTCCACTCTTTTCTTGACACGTCTCTTTCAACCGTTTATTCTTGACCATTCACGTCCCATCTCGCATTAAATGCATTTGTTTTCTCGAGGATTCTCCTCTCTATATATAGTTTTCTTACCCTTCTCTTCTTCTCTTTTATTTTCCCTCTGCAACTTCTCTTCTTCCGCAATCTGCGTTTCTGCTGCTATAAATCTTTCCTTCTTTCTTTCTCTTGATTTTCAATTTTCTAATCATTCCCATACTCTAAAAATGGCTTCACTTGGTCGCACATATAAACCCCTTTTTAATGAAGCTCAAAAGAATTTTCAAGAGAAGGGCTTCATCTTATCGACCATTCCTGATCAAGAGTCTTCATCTATACTTTCTGCAAAGTTGTTTTCGATCATCAATGTAATGATCGAAGATCATAATCTCGCTAGGTCAAATCCTCGCAGCCTTCCCATTCCTCTCTACAATCCCGAGATGCCATTATTCTATGAAATTCTTGCTCATGAGAAATTCTCGCGAGCTATTTATCAATTGAGCTACGATCGCATCCGTCTAATGCTTGAATTCGCCAACCGTATACGCTGTAAAGGATCTTTATATCCTGGTGATGTCAAAGATCCTAGATTCGCAAATTTACAAATAGTCGCCGAGAAGTATACCGTAGAAAACTTCTTTGCGAATTATGCAAGAATAAATATGAGAAATGATAAATCTCACTGGGTGCTCGATTGAAGAGAAAAGATAACATTGATGCTTTGATAAGTCTGCTCATGCAAGATATTGACTGGCACTCGGGCAAAAATAATGTTCCTCGGCACTCCAAAGATGAGAAGTGGTGGGTTGTTCCTTTATTTCGAGTGGACCCTATATCGCAGTTCACATGTACTCCCTGCGAATCTCGCATATCATCCTTGGGAATTTAAGTGGCCCGAAAAGGCAAAAGAGGTATACTTCCTATTTCGATTTGCTTTTGCGATATTTCTTTCCTTTTATATTTACTAGATTTGCAAAATCTTCGATTACCAAATTGAAAAAGAGTTATAGTAGACGTCCAAAGGCGAGTACTCTGCGATACTCCGATCGATCACGGATGAAGTAAGAAATACTTTCTTTTGTTATTTTTAACAATATTGTTGCCTCTGTTTCTTATCTTCATTCGTGTGCGAAGGTTGTTGAAAAAATAGACATTCCCGAAGCTGCGAAGGTTAAGGGCAAGAATAAAATCACTCTTCGCAAGGATAAATGTTCTGCTCCATCTTATAAAAAACGGAAAACCCATCCCTCTTCTCATTCTAGTTCCCAAACCAGCGAGAGCTCTGACGAGGATGAAAATGAGGTTGGTACTTCCTCTGCGAAGGAGAATCACTCGGTTGCTTCGCTATGGCACAATTGTCTAGTGTCTTCTCCGATTATATGCAAGGATTGGGAGATGATCATTTATCTGCTACTTGCGAAGCTCTCGCTAAAATTTACGATGCCCCCTTGCTAGTGCATAATGATTCTTTTCGCGGAGTTTCCCGAACATTGACTTCCAGTTTCTTAAATGCTCTCAATGCTTTGGTATGTTCATATTCCTTTGATTCTCTGTAACTTTGATTATAAGCTTTATCTTAACAATTTCTTTACTTTCCTTTATAGTCTGGGAGAGCTTCCTTTGTTGTTGCCTCAGATCTCGAGAAAAGACGCGACAACCTTGAAAAGAAAAATCTCCAACTCAAAGAGAAGATCCAAGAACTAGAAAATGAAGTTGCGACGTCTCGCAAGAAAGATGAAAAAATTCAACAGTTGGAAGTTGAGTCTACTTCTCAGAAGGATAAAATATCTACTCTTCAAAGTGCAAATCAACAACTTTAGGGTATAAAATTTTTACTCTTCAAGTCGTCATTATTTTGTCATCTGCTTTTCTTTGCTTGATTTATTATTTTCGCAGACATATATAATCTCTCTGAAGAAGCCATTCTTCTCCATTCATTTCCCGAGCTTATGGATAATGATGTTCTTCTCACTCATCTCAACGAATCTTTAAGTAGTTCGTCAAACAAAGTTGATTCCTTTCCATTAAATGAACTTCAAGCCAAATATCGTCTCTTAGAGATTGAGCATAGATCTAGTTTAGGTTTAGCCAACCGATTTAAACAAATGTATCTTGATTCCCATAAGAAAACCAAAACTTTAAGGAAGAAAATTAGTGTCCTTATAGATGACAAAGACCGCATTGCTAATAAAGGTGCACAGGCATTAGCAAAATTTCAAAAATCTCTTCTCGAAGTACAAATTGAACGAGATGAATCTCTTCGTCGAATGCCATACTTAATGAGCGAAAGATCAAATTCGTTCGCTTCTCGTTATAAATAATGATGATGAATTCGCTTGGGCTGCGAAGGTTCTAGATAATGCCAGGAATAACTTAGGTGTTGATGTTAGCCTTCATGCCGAGCATTGATGAGTGCCAAATAGTGCATATTTATACACCTTTTTATTGGCATTTTACTCATCTTTTGCGCTTAGAAATCAGATATTATCCCATATTCTGTGTTTTCCTTGTTTTCAAGAATAAATATTTGTATTAATTAATTTTGTGTTTTTAGGTAATAAATAAAGTTCGGAGAATCTGAGGAGCCAAAAGAGCGAAGAAGTGGAGTCGAGCATCTATGGAGCAGAAAGCCAAAGCCCCGCAGCAATGGTTGCAACCCAACAAGTAGCAACTCATCTACAAGACATGGGCTTGAGCTAGACCCGACCCGTGACCCGGATCCGAGCCCGTCTCTTCTGAGACGTTGAGATTTCTTTCTCCCTCATCCAACGGTCGCTGCTTCCACGTGCATCGAAGATCGCTGCTCCCGTGCAACACCAGATCACACCAAAACCGCCAACCAACCTGAGCCGTGCGATCTTCCATCCTATGCATCCTACGCTCGCGCGCCTTCCTCATCGATCTTCGATGTACCCGCCAACACCATAGCCCCTATATAAACCCCAAAGCCTAACCCTAAACTCATTTCGTCTCCCTCACCCCGACAGAGAACTCGCAAAACCCGTACCACCCTCATCTTCTTCTCCCGACCGAGCTTGCGGAGCATAACTCCGCCACCACCTCCATCCCCGACATCAACAAAGATCACGCCTTAAACTCCGCCACCCTAAGCTTTATTTCTCTCTCACATAGCTTCTCTCTCAAACCCGAGGCTAGGTAAGAGATAAATAAAACTAGGTTTCATTAGCAGATCGACTCAACAACCAGCAGGAGCAGAGGAGACCAAGGAGAACAAATGATTCGGAGGCTATCGACAAGGGTTTGATTTATTTTAATATTTAAATTCGATTTTGAGAATTAGGGTTTGAGAGTTTTGGAATTTATTGGCATGTATAAATAACGGTGAGTGGGGTGTTGATTAGGTACGCCCGGATTAGCCGAGTGTCACTTTAGTTGAATTTGTGTTTTAGTTATTTTGTAATGTGTTAATTTTAATCACCGGGTGTTTGATGAAACCCCGAGTCTCATGTGAAGCATGTATGTTTAGAATGATTTTGTTTTGTTCTTACAATATTAAGATTAGTAATTAGCCATGGAGTTTACAAACCCGTGATGAGTGGTACCGTAAGAAGACCACTCATACTAGGGGGAGTTAACAAATTGAGTTAATAAATATCTAGCCAAGACCTTCAAGAGAAGGCACATAATCATAACTGAACTTGCACTGCCTTAGCGTAGGAACAGGTGGTGGAAATAATCACCCTGTCAATTTCCAATTTATCATTATCTCTTTTCCTTAGTTTAGGTTCACACACTACAATTTCCAGTCGCTTCGACAATCAACTTTTGTGCTACATAATCACCTTAGAATTCAGTTAAGAAAGCCATAGATCATACTTAGGCACACCCTAGTCCTTGTGGGATCGACCCGTACTTGCCGCGTCTCCAATAGACGCCGTGCACTTGCGGTATAACCCGTAGGCTCAAATATAAACACATCTCGAAGCCTACCAAGTTTTTGGCGCCGTTGCCGGGGACTTGGCGCGTGCCCTGTAGTTCATTGGCTTGCTTTACTGATTGTCACCCCTGTATATACTCATTTTGTTTTTCTTTGGCCTGTTTTTTTTTTTTTTGCTGTTTTTAGTCCTGTTGTTAGTATAATTTAGCATATTAGTGTAACTAGCTGTTCTCTTTTGTTAGCATAACTTAACTGTCATTTTTTTTTTGCACCTCTATATTATTGCATCATCCTGTGATTGCATCAGTTTTTCTAGTTATTTATGCTCCCCTGTATATATTTGTATTTAACTTGTTTTAGTTCTTTGTTAGTATAACTTAGCTTAAAATTTTGAGTTAAACTCCATGTGTAGTTGCATCTTTGCATTACCAATTGTCTGCTGAGTTGTGACTTAGCCTAATCATACCATAAACATCTTTATGACTGTGCTTCTGTGAATCACCATAGCTAGTTTCCACCAAATTGTGCACATTCCCATATATTGCTTTAGCTTGTGTAAGATTGAGAACCGAAGTTGAGTGTTGAGTTAACGGTACCTTGAGAAGCCGAGATATAACCCAAGGAGGAGAACAAAAGGGAGCAAACAAACAGGTGGTGGATTGCCTACACCCAGTGTATACTGGAGGTATTGTATCCTAATTTTGCTTACTTGAATGAATGCCTGGTAGCATGTATGCTTGCGTGTTAGCCTTGAACCATAACCCTTAGTTCCCTGTGACCTTGTTGAGCCATCAGTGCATAACACTTGTGATAATTAAGGTCAATCGACCTCATTAACACCAATTGTACATCCGCTTCATGTCAAGACTGCTGTGTTTCTTGCCCGAGTAGCTCATAGCCAATCTGCTAAAGCAGTAAAGTTGCATATCCTTGGCGGACCCCGTGCATACCCTCGTCACCTTGCAAGCCCCCGTAGCCAGCAGAAAAATTTAACCCCACACAACTTGCAAGCCCCGGGAGCTGCAATTGTGGAGCTACTCGCTTTGTGAATTGCCAATAACAAGCCTGCGGCTCTGTAATCCTTATGCTCCATCTGCTTGTGACCTTATGCATGCTTGAACCCCTTGTCTTTGTGCCAATCGTGTTGCAACCGATTGAGTTGCCAATCGGTGCAATTTGCTTCCCTTGTTAAGGTTGTGATCTCCTTGTTGTGCAAATCGTGCTTACCCAAGTTGAATTTCCTTGTGTTTTCTGGCTCAGTGCAACTCAAATTTTGCTTAAATCCTACATAGAGACTCGACCAATTGCAACAACTAACCAAAGTGCATGAGTTGAGCACGTTGAGACCGGCCTGCACAACCACCAGGTGTGTCAATTTTTGTGAAAATTCGTGAGGTGTGTGCTCAACCGAAGCCCTCAACTGGGTGAACATAACCTAGAGCCCACACCCAAAACTTAGGCTCGTTGTGCTTTTCAACCGGCCGAGAACCAAAACCTGGCCGCAAACAAACTAAGCTTAATAACTGAAGCCCAACAATCGGGCTATACATTTTTTAGCCTAATGGGTCGTGGCCAAACGGGCCAGACCATCTAGGCTAGAACCACATTCTTGGGCTGATCAACACAACCCGGGCTGCAACCAAACCGAGCCTGCAGTCTGCTGGGGCTGTACCCCTTTCAACTGGGCTGCACATGTTGACCTAACTTGGGCTTACACCAACACTCAGCCCAACTCAATTCATTTCTGGGCTATACTTTTTCAAACACAACCTAGGCTTTGCACACAATTGCTGGGCTTCCTACAAAACCAAACAACAAGCCCACAAAACCAAACATAAACCAAACCTGGGTTTCCCACATAAACCAAAGTTTACAAAAACAAAAATGAAACCCAATAAACCAAATCAATCCCACAAAAACCAAACTTAGTCCACTTGGGCTTTGAGTTCAATTTGAG
Source organism: Papaver armeniacum (assembly GCA_023531295.1). Classification (NCBI taxonomy): domain Eukaryota; kingdom Viridiplantae; phylum Streptophyta; class Magnoliopsida; order Ranunculales; family Papaveraceae; genus Papaver; species Papaver armeniacum. The sequence goes on along the minus strand of JAJJWW010009657.1, from coordinate 320,359 downwards.
AACTAGACCATGTCAGGATTTTGGTCCGCATCTGGGGATTCAAACAAATCCCTTAGAGAGCGTGCTTACGGGCACGCTTCACAGGATGAACCCCCCACATACCATAGTGACTTTAGGGAATTTTATGCGCCCTCTCGGGGCCCACGACCTTACATACCTAATCACTATGATCACATACATCATCCACCACAAAGTTGAAAATGAACACTTTTCTTATACCCAGTCATCACTTCTAGATCAATTAGAAGTTCGACTATCTCGCTTTAGTCGGACAATCTCGCCTTAGAAAGGCAATCAGTCGAATCTAATTCCTCTAGGCAATATATTTATGCTTGCACCTTATGTGGTGGCTTAGACCACCCCGATGATTATTGTTATATTTTGCATGCTTATAGACAGGTCTAGAGAAAAACCATCCAATGTACGAAGTGTCTAGAAGTGACTATTGGGACCATAATCAACCCGCACACATGCATCATTCACCACAAGGGGAGATGAACAATTTTATACTCCCCCAACTCCTAGTTTGCAATCAGCAATGGAAACACTCATGGAGCAAAATGCTAGGCTTGAAATGAATGCAATGCATGACCATCCATATAGCAACATGTCTCGAATTTCCCTTCTCTAGTGAACCTCATGCACAACCATACAATGAATATCCATATGAGGAATGCATACCCACTAGTGAAAACTTTCCTTTCATTGAACAACATAATGAACTTCTTGAATTTAGTCAAAACCTTGAGCAAAACCTTGAGCAATATCAAAAGTCAACTGACCAAAGGTTTGCGAGCTTAGAACTCAAATTGAGTCAAATCTGTGATGCACTAAATGAGGAAAGGGAGGAATTTCAAGATGAAATGAATGTTAGGGAAATGCATTTGTGCTATGATGATGATGAGGATGAATACGATATGTTAGAAGAGCATGTTTACACTGAAAATGTAGTAGAATCTTTTGGTTCAGAGACGTTAGGCGTCTCTTCTGTGAACCCTATGAATGATGCCTCTTCTGATATTCATACATGTGATGTTGATGTGGAACCTGTGGAATTTCCCTATGAAAATGACCATGATTTACCCTCTTTTGACTTTAGGAAAGTATGTGATGGTACAAATGATTTTAAAAATGAAAACAACTTAGATGTATCTAACCTCTCTCCTGAGTCACAAATTGAAACTCCTTCACCCAACCTAGGTGTAGTTTGTCACAAAATTGCAAAACCAACTTTTCTGAAAATGCCTAACTTAGGCCTAGAACTTTGTGCTTCCCAAGTCCTCTTGGACTATTTTGCATCAAAGTATAACACTCTTAAGGAGCCACAGTTGGAATGTGTATATGCCCGCTGTAATTAGCAAAACTCATTTTGAGTTAGACCTTTTGCATGATGTACCTTTAAAATTGCAAGATTTTGTTCTCACAAACACACCTGTTCACAAGTTTAGGTTTGGGGGAAACTTCTTCACATCTACAGTCTTACTTGCACTCTCATGTTATATTTGTGTAAGATTGTTGATGGTTGTACATATCGTCTTTTGGGCTGATCCTCAACTCTTTAGACTGTTGGTTTATGGTGCATTTTCATTGTATATATCCAGTAGGACTTGTTAAATTTTTCTTTTCTTGATTCGGTTGAGTCTTCTTGCACATATATTATGCTAATCCGATATGATCTCCGTTGAGAATGTTGGATTCTAGCCTTGACTAAAGAAGCTCAACCTTGCTCCCGCCGACATACCGGTAATCTCTTCCCTTTTATCTTATCAGCATAGTTCTCGTGGTACGTGACTGTTTAAATTTTTCCTATCTCATGACACATTGAGGACAATGTTTGATTTAGGTTTGGGGTGCATTTAGAGTTTTTAGTCTTTTATTTTACCTTTTATTTTCAAAAAAAAAAAAAAAAAAAAAAAAAAAAAATTCAAAACTCTTTTTGTAAAACCTCCAACTTTAGAGATTTTAGAGTCACTAGCATGCTTTTAGCTATGTTTACATAGAGATTCTCACCAAATAACGAAATTGGAAGTACCGGAAACGCAATCGGGTTTCTTAGGCGATTAGAGCGTTAAAGTTGGATTTAACCATACGGGAGGGCGAATTAGGTCTTTGTTTAGATATTCGGTAGTATAATTGTGATCAACCATAGTGGAGACTACCCATTTTACATCAAGCGAGGTACCGACCTTCACTCTTTGTGACTTTCTAGAAAAGCTTTTAGAGTGTGTGTCACCGTACGTCAATTTCGGGTAGGAATGGTGAGCTACCCAACTTCGCACCACTTTCAAAGACTACTTTTGATCTCTTGAGTGCTAATTCCGTCAATCATGAGGGTGACGTCTAAAGATGAAAACTCCTTCTAAATATCGATTTGCGGTTAGCATCTCTCTCTCTCTCTCAATCAGCAAGACCCATAGAAACACATCATCGTCGAAGAACCTGAGCGAGAATCGAATATTGAAAGAAAAATTGATATAGTCCAAGGTTTATGTGCAACAAAGAAAAGAAAATAGGATGAGAATTAATAAAATTTATAAAATCAAGACAATACAAGTTGTGGAAAAATTGAGTGATAAAGTCCTTTGTCCATGGAGTTAGTTGTTTCACTATTTGTATTTGTATTTTTATTTTCGCTTAAAAAAAAAAAAAAAAAAAAAAAAAAAAAAAAAAAAAAAAAAATTGTAGTTTATTTTCTTATTTTTGCTACCACCATGGTAAAGAAGAATTTAAAAAGAAAAATCCAAACAACAAGGAATTTGAGTAGAAAAGTCAAAAATTGTCAAGTTTTGTGAAGTTTAGAAGTTCGTCATCAACAATTGAAGACCGAAGACCGAAGATTGAAGACGTTTCTATGGTTTCTTATGAGAGAGTGATATTAATTGCCGATCGGGTGAGAAGTGAGTGAGTACTCCCACCCCTTACTAATGGTTGATTTTCCCTTCTTAGAGATCATTAGAAAAGATTCTTTTTGTCCACACTTTTGTGGAGTCTCCAGTTTTATTTCGGAAGGTTATCCTTCTTACCTACAACGTGTGCGGGATTTCTCTCTTTACTCCACGCTTGCACACATGAGAGACTAAAAAGCGATCTTTTTGAGTGCAATTATCATAAAACCCTAATGGTGGGGGCGAAGTTGAGACTTATGATCACAATCGAATCCGAATTCTTTCATATGGTATGGTTACTTCTCGCTCAGCACTTAAGGATGAGAATGCGTTCTTCGATAGTTCTAACTTCTGTTACTAGCATGCAAAAACTCTATGTCCTCATAGCTTCTTGGAGGCTTGAGACTCTTTTACACTCTGAAGTTGGAGAAGGTTTTGTGGGTACACCTCTTGTAAACCCTCACGAGACTACAACTCGTCCACTAGGGACACCTAGGGGTTTAAAGGCTTAGTGCATACGCTAAATGCATTCGAGAGACTGCGACAGGGTATAGTTAGGATTTCTTATTTTCTGTTTCACTTGAGGACAAGTAAAATTCAGGTTTGGGGTATTTGATGAGTGCCAAATAGTGCATATTTATACACCTTTTTATTGGCATTTTACTCATCTTTTGCGCTTAGAAATCGATATTATCCCATATTCTGTGTTTTCCTTGTTTTCAAGAATAAATATTTGTATTAATTAATTTTGTGTTTTTAGGTAATAAATAAAGTTCGGAGAATCGAGGAGCCAAAAGAGCGAAGAATTGGAGTCGAGCATCTATGGAGCAGAGAGCCAAAGCCCGCGCGCGCAACAGTTGCAACCCAACAAGTAGCAACTCATCTACAAGACATGGGCTTGAGCTAGACCCGACCCGTGACCCGGATCCGAGCCCGTCTCTTCTGAGACGTTGAGATTTCTTTCTCCCTCATCCAACGGTCGCTGCTTCCACGTGCATCGAAGATCGCTGCTCCCGTGCAACACCGAGATCACACCAAAACCGCCAACCAACTCCGAGCCGTGCGATCTTCCATCCTATGCATCCTACGCTCGCTGCGCCTTCCTCATCGATCTTCGATGTACACCGCTCAACACCATAGCCCCTATATAAACCCCAAAGCCTAACCCTAAACTCATTTCGTCTCCCTCACCCCGACAGAGAACTCTGCGCAAACCCCGTACCACCCTCATCTTCTTCTCCCGACCGAGCTTGCAGAGCGGACAACTCCGCCACCACCTCCATCCCCGACATCAACAAAGATCACGGTCTTAAACTCACACCCTAAGCTTTATTTCTCTCTCACATAGCTTCTCTCTCAAACCCTGAGGCTAGGTAAGAGATAAATAAAACTAGGGTTTCATTAGCAGATCGACTCAACAGCCGCAGGAGCAGAGGAGACCAAGGAGAACAGCGATTCAAGGCTATCAGTACAAGGGTTTGATTTATTTTAATATTTAAATTCGATTTTGAGAATTAGGGTTTGAGAGTTTTGGAATTTATTGGCATGTATAAATAACGGTGAGTGGGGTGTTGATTAGGTACGCTGGATTAGCAGTGTCACTTTAGTTGAATTTGTGTTTTAGTTATTTTGTAATGTGTTAATTTTAATCACCGGGGTGTTTGATGAAACCCCGAGTCTCATGTGAAGCATGTATGTTTAGAATGATTTTGTTTTGTTCTTACAAAGTATTAAGATTAGTAATTAGCCATGGAGTTTACAAACTGTGATGAGTGGTACTGTAAGAAGACCACTCATACTAGGGGGGAGTTAACAAATTGAGTTAATAAATATCTAGCCAAGACCTTCAAGAGAAGGCACATAATCATAACTGAACTTGCACTGCCTTAGCGTAGGAACAGGTGGTGGAAATAATCACCTGTCAATTTCCAATTTATCATTATCTCTTTTCCTTAGTTTAGGTTCACACACTACAATTTCCATCGCTTCGACAATCAACTTTTGTGCTACATAATCACCTTAGAATTCAGTTAAGAAAGCCATAGATCATACTTAGGCACACCCTAGTCCTTGTGGGATCGACCCGTACTTGCCGCGTCTCCAATAGACGCCGTGCACTTGCGGTATAACCCGTAGGCTCAAATATAAACATCATTAGAGGCCTACCAAGCATACTGCCTTGGTTAAAGATATGATATCTGACATAGAAGGTTGTTTATTATTCCTTTTTACTTTATTACTCCTTTTTACTGTAGTATTGTTATTAACTTATTGTCACTTGTTTGCAGAAGCCGAGAAGAGATTTCAGACAAGGATTGAAGAACTTGAATCTGAAAAAGAACAACTCGCAAAGGACCTCTCTATTCGCTATCAAGTATTCCAAGTTGAAGAAACAACTGCAAGCTACAATAGCGAATTTTAATAACGATGCTGTTCGTTTTCGCAATCAAACTATTGAAACAGTTTGCAATGATCACCACATTCCTCTTAGTTCATATCCTTGTCTTCTTGATGATATTCCTGAAGATATGCCTTTCTCGGATGTCTCGATAGTGAAGCTAGCGAAGAAGAAGAATCGCGAAAAGAATGATGGAATTGAAGAATCTGACAAAGAAGAAGAATCCTCAAAGAAATAACTTCTTTTTCTTCTTTCGCTTCTTGTAATATCTGTATATATACCCTTTTAATCTTCCATTTCTATAAACCCTCATTGTAAATTTCTTGGATTACTAAATATGAATTCAATCTTTGTTTTCTTTACTTGCGCATATTAATCAAGCAATTCTTCTTTGTAATACAACTGACCAAAGATTATGAATACATAAATCTATCATGTGGAAATGAATAACAAGATTTTATCCTATTCATTCCCATACTTGCCTCTCGTTATTTATTTTCAAATGAGAGATTTGATCAATTATCTCCGAGTAATGACATCTCTGAATTTTGCCCTTATTGTTGGTAACTTTATGAAGAAATATAATCGTTTTCGCAAGCTTATTTGCTTCCTCAATTTTTTGTATGGCTATATCTTTATTTATGTTGAAGTTCATCATTGCGACAAGATCGCAGGACCTCTTCAAAAATGAAGAAATCTATTGATCTTGCCTTATCATTTCTTGTGTGGTCTTATTTTGCCTTCCTAATTAAAGGTCTTATTTCGCCACCCCTCGTTGCGACAAAATCGCAGGACGTCTTTACATTTTCATGTAATGACCCATTGACCTTGTCTTATCATTTCTTAAGTATTTTTGCCTCTGCATAGATATTTTATTTGCGACAATATGACAGGCTTAAATACTCTTGCGAATGTAAAATCCCATGACATTGTTGTCTTCGCGACGAAATCGCGGGACGTCTTTACATTTTCATGCAAAAACCCATTGATCTCGTCTTATCCTTGCGTTAGTATTATTGCCTCTACAGATCATCGCACAAATATGACAAGCCTAAATTTCCTTGCAAAAATAAAGCCTCGTGACATTTGCGTCTTTTGACACTTATCAGCTCCCTAATGGAGGGTGCCGCCCTTATCTTCTCCCTGGTTGCCCCTTCAAGGAGGCGTACATCGGCCATACAAGACTAGCTCCTCCCATCCGGTCTTAACAACAACCGGTTGTTTTCGCAGCCTCTTATCCCTTATACCTATATGGTTTATGGTTACGAGACTGCACCCTAAGTGGAGTTTTCTTCGGGCCGAGTGCAGCATATACCAAGACTTGCCAAGAATGGCCGAGACACTTCAAATGCCCCAGGCACTCTTGGCTCAACCATGTACCCCGACGCCTTGAGCATACACTGACTCCTTGGAAGAGACCCTCATGGCGTCCAACCAGTATAACCTTATATATATATAGTTGGAAATCCAAGGTATCTCTCCCGGATAGGCTTTCATGGGCCCCAAATCTCCATGACTCAGGTTCCAGGAGCGGTGTAACCTTTCCCATGAGCAATGTCAAGAGATACCCCCTTATATGACGCACTTTAGGTCTTACATTTGCCTCTTGCGAAATATCATTCGCGAACTAGGGTGTACGCCATAAAGGTTCGTCCCATTCACTCACTCTTTCATTTTTGTTAATTCATTCAATCATTCATTTTGTTTGCGAAGCTATCACACAATCTTACATTGTTTATTCATTTTTGTTTTTCAATTCTTCAATCAAATTGTTATACATTCTTGATGGCGAGATTCTCGCGTATTTCTTCTTTAATTATTTTTTCTTCCTCTTACCCTTAATATGCTTTTGTCATTGCTTTTTGATGATTATTCATTTCTTACACTTTTTGCTCCTGCCGCTCTCTGCCTCTGCACCATTCAAACCTTTTAATGATTCCTTTCCCTCATGATTTTCCACTGTTTTCATGCACTTGCTTCGCGATGTATCTTCACCTCTTGTATCTATGGTATCCACCATCAACCTTTCTCTTCTTTGTTCATCTTTTATATTTTGCTTCCACCCTTTCTTTTGCAGCTCTTTCCTCGCAACTCTCCACATCAACCTCATAGCATTTTTGTCCTTCCATCCAATCTCCCTTTATAACTCCAACACCGCTAGGATGAGGAAAATTTATACATTGATGATAAGTCGACGCTACACCCAGAATTTCGTGCAACCATGGCCTTCCGATCAATGCATTATAAGGGGACTCCACATCGACTACACGAAACAAAATTTCGAGTTGATAATCCTTGCAAGGGTATTCTCATATGAACTTCTCCTTTAGGCTTATTCGCTGTGCCATTGAAACCGTATATTTTGTATGTCGAAGGTATCAACTCTTTATCCTTCCCACCCATAGTCTTGTAAGTATGGTAAAAAAGGAATGTTTACTGAGCTCCCCGTATCAATTAATATTCTATTGATCGCCCAGGAATTTTCTGCTTCATCATCTTCGCCATCTACAGGTTTTGGGTTAATTTACAATTTTACGACCAATGGGTTATCATGCGCCTCTCTGCCTTCAGGAATCTCTTCTGTAGTGAAAGAAATAATTTTCATTTGCCATTCTTTTAACTGCGACGCCTTCGCGATGTTCATCACTTCTCTATCATCAGCATCCCTCGCAAAGACCCTACTGAGAACATTATCATGAAAATCTTCAATTGCTCGGTATGAATGTATAATAGAGTTGCAAAACAAATTTTTGGCTTTCGTTCCAACTTCTATTACGAATTTCTTTCCCCTTTGCTGAGTTTTTCCTGTGCATCTCTGGCGGTGGTGGCAACGGTTGAACTTTCTCTTCACTTCTTAGAAAGTGATTCAAACTTTCCTTGGTCAATCATTCTCGAGGATGATTCTTTTTATGTTTCTGCAGTCATTTGTTAGATGTCCATGAAAGCGGTGGTAAGAGCAGAATTCGTGACTTCTATCACCTGGTGGCGGTTCATTCCCCATGTTCCATGGTGCGGGTATGTTTTCCATCAAGAGTATAGCTTCCCATATTTTTTCCACACTAGTATTTAGTGGTGGCATTTTGATTTCTTCTCATACTACTCTGTGACGTCGCTGCCCTCCATGATAATTCTGCCTTTGACTTCCATAAGTTTCTTGCGGATGATCAAGTCTTTGAATTTTGTTATTGCCGCCTCGGTTGTAGTAGTTCCTTTCTATCTCAAATTCTTCTTGATCACGGCTTCCCATGGCTACTATCTTTGGCTGTCCATCATCTATTATCCTTTCTTGTTGACCTTGCGAAGTGCTCGCCACCGTGTTTATCAGTTTGGGTAATAAACTTGCATTCGCATCATTTGAACTTGTATTCGCAATTGGATATGATTCCATCTCATTTTGCCTTTCCTCTAAAGCAATATACTCCTCTTGAAGTTCTCGCAACTCAGTCATCGTGATTGTATTCTTGACTCTAAAAAATTTGAATATATAACAAATTGGTTGCAAACATAGCATTTATGAACGATAGAATGAGATATCTTTCATCCACCCTTCCAGCCATTTCACTGCACATTGTCTTCCATCTCACAGTTAAATGTTTCAAACTTTCGCCAACTCTTTGTTTCACCTCAACACATCTTCAATACCTGGTCGCGAAGAGTTGTTACTTATGTATGCCCCTAAGAATATAGCTTGTAAATGGTTAAATGACGTGATTGCATTTTTTGGTAAACCCTCAAACCATTTCAATGCTTCTCCTGTTAAACTTGATGCAAAGTATTTGCATAATATGGCATCATGATTTTCCCATTTTAACATACATCTCACATAAGCTTTGATGTGTTGTATTGCACAAGTTGTTCCATCAAAAATGCTTTGGTTAATGCGGTAAATTGCACTTTGGGGGTATTCCTCCTAACTCGCCTCTAATGTGAAAGGATTTTTCGACCTCTGCGATGGCTTCATCTAACTTCTTCTTCCTCCTTCTCTTCTCGCTTGTTCAATATTCCTCTCATCTCTCGCCAATTCTCTCAAAATTTGTTCATTTGCCTCGGAATTGAACCTATTGGTCTTTTTAATTCTGCCTCTCTCCTTCTGCGTTCGTGTCTGCTTATATTTTCTGGTTCATCATTCTCTTCTCCTCTTTCTCTGCGACTATCTCCCTCATCTCTTTCACGAATTCTCACACCATTATATCTGTCATTTTCTCTTCTTGGTTGTCTATCAGTTCTCCTTTGTATTCTTTCATATTCTTCATTGATGTTTCCATTGTTGCGATTTTGCTCGCGCCTTCTTTCTCTATTGTCATGATTGTTCTGCCGTATTGCTTCTTCCACTTCCCGTTCTTCCATTTACGCTCTTAATCATTCCCTTTCGCAAGCTAGACGTGCTTGTTCAATATAATGTTTTTCAATGTCATCTTCAATTTCCTTTTGTTTCCTTCGTGTTTCTCTCCCATGCAGTATTCTTCTTCCTTCTTCTTGATTTTCTTCGTCAATTGGACCATTCTGCTGCCTATTTCATTGATTTCCGTTATTTTGGACATTCTGTAAAATCTCGGGATGTGGAATACACACTATTTCCCTTCTTTCGCAGCATCCTGCATCGAGATTTGGCTCTCTTTCCAGATTTTATTCATTAACATTTTCTACAGGTAGTATTCTCCTCATATCATCTCTAACCGATCCTGATCTTGATCTGGTATTACTTCTCGACCTCCTATTATGCAACCTCATATTTTCCATTCTTAGCTCATGGTTTTGCCTTGTTAAATTTGCGCGTTCTTCCGCTTCTAATCGCCTTTCTTCATGTATTGTTTGCCTCAACGTTTCTAATGCTGCGACTTCTTCATTTCTATGAGTTGTTTCTCCCATCTCTTCTTGATTTCTCTCCTCTTGTCCATTATTTATCAATTGTTGCACTTCTTCTCTTTCTTCCATAGAATCTGATCTCCATGTATGCACACTCACCCTATCATAATCTATTACTCTATTCGGTGCTGGTTGAATTGGTGGTTGAATTTGACCTTCTTCTCTATCTCTTGCGTTTATTCTTGATGGTTCACCTACTTCATTTCTCCTTTCTCCAGATAATCCTCCCGCTTCTCCTTACAATTGTTGGTTGTTCTGATGCATTCCTTCTTCTAGCCATTTCTCAATTTTAGTAAATTGTTGAAAATTATACGAAATTTCTTTCTTGTTACTCCTGATTCTTTCAATTCACAAGGTTGATCTCTACTCAGTCCCTGTTTCTAGCGCATATGTAGTTGCAGGAAATCACACACTACACCCCTCACTAGAATTTACTCAACTAATCCATTTGAAGATGAATAACTATAGATTTTATTGATTATTTTCTTGAAATGTTTACAAAGGAAGATAGAACAGAGCTAAAGAAATTATAATCACTCTAAATTTTCTCTCTCCTAATGACTTGCTTAACAATTAAAAAAGAACCTTCCTCACAACAGACTTACTCACCCCTTTATATATGGTAGTACACAGTGGATGACAGCTAAGCTGTCCTTTATTTTCGGGAATAACTCGCGAAGTGTCGCAAGTGTATAAGTGTTCATCCTCGCGACACTCTTAACCTTCGCCAGATTTTCACATCTTCCTCGTGTTCTGGCTGTCGTCATTCATTGCGTCATTTATTTTACTTCTCTGTGTCTCCCTCGCGATATCGTTATTTATTAATCTCGCGGAGTATTGATGTCGCGATATTCTGATCCTACAAATGCGGTAAGTCAGTCTTTTCTAGTAATTTAATTTTTAGATTATGTATTTTGTTTCATAAAATCAACAAATTCTAATCATGAATAATTATTGTTAATAGGAGTTACACCGATAGATTTATACATGTTCACCGGAATTCCATGCCAAGGGAACTTACTTCCATTTAAAAGACTAAAGTGGTTATCAGAAGATAGATGGAAAGAAAGACTTCCTTTATACTCAAATGAATTAGGAGGAAATCCTACACATAGACAATTAAAAGTGTATGGGTTGAAGGTGTCTGGGTTGAAAAGTTTTTTCCAGCGTTATGCTGTAAGAATGAATGAAAACAGGGAAGCTAGTAATCAATATTTGATCCCCGACCATTTTGAGGACATAGAACGTCTGTTTGTATTGTGGACACTGGGCCAATGTATGTTTCCAAATGCTAGCTCAGTAGTGTTAATTGGGTTTCTCGAAGCATTAGAAGATTTAGAGCAAGCACCAACATATGATTGGGGACTGCGATTTTATCAGAGATTTACATTGCCCTAAGTGATAACTCGACGTGTGATAAAGATAGTTTTAATGCTTTTTAGGGAGTTCTGGAGGTAAGAACCAATCTTTTTCACATTATGTAATTATTTGTCATTTTCATATGGAAAGTTATTAACCTGCTGAATGTTATTATTTTCAGTATTGGTGGTATACATATTTCCGTGTTTCGGAACCTTGTCTTAAGAATTATACGAATGTATTTCCAATCATACTAAGTATGATTCTCGAGAATTGGGAAGTCAGCACATGAGTTGAAGATGGTCAACATACTGGTATTGCTCATAAGATTCGGCAGTTGAGTAGAACAAGCCATAACCTTATCTCACATCCATATGAAGCAGTACCTGAGTTCCAAGAAGAACTAGGTCAGACAATGGTAGAGTTAAGCCTTAGAAGGATGGTGTTATACACCTATTTCTTACGAGAAGGGTGTTTGGTATTATGGTGAAAGACGACTTCTTCATTGCAAGGGAGATCGGTGATAGTTTGTCAACCCTTATCCCAAGATGAGATGTTTCAAAGACGATTACTTCAAATTGATAAGAGAAGGTCATCATTGGCAAGAAGATGATGAATTGATCCAGGAGCCGATGGACAAAAATGGGTACCTATCTTGGTTTAATACTATTTCCAAGCCAAATATTTCCATGCAACCGCAAAGTTTGGGTCGGATGGATTTCCCAGCTTTAGGTAGGTTGCCACTTGACAATGAATTTCTTCCTTCCCAACCTCCACCAGAGACGGGTGACGTATTTGCATATCCTTCTCAAAGTTCATCGTCATACATGCCACCATTTTCTTGGGAAGTAAAGACTATATCCAAAGCACATCCGGAGAGATTGTTACTTATCCAATTGTTTCTAGTGCACCTACTCGGACTTATCCATACCTCGGGGTCAATGCTACAGAGTTGGAGTATCAGACCCGATGTAACAATTATGATGCTCTTCTTCGGGGATTTCAGAATATGCACTTGGAACATATGCAAAAATTGAGGGAAAGCATGATGTATGACATGAGTCCCAGTGTTGTAGCTGGTAGAGGATTGAGTCCCAGTGTTGGAGCTGGTAGAGGATTGAGTCCCAGTGGAAGTCAGCAAAGTCGTCAAAGTCAGCAAAGTCGTCGAAGTCATCAAAGTCGTGGAAGTCAGCAAAGTGGTGAAAGAAGATTGAGACGTCGTCATATGGAGGAGGTACCAGAAATTTCAACTCCAAACATGGTGTTAGAAAGTCAAGCAGTACATGGTTTTGAAGAAAATAGTGGCATGGATACAACTCCTACACGTATGTTTAGTCATTTGCAAACTGACATACTGACTCTAGGTGGTGGTGTGAACATGGAAGTAGTTAGGCAAACGAATCTGTATACCCCGATTGCCTCAACCTCATCAAAGCATTTCAACCATTCCAAGAACAATATCGTCACACGTATTTCAAGATTTGTATAATGTTCCCATACCCCGTACTCCCATTGCTTATCAAGGTTATGGTGATTCTGATGAGACTCAACCACCAAGTCAGTCTCAAACCGGCACCTTAACTAGTTTGTTGAATAACTCCATGGATCCAGAAAATGCAGGCAATTGGATCTTTGGTCCGGGAGAAAATGGACAAGGAAACGAACAAGGAAATGAGTAGTTAGAATTTTTTTCTTTTAGTTGAAATGTGAAATGTAATTTTGTTTTTTTTAGATTAATGGAAACTATCTTTTAAATTAATATTCAGATTGAAACCAGATTTACATTTCATTAAAAATTCACCTTGATAGTAGCGAATTAGACCAAAAAAAAAGAAAAAGAAAAGATGAATTTGAGCGAGGAGTCGCTCAGAGTCGATTTTGTAACACGAATAATAAATACGGCCTTACTAAGAAGTTATACCACAACTATCAGTAGGTCATCCACTTTTCTCTGAGTAGGTATGTGGAAATACGCTATCATGATCCATGTTATTTCCTCTGTAGTCAAATCCACTTAGGTTATGCACTATGCATGGTGAAATGAATTTGAAGTCGGGTTGAAATCAGGTAGGGGGAAATTGTAGCCGTTAGATGAAGATCTGATGAGCGATTATCATAGTATCGAGCGATAGCTTGACTGTCGCTGTCGAGTGAATGACCATCAAACGATTTTTTGACCATCGAGCGACCGAGACTCTATCACTCGCTGGAAACTCTGTCGTGTATGCATATATGCCAGGAAAAACATATTGGCATATGAGTTTGGCAGTTTGGCATACCCATAGTGGGTGCATATATGCCAAATACCATGTTTTGGCATGTGCATAGGAAGAGGCCTTAGAATAAGAAAAAATTTGTTTTTCATAAATTTTCCTTTACTTTTCTAATTTATCCTTATCATATCCCAATAAAAATATTAAACATTCCTATATTTATGTATCTCAACTAATATTGAATTAAAATGTATGATACCCATACACTTTAAATAAGGGTATATGTGGAAAAATTATCCTTGGAATAGGAATTGTGCCTATCTAATGGGACTAGAAAAATCTTAGACTCCGCCTATATAATAGGGACGGAGGGAGTAGCTTTTATTTTTTTTATTTTTTTATTTTTTTTTGAAACTGCAAGAATTGATATAACTTTAATCAAGAGTTTACATAGTTAGCTTCCTTTTCTAGTAAGCTTTTTATATTACCAAGAGGCTCAGATAACCAAACTTTATTGAGTTTTCCTATTCTAGCCGACTTAGATAATATGTCTGCTATTTTATTTTTCTCTTTTTGCACGTAATAACAATGCCAAGAGCTAAAAATTTGAAAAAAGTTCTTGATAACTTTAACTAGATTATGTAATCTCCAGTCAATATTGTAGTCTTCTTTGCTGACAGCATCAACAACGAGCTTTGAGTCCAGTTCAAAATATACCTCCTGCAATTCCAGTTATTTTGCCCACTTCACAGCTTCCCATAGACCACTACACTCTGCATGCTCCGCATTGGAAGAATCAGCTAGGTAGATGCACTTGGATCCTTCATGTTTACCTGCAAAATTACGTAAAATGAGACCAATGCCGCCAGATTTATTGTAATAAGAACCATCGACATTAAGCGTAAAGGCTCCATATGGAGGTGGAGACCAATAAAGGTTGACTCTAACTTGCTTATGTAAGCTGACAGGTTTCTTGCGAGACATTTCAACATAGTCAGAGATATATTTCCTGCACTTTTGTATTATGATTTCTGGAGTTGTTGCCGAGTCTTTGAATATCTTGTCACATCTCTGCGACCATATACACCATGCAACTATAACGATTTTGCATATATTTTCCTCCTTGATATTACATGTTTCAAGGCTGTCAAAGCTGGAGCATATCCAGTCAACCATATTAAGATTAGGAGAGATGTGAATTCATAGTGTAGCAAACCAAATGGGTCTAACCAGAGAGCACTCAAGGATGCAATGAGTAGTTGTTTCATTCACTTGTGAGCAGAAAGCACAGCTGAAATCTCCATTCTGAATTGCATAGGTGAGCTTGTCTCTGGTTGGGAGAATATCTTTAACACATTTCCATAAGAATTGATTAATTCTTGGAAGAAGAGGTAATTTCCAAAGTCTCTTGAAGATTTTCTTCATTCTGGGTGGGATCACATAAGTAGTTCTTTGAAGTTCATACATCTTCTTATAGGCAGATTTTACTGTAAATTTCCCATTCTTCTCCAATGTCCAAACCATCTTATCTTCATGTTGAGGGAAAATACTCATGGAGAGAATAAGACTTGCTGTAGAATCTTCAAAGAGAGTAAGAATTAAAGAAGCATTCCACCTTGTATTATCAGAGGTGAATACTTGAAAGACATAACTATATTGCTCAACATTTGTAACACCACTTCTTGGAGTTGGAGGAACATCAAGACCCTGAATCCAATTATGCTTCCAAATGAGAATAGATTGATCATTACCAAGATTCCATGAGCTATATTTCTGGATGAATTTTAGCTATGAACTAATATTGGTCCATGACCAAGTGGTAGAAGAGCATTTCTTGAGTTTAAACATATCACCATTTTGGTAGTACTTTGCTTGAAGAGACCTAGAGCAGATAGCAAGTTTATCAGTGCATATCCTCCATGCAGACTTAGCTAACAGTGCCCTGTTGAAAATTTGTAGATCTCTAAACCCTAATCATCCTCCTCTTTTGGAGCATTGACACTTTTCCATGTAACAAGTTTTCTGCCTTTATTTGCCTTCTTCTTCCTCCAAAATTTTTGTTGTGAAGAATTCATCTTTTTTATTGTTGTTTCTGGCAATTTGAAACTTGTCATGTGATGCACGGGGATGGCATTGGTTACATTTCTCACCATGACTGATCTGGCAGCTTCTGACATATTAATGCATCTCCACTTTGATAATCTGTTATCTATCTTGTCACCAAGAATAGAGAAAGGAATTACCTACGTACCAAATAAAATTAGTGCTTTGGTGAAAATGATTGGTTGATCGTGGAAAAAATAGCGGAAAAAAACATGTGAGAAAAGAGAACATATGAGACCCACTTTACACCATTGCTATGGCCGTGCTAGGATCGCTACCCTAATGTCCCTTGGATCTCTCCACGATTTTCCCCCCGGGATATTTGGGTGTAGGTGTTGAATCACTCGAGAGTTATTGAGTTAAGACTAAAGAAAATTATTATTTTATCCAAGTTTTTTATTTGTGGAAGTAAAATTTCAAATTTTAAAAGTGGAATTTCTGAGGAACCCAAATTTGCTTCCTCTCTCTTATATTAATCTACGGCTAAGATTAGTATTTTCGGATTGGATTTATATTTTCATATTTTTAAGATGACTAAATTAACCTTAATTAACTAAAGTACTATTACCGATTTTTTTTAATAAAGACATGGGCGTTTTTTATGGGTGTAATTTGTGGTCTAATTTGGTTCCCTTAATTCCGGCCGTTATAGATATCCTCTCTTTGCTGTCAATTATTACTAATTGATTCCTTTATTAATGGGAAAATGAGACTATTTAGGATCTCAATCGAATGGTTATTTACTTTACAAAAATTTAGGTTAGTAACAACAATAATGAAAATAAATTGAATAAGCACAAGAAATACTTAGCTTGATTTGCAGCATCTTGGTGGATAAATCACGTCGAGTAGCATGCAGAACAAAACTGATAGAGGCACGTATTAGATACGCTGTCCTAAAGACAATATCGCCTGCTACTCCTCTGAACAGAAAGATGCTATAGCTTTATTGGCGAGTTGCCTCCAGGATACAACTATCGTTAGCGTTCCTCATTATAGCATATATACAAGAGAACGCCCTAATAACTTGGCAGTGAAAACAACTCAGTGAAACTTCCTTGTTCCAAACAAGAACATAGAGAAAAATGGAAGAACAAAACTTGTTTTCTCTTTTACTCTCCTACTCTCTTTTTCTACTAAAAATAGAGCAATTAATATTGAGTTGTTTCTCACTAAGAACATGAAAACCAAAACATGAAGGAGTTCTTTTTTGTTTTTCACTTTCTCTACTGAAAACATAAGAGTAGTCTCTCTTTTTTTTGTCATCTACTCTCTCTTATATAGTGTTCAAAACGTTAGAAACAAGAGGAGAGAAACCCATGTGTATGACACAAAAATTCTGAGAAGATTCTCACATTTACTGGTTATGTCTAGTGAAAAATAGTGCATGCTTTTGCTTTAATCAGAAAATAGCTTTTCAGAAAAACAAAACTTTGCTTTTGTCGAAAACAATTGCTTTTATCGAAAAAAATTTTGCTTTTTGTCGAAATCATCTTCTTTTTAACCAGGACGACTTTTGCTTTTATCCAAAAACAACTTTTTCTTTTATCAATTCAAAAGAAAAAACAAACCCGTTTTTTCTAACAATCCCCCACATGAATGATAAAACATATCGATAAAATGCGAGAAAACAGATGGCATCAAAATTAGGCTAAGGTGCCCCAAATATTGAACCTTAACTTAGTGAGAGGTTACCGGAACTGCTTGTTGTAACGGTGAACACAATGTCTTGAACCGCCAACAGTGAATGCAATTCAGAAATTACAAACACACTTGATGTCTCCACCGAAAGATGCCAAGCTCTTGCGGTTGTGCCCGTTTTGGCCATGGGCTAAATCTCGGTTTTAATGAATGTCTTTAGAGAATCAGCTCAAATTCTCATAGAAAGCAGCCCCACTTCCAACATCCACATAGGTAGTCCATTAAGAGTGTCCGCCACACCCCGCTTTAAACAAATCCATGGAACCCATTAAGATCTGAACAGATCATCCTAGCTCATGCAGGTAACACTATCACACAGTTACACTATAAGGAGGGACAAAGATAGTGTTGTCACGATATCATCAAATTAGTTGTCTCATTGAACCTTGATCTTGGAGCTCCATTCACAAGGTTGAGTATCCTTCATGGTGATTTATTTTATGAGCTTAAGTCTCATCCCCCTCGATGTAGAGATAACTACCTTTCGTTATAAACCTTTCGTCAAAGAAACTGCGATATTATCCTTGGACCTTACAAAGTCAAGAGAGATAATACCAGTAGAAAGTATTTGCTTCACTATCTCATGCTTTCTCTAAAGCTATAGACTCTGACTCCATAGTGGATCGAGCTATACTTGTCTGTTTGTATATCTTTCATGACACAGACGCACCTCCAAGTGTGAAGATGTACCCACTAGTGGATTTTGACTCATCTGAGTCCTACATCCAGTTCGCATCACAGCACCCTTATGTCGCAACAGGATTCTTCCCAAAACTTAAGCAAAAGTCTGAAGTGCCTCTCAAGTAATGCAAAACTCTGTTGAGAGAATTCATGTGATCCTGCTCAGGGTTGCAAGTGTACCTGCTAAAACTACTCACAACGTAAGCAATACTAAGTCTTATACAATAATCAATTTACATAAGACTGATAATTACTCAAGAATACTCAAAATTTGAGAAACACCGTCACCCTTGTTCTTTATCAAGTTAAAAGTGGGTTCACAAGGAGTAGAAGCAGGTTTAGCCTAATCGTGATTAAATTTCTTTAATATGGTTTCAACAAAATGAAATTGACTAAGACTATATTCATCAGACGTGTCTCTGACTTTTACCCCTAAGATTACATCAATAGGGTCTAAGTCTTTCATGTCAAAGTTCTCATTCAACATGCTTTTAGTGGTATTAATAAAAACAATGTTACTGTATAATACGAGCATATCATCAACATGCATGCATACAGTAACATAAGCATCATCCTCATATTTAATATAAACACATTAATCAGATTTATTAATCTTAAACCACTAGATATCATCACATGATCAAATTTTCATTCCTATTTTTAGGTGCTTGTTTCAAACTTTACAGAAATTTAATCAATTTGCACGCTTTGTTGTCACAACAAAAACCTTTAGATTGGTACATAAATTTTTTTACATTCAATTCACCATTTAAAATTGCAGTCTTAACATCCATCTGATGTATATATTCATATCATGAATAAAAGCAATAATAATCATCATCCTAACAGAAGTGATTCTAGTGACAGGTGAATAAGTGTCAAATAAATTTATTCCTTATTTTTTTGGTTATAACCTTTAGCTATAACTAGCTTTGTATTTCTTTACAGTTTCATCTGTACCAAGGTTTTCTTTTGAAGACTATTTAGGAGAACACATATCTTCCTTATAGGTTAGGTGTTTCGACTCTACCATAAGAGTCACAAAGACGGGGCTAAAACTTGTCTTTGTTATAATTTTCTTACTTCTACTAGGTTTGGTCTCAAAATCTTGAGACGTGGTTAACTAGTCGAAGGAACATCTAAGAGACTATCATGGACCTTTTTTTTGAGGTCCAATCCTTAAAGGAATTATATGTTCAAAAAACAAAGCAACTCTAGATTGCACTACAGTGTTCATGCCAATGTTATCGATGTCAAATCTTATGACCATTAACCTATATGCACTAGCATGCTTAGGGTAGGTTAGGAATCCATAATCTTAGGTCAAAATTTTGATTTGCTTGGGAGGAGAAATAGCCGATACACCCCCCACATAGTAGGTATACAGGTCAAGAACACAAATATAGGTTATGCACCTTGCACAATCTTCTTGGAAGATTAAAATAAATATTTTTTTATTTTACACCCCCACAGTTACCGAGATTTCTCAACATGTTGTTATATTGTGTCATTTAACACACGCTTCATAATAAAATTATGGTATCCTACCAACATTATGACTTAACATGTTCATGTATTCATTATCAATTAATAGCATACAAGCTTCACTTTATCTATTAATCCTCATTTTTTATTATGCTAACAGTTCAAAGTATTACATGAACTTATTTTCAAATATCATATCTCATAGTAAGGTAGATAACCATTGGAAATTATTTTTAAAGCATAATGCACATGTGGAGAATGATGATGTCCATACCTGAAATCTTTTTACCTATTTTTTCCTTCAACTGTTTTTGATAGTTGAGTTTCTCAAAGAATTGCTTTCATACCTTAGTACTTTTGGTAGAAGACTCACACGTTTCTTCTGGAGCACGCATTCTAGCATTCCCAACATTAACCAACTTTCTTGTTGGATCAAATTATTGTACCTCAATATTAGATTCAAGCAATCATTAGTAGGTCACAAAATATTGGTAATTAAAACCAAATGCTTTGTGTATTCGCAAATCGATTTAAACACACAATTTCTTGTTGCATCACAATTATTAACCACACATGTGATTTATGCAAATTGATGTTACACAAAACATATATGATCCAAGTGATTTTGAACATAAACGAAGTTGATATACAACTTATCAAAATCATATTATTCCTTGACAAAGTAATACAAATTTACCTCTACAAAAGATTATTGCTCATGTCATGGGAATCAATTGCTAGCTACATGCTTAAGTTATCTGAGAATTAAATTTAACTAAATATCCTCTAATTAATCACAAATACAGGTTCCCATGATATGCTCAAAGTGATAGCACATCACTAATCAAATGTTGCTAGACATAATCAAGAGATTACACACATTTCACATTTTCTGGACAGACATGCACAACAATTTTCCAAATATCTTAGCCCTCAAACCACATATAAAAATTAGATAAATCAAAAAGGGGTTTAAAGATAGGATCCAAAACTAAATATTTTATTTAGATCAACATTTCCAAAAACTCATAGTTATGCCAGAAAAAATTAATTTTTTAGCAGAGTTTTTTCTGCCCGTCAGAAATTTCGGAAACATTTTATTGTTTTGTAAAATATGTAAAAATTAATTTTCAACTCCAAAAATAATAAAACTTGGTGGGGTGAACAATATATATGTCTACTAGTTGTTGTAAAAATAATTCAACAAAACTCTTCTTGAGTTTAGAGATAAACCCGAAACTCTACAACTCAATATAACTTTAACTTTTGTTCTTTCACTGTTTTTGTAAAATATTAAATAAATACTTTTACAATTCCAAAAGTTACGAAATTTGGTGAGGGTATCAATAAAGATGTCTACTACATGGTGTTAAAAAGATTTAACAAAATCCCTCATGAGTTAAGAGATAATCTGAAAACTCTGCATATAAATAAAAAAAATTATTTGCTTTTTCACTAAAAAGATGAGCATCTTTAGTTTTCCAAAGTTAGGCAACACCAAGAATAAACAAACCAATCAATCATTCAATTTTGATTATTTAATCCTAATGATTTGTGGCTCTTTTTACTAAACTTAGTTGTTTTGATTTTTCAACAATATTTTTCTTTATTGTTCTTACAAAAATTAAACTAACATATATTGTCTTTAGATTGTTAGGTTAGTAACAACAATAATGAAAATAAATTGAATAAGCACAAGAAATACTTAGCTTGATTTGCAACATCTTGGTGGATAAATCACGTCGAGTAGCATGCGGAACAAAACTGATAGAGGCACGTATTAGATACGCTGTCTTAAAGACAATATCGCCTGCTACTCCTATGAACAGAGAGATGCTATAGCTTTATTGGCGAGTTGGCTCCAGGATACAACTGTCGTTAGCGTTCCTCATTGTAGCATACAAGAGAACGCCCTAAGAACTTGACAGTGAAAACAACTCAGTGAAACCTCCTTGTTCCAAACAAGAACATAGAGAAAAATGGAAGAACAAAACTTGTTTTCTCTTTTACTCTCCTACTCTCTTTTTCTACTAAAAATAAAGCAATAAATATTAAGTTGTTTCTCACTAAGAACATGAAAACCAAAACATGAAGGAGTTCTTTTTTGTTTTTCACTTTCTCTACTGAAAACATAAGAGTAGTCTCTTTTTTTTTTGTCATCTACTCTCTCTTATATAGTGTTCAAAACGTTAGAAACAAGAGGAGAGAAACCCATGTGTATGACACAAAAATTCTGAGAAGATTATCACATTTACTGGTTATGTCTAGTGAAAAATAGTGCATGATTTTGCTTTAATCAGAAAACAACTTTTCAGAAAAATAACTTTTGCTTTTGTCAGAAAATAACTTTTGCTTTTATCAGAAAAAATAACTTTTGCTTTTTGTCAGAAATCATCTTTTGTTTTTAACCAAACAACTTTTGCTTTTATCCAAAAACAGCTTTTGCTTTTATCAATTCAAAAGAAAAAACAAACCCGTTTTTTTCTAACATATAATATTTCGGCAAATTAATGTTCTTGCATCTCCTTCTTAATTTGCAGCGATGGGTCCAAATATTGAAGTCGCAATAGAGCAACCAAAGATTCGTGATCATGCTAAATAGAATTAGCGCTATTGGGCTGTGATGATAGTACGTGAGTGATGTGGTATTGGTAAGTAGTGATGTGGTATACGAAAGTTGTTTTATAGAATTTGGCTACAAGCTCACAAGTTCAAGATCTCTCCCAAGCCAAAGCCATGTTACCTCGGCAGGGTTTTGTTCTGCTTAGATTGATTGAAAACTTTAGCAAGTTTTTCAAGTATAGGCTGGATTCGATATGAAAATTGGTATTTTCATTAGGCAATTAGGCTTGATCTGAATCAACTAAAGATTCAAAAGGAACAAAGCTTAATTACTGAGACCATTAGGCTTGTTAGTAACGAGATCATATATAATTTCAGTTCTCAATTTATTTATTTTTGAAAAATGATGCTTATATTAAAAGAAAAATATGTACTAGGGAAGAATACAACACAGCACACACATTACATGTGCAGAATTGTATCCCACTGAAACAAAATTTGATTTACAGTACAACCTTTGAAAACATCCTTATCATAAAACCAAAGGGCAATAGTTTGCTTCACCATCATAATCAGCTCAGCTGCATTTTTATGTCTGCCTCCATTATGAACTCTTCTGCTCCTTCCAATTGATTTCAGTTCTCAATTGATAATTTTTTTGTATCCATGATATGAAAATTGCGATTAATACAGAACTGTGAAAGTAGAAATTTTCATTAGGCTAGTGGTGATAACTGTGATTATCACGTAATTGTGAAAATTAAAATTTTCAAACAAAGGGCTAATAGTGATAATTGCAATTTTTTGATTAGGCCGGTGGTGATTACTGCCATTATCACATAATTGTGAAAATTAAAATTTTCAATGACCTGAGAGTGATAATTGCAATTTTTTAAAAGCATAACTGGTTGCAAAACGTTAAAATTACAGTGTGAAAAATGGAACTTTCTCTTGTAATATAGAAGAAAGAAGGACGGAGACGCAAAGTAGAGGGGAAGAAAGAAGAGAGAAATTATATTCATTAGTGTGTTTACAAAGGTTTGAGACTCTATTTATAGAGTTTACATACTTGGTGCCCAAGAATGGGGTCCCACTAAAGTGGGCATCTACCTAATAAACTTCTATTTATAACACTCCCCCTAGATGAACACTGTATCTAAGCAATTGCCTCGTTAAAACCTTTGTCAGGAAAATCCAAAAGGACAAAACCTGATCTAAGGGAAAAGAGTACAATTGTGAGAAAACTTAGAACAGAGCTGGACATGAATGTGTTGCCTCATTAAAACCTTGACAAGGAAAACCCAGTGGGAAAAAACTTGATGAAGGAAAAAGACTACAACATGATGGTCCAGTAAAATACCTTCTAGTTTGATACTCCCCCTGATAAGTACTCCAGTTAAGTCTTGGCTTGCAAATCTTCGAGTTGAGATTTCCCAATTTCGATAAACGAATATCTTGAATGCTGGAGATAGCAATGATTTTGTGAGAAATTTCCAAGTTGATGAAGTCTTATTTTGTGTTGTTAGTCTTCTAATGGTAGTGTTCTCGAGTCTTCACGCTTCTTTAAGTACATTGAGGACTTGCTTCTTGGATTCCTAGCTTCTCAGAGATGATTTGCAAAAGTTGTTGATGTAGTTTCTTCAACAAAGTGCCAATATGCAGTTATAGTTCCATAGGTGAGTAAAGTTTGTGATCATACCATATATGGATCAGAATGATATACAAATTCCTAAGGTTTCTTATGTTGATTTGGTATAACAAAACAGAATGACCTAGTTAATGGTGGGAATCCACCAAATAACCAAAATTATACAACTCCCCCTTGGATGACCACCATGTTGAATAAATTGCCTCACTAAAACCTTGCCAATAAAACCCAGTGGGAAAAAAATTTGGACGAAGGAAAAAGAGCACAAATGTCAACATTTTTGAAAGAAAATCAAATGTGAACGAGATGTTGCCTCGTTAAAACCTTGTCAGGAAAACCACATGGGATAAAACCTGAAATAAAGGGAAAAGAGTACAATTTTTGACGTAAATATGGATGCTAACCCAACTATATGAGTTTTACAAAAGAAAAGCATCAAAATAATAACTCTAGTCTATTTCAAAGACTAGTTTAAGCTAGCATAATTCCAACTGCAGTTTTGAGAAAGAAAAAAAAATAGAATTCATGCTGCTAAAGCGTGGATTTTTGTGTTTTTAAGGACTCCTCAAGAGACCCATAAAGTTGATAGCATCAACTAATTAATCCGGATTTTTGGTTTTGTACCAAATTTCTAAAAAACATATGAAGGATTGTTAACTTGACATAATCAAGTCAAGTGACTACCAGAATATAATTTGAATCCTACAAGAATTAAAATTTTGAATATGTTCTCCGACCACATACGAGTCCTAGGGTCTGATCAAAAAGAAAACCCTCAAATCGTTTTCACAACGAATGTATTTTTCTCGTATAACGCATTACGACTACACCAACCTGTAAGTAATGGCTTGGCAATTTTAAGGTGTTAAGTCTTGGATCCAAAATTGCGTTAATCGAGAAATTATAATAATCCAATCTAATATGGATTACATGCCAACCAATCACATATGTCGATATCCCTCTGCAGAGGTCGGGGTTCACAACCACCATCATTTATTATTTCAAAATCTAATATAAACGAATATTCGACAATTTATAGCTTACTACGATCCCAAATGTATGCATACTTTGACAAATTCAAAATTTACTGGTACCAGTGCCCATGGGCGTTATAATCTTCTTTTATTCAAATGAGGGGATATGAATTTTGAGAATGTGAATCGTATTATCATGGATTCTGTTGGAGCATATTTGTAGCCTATATAGAAATGCTACATGCTTGCTGATGTGATTGGATTTGCCTTTTCAAACGGCATAAGCTTATTGGAAAGCTAAATGAGATTCTTTCACGCTTATTTAATGGCAAAAATTTCTTTTTTCGATTTGAACATGATGGGAGAGGAGTGATATAACCTTTAAGTTAATTAATGCCAACCTTTAATAGCATAGAGTCTCCCCCTGATTATGGCGGAAATTGTCATCTCATATACGAAAAAAAATTCATTAAGTATTATCCGATTAATTCGAGACATATACTTGTAATAACATCTGGATTGTAACAATACCAGTTGGACTGTATATAATGACTTTAAAAGCCATAAAAAATTGTCCTAAAAAATTGTAGTCTACTACTTAACATACAATATAACATCAACCATAGATTTTAATGGTTATCGGAAAAATATGCAAATAAAATCTCCAATAATTTTGTGACCTATAGGGCCGATGAGATAATTATTGAGAATAAATTTATGGACACATTCTCTGTCAAAAGAAAATTATATCAAGATCGATATAGTCACACAAGGACTAATTATATGGCCTAACAAGCCGGGTGCGCACCCTTTGATCTGTCCAATTCCAACTACAAGTGGAATTATTTTAAAATTTTGGAGATTTACCATGAGAAAAAAAAATGCTCAATATCCCTTAAGAATACAACAATTCCTCTAGGTGTTTGCAATTGTGAATATCATAATAACGATACTTTATATATCCCTTTAGGACCGATAGGGAAAAACCAAATCAATTGGCGTATATGATTCTTTCTAAGAAAATAAAGAGATCAGTTTCGTTATTAAGGAATCCATGGTTTTCCCGTAAGAAATGGAAATCAATGGTTTATTAGTAGAAAAATAAAACCATAATCGGTAGAGGTTTGTTTAAACGATTGTCGTCAAACTACGAGAGAGAAAAAATAGTGGCTAAAATTTCTTAGAATGCCAATTTTAACATCTCCTTCCTCAGAATTGATGGAGAAAACCAATACCGGTTGGTATATACGATACACCAAAATTGCATCGACAAAGAGAAGGAAAAAAATGTCGACTTAGTCATCACATAAGGAAAATCCACTTTGTGGTTAAACGAATGGTTTCTTGTAAAGGGATAGAAACCAGATAAAAAAAATCATATGATCTTCATCAAATAGACGAAGATACCAAAATTAATTGGCCATAGGTTTTTCAACCATGCATATGATTAACTACCGTAAAGGTAGCTAAATCGCGATGACACCAATTTTTGGTGATTACAATTTCATTAAAGGAATAGAAACTGTAGACCTCATCTTTTAATGGATCTTTTTTTTTTTTTTTTTTTTTTTTCAATGAAAAATACTCCCTCCGTCCTAAATTAAGAGTCCGCTTTGACTTTGTCAAGATATTAAGGAAATCCTATAAAATATCATGACTAGCCCTTGACTAGCCAATTTAATGTTATATTATTACCAAAACTAAATTATTAGCTTAAATTTGATAGTATTATAATTTTAGGAAATATTTTAAGAAAATAAAATCAAATTTATATTGCTTTTATTATGGAATCCACAATTTAAGAAATCTTTTTTCCTCCATTTGATTTTGGTTTCCCGCACTAAAACTTTAGAGTCTATGAAATTTTTATTTGAGAGGGAAAAAAATTTGAAATTTGAAATTGTAGATTATTTCCTCTTTAGATATACTCGACCATGGAAATTTGAGATTTTGTAAGATTAATACAGATAAAAAGGTTATGTAAGAATAAATAGAAGTTTTATTAGGAATTTTATAACTATCCATAAATGTTTTTATTTAAAAAAGGAATGATAATTAATACAAAGATATTGAGTAAGTTTATTTCCTTATATATGGTGATATTATTTAAGATTTTGATATTAAAAATGATTTTATGATTATTAAAAATAAAGGGTATATTTGATAGTTTAAGGGAAAAGTATGTCTATAAACAGAGCGGACAGATAAAAAGGGACAGACCAAAGTAGAAATTAGGACAGATAAAAAAGGACAGAGGGAGTAGAAAAGAAAGAAGATATTTGGGGATTACAGTTTCATTTGAGGAATAGAAACCGTAAACCCTTTTTCGATGGATTTGTTTTCTCTTTCTCCATGGGAAAATTGGAGAACAAAGAAAAAAAAACAGCTTCTACCAAAAAAAATTTGATAAGCTATATCTCATTAGTATAAACTATATCTGACATAAATGGATTTTATAAATAAGATCCATAAGGGAGGAAAATACGGTGAGTGATACACCGACAAAAAGAGAACCTCCTTTAATATCGATATAGGTGGAGTGATCATCCACCACTATCACCGTGTATGGATACACAGTAGATATGGTGTATATGCCTTATCTATTCATACCAAAACAAAATTTAACGGAAAGTAATAAACAAGAAAAAAAGAATATACAAAAAGATGAACTCATAATGGCGTCATCTCTTGAAGGCTGGTATTGGCTACATACTACATACCACAGAGGCACAAACGCCATTAAGTGATATCACTTTAATTCATGTGATCCACTAAGGACACCGCAACGCTTTTGTTGAGATCGGTAGGGCATGTACCTAAAATAATCCCATAAAACTTGGTTAGAATCCTGTTAATAAACACGATAAGAAAAAAACAAAAATAAAATCAATCTAAAAGAAAGATATAAAATCGCAGGTAATCTTCTTTCTCTTGTAGTTGTAGAGCAACGTGCGTGATAACGTCTTGTATTATAGAAGAAAGAAGGACGGAGACGCAAAGTAGAGGGGAAGAAAGAAGAGAGAAATTATATTCATTAGTGTGTTTAGAGCAACTGCAGTGGGCGACTAAACCCATTTATTTGGTCTCTGAACCAGGCGTAGCGGGACGTACCATCGACCAAATACCAGACTAAATGAACAGTGGGCGATTATATTTGGTCGGGACCAAAGACTAAACCCAAATATAGTCGAGCGTTCATATAATGTTCGCCCCAAAACCAGGCGAACTTAAAGTTTACGCCCCACACCCGGCGGGGATATAGTTTACGCCCCACACCAAGCGGGGGTAAAATGTTCGCCCCACCTTTTTTTTTTGTTGAGGCGAACATATAAAGTTCGCCGGGTGTGGGGCGAACATTATATGTGATCCCCACACCAGGCGGACATTAGTTCGCCCCATTTTTTTTTTTTTTTTTTTTTTTCGGGCGGGGATAAAATGTTCGCCCCACACCAGGCGAACTTATATGTTCCGCCCCACCAAATTTAGTCGGCACCCACTACGTCACACTGCGGACCAAACTAAAATTTGGTCTTTTTTTTTTGGTCTTTGATCTTTGGTAATAGTCGCGCCACTGGAGTTGCTCTTACAAAGGTTTGAGGCTCTATTTATAGAGTTTACATACTTGGTGCCCAAGTAATGGGGTCCCACTAAAATGGGCATCTAACTAATAAACTTCTATTTATAACACTTTCATTAATTTTGTAGAACTTTCACTCTTTTTTTGATCATATAACATTTTCAAATAATAATTTGCGATTTAGAATTTAAAAGAGCGAAAATATATTTTCAAGAAGCATAAAAACTAAAAATAGGAAAGCAGATTTTTATGGAGATTTTTTTTTGGGGATTATTGTTATCACATTAATTAGAATAGATTTTTTAATGAAAATCCACGTTTTTTTTAGTTAAGAAGATAGTTTTTTCCTTAATTGATGGAACAAACCTTAAATTTAGGGCTTAATTTTGGATGTTTTGACTTTTCAATGTTTTAAAAAAAATTAACAAAAAATTCGGAAATATTTTTCCTAATTTATATAAAGGTTGTTTATGTAATCTTAGTACTAATACTAATATAACTAATTATGGGCTCCACATATCTAATATCTTAATGGTGGGACTCTTATATAAGAAAAAATCTAATCGGGTTGAAACACTTTGAAAACTGTTGGTCCTAAGCGGAAGTCATGTATAACCAATGAGTGGTTGACACTTATTGCTATATGGATTTGATATAGATATCTATTATTTATTTCAATAAAAAAAAAAGCAAGTATCCGCTATGTACAAAGTATTTTTTTGGTTATTTGATCCCTCAGAGTAAGAAATTAATGATAAAGTGTTAACAAGTACAATAATGATAGCAGAAATCAAGCTTAAATTGGCCCAAATTCTGCATTGCACCATAAACCATATTTACAGGGAAGCAAATCAGGCAGCGGATGGGTTAGCAAACAAAGCAGCGGATGAGAACACAACAGGAAATCTATCCGCAGCAATCTGGGACCACAAAACACCATCGTGTATTGGTCCTATTGTAATGTCAGATTCTATGGGTACAATGTAACCTCGTGTTATTTCTTCCTAACTTTAATACAATTTCATGCTTCAAAAAAAGAAAAAAAAAAAGTATAATAATGATGTACAACTCCATCACATGCAGAAGATCTAAGAATAAAATTCTCACCCTCTTCATTGATAACGGGGACAAATAGTGTCGAATATGTTTGTAGAGAGGCTAATAGTGTCGTTGACCACTTAGCTGGTCTTCTCTCATTTTCTTCTTACATCGAGTTCGAACCTAGCTCCATTGCCTAGGACTTGAAATCCATTATTTTTGACGGTAAATCCAAAAGGTTTATTGTAGGGTTAACAATTAGACTAAGTCTAAAGGGTGCTAGTCTAGCACCTAGATTAGCAGTCAGGACTACCTCCTAAGTCTTATGAGAGTGCTAATCTAGCAGCTAGATTAGCAAACACGTCATTCGACCCTAAACCATTCTCGCGCCCGGGATAATGGTTCAGTGCTTTAAATCTCAAATTGATCGGATCAAAAATAAATCTCTCAACGCTGAACCATTCCGCGAAAAGGTAGTTTTTCAAGCGCCGAATCATTCAAACGTAACTATCTAGCATGCTAGTTCACATGCTAGCAACCGGTAGGAGAGAGAACTAGTGTTAACTTTTTTGCCATACTTTTTTTTTGAATTGCAACACTTAAGTGCTAATCTAGCACCTCCAATCTAGCCCATAAGACTTAGTCATGGTCTAGTTTTTTTGTTTCCTTTGTAAGGTTGGAGCCTACTTAATCCTGGCACTTTTAGGGGCGACCCCGAAAGAATTAGGGGCGACTTTTTTATTCCCAACCCATATACACCGTTAAGGGATGTCCAAAAACGCGGAGAATACGTTAATGCCCTTACACAATCGGAAGCTATTTTGTTCCCGATTATTACACAGAAATCGGAAGCTTAGTAACTATATTATACTACCGATTAATATCGATTTTGTGCCAAACTCGCAACTGGCTTCTATGACAATCGGAAGGGAAATAACCTCACGAGACTACCGATTATAGTAGATCCTAAATTCCCAAAATTGGTGATTTCGCGAAAAGAAATTTGGGGCAACCGTATAATCGAAGTCTTATTAACTACCGATTATTCTAGTTCCCAAATTCGAAAAAAATGACATTTATGCAAAAACTAAATTTGGGGCAACTGTATAATCGTAAGTTTATTAGCTACCGATTATACTCCAACTACCTGCAAAAAATGTAGGTGATATTGTTATGAATTTCAAAATATTTATGAAAATCGGAAGTTTTAATTGTTGATCTAACTACCGATTATACTCCAACGGCTAGTTCGTTCAAAATAAACTAGCCGTGCCTCGAAAACCAAACACAATCGGTAGATAATACATATTGACAAACCTCCGATTATACTACTCTACTGAAACTGAGAACTATGTTGAAGTAACCGTTTTTTTTTTAAAAAAAACTAGCCGTTGGGTACTTTTTTGCTATAAATAGAGACCTATCTCTACCAAACTTATTCACCCATCACTTTCAATCTTCCTAAATCAGTTACCCATCACTTTGGAACACTAAAAATGGCTCCAACTCCGTTCAATAATCTAGAAGATGTTGCTATTGTCAGAGCACACAACACTCTCACAAAGCACTCCGTTGAGGAAGCGCAATGGGTGTCCAGTAACGAAGACCCAACCGAAGGGCCTTACCTTGGGCATGATCAAAACACCAATGCTTGGTGGAAACGTGTGTTTAAGGTTTTCAAAGAACTAAACGGAAATCGTTCAAGGAGGACACTAACGCAGATAAGGGAAAGGTACGCTTATTTATACAATGAATGCGTACTGCTCAGAAACGAATTGAAAGCTCGTAAGGACGCTATGCCGAACGAAACTCGAATGAGTAGAGTAAGTTTGTGAATCATTAGGCCTTTCATCAAAAAAATTGTATTTGGTTATCATTATTCAACAACGCTAACTTATTTAAAAAATTGTTTTCCCAAAGATACTTTGGGTCGGAGCCAATACGAATTAAGGTACGGTCATGAGTTTACGCACGAGGACTGCTACACTCTCTTGGAGGAAGTTGAATGGCAATTCGCCCAATATAATTAAACTCGTCGAGAATCCCTAGGGCGATGTATTGAACAATTTTATGTGTTTTACTTCTATTTTATTTCAACTACATGTATGTTTTTTCGATTCAATAAAATGAGTGACTTCAAATCTGGTTCAATTTTAGGCGGTGTGGAAATAAGGATTTTAGAAAAAACTCATTTAGGGGAAACCTATAATCGGTAGGTTTTGGAACCTATCTTCCGTACGATTATGGCTACATCCAAATCACGAACCACATGGTTAGGCCTGGCTTTGTACCCTCTTAACCTATGGATTCTGGCAAGGGTTCGATCTGGGGCTCCTTACAATCGGTAGTTTATTAAGTTGAGTAGACTACCGATTATGGTAGATTTCAAATTTCCTACAATGAAGGATTTTAGAAAAAACTCATTTTGGGGCAACCTATAATCGGGAGGTTGGGTAAAACCTATTTGGCTTACGATTATTGCTACATCCAAATCACGAACCACATGGTTATGGTCGGCTCTGCACCCCTCAAAACCTAGGGAATTTGGCCAATGCTCAATTTGGGGCTTCCAATAATCGGTGGGTTATAAGTAACCCACTCTAACGATTTTGGGCTACTCAACAATCAGTAGATAATTAGGTGGTATTACCTACCGATTAATAACCGTTTGACAGATAAAACCAAAGTCGACCTAAATTCAAATTCATTTCATTTTCTTTTCAACTTCAACTTCTCTTCTCCTTTTCCTTCCGATTGCAGAGAGGAAAACTCTCCCCCTCTCCTCGCTATACATCGTTCATCGTCGAATCGAATCATCGTCGATTATTCTCTATAAAGATGAGAGAAACGGAACGTAAGAAAGCTCGAACCAAAAACGTAGTGCGCGGTGAGGATCCGAATATTGGATTGCATGCCCGTAATAAAGAGGTTTTAACTCACGAACCCGAAGAACACGAAGACGATGAAGTAGGCGATGCGATAGCCAAACTCTCGAGCAACTTCAAATGGCGCCGATTAGGTAAGATTCTACCATTAATTTGGTTTATATTGCTTCAATTGGACGAATCCATGTTTATTTTTTTAGGGTTTTCGGTTATTACCCAATCGGTAGGTTAGGTATTGTTATAAACTTCCGATTGTGGTCGAACTCTTCATTTCACGAGAAAATTTGTCATATTCGGGTGGTAAAAATTTAGGTATCCTACCGATTATATAACATTTTTCATTATTGAGGCCTAAATCGATCATAATCGGAAGCTAATTGTGATTTTTCCTTCCGAATATACTAGGGAAGAACAAGTATTAGAGACGCAATAATCGGGTGATATATTTTGTACTTTCTTTCCGATTGTTTATCTTTGAACCACTTGAGTAGTTTACGGACACAAAGTGACGCATATTCGGTAGAAATTAGTTTTGTGAGGCTTCCGATTGTGATGCATTCGGTAGGTGGACTTTATTATGCCTTTCGATTATTGGTATTCGGAGGGTTATGTTGACATTTAGCTTCCGATTATTGTGTGTAGAGAAACATATTCGAACACCAAAAAAATATTTTTGTTTCCGATTATACGTATTCGGTAGCTTTAGATGAACTGATATTTACGATTGAGAGTAATCGGAGGCAATTTGTAAAATCAACCAACCGAATATTTTGTTTAATAACCTGTTGTACTTTCTTTTGTTGTTTAGGGATAGGCGAGGTAAAAACATCCAAGATGCAATTGTCTCGGCTAGTGCAAGGAAGGATAGGCGTCAGAACCTGACAGCTAGTGCAAGGAGAGCTAGGACCGCTAACGCCGCTTCAAGTGCTCAAGGTGGAACTCAACAAGCAAGCCAAGAAGGCATTCAACCTAGTGCCCCTCAATCGAACCGGTTCAAGAAGGCTGTTCAACCTAGTGCCCCTCAATCACAACCAATCCAAGAAGGTGTTCAACCAAGTGCGTCTCAATCACAACCGATCCAAGAAGCTGTTCAACCAAGTGCTCCACCATCACAACCAGAAATTGAACTAGAAGCACCCGAAGAAGAAGGAGAAGCCGAAAAGAAAAATCCTCCTCTAAAGAAAGCGAAACACCTTGTCCGAGATGAACTGAAGGTGAAGGATATTCCAGAAGGTGTAATCCTTGGGCTGCCGGAGGATGGAGGACAATTGTTATTTGGATACAAAGAATCCTGGGCCGAGAGAAATATATGAAACTGAGGTAATGATCGTATCCATTTTATTAACTTATTATGTTTTTCTCCGTAATACTTTTAAGGGTTGGAGTTTTAGGTTATTCTAATTTTACTTTTTAACTTGTCATGTGTTTAATAGTATCATTCTGATGCGGTTCGTTTACTCAAAGCGACCGCCGCACCAACAAAAATGCTAGATTGTCCTTTGGAGGATGAATGTGAAAGGTTCAAGACCATTATTGCGAATTCAGGGTTGGCTAATGCTGCGGAGAACTCAATGTTGGAACATGACCGGGTGGCTATATCGGCGTTTGTGGAGAGACTTTATCCTGAGACCGACACATTCCATATGCCGTTTGGGGAGATGACGATAACCCCAGATGATGTTGAGCAGATTCTTAAACTCCCGTCCATGGCAAGGGTGTTAGGGCCGAGTTCACTAAGCGGTTGGAATGGAGGAATCTTTATGATCGACTAAGAAGTGTTTGGGTTGGGATGAAGAAACATCAACAACTGAGTTCAAAAGATGCATGAAGTATAGAACTAGACAGTTCAACATGGGTACTCTGATGGATATGTTCAAGGGCACCAAGGATAAAGAAGAGAAAGGAACTTTAACGGACGAGCAAGTCAACCATGCGGCCACCGCATATCTCCTATGTGTATTGGGATGTGTCATTTTCCCCAATACCAGTGGCAATCGGGTCGACGCCAACCTTTTACAACTTCTGGATCCTCTCGATAAAGTGCATGAGTACTCTTGGGGCACGGCATGCCTTGCGTGGTTGATGGAAGAGTTGAGAAAAGCGTCGAGGCTTGGAATTAGCCAAGTGGCCGGGAACGTGAGTCTGCTACAAGTATTGTTTATTAACTGCACATAGTTGGTTATTTTTTTTTATTTTTATACTATTGAAGAATCAATTTCCTAATACTTGCAAAAATGACATTATAGACTTGGATCTACGACCACTTCCCTATCTTGGAATTGGCCATTGAAAACCCGGCGTGGGAGAAAGGTGACCCTATAGGAAGAAAGTACGTCTTCGATGACAACCATTCTAGGACGAAGGAGCATCACCGATTCGTTTGAGGGAGATTTTGGACTCACTTAATGCCCAAGACGTATGCTTTGATCCATACAAGGAAGACCGAGCTGCTGGACATATCGCGGGTCGATCCGATTTGGCACTTTATTATGGACCGTTGTGGCACCCCACAGATATGTGATGTACAATGCCTCAAGGGTGATGCGACAACACGGTTTTGTACAAGGTATACCAAAGGAGGAAATCCATGGCAATTTCACTTTGGATCTCAAACACCGCAAGTCGATAAAGATTCTATCACGGTGGTTCACAAGGGTTCACCATCCTGTCAATTCCATTGGGATAGAAGGGCGCATTACTTGATCAACCAAGGAAGGGCAGCCAACCAAGGTTTTGAAAATGCTCCCAACTATATGGATTGGTACCAATGTTTCTCATATTCGTGTAATCCGTGATCTTAAAGCAAAGCCAAGCTTGACCGTACAAGAGTATCCTCAAAGAGAAGCCTATGGGTTTTGATAGATTGGTACGTATTGTTTTGTTAATTTAGTTTAATATTATGGGTCGAATAGAGTAATAACCGTTTGATGGTATGCTATGTTTTAAAACGGATGAACGAGTTCAAGCGTTTGTCGAAATGGTGCACTGATTGTATAAAGTCCGGAGAGCTGTTTCAATTGAGAAGATAAAAAAGCACCAACAGTTGATTGACAACGTTGACAATGAGGAGTATGCATCTCAGTTCGGGGAAAAATTGCAAAAGAAACCTACAACCAAGGTGAACAAAAGAACTCGGGTGTCATCGAGCACTCAAGTTGATGAAACCAATGATGATGCTGGTCCAAGTCGTAGAGGTGGTAAAGGTCGCAAAATCAAAGCAAAAAGGAACAAATAAACTTTCGATGTTCGATGTTTTTCGTTAACTTTATGGATAACTTTGTTTATGTTGGATTATGTCGGATTATGTCGTTTTCAAAGTTTGTGTCGGAATATTAGTTGTTTCGTTATGTTTATGGATTAAGAATAGTTATTTTACACATTTTATGCATTTAACGATGACTGTAAGCGAATCACATGAAGAGACATGAAAGTGTTGAATTTTGGAACACAATCGGAAGATAAGTTTATATATTAACCTACCGATTCTGGGGATGTTCCAATTTTTAGTCAGAATCGGTAGGGTTATACGTTATTAACCTACAGAGGTAAGGGGATTGTGCAAAATATTTGGTCGAATCGGAGGATTGCTAATATACTTTTCTCTCCGATTATCATGTGTAGAGAAAACTGTCTTCGTATCCAAACAACACCACAATCGGAAGGTAAATGTGCACCTTCACTTAGAATAACAATAATCGGTAGGTTTATTTGTAATGTTCCTTCCGACTGTTATATGTAAAAAAAATTTGTTCTCTGTAACCAACCAACACCATAATCGGAAAGTAATTGAGCACATTGACTTCCGAATATTTGTAATCGGGGGTTTGTGGTTTCGTTAATATCCGATTATTATACTAAAAAACAACTATGGTTTCTGTAACCAAACAACACCATAATCGGAGGGTCTGGTAATATATTGAACTCCCAATTATGGCTGCACAAAAATCACGAACCACATGGTTATGCCTGGCTCTGTACACTCAAAACCTATGGAATTTGGCAAGGATTCGATTTGGGGCTCCTTACAATCGGTAGGTTTTTAAGTTGTTAACTCTACCGATTATGGTAGATTTCAAAATTCATCACATGAATGATTTTAGAAAAAACTCATTTTGGGGCAACCCATAATCGGATGGGTTGGTAATATATTTAACTCCCGATTATGGTTGCATCCAAAACGCAAACCAAGTGGTTAAGGCTGGCTGTGTACACTCAAAACCTATGCAATATGGCAAAGGTTGGATCTGGGGCTCGTTATAATCGGTGGGTTATATAATCATATTAGATTTTAGATTTCAAAATCTAAAATCGGTAGTTTATGTAACTCATTTTGGGGCAACTTATATAATTATGGTAGATTTCAAAATTCATTACGTGAATGATTTTAGAAAAAACTCATTTTGGGGCAACTTATAATCGGTAGTTTATGTAACCTATTAGACTTCCGATTATGGCTACATCCACAGCTCAAGCCAAGTGGTTATGGTTGGCTCTGCACCCCTCAAAACCTATGGAATTTGGCCAGGGTTGAATATGGGGCTCCTTATAATCGGTAGTCTTACAAGTTGGATAACCTACCGATTATAAAAGAGATTATTAGCCGAAGCATCTACACTATAATCGGTAGGTATAGTTTCATTTTAACCTACCGATTGTATGTTTACCTACCGATTATGGTGTTGGCTACCGATTATGTAAGGGCATATTGGCCATTTCGAAAAATCGAAGATTAGGGGTAGCTTAGATTTACGGTTGGGTGACCTTTTTTGTCTTTTAGTGTCGCCCCTAATTCTTTCGGGGTCGCCCCTAAAAGTGCCAGGTACTTAATCCCTCTCTTATTTCAAAGAAAAACAAAAAGTACAACGCTGTTGCTTCTACCAGGAAAACATTAAGAGATACCCCAACAAAATTTGTTGCCCAATTTATTTTTATTTTTTTGAAGCATGATTATATTAAAGAGACCAACAAGAGGTTACACGTGGGAAGGTCGTTCCCCTGTTGTCATTTGTTAAAAATTGATTCAAAAATTTGGGAATAGTGTGCTCCTTTATATTAGCCTGAACTACTCCTTGTTGGTTGTTATCTGCTGCATGGCTGTTATCTGCCCAAAATTAATTGTACACCAACTAATACAAAAAAATGTAAAGAAAAACTAAAATTTAACTTTGGCATTAAAAAGTTTTCTTGTCAAAATGATGAGTGTCGCACAAAAACAATACTCCTTTTTCTTGTTGATTAGTTTTTATACACATTCAACCCGTGGATGAGAGGAAAATACTTGTTGCCAAGACCTATGTTCTAAAAAGAGAAGACAAACATTAGGAACTAAAAGAAAAAAAAAAAGTGATTAGGACGCGTTACATCACATTTTCCTTATTTTTCTCCTTTTTATTGATTCTTCGGGCCTGCTATTCCTTATTTTTTTTATTATTATTTGTTCATCCCAATGCATAGTAATTGTGCAGTTTAAACTTTTAAATTGGAATTAGCAAGACACTCCTCAAAAAATGTGAAATGATTTTTTTATTGACTTTTCCGGTGGAAGTCTCTTCAATGCAAAATATCTTGATCAACAACCAATTCTACAAGGCATTGATTCCATACCATCCTCTTCCAGTCCTGAATGGAGACAACTGGCATCAATTATACATACCATGCAGCATCTGATATTCCATCGTATTGGAAATGGGTTATCAACTCCAATAGAAGCCAGTTTGATTCCACACTCACCAAATCTAAACCCGACATAATGTTACCCAATCCAAATGGTAGTAGATATCATCGACCCTATTTCCCACTCCTGGAATCTGGAAAAATTAAGTATCCTTCCCAATCCTATAATCCAAAAAATCATAAACATCCACCTCCCCCAAAATAGCCCCCAAGATAAAATTATCTAGCCACACTCAAAATCTGGAAACTACACTCCCTACAAATGTCTAACCCATGGTCAACCAACTCACACCCCGCTACCACTTACCAAATTCCTATGGACCTTACCATGTCCACCAAAAATTCGACTTTTCTTGTGGAAAGCCATCAATGAAGTATTACCAACCTTCTCACTCTTACACTACATCCATTTGACCAACTCAGACATATGCCCCAGATGCAACACTAATCCAGAATTGGCAAGTCACCTTCTAATTCATTGTCCAATGGCAACTACTTCTTGGAAAAACTTACTCACTTAGCTTTCAAATTCACCAAACTCCAATCCCCCACCCACTTTCACCTTAACGCCTCTGAAAACCATTTCCCAAATCCTTCAATAACCTGGGTCAGCATCTGTAATCTCCTCTTTCTGTTTTCTATTCTGGACCTTATGGCTAGATAGAAATGATCTAATATATAAACAAAAGCAAACAACTTCGAAAGAAATCCTAACATGGTCACAAAAACTGCAACAAGAATTCTCCGGGGCACTACACTCTTCACCACCAATCATAAACCCAACAAATACCCAACTTTAAAACCCACAAATAGTTACATACCTCATGCCAAGCTTTGATTCCATCTATACATACACGGAACTGGAGCCCACTCAGACATGCACGCCAGCCACCAGAACAGAACATGATAGTGCTGGGCTGGGTCTGACCGAGTTTGAACGAATCAGGAAGCTAGGTCGGAACAGTTCAATATCGGACAACTGGGTCGGAATTGTTCAGAATCAGACAGTGGGATATGGGACGAGATTTATTTCACTTCTCTTTTGGAAAATTCTCTTTTCCGGGGCTAATATAGAAAACACTCTTTTCCCCGCACCCCTGAATAGGAAAATTACCTGATCTTCCATGATTAATCAAAACACACATACCTTTAAATATATCTTTTCGTGATTAACTAAAATATCTCTTGTTGATTATTGCACAACATTAGGCGATTATTACGAACACAAAATTCTGATGATAATTCCCTCTAATCTTTTATGATAACCCTATATGATAACCAGAAAAAAGAATCTCGAAATGTTGTTCACAAAATCAATGATAATGAGAGAAAAAACAATCTCTCTTTTGTAGTAGGGTTGGAGCCCATGCTTGATAATGTTTTGTAGTATAATAATAGGGAAAAGTAAGAAGGCAGTGAAGGAGAAGGATTTCTATTGATTAGGGTTCAACTTATCACATAGGTATAGTATCTTTTATACATATGTAAAGAGAAACTCTTAGGCTTCTAGTTGGAACGCACATCCATGGGCCGTAGGCCCTGTAACAATATTATGATTTTATAGAATAATTCTTAGTTTGGAGGTTGAATAATGATTGTAGATTGTAAATACTATATTAATTAATTTTGTAGGGATATTCAACTATTGACTAATTACAATAAAAATACAAGCATTCTATGTATCAATCACACTTCAACACTTCTTTTTGCAATTCAACAACACGACTTAGGGTCTTTTGAGTGCACAACGAACTATTAGAGAAGAAATCAACTTGATTTGAATTTTAAAGAAAAAAAAAAATTTGAATCATAATTTGGAAAAAGTTAATATGTATGAAATTTATTTATTATTTTTTGTAGCATTATTATTTTATATATTATTTAAGACCTATTGATTCCTAAGACTAAGTCTTATGGGGTGCTAGTCTAGCACCTAGATTAGCAGTCCACGTCAGCTAGCAAAATCACCTAAGTCTTATGGGATTGCTAGTCTAGCATGCTAGTCATTTGGAACAAAACATCGCCAAGCGCCGAACCATTCAAATGTTACAACCTTCATTTGAACCATCCCGCGCTTGACCAGTCAACTCGTCAAAGCGCCCCCATGTAGCGTTTCCATTCGGCCGCTTTAGCTTGGCGCCGAACCATTCAAATAGATGCTTGGTATATTCTTCCCAGTATTGTTTTTGTCCGCGAAAGGTACTTTTCCTGGCGCTGAATGATTCAGCGTAACTATCTAGCATGCTAGTTCACACGCTAGCAACTGCTAGGAGAGAGAACTAGTGTTAACTTTTTTGCCACACTTTTTTTTTGAATTGCAACACTTAGACTAAGTCTTATGGGGTGCTAGTCTAGCACCTAGATTAGCAGTCCACGTCAGCTAGCAAAATCACCTAAGTCTTATGGGATTGCTAGTCTAGCATGCTAGTCGCTGGAACAAAACATCGCCAAGCGCTGAACCATTCAGCGTTACAACCTTTCGCTGAACCATCCCGCGCTTGACCAGTCAACTCAGTCAAAGCGCCCCCATGTAGCGCGTTTCCATTCAGCGCTTTAGCTTGGCGCTGAACCATTCGAATAGAGATGCTTGGTATATTCTTCCCAGTATTTGTTTCGTTCATGAAAGGTACTTTTCCTGGCGCTGAATGATTCAGCGTAACTATCTAGCATGCTAGTTCACACGCTAGCAACTGCTAGGAGAGAGAACTAGTGTTAACTTTTTTGCCACACTTTTTTTTTGAATTGCAACACTTAAGTGCTAATCTAGCACCTCCAATCTAGCCCATAAGACTAAGTCTTAAGTGCTAATCTAGCACCTCCAATCTAGCCCATAAGACTAAGTCTAAGGGGAACTTTAAAATGTATTATTTTATGATTTTATCGAGTTTATTATTTTAGCATTAAGGGCCCGAGACGGGATCAGGAAATTTTATTATTTTAGCGAGAATATTATACTATCGAGTATTACTTTAAAGAAGTTATACTGTAGTAAGTTTTTGTTTTTTTGTTTTCTCCGGCGAAGGATTGTTACGCTTCATCCAGGTACTATCTTTTTGACTTACCTCTGTATTCCTCTTATTACCTATATTTTTGGTATTACACTTTAATTTGAAACATTGAGGACAATGTTAGCTTTAAGTTTGGGGGTAAGGAAGAAAAATGATAGAGTCACGTAGTATCCGTTTAGCTAAGTTTACATACTTTTTTTCTCACTAAAAAGATGGGAATTAGAATTGCTAGGGAAACTGACGTTCTAGAGAGACAGTAAAGAATTCAACATTCTTGAGGGACTATAGAAAAATTGGCATTCTGGAGATGCAAATAACCTTTGAGAGGGTTGTGATGGACCTAACCATCTAGAGAGACAATCAATCCAGAAGGAAATGCCAGAAAGACAGAGCAATCTCATAACGTAGTCTTATCAATCAACAAGCGGAGCATCATCAAAATCTATGAAAAAAGTTGAAGACGTTCAAGGTTTGTAAGCAACAATACAAGGCAGAGCAAAATTCATTATCAAAGTTGAAAACTTAGTTACAAGAGCGAAGAAAATCAAACGATGAAAGTTATTGAAATTTATGATACCAAGACATTGCAAGTTGTGAAGATTCAAGAAGTAAAGCCCTTCTCTCATGGCCATGTTAATATTATTTTCGTAATCTTAAAAAAAAAAAGGAAAAAAAAAAGTTAAAAAAAGTTAAAAAAATCGCATTAAAATTTTGTAATTTGTTCAAATAAAGCACTACGAACAAAAATTTATAAAGAAGTTTTCAAGCAAGTGATACAATGTCTAAGTTCTATGAAATTCAAGAGTTTATCATCAATGGTTGAAGCCGAGGACGACAATTAAGCATTATGACAAAGTCGAAGAGGAATGCATAGTGGTTGTTTTGTTAATCCGCTTTCCATCTAGCACAAAATCTATTTGGCACTGGTTCAACTCGTCACACATACTCTCTCTTTATCCTTTGTTGAGTGGATAAGACCAGTTGTTGAGCGGGTCTCTATCCCCATGTTAATGCCATTGTGGAGTGGACATCTCTCCACGGTTGAGCGGTAAAAATCTCTCTCGAAGTTGTTCCAGTTGTTTAACGGATCTCTCCCGTTGTTTAACGAATATTGTGGTAGATGTTTTTTCTCTTGCACTATAATTTCTTGGAGATAGTTGAGAAAATTTATATCCTCACAACTCTTTGGATACTTGTGACTAGTTAGGTTTTGTGGGTACACCTCTTCTTGTAGACCCTCCCGAGACTATAACTTGGTCACCTAGGAGCTCAAAGGCTTATTGCACACGCTAACTGCAATCGCGATGCCTGCGACAGAGAGTTAGAATTTTTATTTTCATCTTTAGTTTTGCTCGAGGAGTAGCAAAATGTAGGTTTGGGAGTGTGATTAGTGCTTAATTCTTACATATATATTACTCAAATTTACATTTATTTAGTTCTTTATTTTGTACAGACGTTGGTGTTTTCCCTGCTGATATTGGTAGACCGTCTAATGGTGTTAAACTTTTGGGTGGGCTAGTGAGTTTATATCTGAACTTCATTAGCGATATGATGTTGAGCAGGGTGAATAAGACTGTTCAATTAATGTCTGCAATCAAGAAACTCAAGGATCCTCAAAGTGAGATGCTTTTACTTCGCAACTGTACTGGAGTGTCTAGATTATATTTTGATATGCGCATTACCAACCCTGCAGCCCTGCAATCAGCCACTGCCCTTTATGATGATCATTTACTTAAGTACTTGAGACTTCCAATCACTGGTGATGGTGCGGGTTTTGGTCCTTTACAACAGCGATTAGCTACTTTGCCCATCAAATATGGTGGACTTTGCATTTACACCGTGGCTGATACCAGTGCCTATTGCTACCTCGCTTCTCAGAGTCAGACTACTTCGATGCAAAAGGTGATTCTTGGTAATTCATTCTCTACAGACAAAGGCTTCACTTATCACTTTGCACTTCAGAAATTTATTCAGGTATGTGGTTTACCTTCTACATACGTGTCGATGATCTTGCCCCTCCTTCCATGCACTCCCAGCGAGTCACTTATTTTGATGCGATTAAGAAGATAATCCCAGACCAATTTT
The DNA here is from genome assembly GCA_023531295.1 of Papaver armeniacum. Classification (NCBI taxonomy): domain Eukaryota; kingdom Viridiplantae; phylum Streptophyta; class Magnoliopsida; order Ranunculales; family Papaveraceae; genus Papaver; species Papaver armeniacum. The sequence goes on along the minus strand of JAJJWW010009657.1, from coordinate 277,218 downwards.
CTATGTCAGCAAGAGATTCCGCCTTGTGGCAGTGCAATCGTGTCAAGCATGCGCAAGATTATTTATTGGCTATATCCCCATTAGTGGGCTTAATCAGTGCCTTGGTCCGAGACATTTTAGAGCTGTGCTTTGCTATAGTCTCGGTATCCCATTGTTTGTTGAGAATAGCTTATGCCCGAGTTGTAACAAGCCAATGGACATCTTCGGGGATCATGCGCTTCATTGTGCTAAGGATATAGGCCCTAAGTTTCGACATGACCATGTTCGTGATGTAGTCGCTGACATTTGCTACAAAGTTGGGGTGCCTGTGCGTAAAGAAGTCTCTTTGGGTTTTCTGACGGGTGATGACAAAGATTTGAAACCTGCTGATATTCTTGTGCTCAATTGGGAAAATGGTAAAGATGTTTGTATGGATGTTACAGGTGTCTCTCCCTTCACTGGTGAAGGAGTCCGCTCTTTCGTCCCTGGAAAAGCTATATCTAATACGGTCTCACGTAAACACACCAAATATTTGGACAAGTGTGTTTCGCATGGTCATGGTTTGAGTGTCCTAGCTTTCACTACTTTAGTAGAACTGGGGGAGGATACTCTGTGTTTTTTCAAGCGTCTGAAGAATTGTTTGGTTAGCAATGACGCTAGTAGTGGTGTTGGTAGTTTTATTTTTCATAGATTAGGCATTGCTATTCTGAAGGGTGTTGGAGCCCAGCTTGTTGCTAGGTTACCAACCAAGAGCTTTGTTTAATTATTTTTATTTATATAGATCAATCAATCAAAATTTTGTACATATTTGATGATTTTATTTATTTTTGCAGAATTTAGTAAATAAAGCTCGATTCGACAAAAATACAGTATTTTGCCCGTAAAAGTATGATGCATGGGGTGTGCGTTTGGAATTGGAATTAATAGCAAAATATCTTTTGGGACCTACAGGTGTGGGCATACTCCTGACTTTCTCCTTACTGGAGTTGATGGGATACCACTTGAGGCTCTTGGACCCAATTGGGAATACTTTGAAAATAAAGATATTTATACTAATTTTCCTTGTCTTGTGCTGTCCGGTGGGTAGCGCCATGTTTAAATCTCGAGTCTAGTGAGTGGGATACAATCAAGTCTGTCTCTTATCCTATTGGTATTCTAGGATTTTGAGCAGCGGCAGACCGATTTACGATTCATCTCTACTTCTCGTTAAAATGTAAGTGCACTGTTTTATGATTCATCTATTTCAGTAGTGTAAATTGAAGTTAGTAATTTTTTCAATTTTTTTTTTTTAGGTTTAATGGGTTATGATTTTTATGTATCATTTTGAATTGGATATTTGTATTGATTAGGGAGAATGGTTTTGAGTCCATGGAATCAAAACAAGATGGAGAGATTAATTGTTTGAAACCTATGGATGCTGAACAACTCAGAGAGAATGCTCACAAAATGGTGGATTTCATTGCTGATTATTATAAAAACCTTGAGACGTTTCCTGTTTTAAGTCAAGTTGAGGTATTAATTAGGATATCGATTTCAATTTCTGTGTTACCACTATTAGTCTTCCAGGTGTTTGATCATATTTCCCATGTCTTACTTACTCTGCAGCCTGGTTACCTACGCAAGCTTTTACCAGATTCTGCCCCGAATCATCCCGAGTCACTGGAAAATGTACTCGCTGGTAATCTCCTCTAAATGGTTATCCCCTTTAATAAATGTTTCAATAGATTTTTGTTTGTAAAGACCTTATGTTTGTTTATCTAAAACACCCATGTTTTGCTTATAAATTTTTTGTGGTTGATTACGGACAGATGTTCAATCAAAGATTATACCTGGTGTAACACATTGGCAAAGCCCCGGTTATTTTGCATATTTTCCTTCTAATTCTAGCACTGCTGGGTTCTTAGGAGAAATGCTTAGTGCTGGTTTTAACATTATTGGGTTCAGCTGGGTTACTTCTCCTGCTGCAACAGAACTCGAAGTCATTGTACTGGATTGGCTTGCGAAAATGCTGCAATTACCTGAACATTTACTTTCTTCAGGTAAGAACTCCCAATAGAGATTTCATTATCACAAAACTCATATGCCGCATAGCCCAAAGGATACTGCGTTTAAGTTCATGACATAAGTGCTATTATGAGATAGGATTAGTGTTTTCTTTCCTTGGTGAGGGGTATCATGATTAGCGAACTCACTTTACTATGCAAGTAAAAATATCATTATATGGTTCTTTTAAAATCATATGTCACTACTTTAGAGTCTCTAATGAATTCAACAAATACAAGTTTCAGTTTGAATATATCATCAGTATTATACGTTTTCTCTCATTAGCAACTATAAACCACATTTGGTTGTCCTTCTTACAATCATGTCACAGGGCAAGGTGGTGGCGTGATTCAGGGTACAGCAAGTGAAGCAGTTCTAGTAGCATTACTTGCTGCACGTGACAAGGTGTTGAAGAAGGTTGGAAAAACCTCTCTTCCTCAACTTGTTGCATATGCATCCGATCAAGCACATGCATCCATGCAAAAGGCGTGCCAGGTATATTGAGAATATTTTTGAGTGTACTTTTATATTTGTATGTACCTTTTATAACTTTTTCTTTGTGAATCTAGTTTTAGTAACATATGAAGGCTACAGCTAGTTACATGAAGTTATCTTTCTTTTATGCTACCTTAGCATTTGTATAAATCGGATTTTGATAGAAAAAGGATAATGTACGGATTGGAATGGAATCAATGGAAGACAGTCTTGTATTTAGACTAAACTACTGTATTACTTTCTTCTTCGCAATTTTTGTTAGGTTGCAAACTCCTAAAAAAGAGGGAGGTAACTGTTCTGAGATGTTTCTTTCTACATAGATTGCTGGGGTTCATCCAGAGAATTGTAGACTGGTGAAAACAGATTCTTCTACTAATTACGCACTATCCCCTGACGTACTTCGTGAAGAAATCTCCAAGGACATTGCAGCCGGTCTAATACCCTTTTTCCTATCTAGCACAGTAAGAGGAATAAAACCTTAAGAGCCTTGGCAAGATTGTCCTTTGGTTAATCTTATTCATTGATGGAAAACTGGAATGTGTCAATTGTCAGGTTGGTACAACTTCCTCAACAGCATTGGATCCCTTGTCTTCTTTGGGAAAAATAGCCAAGGTAGCATTTTTAACATAATGTATTGTTCTAAGAAAACCTAGCAGTGATATGCTCAAAAGAAATATAATCAAGACTTCAAGGGGACACACCTTCTTGATTCTAAATCTTCTATAAACTTTTGGGATTTAGCTAATATTTTAAAGTATGTGCTATTTCATATGTTCTCGATAGGATAATGAGCTGTGGTTCCATATTGATGCTGCATATGCTGGAAGCGCTTGTATATGTCCAGAATACCGCCATTATTTGGATGGTGTGGAGGAAGCGGACTCATTTAACATGAATGCACACAAATGGTTTCTTACAAATTTTGATTGTTCACCTCTTTGGGTCAAGGTATGCCTTGTCATCTATGTTTTTTATTCAAATGTGTTATAGATTCGTGATACAGTGGTGGCATCTTAAGCCGTGGCATGGTTAATAGGACCGCAGTGCTTTGATTCAATCCCTTTCTACAAAACCAGAGTATTTGAAGAATAAGGTAAGTTTTTTTTATCTACTATAAACCCTCATAATATTTATGTTTGCAATTCCCAAGGATGGTATAATCTTAAGAAGTTGCTGATATTATTTTGTAGGCTTCAGAAGCAAACATGGTATTGGATTTTAAAGACTGGCAAATTCCTCTTGGACGGCGATTTAGGTTAAAATTCTTTCTTTGACAAATTCATGCTTATTTAACCTGCGCATCATGTCATTGCTCATTTAAGTAGTAATCTTATATATGTTGTTTGCAATTTAATTTGAGATTATATCATAATAGCGTACACTTTAAAAGTCAGAAATACAGTAACCGATCACCTAATATGGAGCTATCTTATAGGTCACTAAAACTATGGATGGTGTTGCGATTATATGGTTTGGAGAACCTACAATGTTACATAAGAAATCATATTAAACTGGCCAAACATTTTGAAGATCTTGTTGCTGCTGATTCGAGATTTGAGGTAATCCACTATTATCAGGGCTTAATATATGGATCACCTTAAATTTCATTAAAGAGATTTTATTTCTGGTTTTCAACAATCATTTGTGTTTTCCTGTCATTTTTATAGATTGTCATCCCTTGTGTATTTGCACTTGTTTGTTTCCGCCTTCTTCCTGCCCATGATGATCAAGATTGTGGCAATAAACTAAACCAGGACTTATTAGATTCTGTAAACTCAACGGGAAAAATCTTCATATCACATACCGTAAGCTCTATAAACCTTGAATCTTCCTTCCAGGGTTTCTTTTTGGTCTGTTATACAAGGTTCAGTACTCGGTAAGTTCATTATACCAAAGACTTACCGTTTTCCACTTGATTTTAAACAGGTTTTATCTGGCAAGTACATTCTTCGATTCGTGGTTGGATCCCCGTTAACGGAAGAAAACCACATAATTTCAGCATGGAAGATATTTCAAGATCAAGCTACCTTGTTGTTAAAATCCAATTAATGTTGGCCGGTTTCATCATGGAATAATGGAATAGTAATAATAGGTTGAATTTAATGGATTTTCAATTACAGTGCAAAAGAAACCAAATACATCATCCCGATCTTCGCCGTTTTGAAGCTGGTACTGATCGAAAGCCAAACTCTCGTTCATATGCGGTTTCCAGTAAATTCCTCTATACATTTCTCTATTAGTGCCTTTTTAATTTACTAAATGAAGTTGCTTGAATGTGATCCTGCTTTGAATTTCCCTGGTCTTGCGATGAACTGCTTGAAGCCTCGGAGAGGGGCTTGTTTGGGTAGTCTTTGGAAAATGGCCTGAGCACAATTATCATGTGATCTTGTTCTCATGAATCATTCTCTATGGTCGACCCAATAAAGAAAACAATATGCAACATAAATATTTGATACCAATTCTAACTCTGAGATAGAGAAATCTTCTCGGAAAATGGTGAGCCTCACGCAAAAACAGTATCAAACTAGTTATGCGCATTCAACTTGAGAATGATAGGAAAATAACAGCAGCATAGACCAATGTTCTAATGTTATATTCTATAATGAGGAAACGGACATTTGAACCAGACACGACGAAGAATATGCATATGGCGTTGAAGACTGAGGATAATAAAATGAAGATGCCCTGTAAGAAGAAGAAGAAGACGGATACTCAGAAAAAGAGCCCAGGTGACGATGGTGCAAGTTTTATGAATATTGATCCCAGCATGTAATTGCATTTAGTAGCCTCTTAATTTTGATGAACATAAGTGCTTATTTTCTGCTTGTATTTCATTGATACTGAAACAATTTCTTGCACACACAAAAAATATCTATCTTGTTTAGAGAATGAATTATTTTATGTAGAGTACATTATTGACGAGTTTTCAACTCAGGTTACTAGAATCATCATCTAATGACTTTATCATTGTACTATAGTGGCACCACCAAAGAGAACATTATTATAGAGTACATTATTGGATGTGTGCTTGGGGAATAGCAAAGCTTAAGTGCTTAACACGATTTCCTTATGAATTCGAGCAATGCCTCATAGTTGCGGTATGAGGATCCATCGCGGCTAATACTCTGCCGTGCCATCTCTGCAACTTTTGCTGTTGATTTCATCAACTCTTCTCTTTTAACATCCATCATATCCCTAATCAATTTTTCCACTGTTAACCTGTTACAGTTATCTTTCATGTCCATTCCAATTTTCCATACTTCACTCACGTACCTGCTGTTAATCTGTTGATCAGCCAAATGTGGCCAGCAAACCATGGGAACTCCAGCAACCATACTCTCCAGTGTAGAATTCCATCCGCTGTGAGTAAAGAATACACCAACAGATGGATGGTTCAACACCTCCTCTTGTGGCGCCCATTCCACCGTGTAACCTCTCTCTTTTGTTGCCTCAATCAGCTCTGCTTCCGCCTGTACATGACTCTCGTCATCATCTTTGGCAAGGAGCGAATCCGGACGTTTCACCCACAAGAATCTGTGACCACTGTTGACTAGGCCGTACCAAATCTCCAACCATTGTTCCCGCCTCACCATCGCAACGCTTCCAAAGCTTACATAGACTACAGATTTCTCTGGCTGTTTATCGAGCCACGTCATGCAGCTTCTATCTTCTTTGTACAAACTAGCATTTGAGGAAACAGACTTTGAAGAAGAAAAATGACTCCTACTTCTGAGGGTATTCAACAGGGCATTGAGAGGTCCAATTGTGTATAGGTTAGGCCAGTAAGATCTCAAGTGCGAGATGACCGGAGCTTCGATATCAAATGTGTTAAGTAGGTGAGCCGTGGCTCTAGTTGAATATGATGTTTCAGTATAGGCAAAATCTAAACTAGGATGGTTTAGTTCCTTAGCTCTGCAGAAACTTGGTAGATCTCTGCACCGAAGAAAGCTTTCCATCTCCGGCACATTCTTTATAGGTCGATCCATATCTTCCTCTGCAGGAATCAACCATGCATGATTAGTACACAATTAATCGAGAACAACATATGATATATACGAGATTTAATGGAAACAAAAAATGAAAACTAAAATGATACCTTTGAATGGTACGTCACCATTTTCTATAAGCTTCGGCAGACAAAAATAAATCAAGCAACAACAAGCAGTGACGGTACGGAAAGAAATGGATGGAATACCCAGCTCTTGTGCAACATCAATGGCAAAACCCAGAATACCATCTGCTATGATACAAGAAGCTGGACCCCGCGCATCAGTTTTAAAGCGATTTGAAATTAGTAATTCTCTGAAAGCTGGTCTGATAACATTTTTCAGCCGATGGAGCATATCAACCAAGTCTTGAAGATTATGGAAATCAGCAGTGTGAGGTTGATCAGCAGAAAGACCATCTGGAATGGTTTCGAAACAGAAACCTGGAAAACGGCCAAAACGAGCTTGAACATCTCCGAAATTACTGAGACGTGAGTGGTTCCGTTGGGTGTTGATGAAGGTCACGTTAATTCCTGATAGACATAGAATCTCAGCTAATTTGAGCATGGAGTTGATATGGCCTTGTATTGGAAATGGAAAGATGACTACATGAGGAGATCTCAAGGATCCAGTTTTCGCCATGATTCTTGTTTTTCTTTTGAGGAAAATTATGAACAATGAATCAGTTGGTTGGGTTGTTGTTCTGTCTTTTCATCTTTGGAACCGACAGTATATAAGCTAATGCTACTCAGGGCCACCCCCACTTTAGACCACCTTTTTCCCCTGCTATTATTGCAAAAAGCCCAAAGAATTTCAAATGAGTACGGAAGTATTAGAGATGATGATGCAGATGCACTCGTCAGCTGAGTGACTAGTTTGCTTTGATGTAAATGTCAAAAAATGTCTTGTTCATAGATAAGATTTTCTTTTAAAAATTAACCACATTTTTTCTGGTAAATAAATACAAGTGGTATTCTAGATGGAAAAAAAAATCAAAAATATTGTACTACCTCTGTTTCTGCAAAAGTGTCACTATAATTTTTCATTTTAGCCTAAAAAGTAATACTTTCGAAGAAACTAAGGGAGTATAACTCTCCAAATTACAAGCTAATACTCAAGATAATCAAAATAAAGAGAATAACATTTTAGTATTTTCTGTGTTACAACGATACACCTAAAAAAAAAAAATTCAGCCGTATCGATACGTATTTACACGGATACACGTACTAATACTCCCAATACTTCAAGATACAACTCAGTTAGAAAACTTGGACTAAATATTAGAAAATTTAGATATTTTACTAGATTCTATGAGAAGTTTACTTTTAACTATAGTGACAAAATATTAGTTCCAAATCTGTCCACTGATCTTGCTCTAGACTTTCTTCCTTCTTGTCCAAACTTTTTCTCTCTCTAGTGAGGTTAATCATACATTTTATATTTCGATCATGCAAATACATGTATGTATTTTGTTAAGTTTCTATCTTATATATAATATATTTATGTTAAACTACCGATCAATATTGAGTATGCCGTATCGCCGTATTTTAGTTTTTCAAGTTGGTGTATCATAATAGTGTATTGGTATTTTGTATCCGATGCCGTATCCGTATCGTTGCAACACAGAGTATTTTACATAACGAGAAAAAAGCAACTGAAAAACAGAAGCTTACATGATTGGATCAGACGCCAGAATTTGGCGAGCAGTCATGAACAAATTGTAGGGTGATTCAAGATCAAAATGAAGTTGCCTATATTGTTGTCCTACCACTTTGTCAGCAGCACCCACGTTCCCAATTTCTGAAACACGGTCCATCTTCACTTTCCCAGTCTTGAGAGACCCTGACAGGTGAACAACAACCGCGTTCAGTTTCTGAGTATCGGGTGTAGTTGATCAAAGGCAACCATAATGTTCTGTTTAGTAATGAAAAACTGCACACACTCTGCTACAATTTCAGCTGAAAAGTAGAAGATGCAACAGCAGCTGCTCGATGCTCATACATGGCAGGAATGGCAGCAATGCCAGTCGCCAGATGAAATTAGATGATTAAGAGAAGCAGGCAGGACCATCTAGTTTAGTAATGAAAAACTGCACACACTCTGCCATTCCTAATGTTCTGTTTAGTAATGAAAAACTGCACACACTCTGCTACAGTTTCAGCTGAAAAGTAGAAGATGCAACAGCAGCTGCTTGATGATCATACATGGCAGGAAGGAATCAGGAATGGCAGTAATGCCAGTCGCCAGATGAAATTAGATGATTAAGAGCAGCAGAACCATCTAGTTTACAGATTTCACTAAAACACTCAATAAAAGGGATTTCACCCACAAGATTAAAAGTTGAATTTTGCAATCACACGTACATAAGCTTTTTTGAGCTGCTCTGTTGCTCTGATTATTGTATACAAATCAGCCAGATTATCATCCATCTCTCGTTGTCTCTTATCATTCTGCAGTTTTACCTCAATTAGAATTACCTCTTAAATTGCCTAATACAGGGGAAATACTAGACAAGCTTAGCACTACGTCTGAACTTAAGCACACAGATAAAACACTTAAAACTTGAGAATACTCAATAATTTTCATAACCAGATTTCTAAACTTAGCTAAAGCCTTCATTTCAAGACACTCCAACTCAGGAAAACTTTTTGAACACTAACTCTTGCCTGCAACCAACAACTAGTGCAGAAACATCTTGACTACAAAACTAACTAGCTACCAAAAACTCTAACAGAAATAATCTATCTAGGCTTTCCTATTCTTGGGCAGAGGCTTGGCCTTGAATTTTTATATTTTTCTCCAATTTGAAATAGGCTCGGCCTTGTCAAATAGGTCCGTAAACTCCACCAAAGCAGGAAGTTAAGATAACCAATGTTTAAGGCTATTGATTTCACTATTTAAACAAAATTTAGTTATTACTACCAGTAGTGTCATGAGCTTATATATGTAATCCAATACTAATGTAATAACTATATATGGTGGTTTGCTAACCGTGAAAATTCATCATACAAGTGTAGCATGTCTGGCTAAGTTATGTTGGCTGTAATGTAACTCTGCTGTCTGCTCTGCTTGAGTACAGCATGAACCATATTTTTTAGCTTAACTGCAATCATGTTCCAGTGTGGAATTAGTATTATATGCATAACAACAAAATCCTCGAACAATCGCATGGTTAAAACCCATGCGCATCAAAGCTAAGATGACAAGTGAAAGGATGGAGTACAAAATCTGGTCTCGGCACAACAATATCTCACTAACAAAAAAAATCATTTATCAAAGAACTTGTACTATGTTTTATAGGTGTGATCTTTCTATATTCAGATTGGGATACCATTTCTTAATTCAAGTTAGCAGACATAAAGATTAATATTAAGTAGATCAAGCACTTCATTTTAAGAGATTATAAGAAATCTAACCTGAATTAATGATGGATTTCAGAATAAGCTTCTTCTGTTTCTATAGAAATATCTTGTCAAAACTTTCTCTAAAGCTGGGGATCCGTAAAAGTCCAACTGCCAGAAGTTCATACTTCACTGCACTCATTTGAAGAACCTGAAAAGGATTACAACAAAAAACACAAAATAAGACCACAGGATTTCATTAAAGATGAAATAAAACTTCCAAAGACGTAAGCCTCGGTGATATAAAAAATTTGCGAGAACTGATGAGAGCCATGGAACATTCATCTGTACTAGAACCAAAACAACGGTACAGCGGATATCCAATATGAGACAAAACTACCAAATTACCAATACCAAAGTAGACATGAAATTTATAGGATTAGTACCCAATAAGTAGTTTGCAGAAGAAAAATTAACCATTCCCCTTTCTAAGCTACAATAAGTTAGAGATTAGGCATCGTAAAACTAAAGTTAAAAATTAGACTCTGTAAACATTAGCAAAAATGCAAATGATTAAGAGATAAAAAGGTCGATGGTCATGTGAAGGTTATTTTGATCTGAAACACCATTTACATGGTCATGTGACTTCTGTTTTCCAGTACCTTCCTCCCCTATGATACTCTTCAAGAACTAACACTTCCCCTAAATAATATCCCATCTTTTAAAAAGAAGAAATTGTTTGTTTTAAAATGACATACCATGCGTTCTTCAATATAATTTTGCCACATATTAGTTGGGTTCAGTAGTGCATAAAACTCTTTGATCAGTGTATCCGAGTTCAGATGTAGAAGAAAACAATGAGGCCAACCTTCAATGTCCGAGCATATTTGTCACCATATGATCTGAGCACTGCAAATTCTCTACAAATACAAAAAAAAAAAAAAAACCTTTCAGGCAAACTGGAAAGTTTTATGAAACCAAAAGAAACCATATATTCATATATATATGTTCATACCTGATAGAGATTAAGATTCCTTGCTATCTCTGATTTTTTAGCTCATCTGTCGAGAGAGTGTTTATTAACGAAGAAATAATAGAATCACAGGGTACAAATTTTCTTTAACGCGAAGAAATTGCAATGTAAGGAAACCCTTGATGATGATATCATATGTTCTAGAATCTGGTAAACAACCTTTCTCTTCCATTTTGACGATTAACTTGATAGCCTCCAAGAACATCCCGTTACCAGAGAGGCTAACTATCATTGTGTTATATGTTACTACATTAGGAACTAATCCTTTTATTTTGGAATCTCATTAAACAGTTCTCTTGCATCTTCCAACTGGTCAGCCCGACATAAACCATGAATAAGGATAGTGTACATTTCAGGTATAAGAATATTACAGTAAAAGCATCAGGTTGAATACCTGTCTGAATCATTTTAGCAAACACTTTAAGGGCAGGTTCAATCTCATTCTTGGTACACAACCCCCTTTCACCAGTGTATTGAAAGTGATTGTATTAGGATGATAACCTCTCTTAATAATCTGTCCAAGCAAACAGTGATTCACATTTCCTAACTGACAACAGCAACTAGTCAAAATGTTCAATTTAACAATATTGGGTTGTACCCCAACCAAATTCATTTTCTGAGTAACCTTTAACTTTGGATAATGAGCTCAATACGTGATTAAATGTATCATTAGATGGTAATGGCGTTTCCAGAATCAATTGATCAAAGTATCTCAAACCATCATCAAGCTTTTTAATCTTCCTGATATACGGTCATCCCTCACATAACTCTCCCAAGCTGTGAAATTCTTCTACTCTTGTTATTACCTCCTGAACCATAAAAAAATCTCTCAAAACTATGCAATAGAAATGAATGATGATGATGATTGGAGATTACTCTTGTAATCAGTGATTTCTTTTCTCCCAAATTCACCTTATTCTACTTCTTTCTTCTGAAGTGGAGACAGCTTCGTGATACAACCAGTCTTTTTCGATGTTTTACACTTTTACTCCTGTTCCCAATGTAATAAATTTTTTATTTTAATAGATACTCCCCACGCACCTATATTATATCCCGCCGAGATTGGGGTATACCCATTTTATTCCTATCCAAACTAGTGTGCTAAGGGTTGTCTAAGAGCAACTGCAGTGGTGCGAGTATAACCAAAGACCAAAGAGGGAAAAAAAGACTAAAATTTGGGTTTAGTTTGGTGTGTGGCGTTACGGGCGGAAGACTAAATTTGGTGGAGCGTGATTATACGTTCGCCTGGTGTGGGGCGTGAAGTATACGTTCGCCTGGTGGTGGGGCGTGAATTATACGTTCGCCCGGTGTGGGGTGATTTCGAAATTTTAAAAAAAAAAAAAAAAAAAAAGAAAAAAAAAACAATGGGGCGGTGGTATAAACCATGCCCCGTTCAAAAAACTTAAAAAGATTGATGGGGCGGAGGTATTAACCCCGCCCCATTCAAAATAAAAAAAAAAATAAAAAAAAAAAAGGGAAGGGGCGTTAAGTATACGTTCGCCTGGTGTGGGGCGTTGAGTATACGTTCGCCTGGTGTGGGGCGTACATTATATACCCGCTTGGTGGTGGGGCGAGCATTATATCACCGCTCGACTATATTTGGGTTTAGTCTTTGGTCCCCGACCAAATATACTCGCCCACTGTTCATTTAGTCTGGGATTTGGTCGATGGTCCGTCCCACTACGCCTGGTCCAGAGACCAAATAAATGGGTTTAGTCGCCCACTGCAGTTGCTCTAAAACATGTTAAAAGATCAAATTGCCCATACTAAAAAACCATGCCGACCAAAACATATTAAAAAAAATCAAAATCTTTCTTCTACACTCTAACTATACATGTGAAATAAAAAAAAAAAAAAAAAAAAAAAACGAAGAATCAAAACGAACCAAAAGTCGGCAGGGTATAAGGTTGAATGCCATGCCGACTTTTCATCTCTGAAATTACCAGTTACAGGGTCGGCAAGATATCCATCTCTCTACCTTATAGTCGGCAGGTTATGAAATTAATACCTTGCCGACTAATCATGCATTTGTAACACCTTCTCTGTATGTCAAAAATCCTATAGTCGGCAGGGTATTTTTTATCGACCTTGCCGGCCATAAGTTGCCGTGACATGTTCTTCATCCACATACCTTGCCTAGGCGGATATAGTCGGCATGTTCTTCATCCGTAGACCTTGCCGACTTTTCATATTTTCAGAACTGAAAATGTTGATTCCTTCTGTAATTTTGAGTATAAAATCACCCAGCAGCTCTACAATCCCATATTTATAAGTGTGGGTGGTACGATTTCATTTCCGCTACAAGTAGAATTCTTAAAAAAAAAAAAAAAAAAAAAAAATCTCAAAAATCTACCCACATCCATGAGTTCAATCTAAAATAAAACCTAATTTCAAAATTTTAATCAACTAATTAACTAATTAAATTAATTATCCTAATCACATTTATTAATGTTAATTAATCAAGGGTAGATTAGCCATTTTTGTAAATATGTGGATAAGGGGCTTTGTGTTTTACTTCAAAATGACCTTATTTTGTCTCATTTGGTATACCCCAATTAATTTGGGTATACCCCAATCTCGGCAGGTATTATATATGCGGAATTTCCATTTTTCCTTGTACCACTATATAGGCGGAGTCCAAATTTCAAAGTGGTTTTTTACTTATATTACCCCTATTTATTTGCTTGGGAATCATTACAATTGAGTATATGTCTCTAATATTAGGAATATAATTAAGGATAAAACATGAAAGAACGTACAAATGTATAAAATCAATAAAAGTTTCTTAATCTAAGAGAATTGGTCCCTCCGCCTATATATGTGGTACGGAGGGAGTAGAAAACATGGTAGACTCGAACAACAGCCGGGGGCAGGGCCGTGCAGGGCTAACTCTAGCGCCGTGCAAAGCCCTTCCTCTAAGTACATGACTCTCGTTAATGTTACTTATACGTCAATAGTCTGAAGATTCTGAAAAAGCTGAAATAAGTTTGGCCCTTTCCGGTTGAAGTTAGCTAAAACCTTGGAGTTAACGGCTAACTTTCCTAGTCTAACTGTCGTAAGATTCTGATCACATCGAATTTTGATCACATTCTCTATGAGAAAATTAATAGCTTCAGAATTTTCATCCCTTATGATGGAAGCTTAAGTGGTATCTGCCTTGGACCTCATTCATGTATACATTTTCTATTGCATCTAGAGTTGCATCGTCCTGAGCTTGAAAGTCGATGTTGGTCCTATGCAGTTCTTTCTCCAACTCCACTGCTAATTATGCTCCTCTTCGTTTCTTGGTGTCTGCAGTGGCTAGAGGTGTAAATTGAGGTGTGTGCAAAGACGAGCCAGCCTGACCCGAGACATCACGCTAAAATTTGAGCACACCCGACCAAAGACGTGACTTAGCCCGGCCACGGCCACAAAGACGTTAGTTAAATGGGACGGCTGGGTTTGACTAATTGGCACGATGCACAGCCAAAGACGCGGCACGGATAAACACGTGGCCCAGTCTAGCCCGGCCACGTTAAGAGAGCACGTCATAACATGTACAAATACACCATATAACAAGGCATAATACATCACATTTTTTGTATATTTCACAAAAGAGTCACTATTCTAGCTAGTTTTTAACATTTTATGTTGGCTTATTTATAACAACAAATATAATACCTTAATATTTGGAAAATATATTTCAATATCGTTGTTATAATGTCGTCACAAATATTTAACTATAACATTAATTTACATGACAATAATCCAATTTTATATTTGATGGACTATATCTTTTTATTGAATAAACTTGTTAATTTTACTTGAAATAATTTCAAATGATATGTTGTCTAATTAAATTCTTGTGATAATGTCCGACTTAATGTATACATTAAGTGATTCAAATTGTTTATAGCACGTGTGCCGACGCACGCCTGACGACACGTTTATTCGTGTGTCTTTGTGCCGTGGGGCATCTTTGTGCTAGCTTTTGACTAGTAAAGCACAGCACGGCACAGCACGTTTAAATCGTTGGCACAGCACATCACGGCACATGGCACGTGAAGCACGCGACTTCGTGTGCCGGGCTATACCGGGCCGGCACGTTTTACACCTCTAGCAGTGGCATGTTCTTTGATGTTTCTTGCTCCACAGAGTTCCCTCCAATGTAATAATTTTACATGTGCTTTGCTAAGAAATGTTTTAAAGGGACGATAAGAGTTTGAAACCTTATATTTATCAATTATTTATCGATTATTATTTTTATTTCTGATAATCGATCTAACTTTGGTTAACAGACGTTCATATGGTGGTATTAAAGAAAAATAAGTATATATATCATATAAATGAAACAAATACAAGAAAGATGCAAAACATAAATAAATCAAGAAGAGAAAGAGTGATCTACAACAATATAACACTGAATTCTTATAAATAGAGATTGGAGAACGAATGATGCTCGAAATCTTCGATCATTTGATTTACTTTTTCCTGGAAAAGAGATGCTCCAAGAGACGAGTGATTTGACCAATTTTTTCCATATATAGTGAGTAACCTGGAATCCCATATCTACTTTTTTGTGGAAGAAAAACTTCATCTTGATTACTTTGAGTGGACGATGTGCTTATATCCTAAATAAGGAATCAGGAACAAATCTAAAAACTTTTTGACCGTATATAATGGCCGATATACTTGTATGTTGTATCCAAGATAATGAATCACAAAGAGATTTACAGAAAGGAACACTATGACCAGGGCCCGGCCTCCCACTAAAACAAGGAAAGCCTTGCTTGAGGCCACAAATAGGAGGGCCCAATTTTTTTTTTAAAATAATCTAGGTACCTGTTCTTTGCTCCCTTAACTGTGATAAAATCGTGGAAGCGAAATATATAGGAAACAAGGAATAAAGGAAAAAGGAATTTGTGATCTCAAGGATCACAAGCTTTAATACGCCTGTACATGTATCGTAATTCTTTTTTATCCAAGATAATTGAGTATAGTGATTTTTGTTTGTCTCCTTTCTCAATATTTTCTTGTATTGCACTATTGCTTGTACTTTTCTATCTTCAGGATTAATTCAAATTGAATTGATTAATCATTAATTTGTTTATAGACTAATCTAAATTTCCATGGTTTTCCAATATTATTTTCTTTTTCTCTCTTGTCGTGTGAATTGATAATAAAGAATTTAAAGCTTCTAAATTGTAATCTTTTGCACCTCATGAAAACGTGGAGTTGCACTCATCAGTTGATCACTCGACTAGTCGAAATTGATAACAATAATATCAAGTGATTCAAATCAGGTTCATTAAAACTGCAATAGGAATTTATCAAGAGCTAGTACAGTAATGCCGCCCTTTGTGTTACAAGGTATGACGTTTAGTCATCTTTTCTACATGTAACAAGTTAAGATTCAAGGGGCCACAAAAAAAATGTGTTTGTATTAGAGCAAGTCTTATGGTGGAATCCATCCATCTTCCATCTTCCACGCCACCTCAGCACTTGGAATAGTATAAACGCTAATCTTAATGGAGCTAAGCTCCATTCTTAATAGCGCTAAAAAAACGGCAATCTTAATGGAGCTAAGCTCCAATCTTATTAGCGTTTTTTTTCTTAGCCGTTAGATTCTCAACAACTCAGTTTAAATCTACGGATAAAAAAAAAAATCAATCTTAATGGAGCTAAGCTCCAATCTTATTAGTGTTTTTTTCTTAGACGTTAGATTCTCAACAACTCGGTTTAAATCTACGGATAAAAAAAACGCCAATCTTAATGGAGCTAAGCTCCAATCTTAATGGAGCTAAGCTCCAATCTTATTAGCGTTTTTTTCTTAGCCGTTAGATTCTCAACAACTCAGTTTAAATCTACGGATAAAAAAAACGCCAATCTTAATGGAGCTAAGCTCCAATCTTAATAGCGTTTTTTACGCTATTCTTATTAGCGTTTCTTGTCCTCTCTGCGCCATTCTTATTGGCGTTCAGCGCTATTGTTATTGGCGTTTTTGATGGATTCCACGCGCCATTCCACCAAACCGTGGAACCTTGCTTGGATTTTGTGTGGAAAACACCAACTTGGAAGCCATTAGACTTGACATTCCATGGATTTTCCACACTTGGAATAGGTTGGATTCCACCATAAGACTTGCTCTTAGGCCACAAAAATGTAGGACCGGCTCTGACTATGACAGTGAAAATAAGAAGGGCTTGCATACCGAAGACAATAATATCCCTAATAGCAAAGAAAATTATTAAAATCAACAAAATAAACTCCTAAATAAGCAAAGGACTGCGTCTAATAATAATGACTGATTAAATATAGCAAAGAATTGTCTAAATTTTTTTAATACATTCTTCTTCTTCTTTCTTTTATTTTTAATCTCACTAATTATTTTTACAAGAAGTTAACCGGAAGTCTAGCCACTAGCTGGGCACCGACCCCTTTTGAATGACTAACCATATTCTATGGAAAAGAAAATTTCCAATTTTGATGTTGGTGTCGTGGCTAGCAATATAGTACTTCATTCTTCTTCTTTTTTTTTCTTTTTTTTAATCTCACTAATTATTTTTACAAGAAGTTAACCGGAAGTCTAGCCACTAGCTGGGTACCGACCCCCTTTTGAATGACTAACCCTATTCTATGGAAAAGGAAATTTCCAATTTTGATGTTGGTGTCGTGGCTAGCAATATAGTACTTCATTCTCTTCAAAAAGTCTATAGTGTCGTTTCCAAGTTCACCCAACGTTGAAAAAGCTAAGGCGGCGAAACCATATCCATGAGACCTGCATGTATCAAAATACTTGGTACGTTTCCGAGCTACAGCATTGGACACAACAAGCTTTGGTGTAAAAGCATGTAAACCACCACCTGCAAAAGGCGAAATATATCACAGTAACATCCAAACACACATCAAGACCATTATCCCAATTGTATACCAATATATCTTTTCCTAGTTCACTCAATTTTGGGATTTTGAGGCCATTAATAGGCCTTGAATTAGTAATTGTTTGCCAGTTCCCCACCATCGTGCGAAAGGAAACCTAGAGCGACTTCCTTTCTCGCCGGTATTCCTACACGGAAACACATATCAACTAATGTATCTCGGGCGAAATCATGTCGAAATTTAACACCAACATCATGTGAGCAATGTAAGGCATGATCCCCATAGATATCCATCTCTTTGCAACAAGATTTCTCAATTCAATAGAGATGGACCTTGTTACCATAATGAGAACAAAACCGCGAGATACCAATTGAGGTGTTCGTGGTAAGATTACAATTTGCAACTCTCTTTGGTGCTGATTTTTTATGTATATTTCTTAATCGTTTATAAGTTGAAGTAGAAGTCACTTTGTCGTTATCAGATAGTGTCTCTGAAGGAGTATCAGAGATATTGAACTGAGTTTGCACTTTAAGTCTGTATTTTCCTTTTTCAGAGAAATTCACCGCTAATTTGCTAAAATGAGATCTGATTTAAGCTTTTATTTCAAGCGACAGAGGTTATCCATCGCTGAAGAATGAGTCTCAACCAGCAGCTGTCTTTCTCGTGCAGAACCTTGTTCAGTTCTTGAATATAATTTGATTGATATAGTCAGAAAATGACTCAACAGCTTCACAAAGAGTGCATTCCCATTAAGATATTTGTTGAGATCGTCAGTGCACTGAGTGTACTTCTCGTAAAGGTCGTTCATCTCATATACTTGATGTTCAAGAACCTTAAAAAGGTTTTCGAGAATTCTGGCTGGCACCTCTTTTAATTCTTAGTCAGAATCTTATGAGAGCTCGGAGAACATATCTTCTTCAACAGACGATATAAAAAGTTCTTTACCTATGTATTTTAAAGAATCGGTTAAAAAGAAGTTATCATTTGAGGTAATTCCCAAGCACTTGGCATAGTTAAAGTCTGAAGGAGATATATTACTACCTACTGTCGTAGGTTTGGATCGCTTACAAACAAATATTTGTTAGGTATAATAATTTTTTCCTGTTCTGATACCAATTGAAAAAGAAAGGATACCAAGTACACGTTCGGCAACCTATATGGACAAAACCTATTATGCCAATCCTAAGAGCAACTTTAGTGTTGAGTTTCTATTTCTCCAAATTCTTATCCAAATATGGCTTTTTAATTTGGAAATTTCGTGTGTGACGTAGGAGGAGACCAAATCCTATCGATCAACGTAGTTAAAGTTTGCGTTTCACCCTAAACGTAATCGGAGACTACGTCTGCCCCAAACGTACTTTATAAAAGCATTTACAAAAAAACGCAACTATAGTTAATGTTTAGGAGTGGACGTGATTAAAGATTACGTCTAGAAGCTGGACGTTTTTATTAAATGAGTTTGATTAATACTAAACCTTGCATTTTTAGGGGCGACCCAAACGAATTAGGGGCGACTTTTTTATTCCCAACCCATATACACCGTTAAGGGATGTCCGAAAACGCGTAGAATACGTTAATTGATAGACGTATTTATGTGTCTATATTAGTCTCAATTCTCTGTAATGTTAGCACTCGATTTTGTACTTATTTGGTTATTTTATGTCTTTGTAGGTGTTTTTGGAGAAATAAGCTTTTGCGGCGAAATTGGCTCGAAAAGTGGTATTTGCGCTCGTGGGAGAAAATTACTAAAGACACCCCTCATTTGAATAAGGGGCACCTCAATTACTAAGGGACACCCACTTTTTATTTACACCCCAGGATACCCCAGTTGCTAAAGGGAGTCCAGCGCTGGATAGGGGGAGATCATCTTCTCAAATTCAAATTCAGAAAAACGCGGGAAAAGAAGAACAGATTTAGGGTTCAGATTTTGGGAAGTTTTGGAGAAGATTCAATCGCCGGAATTGGTTTCAGTAGGCCTGTTTTGGATTAACAGGGCTGGTATAGGCCTTTAAATCAACAGAGTTGGGCTAGCTAATCGAGTTCGTGAAAACAGGGCAAGAGGAAAGCTACGGGTTTTGTGAACCAAATTTTCAATCGAATTTCAGGGAGATGTTGCAGGGATCAAGACACGAATATATTGTGTGCTATAAAACATGAAAGTTAGCTGATTTGGTTCGCGGAAAAGTTGGTTACTTCCATAACTCGGTAACGATTAACAGGGAAGGAAAAATCTTGGAGATTTGATATTATGTGGAAGTTTCGTGAGAAAAAGGAGAAGATATTCTCATCAGATTCGTACTTACCAAGTTTAGAAGAAGTTGAAGACAATCCAGCAGCCGCGTGAGATTAAAAGAGGAGGAGAATCCGAGACTTGGGGAAAAAGAAAGAAAGAAGATATTTAGAGGATTTTGTGTGATTTCTTAGCGCGTTTGGATATAAAAAGCCTGGAAGGAGTTCAAGGAAGAGAATCGAGAGTTGGGGGTACGCTACAGAGGAGAAAGAAAAGCTGCAGAGGTGAATTGCAGAGTTGCATCAGCAGCAGGTGGAGGAGAAGAAGAAGACGAAGAACATACAGCCAAAGTCTGTCGCAGAGAACTGTCGCAAAACTACTGCAGAAAAGAAGTATCGTTTAAAAGGCAGTCTTATTTCTTATGTAATAGTCTGTTTGTAACGCCTCTTCAGCGTTGCAAACTGCCTGAGTTATTAGCTTTCTCTTGTTTTTCACCTATTTGAGTCATGAACAATTATTTTGAGCACGTGAATAATATGAGGAGCTAAACCCCAATACTGGGATGACGGAGGAAGCCATATTTCATGCGTGTGGTAATTATATTTAATTCTTTCGTGACTTTTTGCATGAATTGTTAATTGTTTTATGGTTTTATTGAATGGTTGTGATTTCAATTGATGGGTTATACTTAGGTTAAGTCTTTTGATATCCCATGCTTTAGATATACAGTCGTTGCTTTTCAAAAATCTACCTTGGAAAAGAAACAGAGTCAATGTTTTATTTGAGCTATAATTGTTTGGAATAAATATATGAATCGCATGAATGAGTTTATGGTGGAATCCCGAGTCTCAGTATTTCTCGAAATTGTGACAAACCTTGTATATATATTTTCTTTGTTTTTAGAGTTTTCTTAAATCAAACCTTTACAAGCCCGAGTTGAACGAACTTTTACTACCACTTTACAAACAACATCAAAATTACATCAATTTTTGGCGCCGCCGACGCGGACTTGTATTTAGGTTTTAGGTTTTAGAGTTATTTCTATTTCTATTTCTATTTCTATTTCTATTTTTTATTTTTATTTTGTTCTTTTTTACGCGTTTTGGTGTTTTTCGATTCTTTTTAGATTTGAAGCGAAGCTACAAGGAAAGAAAAGGTGCTATAAAAGGAAAGAATCGCCAAAGAAGGAAAGAAAAGAGGAATCTGAAAAGGAGTGAAGAAGAAGATTTTGTATATAGTTATTTTGTTTTATTTTTAGAAACTGTAAATAGGGTTTTATTTTTGTAAATTTTCTTTTCCTTTTTGGACATTTTTATTTTTGGACTTGGACATTATTTTTGAAACCCTAAGGAAGGGTTAAAAATTAAATATAAACTGTTTGCAGGGAAGGACGACAGTTACGATACTGTCTCTCGCCCCTCGGGTTCGTACATCGACATCGGAGTCGGTGGCCGAGTCGACTTCAACGGTTCATCGCCCGTCTACGGGAGGTAAGACTCTATCCACCCACGAATCCCCTATCAGTGGGTTTTTATTTTGTGTGACAACTCACACCCCTGCAATAGAATGTCGAACTGGTATTACAATAGCCAATACAACGAATATCCGACTGAGTTTCAAAATGGACGTTACTACTTTGACCATAGTATGAATAGTGGGTGGGAACATCATCCTTTTCAAGGTTATGGCTCATACCATGATGAGCCCAATTACTATCCACACACGCACGGATCATACGAGCAAAATTCTTATATTTCTCCTTTAGAAGAGTCTCTCAGGAAATTAGAGGAGTCGACACGTAAGTTAGCTAAGATAAATAACTTAGTTTATGACGAAAGAAAACTTACTATGGAGGAATCCCTCAAGATGATAGCTGAGACGAACGAAAGAATTGCTCGAAATAATCTTGATTTCCAATACAGTGTTTCCAATAATACCCTTGAAAATGAGGATAGTTATTTGCATAATCAAGATGACGAGGATAAAATTGGTAACACTACTTGTTTAGATGAGGTTCAACCATTTTCATGTTATTATAATGATGATTATGATGAGGATAGTGTTGATGAAGAATTTGAAATAAGTAGGCATAGTGATCAGGAATTTGTTACTCCAATTGAGCTTAATAATGATAATGTTTCTAGTTCAAATCCAAATAATTTTAATAATTATTCACCTATTCAAAAGGACAAGGATTTGACTAGAGATACCCCCGTTTTAGACGATGTAGTATTTCCTTTTGATTACGAAGCTAATAATGGTTTAGAGAAACGAGTTTCTTCTGAGAACATTGTTTTAGAGTCTAGCGATTTAGAAACATTAGTCTTAGACAAAGAAAATGAACTCGTAGAGATGAGTGAGGATGAACCTGACTTAGAAGAATCAATTGACCATTTTCAGGAATCAAATGACCTTGAAATTAGGGAAGTTGTGACTAGTCTTTCTAGAGACACTGAAAACTCTAAGTTTGGGGGTGATTATCATTCTCCATGTGCCTTAACTCTTAGAAGGGTCCCTCACTTCGGACTTGACATATGTGCCTCAACCATTTTACAAGATTATCTCCATACACGTTTTCCTGAACCTAGTGATGTCCATAGGGAAGTTCAGTTGTTAGAAACCCATCCTCTGGTTGATGTGGTTAGCCCAGGCTATGATACCCAGATTGATTTTGTCTTCCCACCAAATATTTTTCAACCAATTGTGGGAATGTATGAGTTCAAAATGTGTCAGTTAGTAAGTTCTGAGACTGAGTCTAAGTACTTTAGGAGATTAGTATCAACACATTTTCTTATGATTGACCGCCAGTTTCATCGTGGTCAATTGTGTGAGTCAAAACTGATTGACTTTAAGGATCCGCAATTATTCAAAGTTATTATTATGTGCTTCTAAGTTCTTATTTGAGTTTTTACAGACTTTACAACTCCGAACCGGATTTTAGCTTTGAGGAATTCCAAAGACATGAAAATATTTTATCTCGACCGTTATAGAGCTGAACTCCGAACACACTAGATGTAGTTGTCTTAAACAGAAACTAGACAAGGGTGTGCTTTATTTGTTAATTTTCTTGGCAGGTTGGAGATTCCTTTTATTTGTGATAGCTCTATTTGGTTTTGATGACCCACAAATTCCGGCTATTACTTTATGATTTTATGAGGTGACTAATCCTTTCTTAGTCCTGGCTGAAGACTTTAAACTTAGCACTTCTTGGGAGGTAACCCAATATTCATGCGACACGGTAATATCTTTCCTTAACTCTTTTACTTCAAATGGTAACAGTTTCTCCTTGTTCATGCTTTTAATTTCATCTTTAGAACATTGAGGACAATGTTAGATTTAAGTTTGGGGTATGGGAGAAACTTTTTAGTTGCATTGATAAACTCTAGAGCCTAGAAATTTATGCTTATTAAGGATGGCACTAACCAATCTAAGTGGATGGAAGCATTTTGGTTGTAGGAGTTGAGGAACCAATCTGATTAGATGGAAACATCTAAAGAGTCTATTCATAAAAGCACAGAGCTCAGGTGTTAGAATTAAAGAAAAAACATGGTAGTTTCGCCATATCTCGTTGAATCCTTTTCACTTCTATTTTTATTTTGTTTTCTTTAAAATATGTTTCTTAAGTGATTAGGTGGGGCTCACGATTCAAGTTGTTACCAACCGGAATAAATTCAATAAAGTCGACCACTGGAACCCTTGTATATGCCAGTTGTGTTGACCTAGAGTTAGGATTATCGACAACTGGTTCCCTTGTATATGCCAGTGTGTTGATATTAGTCCGAACCAAGTATCTCACCCATTAGGATAGGTTCATTTTGGCAAAGGCCTTCGAGACGAGATATGAGAAACACCATTCACCTTAGTCAACATCAAAACCATCTATGTTTTTCTATATCCATTTCTTAATCTGTCCATGTGATTGGTTGACTCCGGTTATGATGTCCAGAAACTATCTGAGTAGAGCTTTGTGACTTATATATGAATTTTTAGTATGCTTGAGTGCAAACTCGTGTACAACAATTGGAATTTCGCATCGTGGTACTTCCTCCCCGTAGTCATTAAGTATGCCAACCAAGAAGATTCTTTAGTGCCTTCCAAGGTTCTCGCGTAGATATCTAGTGGTCCAGGTAAAAAGGTTTTGTGGGTAAACCCTCCCGAGACTATAACTCGGCCACTAGGGCCACCTAGAGGTTTAAAGGCTTATTGCATACGCTAAATGCAATCGACGATGCCTCAAGCGACAAAGTGAGTTAGGATTTTATTTTGTAGATTTGATTTGCTCGAGGACTAGCAAATAATAAGTTTGGGGTATTTGATAGACACATTTATGTGTCTATATTAGTCTCAATTCTCTGTAATGTTAGCACTCGATTTTGTACTTATTTGGTTATTTTATGTCTTTGTAGGTGTTTTTGGAGAAATAAGCTTTTGCGGCGAAATTGGCTCAAAAAGTGGTATTTGCGCTCGTGGGAGAAAATTACTAAAGACACCCCTCATTTGGATAAGGGGCACCTCAATTACTAAGGGACACCCACTTGTTATTTACACCCCAGGATACCCCAGTTGCTAAAGGGAGTCCAGCGCTGGATAGGGGGAGATCATCTTCTCAAATTCAAATTCAGAAAAACGCGGGAAAAGAAGAACAGATTTAGGGTTCGGATTTTGGGAAGTTTTGGAGAAGATTCAATCGCCGGAATTGGTTTCAGTAGGCCTGTTTTGGATTAACAGGGCTGGTATAGGCCTTTAAATCAACAGAGTTGGGCTAGCTAATCGAGTTCGTGAAAACAGGGCAAGAGGAAAGCTACGGGTTTTGTGAACCAAATTTTCAATCGAATTTCGGGAGATGTTGCGGGGATCAAGACACGAATATATTGTGTGCTATAAAACAGAAAGTTAGCTGATTTGGTTCGGAAAAGTTGGTTACTTCCATAACTCATTAACGATTAACAGGAAGGAAAAATCTTGGAGATTTGATATTATGTGGAAGTTTCGTGAGAAAAAGGAGAAGATATTCTCCTCAGATTCGTACTTACCAAGTTTAGAAGAAGTTGAAGACAATCCAGCAGCCGCGTGAGATTAAAAGAGGAGGAGAATCCGAGACTTGGGGAAAAAGAAAGAAAGAAGATATTTAGAGGATTTTGTGTGATTTCTTAGCGCGTTTGGATATAAAAAGCCTGGAAGGAGTTCAAGGAAGAGAATCGAGAGTTGGGGGTACGCTACAGAGGAGAAAGAAAAGCTGCAAAGGTGAATTGCAGAGTTGCAGCAGCAGCAGGTGGAGGAGAAGAAGAAGACGAAGAACAGACAGCTTAAGTATGTCGCAGAGAACTGTCGCAAAACTACTGCAGAAAAGAAGTATCGTTTAAAAGGCGTCTTATTTCTTCAGAATACCGTTTGTAACGCCTCTTCGGCGTTGCAAACTGCCTGGGTTATTAGCTTTCTCTTGTTTTTCACCTATTTGAGCTATGAACAATTATTTTGAGCACGTGAATAATATGAGGAGCTAAACCCCAACACTAGGATGACGGAGGAAGCCATATTTCATGCGTGTGGTAATTATATTTAATTCTTTCGTGACTTTTTGAATGAATTGTTAATTGTTTTATGGTTTTTATTGAATGGTTGTGATTTCAATTGATGGGTTATACTTAGGTTAAGTCTTTTGATATCCCATGCTTTAGATATACAGTCGTTGCTTTTCAAAATTCTACCTTGGCAAAGAAACAGAGTCAATGTTTTATTTGAGCTATAATTGTTTGGAATAAATATATGAATCGCATGAATGAGTTTATGGTGGAATCCCGAGTCTCAGTATTTCTCGAAATTGTGACAAACCTTGTATATATATTTTCTTTGTTTTTAGAGTTTTCTTAAATCAAACCTTTACAAGCCCGAGTTGAACGAACTTTTACTACCACTTTACAAACAACTTCAAAACAACATCATTAATGCCCTTACATAATCGGAAGCTATTTTGTGCCTGGTTATTATAAAGCAATCGAAAGCTTAGCAACGATATTATACTACCGATTAATATCGATTTTCTGCCAAACTCGCAATTCTATAACAATCGGTAGGAAAACAACCTCACGAGACTACCGATTGTTAAAGTATAGAAATAAGAAATCTTAAGAATTTTGCAATGGTGAAATTTGGGGCTCCTATATAATCGGACGAATAAAAAAATGTCTAAGCTAACGATTTAGGGCTTCCCATAATCGGGATGGTAAAAGTAACAATTCCTACCGATTATGGTAGATTTCAAATTTCCTACAATGAAGGATTTTAGAAAAAACTCATTTTGGGGCAACCTATAATCGGAAGGTTAAGTAATCTATTAATCTTCTGATTATGGCTACATCCACAGCTCAAGCCAAGTGTTTATGGTCGGCCATGTACCTTCGAAACTATGGAATTTGCAAAGGTTCAATTTGGGGCTTCCAATAATCGGTAGGTTATAAGTAACCCCCTCTACCGATTTTGGGCTACTCAACAATCGGTAGCTAATTAGGTGGTATTACCTACCGATTAATAACCGTTTGACAGATAAAACCAAAGTCGACCTAAATTCAAATTCATTTCATTTCATTTTCTTTTCAACTTCCACTTCAACTCCTCTTCTCCTCTTTCCTTCCGATTGCAGAGAGGAAAACTCTCCCCCTCTCCTCGCTATATATCATTAATCTTCGAATCGAATCATCGTCGATTATTCTATATAAAGATGAAAGAAAAGGAACCTAAGAAAGCTCGAACCAAAAACGTAGTGCGCGGTGAGGATCCGAATATTGGATTGCATGCTTGTAATAAAGCAGTTTTAACTCACGAACCCGAAGAACACGAAGAAGATGAAGTCCCTGAAGTAGGTGATTCCGATAGCCAAACTCTCAGGCAACTTGAAATTGCGCCGATTAGGTAAGATTCTACCATTAATTAGGTTTATATTGCTTCAATTCGACGAATCCATGTTTTTTTTTTTTAGGGTTTTCGGTTATTACCCAGATTCGGTAGGTTAGGTATTGTTTTAAACTTCCGATTGTGGCCGAATTCTTCATTTCATGAGAACATTTGTCATATTCGGGTGTTAAATATTTAGGTTGCTTACCGATTATAGAACGTTTTTCATTACTGAGGCCTAAATCGATCATAATCGGAAGCTAATTGTGTTTTTGCCTTCCGAATATACTAGTGAAGAACAAGTATTAGAGACCCAATAATCGATCATAATCGGAAGCTAATTTTGTTTTTTCCTTCCGAATATACTAGTGAAGAAAAAGTATTAGAGACCCAATAATCGGGTGCTATATTTTGTAATTTCCTTCCGATTGTTTAGGATGAACCACTTGAGTAATTTCTGGACTCAAAGTGATGCATATTCGATAAAAATTAGTTTTGTGATGCATTCGGAAGGGTGGACTTTTTATGACTTTCGATTATTGGTATTCGGAGGGTTATGTTGAAATTTAGCTTCCGATTATTGTGTGTAGATAAACATACTCGAACACCAAAATTTTTTCTTTTGTTTCCGATTATACGTATTCGGTAGCTTTAGGTGAACTGATATTTACGATTGAGAGTAATCGGAGGCAATTGGTTAAATCAACCAACCGAGTATATAGATTAATAACATGTTGTACTTTCTTTTGTTGTTTAGGGATAGGCGAGGTAAAAACATCGAAGATGCAATTGTCTCGTCTAGTGCAAGGAAGGATAGGCGTCGAACCCATGTCGTGATTGAGGATGAATTCCTAGTTCTTAATTTATGTTTTGAGTTTTTGTTTTCAATTCTATCTTGAGGTTTTTCACATGATTATCGTTTGTTTTTACTAATAGGAATGATCTTAAAGACATTCATGATTGATTGATAGATTGTTTGGGTGGCCAACTAAATTGATTTGTCGATTTAATCTAAAGCTAGTGAAAGTTAGGAGATAAGTAATTGTTTCTTGACTCTTTACATAAGTAGCAAACACGAGACCTTGCGGAGGGATTCCGTGGAGCAATTGTGTGTAGAAACAACGCTAGAAAGTGAACCAGCGAACCAGAGTTTAACTACTAGTACTAAACCTAAATTCATAAATCTTAATGCATTCGGGGAATTACATCTTGTAAAAGCGAACCTCAGGGTGGTTCTTTTGAATAGAATACGATAACTAAGCGGACTGTTACTCGGTGAAATTAGGGATTTTGGGGCTAGCTAAGCGGACTGCTATCCTACGGTTGGTGATAATCATGACTAATAACAAGTAGAAAAGAACATAACTTGATTCATTGTTTCAGAACGAAGAAGGATTCCTTGATCTTGTCTCTCTTATTGCTTTCAACTTTATCTTTTAATTGTTTTGCTTATTTTCTTTTGCTTTTTACACCCCCTCTCATGATAATTTTTACAACTAGAATCTCTTGCTCCTCGTGGGAACGAACTTGACTTCCATTATATTATTTTTAATTGAGTGGAAACATTAATTAATTTGATTGCACCTACGACACGCATCAAATTTTGGCGCGCTTCTTAGGGAGCAACGGATGATTTTAGTTGTTTTTATTTTTCTTTTTGCTTTATTCTTGCTTTGTTGGATTCTATATCGTATCTAACTTGGTTTCGATAATCTTATTTCGGTATCGGTTTTCCATGTATGGTGGACAAGAGCAAGCATATTACAACAATCAATACGGTTTTCAACCTCAACATTATGACAACTTCCAACCATCCTTAGGATACAATCAAAACCAATCTTTTGGCTATGATCAAATTCCTACAGAACATTATGGATATTCTCATACATATCAACAACCTTATGACGGTATGTAAGTGGACAATCACAAGGATGGGAGGATAGTTTTGTTTATGATCGAAATTCTCTAGTTTTGCGGATAAGATGTCTGCCATGATTGGGGATCTTCAACAAAAGTTGCAAGAATCACATCGAGAATTCAAAGGAATTCGGAAAAATTATACGAACAAATTACTCAACCTTTGGATACTTTTGAAGACGCTAGTGTAGCTTACTCGAGCCTTGATCTTAATAATGATCAAGAACCTATTCAAAAGGTAGAGCTTGAAGATGATGCATTTAGTGCTTGGAAAAAATTCCTTAGGGAAAGATATGAGTCCTTGAAGTGTATGAGCGTTGCAACAATGAGGAAGTTATTCCAACTCCGGATCATAATAACGATCCTTCACTTTATTCAAAAGGAGGAGATTGGGTGTGACTTACCTATTGTTATAAACGGTGTAACACCCGCACAAGAAGATCTTACAATCTATACCGGCGAGAATCATTTTAGTGAATGGCCCGATTAGATGATGAGAATGTTGAAGAGATGATGCTAGAGGATGAAACCACATTCATTGATTTTGTGGAACACCCAATTGAACTTGCCAATGATTTTAATGATGCCAAGACTTTGGTTAAGGTAGAAAACTTGACCAAAGAATGGTTGCAAGGTTTAATAGAGGACCACGATATACAAGAGGTAAAGGAATTCACTTGAATTTTTAAGGATGAAGAGGATTCTATAATACAAGAAATTGTGCAAGGTTTGTCTAATCCTTTGCATATTGATTCTTATCCTTTACCTCTTATTGGTTTGAATGTATGTGTTTCGAAAGTATTTTTGGATGATTTTGTTTCTAGATATCCACCATTGGAAACACTTGATGCTAACACCATGCGGGTTTGCCAAGGGAAACCATGGAAGTTCCCAAATTCTATATTCTTTATACACTTAGAGTGTGGAAAAGAATAAGTGTGGGGAAATTTCTATCGGCGATAACATCACTATTGTTTTCTTGTGCTAACATTTGTATGGAGTTATTGTTTGCAAAACAGGTATTATGGGTGGATCCTCAAATTTTCCGATTGTTAGTATATGGGAATGAATCTTGCAAGAGCTAAGTCGGGCCGTCGACTTTAAAACAAGCGCTTAATGGGAGGCAACCCATAGGTTTTGTATTTCTTTTGCTTTTGCTTTTTTGTTATCTCTTTTTCTTGTTTCTTATCATGTTAAAATTTCCCACCTTGACTTTACTAGGAGGATTCAATTACATTGAGGACAATGTAAGGTTTAAGTGTGGGGGAGTGGTTAAGCATGTATTTAAAAAATTACAAAAAAATTTAAAAAAAAAAAAAAAAAAAAGTTTAAAACCTTCAACTTTTAAAGATTTTAGAGTCACTAGCATATTTCTAGGTATGTTTACATAGAGATTTTGACCGACATAATTGAACTTGGAAATGTTAGAGAACTACATTCGGATTTCTTGTTTGATAGAGTGTTAAAAAATGGATTTAATCATGCCGGTGATGCGAATTTGGTGCAGGGAGAAATGCGTTATTAGAGTTGTTGATCAATAATTAGTGGAGACTACCCGTATTCATATCATGTGAGGCACCCGACGAATTAAATTTTCCATCTACTAAAGAGCTTTCTTTTGAGTGTGTGTCACCGTACGTTAATTCCGGGTAGAATGGTGAGCTACCCAACCTCCCACCAATAGAAGCACTACTCTTTGATCTCTTGAGTGCTAATTTTTGTCAATCATAAGGGTGACGTCTATAGATGAAAGCCTCCTTCTTGTAGTTCGATTTGCAGTTAGCACCATTCTCTCTCACGACAACAACGGATCCATAGAAACACTCTCATCATCAACAAGGAGTGACATCAAAATCTACAAGGAAAGTTAGAAAAGTTCAAAGGTTTACAAGCAACGGAATGAGAAAAAGAGCAAATTTCAAATATAAGTAAAGCAACATACAAAGGGCAGATTTTTACATATATGTTGAGGACTTACAATACAATGAGGTAATTTTATATCCAAGTATGAAGACTTATTCATGAAAGCGAAGAAAATTAAAAGGTGAGAATTTTTTGAAGTTTATGATTTCAAGACGATACAAGTTGTGAAGAATCAAGCGGTAAAATACTTCTCCAACGGCCATGGTTTATTTTTGTATTTTATTTCTCTTAAAAAAAAAAAAAAAAAAAATGAAAATTCGTAAAAAAAAAAAAAGAAAAGAAAAAAGAAAAAAAAAGAGAAATATTTGTTTTGTTTATAAGCCGTGGGGAAGGAAAATTTATAAGGAAGTTTCAAGCGACAAGGATTTAAGGTAAAAAGAGTTACAAATTGTTAAGGATTTATGAAATTCGAGAGTTATCATCAATAGTTGAAACCGAAGACGAGGAGCGGAAGACGTTTCTTGGATTCAGTGAGAGTGGTGTTATCATAATTGGCAATCGGATGTGAAGGTAAGTAAGTAATCTCATCCTCAATAATAATGGTTGATTTCCTTTCTTAGAGATCGTTAGAAAAAATGGTTTTTCAAAATATTAAAAGATGTGGGTTTTTAAAAATATTTCGGAAGTTGTCCTTCCCACCATTCAACGTGTTGCGGGATTTCTCTCTTCATTCCTACCTCCATTACATGTGAGAATCATAAAAAAGCCGTCTTTTTGAGTGCAATTATCATAAAATCCTTTTGGTGAGGCGGAAAGTCGATGCGAAATGCTTATTGATTGTTTCTCAAACACGCGTTCTCTCATTATGGTGTGGTTATTTGTCACTCAACATTTAAGAATGAGAATATGTTCTTTAGTATTTCTAACTTCTTATTACTAGAATGCGAAACTCTATGTCCTCATAACACTTTGGATGCTTGTGACGCTGGGCGCTTTGAAGTTGTAAGTTTTGGTTTGATTTGCTCGAGGACTAGCAAAGTCTAAGTGTGGGGGAATTTGATAGGGTGTAGAATACATCCTATTTACTATCTAGTAGTTTATGCTTTCTTTGCTTTTTCTCTTGTAAATTATGTATTTTACGCTTGTTTTGAGTTTTATAGCTACTTTGGAGTCGCACGGAGGAAAAGAAGAAGAAATCACCCAATTTGAGCCAAAAGGGCAAAAAGGTCATTTTACGGGCAATTGATATATGGAGCCGGTCAAGGTTAAGGCCAACTTTTGGAGAAGTACTAAGGGCGACCACATGTGTTATGGGGCACTCAATTTGGGGTGTCCCCAGCACAATGTAGTGGGTTATCTTTATCCATCCCATACTTTTAACCCAACCCAGTTCGATCGAGAAGATATTTCTCTTTTTCTCATTTTCACCTGAAACTAAAAGCAGCCATGACTGCTAAAACTGAGAGAAGATCGATGATGGGTCGGTGACTGATGATTCAGAGAAGCAGAGATGTTGTTGATGTCGTGATTGAGGATGAATTCCTAGTTCTTAATTTATGTTTTGAGTTTTCGTTTTCAATTCTATCTTGAGGTTTTTCACATGATTATCGTTTGTTTTTACTAATAGGAATGATCTTAAAGACATTCATGATTGATTGATAGATTGTTTGGGTGGCCAACTAAATTGATTTGTCGATTTAATCTAAAGCTAGTGAAAGTTAGGAGATAAGTAATCGTTTCTTGACTCTTTACATAAGTAGCAAACACGAGACCTTGCGGAGGGATTAGTGGAGCAATTGTGTGTAGAAACAACGCTAGAAAGTGAACCAAGCGAACCGAGTTTAACTACTAGTACTAAACCTAAATTCATAAATCTTAATGCATTCGGGAATTACATCTTGTAAGCGAACCTCGGGGTGGTTCTTTTGAATAGAATCGATAACTAGCGGACTGTTACTCGGTGAAATTAGGGATTTTGGGGCTAGCTTAGCGGACACCTTTATCCTACGGTTGGTGATAATCAGACTAATAACAAGTAGAAAAGAACATAACTTGATTCATTGTTTCGTAACGAAGATGGATTCCTTGATCTTGTCTCTCTTATTGCTTTCAACTTTATCTTTTAATTGTTTTGCTTATTTCTTTTCTTTTTACACCCCCTCTCGTGACAATTTTTACAACTAGAATCTCTTGCTCCTCGTGGGAACGAACTTGACTTCCATTATATTATTTTTAATTGAGTGGAAACATTAATTAATTTGATTGCACCTACGACACGCATCAACGACTAGTGCAAGGAGAGCTAGGGCCTGCTAAAGCCGCGCTTCAAGTGCTCAAGATGGAACTCAACAAGCAAGCCAAGAAGGCTGTTTCAACCTAGTGCCCCTCAATCGGAACTTGGTTCAGAAGGTGTTCAACTAAGTGCCTCTCAATCACAACCAATCCAAGAAGGTGTTCAACCAAGTGCCTCTCAATCACAACCAATTCAAAAGTCTTCAACCAAGTGTTCCACCATCACAACCGAAGTAGGACAACCTAGTGGTGCTCAAGAAGAAGGAGAAGCCAAAAGAAAAATCCTCCTCGAAAGAAAGCGAAACACCTTGTCCCGGATGAACCGAAGGTGAAGGATATTCCCGAGAAGGTGTAATCCTTGGGCTGCGGAGGATGGAGGAGAATTGTTATTTGGATACAAAGAATCACAGGCCGAAATATATGAAACGAGGTAATGATCGTATCCATTTTATTAACCTATTATGTTTTTCTTCGTAATACTTTTTAAGGGTTATGGTTTTAGGTTATTCTAATTTTATTTTTAACTTGTAATGTGTTTAATAGTATCATTCCGATGCGGTTCGTTTACTCAAAGCGACCGCCGCACCAACAAAAATGCTAGATTGGCCTTTGGAGGATGAATGTGAAAGGTTCAAGACCATTATTGCAAATTCAAGGTTGGCTGATGTTGCGGAGAACTCAATGTTGGAACATGACCGGGTGGCTATATCGGCGTTTGTGGAGAGACTTTATCCTGAGACCGACACCTTCCATATGCTATTTGGGGAGATGACGATAACCCCAGATGATGTTGTGCAGATTCTTAAACTCCCCGTCCATGGCAAGAGTGTTAGGGCTGAGTTCACTAAGCAGTTGGAATGGAGGAAACTTTATGATCTGACTAAGAAGTGTTTGGGTTGGGATGGAGAAACATCAACAACTGAGTTCAAAAGATGCATGAAGTATAGAACTAGACAGTTCAACATGGGTACTCTGATGGATATGTTCAAAGGCACCAAGGATAAAAAAGATAAAGGAACTTTAACGGACGAGCAAGTCAACCACGCGGCCACCGCATATCTCCTATGTGTATTGGGATGTGTCATTTTCCCCAATACCGGTGGCAATCAATTCGACGCCAACCTTTACAACTTCTGGATCCTCTCGATAAAGTGCATGAGCACTCTTGGGGCACGGCATGCCACGCGTGGTTGATGGAAGAGTTGAGAAAGGCGTCGAGGCTTGGAATTAGCCAAGTGGCCGGGAATGTGAGTCTACTACAGGTATTGTTTATTAACTCTACATACTTGGTTATTTATTTTATTTTTATACCATTGAAGAATCAATTTCCTAATACTTGCAAAAATGACAATATAGACATGGATCTACGACCACTTCCCTATCTTGGGATTGGCCATTGAAAACCCGGCATGGGCGAAAGGTGACCCTATAGGAACAAAGTACGTCTTCGATGACAACCATTCTAGGACGAAGGAGCAGCAGCTGATTCGTTTGAGGGAGATTTTGGACTCACTTAATGCCCAAGACGTATGCTTTGATCCATACAAGGAAGACCGAGCTGCTGGACATATCGCGGAATTGGTCCGATTTGGCACTTTATTTTGGACCATTGTGGCACCCCACATATGTGATGTACAATGCCTCAAGGGTGATGCGACAACACGGTTTTGTACAAGGTATACCAAAGGAGCAAATCCATGGCAATTTCACTTTGGATCTGGAGCACTGCGAGTCTGATAAAGATTCTATCACGGTGGTTCACAAGGGTTCACCATCCTGTAAATTCCATTGGGATAGAAGGGTGCATTACTTGATCAACCAAGGAAGGGCAGCCAACCAAGGTTTTGAAAATGCTCCTAACTATATGGATTGGTACTGGAATGTTTCTCATCTTCGTGTAATCCGTGATCTTAAAGCAAAGCCCGATTCGAACAAGAGTATCCTAAAAGAGAAACCTGCGGGTTTTGATAGATTGGTACGTATTGTTTTATTAATTTAGTTTAATATTATGGGTCAAAATAGAGTAATAACCGTTTGATGGTATGCTATGTTTTAAAACAGATGAGCGGGTTCAAGCGTTTGTCCAAATGGTGCACGATTGCATAAAGTCCGGAGAGCTGTGTCAATTGAGAAGATAAAAAAGCACCAACGGTTGATTGATAACGTTGACAATGAGGAGTATGCATCTCGGTTCGGGAAAAATTGCAAAAGAAACCTACAACCAAGGTGAACAAAAGAACTCGGGCGTCATCGAGCACTCAAGTTGATGAAACCAATGATGATGTTGGTCCAAGTCGTAGAGGTGGTAAAGGTCGCAAAATCCAAGCAAAAGGAACAAGTAAACTTTCGATGTTGTAAACTGTCGATGTTTTTCGTTAACTTTATTGATAACTTTGTTTATGTTGGATTATGTCGGATTATGTCGTTTTCAAAGTTTGTGTCGGATTATTAGTTGTTACGTTATGTTTATGGATTATGAATGGTTATGTTGCTATGTTTATGCATTTAACGATGACTCGCAAGCGAATCACATGAAGAGACATGAAAGTGTTGAATTTTGGAACACAATCGGAAGATAATTTTATATATGAACCTACCGATTCTGGAGATGTAGCATTTTTTAGTCAGAATCGGTAGGGTTATACGTTATTAACCTACCGATTCTAGGGATTTTGCAAAATATTTTGTCAGAATCGGAAGATTGCTAATATACTTTGCCTTCCGATTATCATGTGTAAAGAAAACTCGTCTTCTGTATCCAAACAACACTACAATCGGAAGGGAAATGTGCACCTTCACTTCCGAATAATAATAATCGGTAGGTTTATTTGTTATGTTCCTTCCGACTGTTATATGTAAAAAAAACTTTGTTTTTTGTAACCAAACAACACCATAATCGGAAGGTAATTGTGCACCTTGACTTCCGAATATTATTAATCGGTGGTTTTAGGTTTTGTTAATTTTCGATTATTCTACCAAAAAACAACTATGGTTTCTGGAACCAAACAACACCTTAATCGGAAGGTAAATTTTCACCTTGACTTTCGAATAATGTTAATCGCTAGGTTTAGTTTTTGTTAATTTCCGATTATTCTGTGTGAAAGAACTTATGTTTCCAGGAACCAAATAACACCATAATCGGTAGAGTTAGTTGACACATAAGATAACCGAATATTTTAATCGGTAGTTTGTGTAACAAAATACGCTTCCGTTTCTTTATAATCGGAAATTTTGTATATTAATAATCCTCCGATTACATCCATTACATAAAGTTCAAACGACCTTAACCTTACAATTTCGTCAAAAGCACCTAAATCCATACTCCTAATTGACCATAAAAGTATTAAAAAAGATCATAACGTCCAAACACCACAGAAATTGTCCCTCTTGATCTTGTAACATCCTTCATGTTCAAATCATTTCCGTAGAGGTCCATATACCGATGATCGGCAAGATTTCTCTCGAAATTACGAATGAGTAACAAGTTAGTACTAACTTATGTTAATGTGAGTCGGAGTTATAAAGATACTTACTCGTTTTTCATACGTCCACCAAGAAAAAGCGTCCATAACAAATCGTTCTTCATCTTCAAGTTTGTCAATCTCCTTGTCGACCGCCTTCTTTCTCATCTTAATGTCATTGGATGATCTTCGAATTCGATTACCATCTAACGCCTCAAATACCATTAGAATACGGTTCCATAACTACTCTTCGGATTCCGTTTGTGGAGCTTGTGAACACGATCATGAGCGATTACCACAACCCACGCTCTATAAATAGCACAATCTTCTTCTTCGGCAAAAATCAATATCCATGTTTTTGTTTTCAAAATTAGAACGAAGAGAGGAAAGAGTTTGGTGCAATTGGGGTGATAGATATGAGTTTCTTTATATAGGTTTAGGTTCCAACGACTCTTTTTTTTTTTCCCAAAAACTCCAATGGCTATTCTCGAAATTTGGTTTAATATGCAGGCTAATTTGTGAAGGTTGAATGTGGAGAAACCAATAATCGGTAGGTATTTTAGTTAGAATATCTACCGATTATTGTAGCTTTCAAAATTTTAATTAGGGGCAACCTATAATCGGTAGGTTGTGGAACCTATTTGGCCTACGATTATTGCTACATCCAAATCACGAACCACATGGTTATGCAGCTCTGTACCTCAAAACCTATGGAATTTGGCAAGGGTTCGATCTTGGGGCTCCTTATAATCGGTAGGTTGTTAAGTTGGATAGACTACCGATTATGGTAGATTTCAAAATTCATCACATAAAGGATTTTAGAAAAACTCATTTTGGGGCAACCTATAATCGGTAGGTTGTGGAACCTATTTGGCTTACGATTATGGCTACATCCAAATCACGAACCACATGGTTATGGCTGGCTCTGTACACTCAAGGGAGGTGGAATTTGGCAAGGGTTCGATCTGGGGCTCCTTATAATCGGTAGGTTGTGAAGTTGTTAACTCTACCGATTATGGTATATTTCAAATTCCCTTACATGAAGAATTTTTGAAAAAACTCATTTTGGGGCAACCCATAATCGGATGGTTTGGTAATATATTTAACTCCCGATTAACGCTGCATCCAAAACGCGAACCAAGTGGTTATGGCTGGTCAGGTTACACTCAAAACCTATGAAATATGGCAAAGGTTGGATCTGGGGCTCATTATAATCTGGGTTATATAATTATATACCCTACCGATTATGGTAGATTTCAAAATTCATTACGTGAAGGATTTTAGAAAAAACTCATTTTGGGGCAACTTATAATCGGTAGTGTATGTAACCTATTAGGCTTCCGATTATGGCTACATCCACAGCTCAAGCCAAGTGGTTATGGTTGGCTCTGCACCCCTCAAAACCAATGGAATTTGGCCAAGGTTGAATATGAGGCTCCTTATAATCGGTAGTCTTACAAGTTGGATAAGCTACCGATTATAAAAGGGATTATTAAATAAAGTATCTACACAATAATCGGTAGGTATAGTTTCAATTTAACCTACCGATTCACCTTCTTTCCTCTAGATTATGGTGTTGGCTACCGATTATATAAAGGTATATTGGCCATTTCGAAAAATCGAAAATAAAGGATAGCTTAAATTTACGTTTGGGTGACCTTTTTTATCTTTTAGCTTAAATTTACGTTTGGGTGACCTTTTTTATCTTTTAGTGTCGCCCTAATTCTTTTGGGGTCGCCCTTAAAAATGCCAGGATACTAAACGCTGAAGTCAGATTCAAGATATTAGTTTCATACTATAAAACAAGAAGCTACCCAGTGCATGCACCCACTTTAAGCGTTTTTGATCATTAAGTTCAAATTTTCTATGTAATACGTTGACCTAGTTTCATCTATTCTATTATATTATAGATATATATATTATATTTATTATTCTATTATATACAGCCAACTACCTTTACTGTAGTTGGATGAAGCTACAAATTATGTATTCCCAATTTGCCCCTATTGGTATAAAATTTTGTAAATTTTACATAAATTAGGAAGGGCATAATAGTAATTAGCGTTAAAAAAAAATTCAAACCAAATCAACCATTCAGATAAGACCTTCAAGATGAGAATCATGTCTGATTCAAAAAAAAAAAAAAAACATTCATCATCACAAAACAAATCGTTTAATCTTTGTTTAACATCACAATTCCTGCAATCAAATCGTTTATAGTCTTAATTTACCCAAAATTAACCTCTCAACAGTTGTTTTATCATCATCAACCCAAAAAGATAATGTAAACAGCGGTAGCCATTTTTTCTGATAAACAAAATACGAAGTAAGTCAGGAAAAAACGAAAGAAAGAGTAGCTCTAGATTTGTTTTGAGAGGTAGGAGAACAGGGAGCAAAATAGGCGGAGAGAGTAAAGAGAGAAGAAAGATTAGGTTTTCCCACTAATTAACAAGTAATAAAGCGGTAGTAAGGATCGTTCCCACGAGAAGTAATGCAATTGATATGCTATCTAAATTAGCGAGAATATAAAAGAAGGATAAATATGATAATAAGATAACGATGATGATAACTAAAAAATCCTTCGTCGTTACTAACCGTTAAAACAACATTATACCCGTTTATCTCTTGTTAGAATCAATTGTCACCAACCGTAGAATAGCAGGTACGCTTAGCTATCCCCAAAACTCCTTGTATCACCTGATGCGGAAGCGCTCGACTACCGGTTCTATTCAACCGAGCCGCCCTTAGGTACGCTTACAAGGTATAACTCAACCGAATGCTTTAGGGTTTGTGAATTTAGGTTTGATCCCATCGGTTAAACTCGGTACGCTCGGTCCACTTCTGGTGTCGTCTTTACTCACAATTGCTCCACAGAATCCCTCTGTTAGGTCTTGCGATTTCTACTTGTGTAGGAGATAAACGACAATTACGGATCGCCCAAATCTCCACTAGACTAATCTAGTTGCGCACCCAAACCAATCTAAGAATCAATCATAAACCTTCGTGTTGAGATTATTAGTCCCACATGGTTGGGTTATCTAAGATCCTAGCGGTTTATAATCTATTAGGGCCTCTCCACTCATTGCCAATTGGTTTTGAGTTGGATGCCCGTATTCTAATATGGTATCGGAGAGCAGGCTATTTGTGTCGAGTCGATTGACCGCACCTTTACTCGCGTCACCCGATTTAATTGTCCACGTGTTTGTAAGACCCGCCGAGGCTACACGTGAGGGGGCGTGTTGAGATTATTAGTCCCACATGGTTGGGTTATTTAAGATCCTGCGGTTTATAATCTATCAGGGCCTCTCCACTCATTGCCAATTGGTTTTGAGTTGGATGCCGTATTCTAATATGGTATCGGCAAAGCTATTTGTGTCGAGTCGATTGACCGCACCTTTACTCGCGTCACCCGATTTAATTGTCCACGTGTTTGTAAGACCCGCCGAGGCTACACGTGAGGGGGCGTGTTGAGATTATTAGTCCCACATGGTTGGGTTATCTAAGATCCTGCGGTTTATAATCTATTAGGGCCTCTCCACTCATTGCCAATTGGTTTTGAGTTGGATGCCCGTATTCTAATACTTCGACATAGTAAAAACAATCCACAATGATTAACTTTAAAACTTGAAACAAACTTGTAAATAATGGAGCTTCACAATTAGAACTTTGAATTCATCCTTAACAATAAAAAGGATATAGAAAAGAGATCAATCTACAATTCATCCTTAAGAGATCAATCTTGGCATTGATAATCCCTGTTTCATTCGTATATCAATTTTGATATCCTGTTTCTCATGCATTCATCACGTGGAAGTTGGTACATCAAAATTGATATACGAATGAAACAGGGATTATCAATGCCAAAATGTAACCAAGGCTAAGGCAGTTGTACATGTGAGGTCACGGTGTGATTTTATACATTGACGGCCGACTTTATTAACATACTCCAATTTTGTTGATCATTTTGTACCCATTGAAATCACTGGACAGAGAGGGGCTATGCCAAAATGTAAAAATTTAGTTTTACCTTCTCTTATTTCCTTGATTTGTTGGTGTTCCCCGGCACGTGCATACACGTGCGATCGTCTTGTATTTTATTATATAAAGAGAAGACCCATTAGGCACTGTAGATGAATAGTCTTTTGAAGCTGTAAAATTTGTTTTGACTATTTTGCCTTTATTCCATACTTATACAAAGGATGAGAAATAAATAATATGAGGTTATATTAGTAATCTACGTTGGTTGAAAATTAACGTGGTGGCCACTACCCATTCTTTTACCACGGGTTTCATGAGGTACTAACAGACAAAACTGATGGACCCGGATCCAGCTTGCACGTGCGGAACACTTGTATTATAGAAAGGGAACTCTCCCTTCTACAGTACTGCTGCAGTCAATGAAGCTGCAACTTTCGATTTTCCGAGTTTGCCCCTATTTTTATGGCTTCAAAAAATTTGTTTGATATATACAATGAGGACATTTTAGTAATTTCAAAAATCATAATCAATCACAGTAAAAGAAAAGCGATCTTAAAAATCTCCCACAAATTAACCTAGCATTTTTAGGGGCGACCCTAAACGAATTAGGGGCGACACAAAACGACAAAATATGTCATAATCGGAAGGTTAATCCATAATCGGAAGGTTAATCCATAATTCCGTTTTTTTAATGGCCAAACTACCCTTTACAATCGTAGATAACTATACAATCGGTAGTTAATCAACAATCGAGAGTCAATGTAGTTTATATAGCTTCCGAATATAAAGTATTCCCAAAATAAAATCCTCTATCTTTTGAATTTTGATTATCCTATAATTGGTAATAAATAAAGTTATCTTAACTCCCGATTAAAGTAGACCTTTGGCAAATATCCTACCATAATCGGTAGTCAAGATAGTTCATATAACTACCGAATATAGAGTAGCCCCAAAATGAGATTTTGCAAAAATCCTCTTTTTTTGAATTTTGGTTGAGCTATAATCGGTAAAAAGGAAGAGTTATCATGACTTAGATTATACAAAGGACTCTCTTTGCAAATATCCTACCATAATCGGTAGTCAAGATAGTTCATATATAGCTAGAATATAGAGTAGCCCCAAAATGAAATTTTGCAAAAAATCTTCTTTTTTGAATTTTGGTTGAGCATATAATCGGTAAGAAAGAAAGAGTTATCATGACTTAGATTATACGGTGGCTCTCTTTGCAAATATCCTACATAATCGGTAGTCAAAATAGTTCATATAACTACGAATATAGAGTTGTCCCAAAATGAGATTTTACAATCGGTAGATAACTAAACTACCGATTATGAAAGGGCATACAAGTATTTTCATCATATTTTATCTTTTGTGTCGCCCCTAATTCGTTTGGGGTCGCCCCTAAAAATGCTAGGCAAATTAAATCCACTTCTCCTTCATCATCACTATCAGGTAATCAACAAAAATTCTAAAGATTCCACTATCTACCCAAGTTTCAAAATCACAACTTTTTCTCCTTCTTATTAATTAATTTTATTGATGAATATAAATATCAAACAGAGAAATTGAGAAACTAGAGAGAACACCGAGTGGCAGATAAGATGATGGAGGTGTTGGTGATTTATGTGTAAGAGAAGAAATAATTTAGAGAAGTGATAAGGCTGTCATCTAAAGAGGTGACTGCAGTGGATGTTATGGTAAAGTTTGGCCATACACGGAGGTTGTGGTTGTGGTGGGAAAGAGTGGTGGTGGAGGTGGTGATTGTGGTGGCTGTATGAGAGTGGTGGTGGAAGTGGTGATTGCGGTGGCGGTCACAGCAGCTGTTGTTCTTCTACATGAAACTGTAGAGAGAATTTAGGAAGGGAAATGGATTTTTCTTCATCCATTTGGTGACCAAATAAAAGGTAATACTATTTTGTGACTCATGAATACCAGTATCAGGTGTAAGCTGTCTTCCATATTGCCACGTGGAGGTAAATCCAGTCCACTCTGGATCGGACGGTGAATGAAAAACAACATGAGATATTCATAGTTACAAAAAAGGAAATAAGAAGGAGATATCTATAATATTGATACCTGTCGATATATGTTCATTTTTGCACGCGCATAGCGTGTGCCCAACGCTGGTATTATAAAACAAGAAGCTACCCAGACGCAATTATAAATCACGCCAAGTGTTAGACGCAATTATAATACTAGCGTTTAAGCTTCCACGGGTTTTAAATTGCGTTTGGTGTCCCACGAATTTTATAATAAGGTGATGCTATATTTGAGAATTGTCAAAAAGAAATAAGTTCTCATATATAGACACTTCATTTGACACAATATAGTATTTTGGCAACGAATATAGTTTTTGGCAACCAACATTGCGCTTTGTTTTGTTGCCAAATATGGCTTTTGAGAACAACGCTGCAGTTGCTTTGAGTCTTCTTACTCCAAATAGGTATCAATGCATGCGGCAAACCATGGGTCCATGAGATACTACCCCGGCTGTAACCCAACAATAGACGCCTGGAACCCAACAGTAGACGCCCACAATGTGAGTATATCCATTACTGGCCTAAAACATTCCAACCGTTTGATTTTTTATCTAGCCCTCTCCTACACCCTATAAGATGCACAAGGTAACCCTAAAATTGTCTGCAGCCTAACATTTTTGTGGAACAAATTTTCTTTGTTCAATCTTTTAGATCTCAAAATTATTGTCCAATTTCTGATGATATGATGGATTCTTCGAGATCTCTAACTAACACCATTAGTTTTGCTGTTACTCTCCTCATTCCTATGAAAATTCCTCGAGCAGAAGATGAAACCATTATATCTTGTTGTTGATTCACACAATGATTTCTCCTCTCACAATTTAAGTTTGTAGCTACCGGTTCATTCTGTCGATGCAACTGAAGTTTTGGTAACACCAACCTCCATTTTGAAGATATGGTTATTCAATCTAACAGAGGAATCTCATGACTCTCCTCTATACATGTATGGACGATATACCTTGGTATCCTTCCTGGATGGGATTCCTGTTTGTAATAAGACAGGATCACCCAGCAGCAAGGTAAACTCTTCATTTAATTTCTCTGATTTTTTTCCTTACGGTTTTTAATGTGTTCTGTTTATTTATTGAATTGCTTGATGTTGGTCGTTTTGGTTATTTAGTTTGGGTTCTGATATGGGTAATTTCAGATGACTCAAGATGAGGCTTGTTTCTCTGTGTTTTTTTGATTAGTCTTTTCTCCTTGACAAAACAAGTCTAACATTATCAAGGAATCATTTGAATTGCAGAACTGAAATGACGACATTGCACCAAGAAGCTTTCAGATGTCAGCAGCAAGGAGCGTGAGAACAGATAATGGAGCATGCATGTTTGTAGATTGATGTGGAACCCTGAGCAATTCTTCAAATCTTTGCATCAATTTTCAGAACGCAGCGGGTTTGTGATCCTGACTCGTGAGAGTTTT
Organism: Papaver armeniacum; assembly: GCA_023531295.1. NCBI lineage: Eukaryota > Viridiplantae > Streptophyta > Magnoliopsida > Ranunculales > Papaveraceae > Papaver > Papaver armeniacum. The sequence goes on along the minus strand of JAJJWW010009657.1, from coordinate 233,390 downwards.
ACTTCCAAATACACTAATCAAGGGGCTGTGTGTGCAAGAATTTAACTGAAATGGAATTCAGCTCGAAGCTGTTGCATCTGGGACACTTACACAGGCATTGTAAAACTGGAATTGCAGAGGGCCATGGGAAGGGGCATTGTAAAACTGGAGTTGCAGAGGGCTATGGGTACTTGCAGATTTGTATTATTATGCAGTGGCTTAAGTCGTATCCCGAAGGTTTCTATCCCGTGTACCTATTATTCATTTAACAGCCTTAAACTTGCGAGTTCCCTTATGATTGATAGCATTATGACACTATCAGTTCTATTACATTTGAATCTTTCTTTTTACTTGAAGACATGTTTTCTGGTTTCAATTTGGATTGTTCAACTTTAGGGTAATGAGATATCTGAAATGTTTGACCGTTGCATTCGATTCAATCTAATCCATTACTTACTACGGTTTCCTTATGAATTCGAGCAACGCCTCATAGTTGCGGTATGAGGATCCATCACTACCGATGCTCTGTCGTGCCATAGCCGCAACTTTCGCAGTTGATTTCATCAACTCCTCTCTCTTAACATCCATCATATCCCTAATCAACTTCTCCACTGTTAACCTGTTACAGTTATCTTTCATGTCCATTCCAATTTTCCATACTTCGCTCACGTACCTGCTGTTAATCTGTTGATCAGCCAAATGTGGCCAGCAAACCATGGGTACTCCAGCAACCATACTCTCCAGTGTCGAATTCCATCCGCTGTGAGTAAAAAATCCACCAACAGATGGATGGTTCAACACCTCCTCTTGTGGCGCCCATTCCACCGTGTAACCTCTCTCTTTTGTTGCCTCAATCAGCTCTGCTTCCGCCTGTACATGACTCTCCTCATCATCTTTGGCAAGGAGCGAATCCGGACGTTTCACCCACAAGAATCTGTGACCACTCTTGACTAGGCCATACCATATCTCCAGCCATTGTTCCCGGCTCACCATAGCAATACTACCAAAGCTTACATAGACTACAGATTTCTCGGGCTGTTTATCGAGCCATGTCATGCAACTTCTATCTTCTTCATACAAACTAGCATTTGAGGAAACAGATTTTGAAGAAGAAGAATGAGGAGAATTAGCAGTCCTACTTCTAAGGGTATTCAACAGGGCATTCAGAGGTCCAACTGTGTATAGGTTAGGCCAGTAAGATCTCAAGTGCGAGATGACCGGAGCTTCGATATCAAATGTGTTAAGTAGGTGAGCTGTGGCTCTAGTTGAAGAGGATGTTTCAGCAATCACAAAATCTAGACTAGGATGGTTTAGATCCTTAGTTCTACAGAAACTTGGAAGATCTCTACACCGAAGAAAGCTTTCCATCTCTGGCACATTCTTTATCAATCTATCCATATCTTCATCTACAAGAATCAACCGTACGTATCATGATCCCGGAGTTAATGGAAAAAATAAAAGATAAAACGGACAACTAAAATGATACCTTTGAATGGTATGTCACCATTTTCTATGAGCTTTGGCAAACAAAAATAAATCCAGCTAGAACAAGCAATGCTGGTACGGAAAGAAATGGATGGAATACCCAGCTCTTCTGCAACATCAATGGCAAAACCCAAAATACCATCTGCTATGATACAAGAAACTGGACCCCGGGCATCAATCTTTAACCGAGTCGAAGTTAGTAAATCTCGGAAACCTGGTCTGATAACATTTTTCAGCCTCTGGAGCATATCAACCAAGTCTTGGGAATTACGGGAACCAGTAGAGTGAGGTTGATCAGCAGAAAGACCATCTGGAATGGTTTCGAAACAAAAACCTGGAAAACAGCCAAAACGAGATTGAACATCTCCGAAATTACTGAGACGTGAGTGGTTCCGTTGGGTGTTGATGAATGTCACGTTAATTCCTGATAAACATAGAACTTCAGCTAGTTTGAGCATGGAGTTGATGTGGCCTTGTATTGGAAATGGAAAGATGACTACATGGGGAGATATCAAGGATCCAGTTTTCACCATGATTCTTGTTTTTCTTGAGAAAAATTATTCAGGATGATAAAATTAATATGAATCACCAGAACTGAATTTAAGAACCAGCTAGATATAAAATTTGGTTGTTGTTCTATACATAATAAAGTTTGAGCTAGTGAAACCCACCACCATTTTATCTGCCTTGTCAGGACCCACCATGTCGTTGCTATTAATGCAAATTTCAATTGAGGACGGCAGTGTAAGAGATCATGATGCAGACGCATTCGTCCGCTTGGATGACTAGTTTCCCATACGGCGCGCATCTATGGAATAGGATAATATACACGACCCTGACATCATTTCTTGCCTGCCAGAGCAAAAGCTCATGAACAGAATTCAATTATTTTACGTCTTTCTAGGACAACACTTTATTCGCGTTCCAGTAGGGAATCAACTCATTCAGACACCCATACTTAGAGTTTTCTTCGCTTTCCCCTCAAAATTAGGTGCAATGCAGTGAGCTTGTTGAGAGACCCTGACAGGTGAACAACAACCGTGTTCAGATTCTGAGTGTCGGATATAGTTGATCCAAGGCAACCATAATGTTTCTGTTTCATTGTGTCCATAGAGTAATGGAAACTGCACACATTCTGCTACAACTTTTACCTGAAAAGTAGAAGATGCAGCAGCACCTGCTTGATGCTCATACATGGCAGGAATGACAGCAACTCCAGTCGCCAGATGAAACTAGATGATTAAGAGTAGCATGACAATCTATTTTACAGACTTTAGTAAGACACTAGATACTAGCGATCTCACCTACAAGATTTGAAGTTGAATTGCGCAATCAACTTTAAACACCCGGGTTTGTAAACCGACGACGGAATTATATCACATACATAAGCTTTTTTCAGCTGCTCTGTTGCTTTGGTGATTGTATACAGATCAGCAAGATTATCATACATTTCACATCTCTCGTTATCTCTTGTCTTGTCATTCTACAGCTTCTCCTCCATTAAAATTATCTCTTTAAATTGCCTAATATTGGGGAAATACTAAACAAGCTTAGAGCTACGTCTGAACCTAAGCACACAGATAAACACTCAAAACTCGAGAAAACTCAATAAATATTCATAACCCAAACTTCTAACTTGGCTAAGGTCGTATTTCAAGATAACTCCAACTCAGGAAAAAATTTTAAACAATAATTCTTGCCTGCAACCAACAACTAGTACAGAAATATCTTGACTAGAAAACTAACTAGCGACCGAAAACTCTAACAGAAAATACCTATCTAGGCTTCCTCTCCTCGAACAAAGGCCTGACCTTGAATTTTTTTTTTTTTTTTATTTTTTTTAAATCTAAATAGGCTTGGTCTTGTCAAATGGGGTCCATAAACTCCTTCAAAGCAGGATGTTAAGAAAACCAATGTTCAAGGCTAATGTAAAATTTAGTTAAACTTAGTAACAGTAGTAACAGTCATTATTAGTAATAATGTAAGCTAATTAAACAATATTCGGTTACTAGTAACTTTTTTTTTGAAGCAATTTAGTTACTAGCTAGTAACACTAGTGTCATAAGCTTATATGTAATCCAATACTACTAATGTCTTAACTAAATGGTAGTTTGCTAACTGTGAAAATTCATCATACAAGTGTAGTGTGTCTGGCTTAGTTAACGCAACTCTGCCATGCTGGAGTACAACATTCATAAACCATATTTTTCAGTGTAACTGCACTCATATTCCAGTGTGGGATTGACATTATATTTACAACAAAAAAATCCTCGAACAATCAACATGCCCAAACATACTGCACCTTTGCCGTATGTTGGGACTGAACTTAGAACCACATGGTTAAAAGCCAAGCACTCTGCCACCTGAGCTAAGATGGCAAGTGATAGATTAAAAAACCTGGTCCCCGGACAACAATGAACAATCTCATTAACAAAAAATAAAAATAAAAATCACTTCTCTTGAACTATGTTTTATTGGTGTGACCTACCTGTATTCAGATCAGGATACCATTTCTTGATATAAGTTAGCAAACACAAACACTAATTTACATCAAGTACTTCATTCAAAGAGATAATAAGAAATCTAACCTGAATTAATTATGGAACACACACCAAACTTCTTCCGTTTCTATGGAAATATCTCCCCAAAAGTTTCTTTTAAGTTGAGGATTCGTGAAGTCCAAAAGCCAAGAGACCATATATCACTGTACTCATTTGAAGAACCTGAAAAGGATTACAACAAATTAAAACCACGGGATTTTATTAAAGATGAAAATAAATAAAAATTCCATAGATGTAAGCCTCAATGAAATCAAAATTTCGCGAGAACTGATGAGAATGAGACAAAACTTTCAAATTACCAGTACCAAAAGTAGACATGTAATTAGACAATTTATCTGATTTACCCAATAATTAAGTAGTTTACAGAAGAGCAAAAAAGAACAAACTACTTATAATTAAACATTCCCTTTTCTAAACTACACTAAAGTTAATAATTAGACACTGTAAAAGATAGCATAAAAGCAAAAGCCAACTGATTAAGAGATACGAAGGTCGATGGAAACAGCCATCTATTTAAAGGTTATTTTGACCTGGAACACCATTTACATGGCCATATTACTTCTGTTATACCCCCTATAACACTCTTCCAGAATTAACGCCGTCCCTAAATAATACCGACCCCACCTTTTCATTAGGTATGTTAGTTTCTAGAAAGATAAAATACACTAATCATGCACTTTATAACCACCAAAACAGAAGAAATTGCTTGTTTTGAAATGGCATACCATGCCGTTCTTCAATACAATTTTGCCGCATGTTGTTTGGGTTCGGTTGTGCAAAAAACTCTTCAAGTGTATGCGAGTTGAGATGTAGAATAAAACAATGAGGCTAACCTTTAATGTCCAAGCATATTTGTCACACATATAATCTGGCCACTGCAAATTCTCTGCAAATACAAAGCAATCTTTCAGCCAAACTGATTTACTTATTGTTTTTTTTTTTTTGAGAAGAAAAGGATATATATAAAAAGAAAAAGATATGTACATAATGTTACAGGGAGGAGCAAAGACGATCCATACGCCTGAAAAGAAAGAAAAACAATCTAAATTATCTCATCGACATCACTACTTCCCATTGGAAAAGAATTTGATTCATTGTGTAGTTCTTAAAAGCGTCAGTGTTCGAACTCCACAGATAAATATGAAGCTGCACAGCCGTAATCAACTCCATCTTTGTTTTAGCCCTCCTGCCATGAAATCTATTATTCCTTTCCAGCCAAAGTTCCCAGCAAATTGCGAATGGAATAAGGTGCCAAACCACTTGTACTTTCTTAGAAACTCCCTGTATTCGCCAATTTTGTAAACAGGTTGTCAAGCTAGCATTCATAACCCATTTCACCTGTAACGAATTAGTGAAGAAATCCCATAGGTGTTTTTCCCAACTGCAGTTTAAGAAGAGATGGTCTTGCGTCTCTACTTGCCTATCACAAAGTAAGCAAAGCAAAGAATTCACCGTGACACCTCTATGTTGTAACATCCATCTAGTTGGGATTGAATTATGCATAGCCGCCCAAACAAGAAACAAAACCTTTGGAGGAGCATGTTTACTAACCACGATCTTCTCGAACTCCCAATCCTCTTCCTCGCCTCAACTAGCTTGTTATAAAGCGCCTTAGCGGTCACAATCACCGTCAACCACATCCTCTTCATCCTGTAACAAATTCACTTCTCGCAAATCATGCTTGATTTCCAATAGATCAATACGTTCTGCTGCGTTGAGTTCTCTGACAAACTCAAAACTCCAAACCCTATTTTTCATATCTGCCACACAAGCGTGTTTGTGTTTGCTTAATCTATAAAGCCTTGGGTATTTATCTTTTAATGACCTTTTTTCTCTCCACCAGTCGTGCCAAAACCTAGTACTCTTCCCATCTTTCACCTGAATTGAGACCGCCTCATAGAGTCCACATTAGCCTTAAGAATATCATACCACAAGCTACGTCCCATTGTTTCGTGGTCTCGCAAGGGGACTAAACACTTCTCTTCCGAGGCTGACTTCTCGCACATTATTTTCCTCCACAAAGCAGATTTTCTCTGCAATATCTTCCATGCCATTTTGCCAATAAAGACCTGTTAATCTTCCTCAAACTTCGAATCCCTAAACCATATAAGATTTACTTATTGTTCATTATGAAACTGGAAGCATATGAAAGCAAAAGAAACCATCTATATGTTCTTACCTGATAGAGATTTAAATTCCTTGCTACCTCCAGTGTAAGGTTTAGCAAAAAAGTTAAAATGCAAAACAGAAAACTAAAGATCTTTCAGTTCCTCAGTTGAGAGGGTACTCATTAACAAAGAAATAACAAAATCACAAGGTGTGAATTTTCTTTCACGCATTTTGCGAAAAAATTGCAATGCCTTCTCAGTCTCCTTCCCTTTAAGAAATCCCTTAATGATGGTATCATATGTTCTAGCAGTTGGTAAACAACACTTCTCTTCCATTTCGACGATTAGTTTGTCAGCCTCCAGTAACATCTTTCTATGAAAGAGCCCAGACATCATTGTGTTATATGTCACTACATTAGGAACTAAACCTTTTTCTGGAATCAATTCACCAAAACTAGTATATACTTCCTTGAGACTTTGATCACAATAAAATGATCAATTCACCAATACTATGTGTTAGGTTTTCAGTACTATAAACAACTTGAAAGCAACGAAGGTAAAAATAGTAACAAATCAAGTATGTATTACTAACCTCAAACAGAAGGATGATGTGTACGTAGATGTCGATACATCTTCAAGTTCTTCAGAGTAAAACGAGTTTGTCTCAACATTTCTAATATTTCTCCTAGTCTATACTAAAAAATTTATAGTAATCTAATCAAGAAACTTCGAGTTTTGGTGCTAAAATATGACAACCAAACTTGACATACAAACGCTTGTGGGTTCAACCGAGCAATGCTCTAATAATATCCCCATTTGCCAATTTTAGTGACAAAGCTCTCTACCTATGGAGTATACAAGAATTAAAAGATAAGGATAATACATTATATTCACTAGTATAACACGCACGTGCGATGCGCCTTCCTTTCCATTTCAAGACCAATTTTATTTTCAACATGTCAATGGATACCCCTGTTCTCATTGGCATATTTCTAAGATTAGGAACCCCATTCACTGAATATCCTTTCCTACTGACTAATTACCAATTACAAATCCACTATGAAAGAAAATTAGCTATCAATCCAAACCCATTTCCAAGTAAAAATGATATGTTCATAATCCCTCATTGGAGCATTAGTGTTAGAGCATTGTTCGGTCGAACTCGCATGCGTTGTTATCTCAAGCATGTTTGTCAATGTTAGTGATCAAAACTATAAGTCTTGATTTCTAGTCTACTATAGCTAAGGTCTCGGACTATGATAGAAAGTGTAGTTGAGCTCAAGAACTCCATGGCAATCATCATACAAGACGAAGGACTACTCAAGGAACCGGTGGAACTTCATCGACTAAAAGGTATGTAGAAACTTGAACTTATCTATCACTCAAAAGTTTATTTATCTCCTATCTTGAGACAAAAGTCGTTTTGCTATATAGACTAAGATTATATACATTTGGTATTTCGAGCCGAGTTTATCTCGCCTATCTATTTCTCAAAATATGTGTTGGTAAGCTTTCGCTTTGGCAATTCATCTTTACCTAGTGACGAAAGTCATGTTATGTTTCAATCACTTTGAAAATTGCTCTGACGAAAAATGGTTTGTGAATAACAACTATATAACGTCCTCGAGAATGTTTCAATGATTGAAATGAGAGTTTAGATTACATAACCATGGTAGGTGTCACACCTCCAAAATGCCTTTGCAAATTTCTGCGAAAGTGTAACCCGGCTGAAACAAGTGGTTACGTGAATAGCTTCACCCAATTGCACTTGACCTTATAAGTTTGCACCTATGCAAACGGCCAACATATCAGTCAATCGGCGAAGTCTTTACAAACCTTCTTTCACTTCTCAAAACTCATCAAATGCACCCCATAATACATTCAATTCTTTGCCATACTTTGCTAACAACAAATCAGCCAACCAAGAACACTTAGAACATGACACAATCAACTCTTTTATTGCATCAAAGGGAAGAAATACAAAACTTTCCCACTTGGGGACTTACACAGACTTGTTTGCCTTCAAACCAAGCCTTTAGTCTTACAAAAACTCTCCTATTCACTCACATATGCAAACTTCACTCTCACATATGTTCTCTATGCAAGCCTGCCGAATTTTCCCCTCCTTAGGGCTATTTATCTGCAGACTTTACTTGGCCAAACCGTGCATAACCGTTACACACGCATGGAACAGCCATCTGTCCCATAAAGCAGTTCTGCCAACCGCCAATAACTGTGCTAACTGGCCAGTTTCACTCTAACTCGCGCCAATCATCCCACACCTGTTCCTTAGCAGTTAGAACTCTTCTCCCACGCTTATAAACTTCTTTATAACCGCTCCTTTTCATCACGCATCATTGGCATGCTTGTGAAGCTCATAACTAACTTGCAACCGTCACTTGAGCCATATTGCACCATCTGATTTGGCACACTTTGGATTCTAGCTTGCACCCACGCTCAGCCCTCTTGGCCCTGCACGCTTATCATCCTAAACTCATGCACGGACAATTCTCAAGCATCAAACATCGAAACCAGGCTCCTTAAGCTCCCTCTAGTTGCTCATGCGTCATATGTACTTCACTTTGCCAATTAGCTTGACAACAACAATGCAACTCTTGCATTGCTAGCTTGTTTGCATTATTCAAGCTTTGGCCAACCTTGAATATATGCCATAGACCATCCCTTAGTCTATTCTTCATTCTTGCATCCTCCTTGAGCTTGGGCTAACTCAATTCCATGGATATGCATCGATGCCAACATCGCATGTTGCATCTGCTACTTTGGCCATGTCTTGCCTTTCCTTGATGAAGCTTCATTGTGTCGGCCAATAAGCTTCATCACTTAGCCAAATGTGTTTACAATGTAATGCTGCACTTGCACTACATTGGCCCTGTGGGTTTATGTCATTCTTAACACTTGCCAATCTATACCGTAATACCGCTATTATGGCTAGCGTTGCGCTATTATAGCTTCCGTTGCGCTATTATGGCTTCGCATTGCACCATTACGGCGGAACTCTGACTTGGCCTGCAACTCTGTAACGCGTGATCATTATGCGTCACTTGCAGCACCGTTATAGACCTCCCCCACCTAATCCGTTCAACGTCCTCGTTGGACGCGACATACTGATATGAACACCATACTTGTCTTAGTTTTGCTTCACTTGCTTTCAGAACCTTTTCTGAAAATCGGTAACTACTTTTGGCTAACCTTTGCCAATGGTCCCCTCCGATTGCATCCGCATCACTTAGCTTTGTTGCTTTGCCATTGATCTCATCTCTTTGAGCCACATCTCGGCGTTGTGCACTACGCTTATGCTGCTACTCAAATTATGCATCAATACTCAAATGCAAATTTGAATTTGTTCTTAGCCAATTCTCCTTAGCTTGAGTTTCGCCTTGAATCATTTACGCCTAAAGTGTACGCACTGAATGATTCTTTCCTACGATCACCACGATCATTGCCATCGCTTCCCGACTTTGCCTCTTACATCTCACTCAACGTGACAAGGACTTGTAAACGACTTGGCCTTGGTTTCAATCAATTTTGCTGGCAACCCGCCTTTGAACTGTTGTTCTCCGCGATCCTCATCAAGCACGTCACAAAGTAACCGGGGTTCTTCTTTGCATTAGACACCCGCATTCCCTACTTCATGCCTCGCCAAACTCTGACTATGCAAATATCATTCAAGAACTCATTTCTATGAATGTAGCCATCAAGTATAAGCTCTATACTTATGCCATCTTGCATACCCGTACTTAAAATGGTGAGTTTTCCTTGCTCAACTTCCATGCAGCAAAACTATTGAGTTGCACAGCCCATTTAAAACTGTGGCTAACTATCTCTTGGACATAACATTAGCTAACCCTTTAGCTGTCCATACGCTATGCTTTCAAAGCCAATATGTCTCCAAATACTTCTTTGAACTGCATTGCTAATTGCCTGGGAAGTGTGTGTCTTTCTCTAAGGCCATGAGTTCTACCCAACTCATGCTTTGTTGATAAAATGATTTCTAACTTGCTGTATTGCTTGCACTGTCGCCGCCCATCTGCCATCGTGCCATTTCGCAATATCCCAAACAGCAACATCACTTCTTTATCAACTAGGACCCCTGTCCTATGCTTTGCTTATTAGCTTTCAACTTGTCTTGTCATTGCATACGTTAGGCTAAGTATGCTACTTGCAGCATCTCCCCATGAACTAGCTTTACATCGTAAATAGAGAGGCAAAACTTTATAAACGAAAACACCCTCGTTCATTACTGCTCTTACATGACAATACCATGTACCATTACATGATTGATCCACTTGATCACGTTTGGAAAGCTAAAACTTCATTAACAAAGCAACTTGCTTACACCAAAGCAAAGTATATACAAACTTGAAGACTCAAAAAGTCTGTACAACCAAACTCTACACACAGAGTTTGCAACATAAAACAACTCAAGCTACATAAAACAAGGCCAAAAACACTCCTGTTTTGGCATTCAAAGTGTTGTCAATGGAGACAGCAACACTTACTTGTTTCTAGCTTAGTTTCTCTTGTCGAAGTTAGCGACCACTTCGCTGCGAGGTCTCTTCCTTGAACCCTCACTTCGGCCTTCGCGAGTCTTGCTAGAATGATTCCCATAATCATCCCCAACTGATACATTGAGTTGCGCCTTGAGTGGACAGCTTCTAGCGAAGTGTAAACCTTTGCAAATGAAACATCCCTATACTTAGGGATGAAGGGAGCAGTTCCTCTTCCTTAGGTTCATGCTTGCGCTTCATCGCCAACAGATTTTTCCTTCCCTTTGGCTTTTCCTTCGCAGCTTTGCACATCTTCAGTCGTTGTGCTATTGGCAAGCTCTCTTACCGTCTGCATAGCCATCTGGATACTCTGCACTTTGCGCTTCTTAAGTTCAGCGATCACACTTGAACTTGCGCCAGCTAGAAATTGGAACATCTGATCTTCGTCACTCATGCCACGCGTCTCTTGCACCAATGCAAAGAAGTTTTCAACATAGGCCTGTGGTGTACTCGTCATCTTTAGCCTACGCAAACTTTCTCTTGCATACCAAGCACCATTGCTCGGCCAGAACTGACATCTCAGCCCATCTTTCATGTCATTCCATAACATAGGGTTGGCATAACCAACAGCTTCATCTTCTTGCAGCATAGTTCTCCACCAAACCTTTGCATCACCACCAAGGTAATTTCCTGCGAGAGTTACTTTTTGTCCTTCCCCAGTTCCATTCGCTTCAAAGTATGCCTCAACGTCATACAAGAAATTCTCAATTTCTCTAGCATTTTTGGAACCTGCGTAAATTCTTGGCTCGGAGACTCGAGTAGAGCTTTCTCCATGCACGTTCGCCCCTACAAACATGCCGTTACTGATTAACCCGCGAATGCTTGCCACTTCCTCTGACATTTGCTTCGCATGGCTTGTTAGTATGGTCTTTATGTCACTGAATTGCACCTTCAATTCAGTCAGCTTGACATTGGTTTCGCAATTCAAAGGGTTGCATCGGACACCTTGTCTTCTCGGCACTTACCCTGCCATCGAATTCTTTAAACCAATCTGATGTTCTTCCTTCAAGTATGTCTAGCCTGCCTTTATCTTCAGAAGCAAGAGGATTTTCAATGCCATCTGCACTGAAGTCAATGGTTAAATCGCCAAGATCACCATACTCCTCAAGTTGATCGAACGAACCCGGTAGTTCTTCGTCAATCATCATGCCATTAGAACTCATTTCTAATGCAAACTCTGAAAAATAACTCGCTACTTACTTGCTCACAGGAAAATAGCTTTAGAGAGAAAGAAGTACTAGTGTATTATCCAACAAATACACTCGAACGTGTACCAAACACAACTCGATACCCGAATTGTCACACCTCCAAAATGCCTTTGCAAATTTCTCGAAAGTGTAACCCGGGACAAGTGGTTCTGTGAATAGCTTCACCCAATTGCACTTCAGCCTTATAAGTTTGCACCTATGCAAACGGCCAACATATCAGTCAATCGTCGGAAGTCTTTACAGCCTTCTTTCACTTCTCAAAACTCATCAAATGCACCCCATAATACATTCAATTCTTTGCCATACTTTGCTAACAACAAATCAGCCAACCAAGAACACTTAGAACATGACACAATCAACTCTTTTATTGCATCAAAGGGAAGAAATACAAAACTTGCCCACTTGGGGACTTACACAGACTTGTTTGCCTTCAAACCAAGCCTTTAGTCTTACAAAAACTCTCCTATTCACTCACATATGCAAACTTCACTCTCACATATGTTCTCTATGCAAGCTGTAATTTTCCCCTCCTTAGGGCTATTTATACAGCAGCTTTACTTGGCCAAACCGTGCATAACCGTTACACACGCATGGAACAGCCATCTGTCCCATAAAGCAGTTCTGCCAACCGCCAATAACTGTGCTAACTGGCCAGTTCCACTCTAACTCGCGCCAATCATCCCACACCTGTTCTTTAGCAGTTAGAACTCTTCTCCCACGCTTATAAACTTCTTTATAACCGCTCCTTTTCATCACGCATCATTGGCATGCTTGTGAAGCTCATAACTAACTTGCAACCGTCACTTGAGCCATATTGCACCATCTGATTTGGCACACTGGATTCTAGCTTGCACCCACGCTCAGCCCTCTTGGCCCTGCACGCTTATCATCCTAAACTCATGCACGGACAATTCTCAAGCAGCAAACATCGAAACCAGCTCCTTAAGCTCCCTCTAGTTGCTCATGCGTCATATGTACTTCACTTTGCCAATTAGCTTGACAACAACAATGCAACTCTTGCATTTGCTAGCTTGTTTGCATTATTCAAGCTTTTGGCCAACCTTGAATATATGCCATAGACCATCCCTTAGTCTATTCTTCATTCTTGCATCCTCCTTGAGCTTGGGCTAACTCAATTCCATGGATATGCATCGATGCCAACATCGCATGTTGCATCTGCTACTTTGGCCATGTCTTGCCTTTCCTTGATGAAGCTTCATTGTGTCGGCCAATAAGCTTCATCACTTAGCCAAATGTGTTTACAATGTAATGCTGCACTTGCACTACATTGGCCCCCCGGTTTATGTCATTCTTAACACTTGCCAATCTATACCGTAATACCGCTATTATGGCTAGCGTTGCGCTATTATAGCTTCCGTTGCGCTATTATGGCTTCGCATTGCACCATTACGGCGGAACTCTGACTTGGCCTGCAACTCTGTAACGCGTGATCATTATGCGTCACTTGCAGCACCGTTATAGTAGGATATAAGCATTGTTATGGAAACACATATATGTATAAGTCCTTATTCCTTGAACCAAAGTTTGTGAACTTTGTTGAACAATAGAACCAGAATGGTGGCGTGAGCCAAGTCCGCGAATCGGCGGAAGTTCTCGACCCGAGAATTTGCATTGGAGTTGTGAACTCCTTCCGTGAACTTAAGTCCATGAACCCCGGTCCGCGAACTTGAGTTGGTTATATCTAAAAACTATTGTTCTTGAACTCATGTTTAAATAAACTAAGGAATGCTTTTGCAAACCGTGGCTATAAAATTCATGAACCGATTCGAGTGAATCAAATCGTTTTTTCTTCAATTGTGTCTTGTGTAGTTACATAAAGATCTAAGTAATTAAACAACTCTCTAACTAGTTCATTTGAGTCATTTGGACTAGTTATGGTGAAGAAGAATATGGTTGATATGAAATTGCTCATATGGCTAACCTTTTGGTTAACTATTGTTTAACCAACAAATGTACATGTTTGGGTACGGTTACACAAGCCTAGAAACGTGCATTTCTTTTGTGCATAACAAGCTAAGTTTTCGATCTAACGGTTGAGAAATATTAGCTTGAATCTAATCAGGTTTTCATATAACGGTGAATATTGAATGCTTTGTTACCAAGATAACATTGATTGCAAACCCTGATTTGAAAGACTATATAAGGGAGAACTCTAGCAACTGGGAAACCTAATCCCCACACCTTACGTGTGATACTAGTTGTATAATCTAGATTCAATTCTCCTTTAACCTTGGGTTTTCTTCTCTAAACCAGGTTAACGACTTAAAGAATTCATTGGGATTGTGAAGCCAGGCCGATGCTACTTTCTCGTAGTTGTGTGATCTGATCTTGCTGTTTCTATCATACGAGTACAATTGTAATAATTGGCTTGAGATTTCTATCTCCGATGGGCAAGATAAAAAGAAGTCACAAACATCTTCGTCTCATCATTTGTGATTCCGCAATACCTTTTTCGCTGTGTCGATTAAGATTATTGTGAGGTGATCGATAATACTAGGCCGTTCTTCAGGAATATAAGTCCGGGTTATTGATTGGTTCATGTTCGCCTTGATTTATCAAAAGACAGAACAAAAATCGTAGGTATATTCGTGGGAGACGAATTTATCTATTGTCGTATACTTTTCTGTGTGATAGAGATTTGTTTATTAAGTATTCGACTTTGGGTCGTAGCAACTCTTAGTTGTGGGTGAGATCAGCTAAGGGAATCAAGTACGTAGCATCCAGCTGGGATCAGAGACGTAGGAGCATAACTGTACCTTGGATCGAGTGTGAGATTGGTTGGGGTTCAACTACAGTCCAGGACCAAAGTTAATTTGGAGTAGGCTAGTGTACAGTAGCGGCTTAATACAGTGTGTGTTCAATCTGGACTAGGTCCCGGGGTTTTTCTGCATTTGGTGTTTCCTCATTAACAAAATTCTAGTGTCTGTGTTATTTATATTTCCGCATTATATTTGTTTATATAATTGAAATATCACAGGTTGTGCGTTGTTCAATCAATTAGAATATCCGACCTTTTGGTTGTTGATTTAAATTGATTGAAACTTGGATATTGGTCTTTGGTACCATCCAAGATATTTCTCTAGTATTTGATAAAGACTCGCAGATTTCTATTTGCTTGAGTATATATCAAATCGAGAGATTGAGATATAAACTCTTTGATATAATTTTTGTCTACATTGTGTCCGACTGTCTAGTTGATTTCTAGAAAGTATATTGGAGTTTGTCCATACAGATTGCTAAGCAAAATATTGGGCGCGGTTGTTGTACCCCCGCTTTTTCAATTGGTATCAGAGCAGGAAAACACGTTCAAGACCTTACAAGTCTGTGTTTGTAGCGATCTGACTCTATGGACAGAGGTGCTATCTCAATTAACGTACCACCAGTCTTCGATGGCTCTAATTACTTATGGTGGAAAATTGATATGCGAGCTTTTCTTCAAGCACGTGATTTTCAATCATGGGTATATGTTGTTAATGGCTATGATGCTCTCGTTGTGGCGTAGGTAATGTAAATGTTCCCAAAAATATTGGTGAATACTGATCCTAAAGATACTTGCTTTAAAGCAAAATTCGGATGGTTTGAATGCCATCATACATGCCATTACCCTAAATCTTCAGCACCATGTGTCAAATTTCACTAAGTCTAAAGAAGTTTGGGATATATTAGAAACTGTATTCGAAGGTAATACCAGTGAAAAGGAAGCCAGGCTTCAAAACCTTAATTCCGATTGGGAAAACCTTCGTATGGCAGATGAAGAAACATTTGATGAGTTTAATCACAAAGTGTCTGAAATTGCTAATGCATCTTTTGCATTGGGTAAGACTATTCCTGAAAAGGACATTGTGATGAAAATTATCAGATCGATGCCATCTAGATACGACTCTAAGAATCATTCCATCGTTGATGGAAATAACCTAGATAATCTCTCCAGAAATACGCTGGTTGGGAAGCTTAAGATCTTTGATCACGAACATTCATCCAAATCTAAGGATGTTGCGTTCAAAGCACTAAAGGACACTAAATTACTTGATAAAAGTAAAAAAAATGTATATCTCTGAAGATGATCACTCTGAGACAGATTCATCATATGAAGATCTTGACAAGTCGGTCTCGATGATCACAAGACATTTTAGGGATCTTCTGTTGAAGAGAAGTAAACGGTTCTCCAGAGATAAGCCTAAAGCATCAGTCAAACCTCATAATCGTGTTCCTCCTAAAAATAGGGATACAGATGAAACTGATGACGAGGATATGCCTCAGTGCTTTAAGTGTAAAGGATTTGGTCATTTTGCAAACGAGTGCCCAAATCGTAGGAAATACAGTGGGAACAAAGGTCTTGCTGCAACTCTTGATGAAATGTCTAACAACTATGATTCTAATGAAGACGAGAAATCAAGTGTTGCACTTCTTGGTGAAAATATTGATTTTGATAATTGTAGCAATACATACATCAATCTTAATATTCTTCCGAAGAAAACCCAACTAACTGAAGAAAAAAGTTGACCCATTCTTTGGAAACTCGTTTGTAATGTTTCGTGTTCCACTATGTGTCTAGTCACGTGCACATCTCGGATTGCTGAATATTATCCAAGATTGACGTTCTCGTTTTGTTCTCAAAAGGGTCATGAACTATCAAAGTGTTACAAGTACAAACATCAATTGAGGCACGTCAACAAACTTAAACGAAGAGCAAATCGATTAGCACACAAGCTTAAAATCGCTCAGAAAACTGCTGAGGTATGTTAGATTTTGTATTCGTCTAAGAAGTTAGTTTCCAAGGATAGACCAAGACCATTAGAGAAGAATGTATGGTCAAGTCTTTTTGATAGACATAGGTCTGCAGATTCCTCACAAGAGGAAAATTATGGACAAATTGTTGTTCACCGCAACGCAACTTAATTGTGTTGTTGTTGGAAATCTTGTCTCATATGCCTGATCAAAATAGACAATGATTTTGTACCTCTCAGGCTTTAGGAAAAGTTTTTTTCTCTCTTCTTTTCTTAGTTTTTACTCTTTCATGTCTATCAACAAAAGAGAGGGTTATCATCGTCAATTCTACTCTTTATAGGGTTGAGAGTTGGACGTGTACGAACCTGTTAAAGGTTTCGAAACCCTACATTATTTTTTCTTCGTTGAAACTCCTTTTTATCCCAAGACTACTTGTTGAGATTTCCTCTCACAAACCCATACGCCTATGGATGCTCCAAGTATCATGTCTTCTGATGGAAAGGATGTTAATATGATTGTTAATCCATCAATCATGAAGGAAAAAGAGAAGTCTCCTTAGCTCCGATATTGAAAAGAAAAAGAAGGAATGTGAGGAAGCCAAGAGTCGTTCCTTCAAACTCTCAGAAGTTTTGTGATATTCTTGAAGTGTTGAAGGAGATGCGAAAGCAGATTCAACAAATAAAGGCTTTTGTGTATAAGACTCATGAGATTCAGAAGGCCCTGGTTCGACATCATCAGCCAAGAAGGTTCATTGATATAAACTCCTACCTTAATGAACCTTACGTCCTAATGGTTGTTGACGACAAGGAGTTCGGGGACGATAAAGAATTCTTCAAAGGTCTTAACATCTAGTAAATCTTCTATTTTTCTTGTTTTGTTTAGAAGAATAACTAGAGTTTGGAATAGCCATTATTGTGATTACACATAGCTATGTCCAATGTTTTCATCTTCATGTTTTTAGGTTTATTTGTTTAAATTCTAAAACTGTTTGGAAGATGATTTTTGCAGTATTAATCTTTGTGGTTTTATATATTGCAATTGTTATGGGATATGTGTGTTTGCGTCCGTGAACTGTTATTATCCCATACCTTGTCAAAAGTAAAGTCTTTTGTATGTCGATATGCATGTATTGATAAAAGAATGAATGGACTTTTGACAAATACAAAAGTTAAGCCTATATTGTCAATTTTTGATGGAAGATAGGTTAAAATCTTTTGTTTACAAGGATTATGTCTATTGTATGTCGTTATGCAAATACTTATGGGAAATGGAATGAATCCTTGTGTATTCCGCAGTAATTGATCTTCCCTGATCCATAATTTATGTATTACTGTAAGGCTCCGTAATGTGTCTTTTGTTGAGAACTAAACGACCAAGTTGATTAGTATATGATTAGCTTTGTTGTTGTTCCGTAAGATACTTTATGTCGAGCATAATCAACTAAATTAATCATCTTGTTTGGTTATTTTAGTTATGGCTCCATAAGTTTTCTTATGTTTGAGCACTTTTGACTCAACTGATTGTTTTCTTATGATTAACTTAGTCATTGCTCCATAGATTCTCTTATGTCGAGTATGGCCAATTAAATTGATTAATTTTGTGATTAGTTTGGTTGTGTATTTCGATTAGATTAATTATGGGTTCTCTTGTGATTAATCTAATTGAGTATTTTTGAGTCTCCATAAGTTCACTTATGTTCAGCATATCCGATTAAATTAATCATGGGTTCTCTTGTGGTTAATTTAATTGAGTATTTTGGATTCAAATTCATACTTGTATGTGATTTGTTATGTCCAAAGAAATCCTTCTTTTCTCTTGAAATTAAGGTCTCTCTTGTTGTTCTTTCGGGAATGACATATTATGGGGGAGAGTTCTTAATTGAACTTGTGCTTCATTGCAAAATCTTTATGGGAGTGCGCTGTGGAATATTTGAGGGTTATCTTGTATCTTTAAACTCCTTGATGAATGCATTTAGCTTGACTTTATGATTGCATCTAAATAAGATGATATGTGTTTTCTTTCTTTTGGTCATGAAATGTCTCTTTCGGAAATTTCATTAGGATCCCGTTCTTTTTCCTTTGCCAATTTTATTGACAAAAAGGGGGAGAATTAATATGTAGTTCACACTACAAATACATATGGTTTTCTGATCATTATGTAAGGGAGAGTGGTTTCCATGTGAGATGGGGTATTGACTAAGGGGGAGTGATACATCTCACCATAGTATTTTTGTTGAAGTTGTGATACAATTGAACTTTGACGCTGTGTAATGATATTATGACACTGTATAACAATGATTGAGAACTCTTGTTTCTTGTTGTTATAGCTACGGATTTTCAACAACGATGATTCTAAACTTACAACCTTTGGGATCATTGGAGTACTTGGAAGTGACGAATATTTCGAGTAATGTTGAAGATTAGAAAAGTGGAATAGGAGCTACAAAAGTTAATTTATTTATTTTTTGTATTCCATATGTATTGCTAGTTTTGTCACTAAAATTGACAAAGGGGGAGAATGTTAGAGCATTGCTCGGTCGAACTCGCATGCGTTGCTATCTCAAGCATGT
Organism: Papaver armeniacum; assembly: GCA_023531295.1. Classification (NCBI taxonomy): domain Eukaryota; kingdom Viridiplantae; phylum Streptophyta; class Magnoliopsida; order Ranunculales; family Papaveraceae; genus Papaver; species Papaver armeniacum. The sequence goes on along the minus strand of JAJJWW010009657.1, from coordinate 214,163 downwards.
TTTTCAATGTTAGTGATCAAAACTATAAGTCTTGATTTCTAGTCTACTATAGCTAAGGTCTTGGACTAGGATATAAAGTGTAGTTGAGATCAAGAACTCCATGGCAATCATCATACAAGGAGAAGGACTACTCAAGGAACCGGTGGAACTTCATCGACTAAAAGGTATGTGGAGACTTGAACTTATCTATCACTCAAAAGTCTATTTATCTCCTATCTTGAGACAAAAGTCGTTTTGCTATATAGACTAAGATTATACACATTTGGTATTTCGAGCTGAGTTTATCTCGCCTATCTATTTCTCAAAATATGTGTTGGTAAGCTTTCGCTTTAGCCGAATTCATCTTTACCTAGTGACGAAAGTCATGTTATGTTTCAATCACTTTGAAAATTGGTCTGACGAAAAATGGTTTGTGAATAACAACTATTTAACGTCCTCTGAGAATGTTTCAATGATTGAAATGAGAGTTTAGATTATATAGGATATAAGCATTGTTGTGGAAACACTTATATGTATGAGTCCTTATTCCTTGAACCAAAGTTTGTGAACTTTGTTGATCAATAGGACCGGAATGGTGGCGTGAGCCAAGTCCGCGAACCGACGGGAAGTTTTTTGACCCGAGAATTTCTGCTGAATTTTGTGAACTCCTTTCGTGAACTTAAGTCTGCGAACCCAGTCCGAGAATATCTAAAAACGATTGTTCTTGAACTCATGTTTAAATAAACTAAGGAATGCTTTTGCAAACCGTGGCTATAAAGTTCATGAACCGATTCTAGTGAATCAAATCTTTTTACTTCGATTGTGTCATGTGTAGTTACATAAAGATATAAGCAATTGAACAACTCTCTAACTAGTTCATTTGAGTCATTTGGACTAGTTATGGTGAAGAAGAATATGGTTGATATGAAATTGCTCATATGGATAACCTTTTGGTTAACTATTGTTGAACCAACAAATGTACATGTTTGGGTACGGTTACACAAGCCTAGAAACGTGCATTTCATTTTTGTATAACAAGCTAAGTTTTCGATCTAACGGTTGAGAAATATTAGCTTGAATCTAATCAGGTTTTCATCTAACGATGAATATTGAATGCTTTGTTACCAAGCTAACATTGATTGCAAACCCTGATTTGAAAGACTATATAAGGGAGAACTCTAGCAACTTGGAAACCTAATCCCCACACCTTACGTGTGATACTAGTTGTATAAGCTAAAGTCGATTCTCCTTTAACCTTGGGTTTTCTTCTCTAAACCAGGTTAACGACTTAAAGACTTCATCGGGATTGTGAAGCCGGACCGATAGTACTTTCTCGTAGTTGTGTGATATGATCTTTCTGTTTCTATCGTACGAGTACAATCGTAATAATTGGCTTGAGATTTCTATCTCCGATAGGCAGGATAAAAAGAAGTCACAAACATCTTCGTCTCATCCTTTGTGATTCCGCAATACCTTTTTCGCAGCGTCGATTAAGATTATTGTGAGGTGATCGACAATACTAGGTTGTTCTTCGAGAATATAAGTTCGGGTTATCGATTGGTTCCTATTCGCCTTGGTTTATCAAAAGACGGAACAAAGCTCGTAGGTATATTCATGGGAGACGGATTTATCTATTACCGTAGACTTTTCTGTGTGACACGGATTTGTTTACTAAAGTCTTCGACTTTGGGTCGTAGCAACTCTTAGTTGTGGGTGAGATCAGCTAATGGAATCAAGTACATATCATCTAATGTAGTTTTAATTGTGGTAAGAAAGGGTTTGATTCTCGGACTTGGTAAGTTGTTGATTTTAGGACTTACTTAAATAAAATACTAAAACTAGCGAATAAAATAAAGGATGATAATAATATTGAGAGATTACTAGGAATCAGGATTTCACCGAACTCTTTTTCTATGGTTCAATTATTAATTCTTTGACAATTATAGCACCAAAAATAATAGTTATTGACTCTAAATCTTTTCCAAGGTAGATTTTATAAAACATTAATTGTAAATGGTAAGCATGGATTATCAAAACACCTAAGCTAAGCATAACCCATCAAACTAAATCACAACTAATTAATTTAAAATCATAATTCAAATTATATTAATGCAAAAGTCGTAAAAAGAATTTAATAAAATTACCATAGTGTTGAGAATTGGCTTCCTTCGTCATCCCAAATGATGGGTTTAGCTCATCATGGTACAAACACGCTCAAAATTGGTATTCATAACTCAAGAAGTGTTTACAAGAGGTTGGAAAACAATAAAGCGTTGAAATTGCAACGACCAATAAGTGTTGCAAAGTCTTTACATAGTAAACGATAAATTCAAAGTGCATCGGAATAAACGATCGACTTAGTTGGTCTGTTCTTCGTGTTCTTGAGAAAGACACTTCTTTTCGTCGTTTCCGCAACTCTTCTTCTTCCTCTTCACTCCGCTGCTGCGATTCTTCTCTGCGGTGTGATTCTATGCCTCTGCTTCACCCCAAACTCTCCGTCCTCCTTTGCTTAACCTCTCAGCATCCTATATATACACAACAGCTGATAGAAATCCCGGGAAATATTCTTTTTCTCCTCCTCAGGAAGTTACGGAGTTTTCTTTCTCATTTATTCTCCTACACGTCTCTCCCTTGTTCAATTCTTTCCTAAACTCCGTCCAAACTTGATAGAAATAATTTTAGGGGAATATCTTCTCCATACATTCACGTACCTTCCATATATATCCATTATTCCCGGAAATATTCTTTCTTTTGTCCTCGTGAAACCAAGAAAACCCGAGACCCTGTTTAACCCAAACTCCGATGATCTGGTCCAAGTTTTTCGATTAGAACACCCATTTATCCAAAGCAAAAACAACGATTGAATCTCCCTACAACTGGCCCAAAACTCAAAACAAACCCGAGCAAAGTTTCCTCTCCTCTTTTGCTTCAACACGACTCTGCAGCCAACTCTGATCGATCAGAAGACATACATCAGGCCTGTTATGCTCCAACAGGTCCATCCCAACTAATATTTGCGATTGAATCTCATTACAACTCGGCCCAAATTTTGAATCCAAACTCTGCCCGAGCTGGTTTCATTTTCCCGCCAATTTACTGAATTTGAATTTAGGAAGATGATCACCCCTTATCCTGTTATTGGGGTGCGGGTAGTACTTGCCTTGGAAATGGATGCCCCTTAGTAATTTGGGTACCCCTTATCCACTGTCGGGTTCCCTTTAGCAATTCTTCTGGGGTGTAATTATGACTTTTCTGGGGAGTCTCCAGCATACTTCCGGGGTGCCTGTAGTGCATCTTCTGGATGCCTTTACTAATTTTCTCCAGGACCACTTTTAGAGCCAAATTCGCAAAAGCTTATTTCTCCAAAAACACCTACAAAGACATAAAATAACCAAAATAAGTACAAAATCGAGACACTAACAATATACATAATTGAGATCAATATAGACACATAAATGCGTCTATCAAATACCCCCAAACTTATTATTTGCTAGTCCCGAGCAAATCAAATCTACAAAATAAAAATCCTAACTCACTGTCATGCCGCAGCATCTTGATTGCATTTAGCGTATGCAATAAGCCTTTAAACCCCTAGGTGGCCCTAGTGGACGAGTTGTAGTCTCGGGAGGGTTTACAAGAGATATACCCACAAAACCTTTACCTCAGGACCCTAACTATCTATGCGGGAACCTTGGAAGGCACTAAAGAATCTCCTTGGTTGGCATACTTATTGATTACATGAGGAAGTACCATGATGCGAAATTCCAATTGATGTACACGAGTTTGCACTCAAGCATACTAAAATTCATATATAAGTGACAGAGCTCTACTCAGATAGTCGCACTATGGACATCAATATCCGGAGTCAACAAATCACGTGGATAGACTAAGAGATGGATATAGAAAAACATAGATGGTTGTGATGTTGACTAGATGAACGGTGTTTCTCATATCTGTCTGAAGGCCACTTCCAAAATGAACATATCCTAATGGACTGAGATACTGGTCTGAACTAATATCAACACACTGGCATATACAAGGGAACCAGTGGTCGATAATCCTAATAGATCAACTCGTCTGGCATATACAAGGGAACCAGCGATCGATTTATTCACTGAACATTAACTTTTTTTTTTTTAACAACATGATTAGATCTTGCGGATCCAAGCACATACTTCTTATCAGCAGATTACATGATAATTCCCGTGGATCCTGCGTTCCACGCTTGTTTAGGCGACGGAGACAGGGAGAACACACACATATTGCTATCCAAGTGTTAATTTTTTTATTTTTGAGAATTATTCCATTTGGTCTAATTGGTCTGGTCTATTTTTTTTTTCTTTTTCTTAGTAACTCAATCACTCTATTTCATCCTAGCAGTGGTAACAACTTGAATCGTGAGCCCCACCTAATCACTTAGAGAAACATATTTTAAAAAGAAAACAAAATAAAAACAAAAGTGAAAAGGACTCAACGAGATATGGCGAAACTACCATGTTATTTCTAACACCTGAGCTCCGTGATTTTATGAATAGACTCTTTAGATGTTTCCATCTAATCAGATTGGTTCACCAACTCCTACAATCAAGATGCTTACATCCACTTAGATTAGTTAGTGCCATCCTTAATAAGCATAAATTTCTAGGCTCTGGAGTTTAACAATGCAACTAAAAAGTTTCTCCCACACCCCCAAACTTAAATCTAACATTGTCCTCAATGTTTTAAAGATAAAATTAAAAGCATGAACAAGGAGAAACTGTTACCATTTGAAGCAAAAGAGTTAAGGAAAGATATTACCGTGTTGCATGAGCATGGGTTACCTCCCAAGAAGTGCTAAATTTAAAGTCTTCACTTACTGGTAAATACCACAAAATGGATAATTACCTTTCAAATCATATATCAATAGTCGAAACAACTCGGGTCAACAAAATCAAATAAAATTGCCACAATTATTAGACAACTGCACCAAATCAGAACAGAGCACATCCTCATCCAAGGTTTCCTGCAAGACAACCGGGTTTTTCTTGGTGCCCACTTGGGCTTCATATGAGTGTCTTGACAAACAGATTTTTATGAACTATGGGTTTATAGTTCTTTGGATTTCCTCTTGGAGATCGGGAGGATCGAGGTTGAGGAGTCGGAAGATACTCAAGTAATGCCTCGGGTATACTAGGCTCGAGTCCCAAGTTAGGGACTTCTAATGGGGTTACTTGACCATCACTACCCCCAAACTTAGGGTAGTCAGTATTCTCAGATAAACCTCTAACTATTGCTTGAATTTTCGGATCCTCAGAGTCTTTAAAATACTCAAGAGCTTCTTCTAGATCATTACCCCCAAACTTAGGGTCAACATTACCCTCGTAAGGCCTAGCACTATGGCTTGAATTTCGTAGGTCCGTAGAGTCTTTAAAGTACTCGAGAGCTTCTTCCAGTTCAAAAGTTTGGTCACCTAACCGACTTAAGAGAATTGTCTCATCAAATTCATCTAAGGAATCACCAAATAAAGTGTCGTCCCAATTATCCCGAATTAGATCCTCGAACTAAAGTGCTAATCATATTCACTTCCTCCAAGTCATCGAAGGTTGTCTATTAACATTAAAGACATTTAGTTCGTGGTCATATTACCAAAGGATATATTCATGAGTCTGGTCCTACAGTTGATTATAGCATTAGATGTGGCTAAAAATGGGCGACCTAAAATCACCGGTATTTGAGCCTAGGATCCTGAACAGGTTGAGTGTCTAGAACAACAAAATCCACTGGATAAATAAATTTATCAACCTCAATTAGTACATCCTCTATGACACCACGAGGTACTTTGACAGACCTATCAGCTAACTATAGGGTCATTTTAGTCGGTTTCAACTCACCAAGACCTAGCTGGGTGTACACATGGTACGGGAGTAGGTTAATACTGGCTCCTAAGTCAAGTAATTCTTTATCAAACATGTGATTACCAATCGTACAAGATATGGTGGGGCATCCAGGGTCTTTATACTTAGGGGTTGTTTGGTTTAGAAGGATTGAACTTACCTGACCAGCTAAAAAGGCTTTCTTATGGACATTAAGCTTTCGAGTACAAAGATCCTTAAGAAACTTGGCATAAGCAGGCATTTGCCTAATTTCTTCTAATAAAGGAATATTTATGTTTACCTGCTTAAAAATCTCCATTATTTCGTTGAAAGTTGACTCTCTATTAGTTGGAACTAACAGCTGTGGATATGGGGCTCTAGGAACAAAATGAGATCTATCGGGAACCACATGGGCATCACTAGAAATTTTATCAGTCTCTTCAAACAGTGGCTCCTTCTGGGCTCATCTTGGGAACTAGAATGGGAACTAGAAGGTGGATCTACATTATGTCCACTATTAGGCATGGCTACCTTATTGTCTACCGTTTTTACCGCTCCTAGGGTTGTTACGTAGTTCACATGATTGAACTCTTTCTCTCTAGAGGATACTTCATGAATTGCTCTAGTGTTGGGTAGTGGTTGATTGGGGAACTTTTCCTTTTCTCTTTCGCTCAAAAATTCTGCAATTACACTAACCCGATTTTTAGCTCACTCAAATAGCCTGAGAGTTTTCTGTAAAACCTTTCTCAACCGTTTGCTTAAAATCTGCATGTTATGAGATAAGATGGTTAGAGACTCTTCTAAACTCATTATTTTTTATCCAACAGGTTCTGATACTGATCTGGCCCTAAATGGTTCTTAGTATACCCAAAACCCGGGAGAGTCTGAGAAATACTAGACTGACCTTGACTCTAGCCCTTAGACCAAGAGAAATTAGGGTGGTTTCTCCAACCAGGGTTATAGGTATCGGAATATGGATCAAATCTCTGACGGTTTTCAAACCTAGAGTTATTATAAAGAGCATGGGCTTACTCTTCGTATCTAGCATGGTGTGACCCTTGATTCATTTCTAAGATTTCTAGACGCCTAAGAATATCTGACCCATAATCAACTCTATCGATCCTATGGATAGGATTTCTAGGTATTTCTGGTTCTCTCATTGAAGCCCATTGACGAGTCTTCTCAGCTAACTCGATGAACTCACAAAAACATTCATCTGGGTCTTGATGTGTAAATTCTCTACCACTATTTGTTTCTACCTGCATACGGGTTTCACTATCAAGGCCCTCATATAAAATTTGGGTCATGTGGGCTTTTTCAAAGCCGTGATGTGGACACTGGTATAAAAATTCACTAAACCTTTTTATATAATCATGAAGTTTTTCACCTAATTTCTGCAAAGGTTTGGATAGATCGCCGAACGGATGCGAGTCTTATGGTGTGGGTAGAATTTCTTAACAAATGCCTCTACAAGACCATCCCGGTGTGGTAATTATTTTAGAAGGAATAAAATGATACCACTCTTTGGCTTTATCATAGAGAGAGAAGTGAAACAAACGTAACCTAAGCACATCTTTGGAGACATTCGGATAGTTCATTGTGTCACAAATCATTTCAAAGTCTCTTATGTGGGAATACGGGTTCTCATTCTCTAACCCCCTAAACTTACGAAGCATGCCAATAGTCTCAAGTTTAATATCAAATTGGACCGTAGAAGCTGGTGGAACTATACCTGGGTCACGCACTACCCTACACGGGTTCAAACGATCCCTAAGAGTTTTTATTTAGGACCTCATCATCCTTTTCTCAACCATTTTGGCAAAAATAGAAGTATTAAGGATATTTTCCTCATCGTGAGAAGAACGTCCAAAAATAGGACTTTCTAGATTAAGGTAGTCAAGATTCTTGTTTCCTAAAATATCACTTCTAGGTTTTTCACGCATAAACCGTCCTAGAGCGTCTCTCTTACGTTCGGCATACAAGAATTCAACAAAATGTGCACATGCAAATGCAGGGGCTAACTAATTTAGGTAAGCTTGGGTTACCTACAACAAATATACCCAAAGGTACGAGGCCGAGGTTTGTGGAATTTCGCCGGTAACTCCCCATAAGGCCCAAGGCACGGGTTCACTTACTAATCCACTAGTTTTCCTAAACTCTTTAGTCGATCGAAGATGCAATTGATGTGTGCAGTGTTTTTTTTTTTAACATAAATAAAGTACTAAAAATAAACACAAACAAATAAAAGAAAATTACAAGTCCAAAAATAAATAAAAACTACCAAAAATAAAAGTCCTTAAAAATAAAATCTTCGGCTTTCTCCTTTTATGGAAAGTCCAACTTTTCACCTTCCGTTTCAAGCAAAACCTGCACATCAAAAACAAAAATACCAAAGACGTAAAATAGAACAAAAAATAATCTAAAAAAAAAAATAATAAATAAAATAATAATAATAAATAAAATATATACAAAACCTAAAAAAAAATGCAAAACCTAAAACCTAAACCTAAATACAAGTCCGCATCGGCGGCGCCAAAAACTGATGTAGTTTTAATTGTGGTAAGAAAGGGTTTGATTCTCGGTCTTGGGAAGTTGTTAATTTTAGGACTTACTTAAATAAAATACTAAAACTAGCGAATAAAATAAAGGATGATAATAATATTGAGAGATTATCAGAATCGAGATTTCACCGAACTCTTTTCTATGGTTCGATTATTAATTCTTTGACAATTATAGCTCCAAAATAATAGTTATTGACTCTAAATCTTTTCCAAGGTAGATTTTATAAAACATTAATTGTAAATGGTAAGCATGGATTATCAAAACACCTAAGCTAAGCATAACCCATCAAACTAAATCACAACTAATTAATTTAAAATCATAATTCAAATTATATTAATGCAAAAGCCGTAAAAAGAATTTAATAAAATTACCATAGTGTTGAGAATTGGCTTCCTCCGTCATCCCAGCGATGGGTTTAGCTCATCATGGTACAAACACGCTCAAAATTGGTATTCATAACTCAAGAAGTGTTTACAAGAGGTTGAAAACAATAAAGCAGTGAAATTTGCAGCGACCAATAAGTGTTGCAAAGTCTTGTTATAGTAAAACGATAAATTCAAAGTGCGGCGGAATAAATGACTGACTTAGTTGGTCTGCTTCTTCGTGTTCTTGAGAAGGACACTTCTTTTACGTTCTGCAACTCTTCTTCTTCCTCTTCACCTGCTGCTGCGATTATTCTTTGCAGTGTGATTCTATGCCTTTGCTTCACCCCAAACTCTCCGTCCTCCTTTGCTTAACCTCTCAGCATCCTACATATACACAACAGCTGATAGAAATCCTGGGAAATCTTCTTTTTCTCCTCCTTAGGAAGTTACTGGAGTTTTCTTTCTCATTTTATTCTCATACACGTCTCTCCCTTGTTCAATTCTTTCATAAACTCGTCCAAACTTGATAGAAATAATTCTAGGGAATATCTTCTCCATACCTTCACGTACCTTCCATATATATCCATTATTCCCGGAAATATTCTTTCTTTTGTCCCGTGAAACCAAGAAAACCCGAGACCCTGTTTAACCCAAACTCCGATGATCTGGTCCAAGTTTTTCGATTAGAACACCCATTTATCCAAAGCAAAAACAGCGATTGAATCTCCCTACAACTGGCCCAAAACTCAAAACAAACCCGAGCAAAGTTTCCACTCCTCTTATACTTCAACACGACTCTGCAGCCAACTCTGTTCGATCAGAAGACATACATCAGGCCTGTTATGCTCCAACAGGTCCATCCCAACTAATATTTGCGATTGAATCTCATTACAACTTGCCCAAATTTCGAATCCAAACTCTGCCCACGCTGGTTTCATTTTCCCGCCAATTTACTGAATTTGAATTTAGGAAGATGATCACCCCTTATCCTGTTGTTGGGGTGCGGATAGTACTTGCCTTGGAAATGGATGCCCCTTAGTAATTTGGGTACCCCTTATCCACTGTCGGGTTCCCTTTAGCAATTCTTCTGAGGTGTAATTATGACTTTTCTGGGGAGTCTTGACATACTTCCTGGGTGCCCGTGAGTGCGTCTTAAAGGTGCCTTTACTAATTTTCTCCCAGGACCACTTTTCGAGCCAAATTCGCCGCAAAAGCTTATTTCTCCAAAAACACCTACAAAGACATAAAATAACCAAAATAAGTACAAAATCGAGCACTAACAATATATATAATTGAGATCAATATAGACGCATTTACGTAGGAGCATAACTGTACCTTGGATCAGTGTTAGATTGGTTGGGGTTCAACTATAGTCCAGAACGAAGTTAATTTGGAGTAGGTTAGTATCCATAGCGGCTTAATACAATGTGTGTTTCAATCTGGACTAGGTCCCGGGATTTTTCTCGCATTTGCGGTTTCCTCGTTAACAAAATTTGGGTGTCTGTGTTATTTCTATTTCCGCATTATATTTGTTTATATAATTAAAATATCACAGGTTGTGCGTTGTTCAATCAATTAGAATATCCGACCCTTTGGTTGTTGATTTAAATTGATTGAGACTTGGATATTGGTCTTTGGTACCATCCAAGTTATCTCTCTTGCATTTGATAAAGACTCGCATATTTCTATTTTCTTGAGCATATATCAAATCGAGAGATTGAGATATAAACTCTTTGATATACTTTTTTCCTAGATTGAGTCTGACTGTCTAGTTGATTCTCTAGAAAGTATATTGGAGTTTGTCCATGCAGATTTCTAAGCGAAATATTGGGTGTGGTTGTTGTACCCCCGCTTTTTCAATTAATATCTATTTTTATCTCCCTAACAAATAAGTAAGCAAAAGTAATAAAACCAACATATTATACCATGATCGACCATTGTACGAATAACAATATAGCATTTGCTGCTGCGGTTCGGGCAGCACTTTTCAAAAAATAATTATGATATCTAAACTAATAGTCTTGTAGTACGATTTGCCATGACGATAAAACAACTGGTGAAACAATAAAAACAAAATCAAAATCCGAAACCACTTTTCATTTTTTTCCAACCTTTGCAGCCTTGCTCTTTACTTATGACTTGTCAAAATACATCAATGTACTGCAGAAGTTTATACTACTTCAAATAGGCATTGCTCAAGCTTGTAACAATTTATAACTCAATGGAATGACTGAAACCCACTTCCACCAAATTATTCTGAAAATTTAGAAATTCTCTTGAGCAACTATTGATTGTTGCACCATTATTTTAGGTAGTATAAGGTGTGTATCCAATTTCCAGGATCAATCCATATCATCCAATATACACTGTTTGTTTACCTCATATATGTACTTGCAGTTTATATGTACGCCCGTTAGATCCTCAAAGGGATTAGAAAAGAAAAACTACAATCGAACATTGTAATAGTAGTAGCAGTAGTGAAAATGAGCACAAAGGTTTGTAGCATCTACATTAAGTGAAAAATAACAACAGTAGTAAGAGTAGCTAGCAAAAGGTTCTTAACGCAAAAATTGGGACATACATTATTGTTAGAGCATAGCTCGGTTGAACCCACCAAGTGTTGGTATGTCATATTTTAGTGAATCAAAACTCATTTAAAGAGTCGCTTGATTATTTACTAGAGTCAACTTCGTATAGGTTAGCTAGAAAGTTACTAGGATATGAGACTTACAAGTATTACGTGAAGACTTGAAGAAAGTGAAGAAGTAAAAAGATACATCGACGACATCATCCTTCCTCTTGAGGTTAGTAATATTTAATTTGAATTGTTTTATTCCTAACGTATCTTTCAAGTCGTGCATATTGAAAACACAACTGTGAAGGTGTGAATGATTATACTCTAGTTAGACGTAGTATTAAGGAATTACAATACGAAGTATAACGCATATATTTTGAACTTCGTATATAAGACATCAACATAATCGTATGAATGCTATTGTGATTATGTGTATGAGTATGGGTGAAGATTTCGTCCTAGGAAACAATTTTTACATTCGTTTAAAGGAAGTACAATTCATAAACTTGTTTTGTACGTGAATCGAAAGGGAAATCGCTAGGATTATTGGTATTGTTATTCATTGCAAATCTTTGGATTACCAATATGTGTGTTTAGTATAACCGCTCATAACTTGTTTATGTATCTTGGTAAAAATATTCACAATGCCTGACTTTTGTATTGGTATGACTTTTATTAGTGAAACCGATCTTAAGTAATCACCTAGAGATGGTATGATCGACATATTGTAATTGGTATGACCAACTCTAGACATTGGGGAACCGATCCTAGTAAGAGGTGCAACCGATCACAAGCATGTGGAATCGATCCTTGTAAGAGGTACAACGAGTCTTAGTAATTGGTAACCGATCCTATGACTTGTGCAACCGATTACAAGTAAAATACAATAATTATGTGGTGACCGATCCTAGTACCTAGTCAACCAATTTTTGGAAAGCTAGTGTGACCGATCCTATTACCCACATGGAGGTAGAACCGAAGCCTTGTATTGTGGTAGAACCGTGAAGCCATTAATGGTAATTTGATAGGATAATCAATCACATAGTTCTTGGAAGTCAGATGAACCAATTCTAAACTCGTTTGGAAGTGTGGCAAATCGGTTCCAAGATTGTAAATATGAAAAAGGATTTACAAAGTAAAGATGTCGACATACTTGAACATGTGCAGTAATTCTTATCTTTTGTTGTTCAAAGATATTCCTTAATAACTAAAGGAGAATCCTGGATCGAAATAAATTGAGAATCTTTTAATTAAGGTTTTTAGTTTTATATGCTTTTAATTTCCAACAATTAAATGCATATCTTTAGAAAATAAAAATTGGTAATGTGCATTTACTAATTGGAGATTTTCTACTGAGATTTCGGTCAATATTTGGACAGAGCATTTCCAGGAATTATGAAACCGAATTTGGAAATATATTTCATATCTTGAGAATATTTTCGGTTTTGGAAATTCCTTGGTGTCCAAACTTCCTTGGTCTATAAATATTGAAGTTTGCATTTCGAGCAAACTAGTCCTCAGAGCCAGCAAAACTACCTAGTTGTGTTGTTACTGGTGGAGCCGTCTATTCGGAGAGGAAAGTACCCTAATTAGGCGAAATCTCTTACTACCGCTCGTTTTAAAGACTTCTTTGGGATTGGGAAGCTCTACGAGTACCGTTGGTGGGAAAATACATAATTGCAGTTTATTATTAGTTTTCGATTGATTTGATTGACTAACGGTTGTTGAACTTTGATTGCACCTAGTTTGTTTATGCTTGAGAATCTTCTCTTCTGATATAAGATTCACTCAAACTAGATCGAAGTTTCGACGGGGATCTTTAGACTGTTTGTAGATCTAAAGACGTCTTGTGAAAATCCATTGTTGATAGACTACGTTCTGTGTGTGATTGATCACAAGAGATTCAAGTTGATTGTGTGCAGGTGTTTATTGAAGATTTAATAAGATTTGAAGACAAAGAAGATTTCTTATTTGAGTTCATAATCTTTGGTGTGCACAATCCTTGATCGGCTGGGGATCCAACTATAATCGGTTTATCTTTGTGATTACCTTGATTGATTAGTTGAGTAGATCGGCATCAATACAATTCTTTGTGATTCAAAGTATTGATTGCATAGTCTAAACAATTACTTTGGTAATTATTAATAGATTGATCTAAGAACCTGACAAAGGAGTTTATTGGGATAAACGGAAGAGCCTTTTGTCAAACTCATATCACGTTGTTTGAAAAGAGTTGTTACCGAACAGATTTGTTGTTCCTTTACTGTTTGGAATATGAACCAAAGGAATCGTTCCAAGTGCGTGACTTATCGCAAGTTGGAGGTGTAGGGATACAGACGGAACTAGGTGAACTATAGGTTTAGTTGATTGGTCTCAACTATACGAAGTTGGTTTAGATTTTGTATAGCGGCTTAATCCCGAGAGTATTCAATTCTAGACAATGTCCCGGGGTTTTTGTGCATTTACGGTTTCCTCGTTAACAAAATCTTACTGTGTCTTTTACTTTTCTATTTCGCAATTATAATTGTTTTTATTATAATTAGAAGTAAAATACACAAACGTTAATTCCTATTTACTTGATAGCAATCCTATTGTGTTTGGTTAAGTCTGAACCTATTATCAAGTAATTATACTTCGTTGTTGTATTGTCTCGATCTTGTATCCATAGTCAATCACGCAAGTTATCTTGTTGTCGTATTGTCTCGATCTAGTATCCATAAGCGATCATACAAAGTGTGAACCGATTAGTTGTATTGTCTCGACTCAGTCCATAAACAATCACTTTCGGAGAAAGGACTTATAGGTGGAAAAGTTTTAGATTGAGGTATATTTGGGTACCCTCGTCTTTTCAATTGGTATCAGAGCAGGCAAAAACGAAAAGATCTAAAAATTTGTGTTTGGTGCGATCCAACCTATAAGAAAATGAATCTAATGAGTGATTCAGTTAACGTAAGTCAAGATGAAAAATCATCACTTGAGGATAACATCTTCTGTGAATCTACTGAACAGGCTGACCCCTATAATGTAGATTTTGATGATTGGCAAACCTGCCTTGAAAAATAACTTGATGAAATTTCTAAGGATGGTGACTCAGAAATCGATCAAGATGTTGAAGAAGATATGTCAGAATTCACTTCTATACTAAGTGTTATTTCTACTAGAAAACTATCTACCTCAGATGTGATTGAACTCATCGCTCCTCTCAGAGAGAAACTAAGAAACTAAGAAAAAATTTCTCTGGTTTCTTCTATGGATATCAGAATTCAAGATATCTACTTAAAAACTACAAAGAAAGTCTAAGCTCAAAAATTCTTGAGTTTGAGAATCTCAACATGAAACATTACTTGTTAAATAAGAAACTTGTTGAGACATAATAAAGGATTAATTCTCAACAAGTAACGAGTAAGGAACAAAATGAGTCTAATTCCTTCAAGAAAAATCCTCTTGAGGACCAACTAGCCGAAGCTCTTGAAAATATCAAGACACTGGAGGAAGAAGTAGCAAGACTAAAAAGACTCAATGACAGCACAAACTTCTATATTGGAGGCATGAAGAAGTCATGGCGACAAACGTGAATTAGGATATGATGGAATTGCTACGTCGTCAATCAACAAAGAAGAAAATTTCGTAAAGGATGTTTGCCCCATCACTCCAGAAGATCCACTTAAACAAGTTTGTGCGCCTGATTTACCCAAATGCTCAAGCGAGATTCCGACAGAAAACATCTCCAAAGGCAATCATAGGAAGACTCCAACTAAGGATCTGCATAGTGGCCGAACGTCTCATAAAGGTAAATCTAAAAACTTTACTCCTTTCAATAAGCATTGTTACTATTATAGAGATATAAATGTCATATGCAAAGGGATTGTAAGATTCGAAAGATGCAGAATGCTCTATCTTTTGTCTCAAAAGAGTTGAACAGTTTCACCTCTAAGAAAATCTCAGATCGTCACTGTCCTATGAGATAATTATTCTAATAATTCGAATTCATATTCTAAAAGGAACAATGATATAAAGGCTAATTCCTTTGTCAACAGGAGTATCTGATACTTCAGCTTGGAAAAATGCAATGTTGCAAGAAATGAAGAACATTCATTCAAACTCCACTTACAAGTGGATACCAAAATCTGAAATGGCACCCAAAAGGAAGTTATCTAAAACAAATTCTAAGAAAAACAAGCTTGTTGTAATCTTATACAAAGATGACTATGAATGTCTAGTGCTGTAGTTGCAGGAAATCCTACACTACACCCCTCACAATAATCCACACAACTAAGACATTTTAAGATGAATAACAATGATTTTATTGATTATTTCCTTCAATGTTCACAAGGTAAAATAGAAAAGAGTTAAAGAAATTACAATCACCACAAACTTTCTCTTTCCTAATGACTTGTCTAACACTCTCAAAAAGAATCCCCCAACAACAGACTTATTCGACTCTTTATATAGGGTAGTATACAATGGATGACTGACTAAGTCATCCTTTATTTTTCGGAATGACTTGCGAAATATCGCAAGTGTACAAGTATTCATTCTCGCAGCTCTCCTAAACTTCGCTAGGTCTTCACACCTTTCTCGTGTTTTGGCCGTCGTCATTCATTGCGTCATTTATATTACTCTTCTCGACTCCCTCGCAATGTTGTTGTTTATTAATCCCGCTTGATATTGATGTCGCGATATTCGATCCTACATCTTGCCTCTTCTCATGTCTTCTCCGCGAGGAAGAGAATGTCATGAGAACCTTCATTTTTATTGCCGCAACTGTTCATCTTTATCTGTTTCAATCCCTTACTTTTACACGGAATTTATTACACATGTTTCTTCTTCCACTCTTTTCTTGACACGTCTCTTTCAACCGTTTTTTCTTGACCATTCACGTCCCATCTGGTGTTGTTTTGAAGTTGTTTGTAAAGTGGTAGTAAAGTTCGTTCAACTCAGACTTGTAAAGATTTAGTTTCAGAAAACTCTAAAACAAAGAAAATATATACACAAAATTGTCACGATAACGAGAGATACTGAGACTCGGGATTCCACCATAAAATTCATTCATGCGATTCATATATTTATTCTAGACAATTATAGCTCAAATAATAATAAAATATTGACTCTATGTTTTGCCAAGGTAGATTTTTGAAAAGCAACGATCAGTATATCTAAAGCATGGGATATCAAAAGACTTAACCTAAGTATAACCCATCAATTGAAATCACAACCATTCAATAAAAACCATAAAACAATTAACAATCCATGCAAAAAGTCATAAAAGAATTAAATATAATTACCACACGCATGAAATATGGCTTCCTCCGTCATCCCAGTGTTGGGGTTTAGCTCCTCATGTCGAAAACACACCCAAAAGATAGAAACATGGCTCAAGAGGTGTTTTTATTGAAGCAAAAGTATAAAGCAGCGAGTTTGTAACAGATGTAATTGTTACAAAACTCAATCGTTATGAAGAAACCCTAGCGAAGTGTTGCGATTTCAAACTTAATTGTTACAAAACTGTTACAAAGGTATTTGATTTGAAAGATTAGGTAACGGTTTCTTCGACTTTCTTTGTCCGCGGTTTGCACTGTTCTTCTTCTTCTTCCCAGGAACAGCAGCAAGCTTCTCTGCAACTCCACCTGATCTCGACTATTCAACCCCCAAAGTCTCGACTCCTCTCTGGACCTCCTAGTCTCTCTTATATACGCCACAACCTCCAAATATATCTCGAGTAATTCCTTCTTTTCCTCCTCGGAGAAGTTACGGGAATTGGCTATTTTTCTCCCGCCAAGCTCCGATATTTCTTCTCCCTAACTCCTTCACGCGTATGCGGACGTCGATACACTCCTAAACCGGCTAGAATCGAATATACATCCAAGAGACTCCCTTGCTCTCCACGTTCTTTTCCTTATTTCATTCAAACAAAACCCGGTAATATCCACTTCCCATGTTTAGAGTAATTGCGATAAATCTCCATTTATTACGTGAGTAATCCAAGTATCGACCTGTTTTATCAAGACAAGCCCAATCCAATCAATCCCAACCGAAACAATTCCTTAAATCTCATTAAATCTCTTCCATAACTCGGGGCAAAAATACGCGGATGGTCTGGTTAAGTTTTCCCGCCAAAACTGAACTTTTGAGCTGGTGAAGAAAGGTCGCCCTTATCCTGCTACTTTGGGGTGCGAATAGTACATGCCTCGGGTTACCCCTTATCCATAATGAGAGTCCGAATAGTAATTTTCTCCCATGAGCGCAAATACCACTTTTCGAGCCAATTTTCCCCGCAAAAGCTTATTTATCCAAAAACACCTACAAATACATAAAATAGCAAAATAAGCACAAAATCGAACACTAACAATATACATAATTGAGATTATATTAGACACATAAATGCGTCTATCAAATACCCCAAACTTATTATGTGCTCGTCCTCGAGAAAATCAAATCAAAAAAATAAAATCCTAACTCACCTTATCGCAGCATCGTCGATTGCATTTAGCGTATGCAACAAGCCTTTAAACCCTAGGTGGCCCTAGTGGCGAGTTATAGTCTCGGAAGGGTTTACCAGAGAGGTGTACCCACAAAACCTTTACACTCCAGCACCTAACTATCTACGCAGAACCTTGGAAGGCACTAAAGAATCTCCTTGGTTGGCATACTTATTGACTACGGGAGGAAGTACCTGATGCGAAATTCCAATTGATGTACACGAGTTTGCACTCAAGCATACTAAAATTCATATATAAGTCACATAGATCTACTCAGATAGTTTCTGGATATCATAACCGGAGTTAACCAATCACATGATTAGATTAAGAGATGGATCTAGAAAAAAAAAACGTAGATGGTTTTGATGTTGACTAAGGTGAACGGTGTTTCCCATATCTGGTTCCAAGGCCACCGCCAAAATAAACCTATCCTAATGGACCGAGATACTTGATTACGGACTAATATCAACATACTTGGCATATACAAGGGAACCGTGGTCGATAACCCTAATTCTAGGTCAACACAACCGGCATATACAAGGGTACCAAAGTGGTCGACTTTATTGAACACTTTATTCCGTTAGGTCCGATGGTCCTGGTCTCAATTTCTTTTCTCTTTTTTTTTTTGTTTTTGGTTTTTTCTTTTTCACTTGTTTGTTTTTTTTTTGTTTTTTTTTTTATCTCAATCACTCTATTTCACCCTAGCAGTGGTAACAACTTGAATCGTGAGCCCCACCTAATCACTTAGACAAACATATTTTAAAAAAGAAAACAAAATAAAAACAGTGTGAAAAGGATTCAACGAGATATGGCGAAACTACCATGTTTTTTCTTTAATTCTAACACCCGAGCTCTGTGCTTTTATGAATAGACTCTTTAGATGTTTCCATCTAATCAGATTGGTTGCTCAACTCCTACAACCAAAATGCTTCCATCCACTTAGATTGGTTAGTGCCATCCTTAATAAGCATAAATTTCTAGGCTCTGGAGTTTATCAATGCAACTAAAATTTTCTCCCATACCCCAAAACTTAAATCTAACATTGTCCTCAATGTTCTAATTAAAAGCATGAACAAGGAGAAATTGTTACCATTTGAAGCAAAAGAGATAAGGAAAGATATTACCGTGTCGCATGAATGTTGGGTTACCTCTCAAGAAGTGCTAAGTTTAACGTCTTCAGCCATACTAAGAAAGGATTAGTCACCTTATAAAATCATAGAGTAATAGCCGAAATTTTTGTGGGTCATCGAAACCAAATAGAGCTATCACAAGTAAAAGGAATCTGCAACATGCCAAGAAAATTAGCAAATAAAGCACACCCTTGTCTAGTTTCCTGTTTAAAACAACTACATCTAGTTGTGGTTCAGGTTCAGGTTCTATAACTGGGTCCAAATAAAATATTTTCTTGTCTGGAATTCCTCAAAACTAAGATCCGGTTCGAGGTTGTAAAGTCTGTAAAAACTCAAATAAGAACTTAGAAGCACATAATAATAACTAAAAATTGCGGATCCTTAAAGTCAATCGCTTTTGACTCACACAATTGACCCCATGAAATCGGCGGTCAATCATAAGAAAATGTGTCGATACTAATTTCCTAAAGTACTTAGGCACAGTCTCAAAACTTAATAACTGACACATTTGAAACTTATACGTTCCCACAATTGGTTGAAAAATATTTGGTGGGAAAACAAAGTCAATCTGGGTATCATAACCTGAATAAACCACATCAACCAGAGGATGGGTTTCTAACAACTGAACTTCCTTATGAACATCACTAGGTTCAGGAAAACGTGTATGAAGATAATCTTGTAAAATGGTTGAGGCACAAATGTCAAGTCCCAAGTGAGGGACCTTTCTAAGAGTTAAAGCACATGGAGAATGATAATCACCCCCAAACTTAGAGTTTTCGGTGTCTCTAGAAAGACTAGTCACAACTTCCCTAATTTCAAGGTCATCTGATTCCTGAAAATGGTCAATTGATTCTTCTAAGTCAGTTCATCCTCACTCATCTCTACGAGTTCATTTTCTTTGTCTAAGACTAATGTTTCTAAATCGCTAGACTCTAAAACAATATTCTCGGAAGAAACTCGTTCCTCAAAACTATCATCGCTTCGTAATCATAAGGGAATACTACATCGTCTAAAAACGGTGGTATCTCTAGTCAAATCCTCGTCCTTTTGAATAGGTGAATAATTATTAAAATTATTTGGATTTGAACTAGAAATAATATTATCATTGTAAAGCTCAATTGGAGTAGCAAATTCTGATCACTATGCCTAAATATTTGATTCTTCATCAACACTATCCTCATCATAATCATCGTTATAATAAAATGAAAATGGTTGAACCTCATCTAAAGTAGTGTTACCAATTCTAACCTCGTCATCTTGATTATGCAAATAATTATCCTCATTTTCAAAGGTACTATTGGAAACACTATATTGGAAATTAAAACTATCTTGAGCATTTCTTTCCTGGCCTCTAACATTTTTAAGAGTCGATTCACATGACTTCTGATTTTATCTAGGAAAGAAGGTTCACACGTTGCATTGTTTTTCGTCCATAACTAAGTTATTCATTTACGCTAACTTACGTGTCGCCTCGGCTAACTTACGTGTTGACTCTAGTAGAGAGGAATTTTGCTCGTACGACCAGTTGGCATGTGGATAGTAATTGAGCTCATCCTGGTATGAGCCATAACCTTGAAAAGGTTGATGTTCCCAACCACTATTCACACTATGGTCAAAGTAGTAACGTCCATTTTGAAACTCAGTCGGATATTCGTTGTATTGGCTATTGTAATACCGGTTCGACATTCTATTTGGAGGTGTGAGTTGTCACACAAAATAAAACCCACCGACGGGGATTCGTGGGTGGATAGAGTCTTACCTCCCGTACCAGACGGGCGATGAACCGTTGAAGTCGACTCGGGGCCACCGACTCCTATGTCGATGTATTTAACCCGAGGGGCCGAGACAAGATCGTAATCGCGTCCTTCCCCTCGCAAAATTTATATTTAATCTTAACCCTTCCTTAGGGTTTTAAAATAATGTCCAGGTCCAAAAAGTATCCAAAAATAAAAATGTCCAAAAAGGAAAAGGAAAATTACAAAAATACAACACTATTTACAATTTCTAAAAATAAAGTCTAAATAAACTAATTATGTACAAAATCTTCTTCACTCCTTGGATTCCTCTTTTCTTTCCTTCTTTGGCGATGCTTTCCTTTTATAACACTTTTTCTTTCCTTGTA
The DNA here is from genome assembly GCA_023531295.1 of Papaver armeniacum. NCBI lineage: Eukaryota > Viridiplantae > Streptophyta > Magnoliopsida > Ranunculales > Papaveraceae > Papaver > Papaver armeniacum. Next base: position 193,099 of record JAJJWW010009657.1, on the reverse strand, counting down.
GCTTCGCTCCAAATCTGAAAAGAATCAAAAAATACCAAAGGCGTAAAAAAGAACAAAAATAATAAAAATAAACCTAAAACAAATCTAAATACAAGTCCGCGTCGGCGGCGCCAAAAATTGGTGTTGTTTTGAAGTTGTTTATAAAGTGGTAGTAAAGTTTGTTCAACTCAGACTTGTAAAGATTTAGTTTCAGAAAACTCTAAAAACAAAGAAAATATATACACAAAATTGTCACGATAACGAGAGATACTGAGACTCGGGATTCCACCATAAAATTCATTCATGCGATTCATATATTTATTCTAGACAATTATAGCTCAAATAATAATAAAATATTGACTCTATGTTTTTCCAAGGTAGATTTTTGAAAAGCAACGACTGTATATCTAAAGCATGGGATATCAAAAGACTTAACCTAAGTATAACCCATCAATTGAAATCACAACCATTCAATAAAAACCATAAAACAATTAATAATCCATGCAAAAGTCATGAAAGAATTAAATATAATTACCACACGCATGAAATATGGCTTCTTCCGTCATCCCGGTGTTGGGGTTTAGCTCCTCATGTCGAAAACACACCCAAAAGATAGAAACATGGCTCAAGAGGTGTTTTTATTGAAGCAAAAGTATAAAGCAGCGAGTTTGTAACAGATGTAATTGTTACAAAACTCACTGTTACAGAGAAACCCTAGCAGAAGTGTTGCGATTTCAAACTTAATTGTTACAAAACTGTTACAAAGGTATTTGATTTGAAAGATTAGGTAACGGTTTCTGCGACTTTCTTTGTCCGCGGTTTGCACTGTTGTTCTTCTTCTTCCCAGGAACAATCAGCAAGCTTCTCTGCAACTCCACCTGATCTCGACTATTCAATCCCCAAAGTCTCGACTCCTCTCTGGACCTCCTAGTCTCTCTTATATACGCCACAACCTCCAAATATATCTCGAGTAATTCCTTCTTTTTCCTCCTCAGGAAGTTACGGGAATTGGCTATTTTTTCTCTGCCAAGCTCCGATATTTCTTCTCCCTAACTCCTTCACGCGTATGCAGACGTCGATAAACTCCTAAACTGGCTAGAATCGAATATACATCCAAGAGACTACCTTGCTCTCCACGTTCTTTCCTTATTTCATTCAAACAAAACCCGGTAATATCCACTTCCCATGTTTAGAGTAATTGCGATAAATCTCCATTTATTACGTGAGTAATCCAAGTATCGACCCTGTTTTATCAAGACAAGCCCAATCCAATCAATCCCAACCGAAAACAGCTATTAAATCTCTTCCATATCTCTAGGCGGAAAATACGCAGATGGTCTGGTTAAGTTTTCCCGCCAAAACTGAACTTTTGAGTGGTGAAGAAAGGTCGCCCCTTATCCTCTGCTCATCAAAAGCGAATAGTACATGCCCCGGGTTACCCCTTATCCATAATGAGAGTCCGAATAGTAATTTTCTCCCATGAGCGCAAATACCACTTATCGAGCCAATTTTCCCGCAAAATCTTATTTATCCAAAAACAACTACAAATACATAAAATAGCAAAATAAGCACAAAATCGAACTGTAGGATCAGAATATCGCAACATCAATATCTTGCGAGATTAATAAACGACAGTATTGCGAAGATGTCGCAAGGAAGTATAATTAATGACGCAATGAATGACGACAACTAGAACATGAGAAAAATGTGAAGATTTGGCGAGATTTAGGAGTATCGCGAAGACGAACATTCATACACTTGCGATACTTCGCGAGTCATTCCCGAAAATAAAGGATATCTTAGCTGTCATCCACTATGTAATACCCTATATAAAGGGGTGAGCAAGTCTCATTGTGGGGGCTTCTTTTTGAATTGTTAAGCAAGTCATTAGGAGAGAGAAAATCTAGAGTGATTGTAATTTCTTTAGCACTGTTCTATTTTCCTTTGTAAACATTTCAAGAAAATAATTAATAAAATTGATAGTTATTCATCTTCAAATGGATTAGTTAAGTAAATTCTATTGAGGGTGTATTGTGGGGATTTCTGCCCAACTACATATGCGCTAGAAATTGAGGATTGAAACAAGATTGAAGATAAAAGATTGCGCTTTAAAATTATCCGAATCAAGAAAATGAGAGAGAAAAATATGAAATCAGATGAAGTAGAGAAGTTAAAAAACAAGGAATATGATGAAAATACAGAGTATAGTACAATTACAAAAGCAATGAGTAATGAATTTCTTGAAAACATCAGAGGAAGAATACATAAACGAGATTTTGAAGGAAAGAAGATTATAGACGGCGAGAAGACATCGTCTTTGAAAGAGTGGGAAAAGCAGAAAATAACATTCACAGCAGCAGAGGTACCTAAAGAGGGTTTGAGCCATACATCCCCATTAGTGATCACAATAAAGGCGTGCAAAAATGGAGAAGAACCGACAAAAGCAGTGGAAGAATGGGCAGTAAATAGAACTTCGGTGGATACAGGGAGTTTGGTGAGCATCATGTTTTACCATACTTACAAAAAATTAGGATATAAAGATGAAGAAATGATTTCCCCAGCGTATTATATTCATTGTTTTGGTAAATCTATAACGAAACCTAAAGGAGAGGTAAAATTACGAATTCTGCTTGGAGAAATTGAAACACAGGTGACATTGAGTGTAGTGGATATGGAATCGCCATACAATGTGTTGTTAGGGAGGCCATGGGTACATGCAATTAAGGCTGTAGCGTCAACATTTCACCAGCGTATCAAGTTTCCTATGCCAATGGAATTGGTGAAATCGGAGAAGATATTGATAAAGGAGAATATATCATCAAGACGAAGTAAGGCATTATGAAGAACGAGTGAAGAAGCGAAGAGATCGCAAGAAGATGGTAAAAGCAGCTAAAAAAGAAGAAGAATTTAAAATTTACATGATAAGAGCAAAAGAAGGAAAAGGAATACCTAGCGCAATATCACAGGATAAGGAAATGAAAGGACCAACCCCTATGGGAGAACCAAAAGCTAGCTATATCAGCAGTGGAACAAACAAAAGAAGTGAATGTTGGAACTGGAAGAAGAGCCCAAGATGTTAAAAATTGGGACTAAAATGGAAGTAGATGAAGAAAGAAGAATTATTGATTTGTCGTGAGATTATAAAGATATTTTCGCATGGGATATGGATGAAATGCCTGGTATAGATCCATCTGTGGCTTGTCATAAATTGGAAATCGACAGAAATGTAAGACCATTCAAACAAAGAATTAGAAAGATCGCAACAGCATATCATCCTCAAATAGAAGAAGAATTGCAGAAAATGCTAGATGCAGGAATCATTAGACAAGCAAAATATCCCGAATGGATAGCAAATATGGTTATAGTCCCAAAGAAGAAAAAAGGGATAAGAATTTGTATAGATTTTACCGATCTAAACAAAGCTTGTCCTAAAGATAGTTTCCCGTTACCAGATATTCCGCAATTGGTTGAAGGCTGCAGCAGAAAACGAAAGGATATCATCTCTTGATGGATATAAAGGTTACAATCAAATTCCTCTCGCCGAAGAAGATCAAGAACATACTGCTTTCTTCGCTCCAAGAGGATTATACTGTTATACAAAAATACCGTTTGGTTTACGAAATGCCGAGCAACATACCAAAGAATGGTGGAGAAGGCGTTTGCGAGATGGATACACAAAACATTAGAGGTGTATGTAGATGATATGTTAATAAAAAGTAAGAAAGCAAAAGACCACATACGGATTTGAAAGAAATTTTTGAACAAATGAGATATTTCAACATCAATGTAAATCCAGAAAAATGCACCTTTGGAGTTGCATCGGGAAAATTTTTAGGTTACATCGTATCAAAAGAAGGAATCAAGTCGACCCAGAGAAAGTACAAGCAGTTCGCGATATGCCAACACCTGCGACAGTAAAAGATGTTCAGAAGTTAAATGGGTTGCTAGCTTCGCTAGGAAGGTTTATCTCGCGATCATCTGATAAATGCAAGCACTTTTTCAACATTCTCAAAAAGGGATCAAAGTTTAGATGGACAGACGAGTGTGAGAAAGCCTTACAAGGAATAAAGGAACATTTAATAGATATATCAATTTTACAAAAAGCAGAACCAGGAGAAGAATTATTGATCTATCTTGCACGACCCTGCATGCATTAAGTGCAGTATTGCTGCGAATGGACACAGGAGTAGAGAAACCAATCTACTACATCATCAAAACTTTCAATGCCGCATAAAGGAATTACTCGAAAATTGAAAAACTAATCTTGGCATTAGTTTACGCAACATTTAAACTTCGCATATACTTTCAAGCGCACATTGTTAAGGTGGTGACAAAAATACCAATCGAATCGCAAGAATGAAAATTCAAAAGATCGGTAAGAGTTGAAAGATGGAATGCTCAAATAAGTCATTGCAAACTCAAATACGAAATATTGTCTTCACCAAAATCACAAGTTGTCGCAAACTTTCTGGCAGAATTTCCTTTGGAAGAGGACGAACCAGAAGAGAAGAAATGATGGACGTAGAAGAAGAACATGGAGATCCAAAAGACTTGTTAACTGGAACCAAATAGATGGGAAATATTAGTAGATGGGTCGTCTAATGGAGAAGGTAATGGGATTGGAATTGTTGTGATATCGCCAGAAGGCAATAAGATAGCTTTTTCTTTCAGATTAGAGTTTGCGTCAACCAATAATGAAACAGAATATGAAGCTATAATACATGCTTTGCGATTCGCAATAGAAATGAAATTGGAAAATGTGAGGATTACCGGTGATTCGCAATTGGCTATTCGCCAAATAAAAGAGGAATACACTACAAATGAACTATCTTTACAAAAGTACAAGAAACTTGTTGACGAGTACGCGGAATACCTAAAATAAAATGGAGACATATATCAAGGAGAAACAATAGACTCGCAGATGCTTTTGCCTTTATATCAAGTATGATGACAGATCCATCATGAGAAATATAAAAATACAAACACTTTTAACACCGTCAATTAATAAAGAAGAAGAGAAGGAAACAGATGTAATGCTAATCGAAGATGGAACACAAACACTTTGCGAAGAAGATTGGAGAGCAGAACTTCATGCATACCTGATGAAAGGGGAAACACCAAGAAATAGATTAGAGGCACACAAATTAAAAAGTCGTGCAACAAATTATGAATTAAGAGATGGAGTACTATACCGACGATCTTTTAATGGTCAGATGTGTAACAAGGAAGGAAGGAGAAACCATATTGAAGATGTTGCATAGCGGGGATGCTGGTAATCATAGTGGTGGAAGATCTTTAGCACATAAAGCAAAAATGCAGGGCTATTATTGGCCGTATATGCATGAGGACGCTAAAACAAATATCAAGGCTGCGAAGATTGCCAAAGACATGGGAAGAAGATACATGCACCGGGAGCGCCATTAAATTCTTAAACAAGTGTGTGGCCTTTTGGAAAATGGGGCTTAGATATTGTGGGACCATTCCTACCAGGAACAGGACAGAGAAGATATCTAATTGTCGCTACTGATTATTTCACAAAATGGGCATAGGTGAAAGCGGTACAACACATTCGCGATAAAGATGTTTTTACTTTCATATTTGAGAACATTATATGCAGATTTGGGATTCCAGCACAGTTGGTATCTGACAATGGGAAACAGTTTGAAGGACAAAATATAGAATTGCTGCTTAATGCATTTCAAATACGATGTGGAAAATCAACTCCTCTATACCCGCAAAGCTAATGGCCAGCGCGTGTTTACAAATAAAACAATTGCAGACATATTGAAGAAGAAGTTAGAGGATACAATAAAGGATGGTGCGAACAAAGTGCCCAATGCAAGTATGGGCTTACAATACAACTAGAAGAGAAGCTACAGGAATGTCACCTTTTTTTTTAACATATGGGGTTGAAGCTGTACTCCCAATGTAAGTTATGATTCCAACAACAAAGAAAGAAGCTTGGGAGAAAATCATAGTGCGGGAACATTTTAATCAAATTAGATGAATTAGAAGAAAAAGAGAGAGAGCACTACAACATATGGAGAATTATCAGCGAAGATTGGCCAGAGAATATAACAAACGTGTTAAGATACGTGAATTTCAACCGGGAGATCCGTGCTGCGAGAGACACCAATATATCAGCGTGAAAGTGGTGGCAAGTTGGAAAGAAAATGGGATGGACCTTATATCATTAAGGAAATAGTAGGCACAGGGGCATATAGATTAATGGATCCCGAAGGGAAAGATGTATGACAAAGATTGGATAGACCATGGAATAGGTTGTATCTCAAGAAGTATTATCCATAAAAGATGGATGAAATGAAATGAATTTGGATGAAATGTTTTTTTGAGGAATGATTGCGAAGTTGAATAAAACAAAGAAAGGTTGTGCGAATGTCTCGCAAGCAATACATTACAGAAAATGAATGATTGAATGAATTAACAAAAATGAATGAGTGAGTGAATGGGACGAACCTTTATAGTGTACACCCTAGTTCGCGAATGATATTTCGCAAGAGGCAAATGTAAGACCTAAAGTGCGTCATATAAGGGGATATCTCTTGAAATGGCTCAGGGGAAAGGTTACACCGCTCCTGGAACCTGAGTCATGGAGATTTGGAGCCCATGAAAGCCTATCCTGGAGAGATACCTTGGATTTCCAACTATATATATAAGGTTATACCCTGGTTAGACGCCCGAGGGTATCTTACAAGGAGTCGGCAGTATGCTCAAGGCGCCGGGGTACACGGTTGAGCCAAGAGTGCCTGGGGCATTTGAAGTGTCTCGGCCATTCTTGGCAAGTCTTGGTATATGCCGCACTCGGCCCGAAGAAAACTCCACTTAGGTGCAGTCTCGTAACCATAAACCATATAAGTATAAGGGATAAGAGGCTGCAAAAACAACCGGTTGTTGTTAAGACCGGATGGGAGGAGCTAGTCTTGTATGGCCGATGTACGCCTCCTTGAAGGGGCAACCAGGGAGAAGATAAGGGCGCACCCTCCATTAGGGAGCCGATAAGTGTCAAAAGACGCAAATGTCATGAGGCTTTATTTTCGCAAGGAAATTTAGGCTTGTCATATTTGTGCGATGATCCCGTAGAGGCAATAATACTAACGCAAGGATAAGACGAGATCAATGGGTTTTTGCATGAAAATGAAAAACGTCCTCGCGATTTCGCGCGAAGACGGAAATGTCATGGGATTTTACATTCGCAAGAGTATTTAAGCCCGCCATATTGTCGCGAATAAAATATCCCTTGCAGAGGCAAAAATACTTAAGAAATGATAAGACAAGGTCAATGGGTCATTACATGAAAATGTAAAGACGTCCTGCGATTTTGTCGCAACGAGGGGGTGGCGAAATAAGACCTTTAATTAGGAAGGCAAAATAAGACCACACAATCAATGATAAGACAAGATCAATAGATTTCTTCATTTGTGAAGATATCCCCGATCTTGTCGCAATGATAAATTTCAACATAAATAAAAGTAAGCGAACACGCTTGCGAGATTAAAATTGCAAATCTAAATGAGATAAAAAGAGAAGATAAGGGATTATTCATCAAGAGACTTGGTCTTTCCAATCAAAAAGAGTACTTCAACAGAAATTGAAAAGCATCTCATGCAAAAAGTCATACAGAAAAAGAGACTGGAAAATATAAAATTACAGGAATAGCTTAATTTTCTACATCTACATCGATATTCTCGGTAACAGGAGATGATGAATGTTCTTCAACAATTTTATCAGCTTCACCTTCGCTAGGTGGAGGATTTCCGTCAGAAGTTTTTTCATTTGGATTCTCAGCTTCATTTTCGCCAATAGGAGGATTTTCATCAGAAAATTTTTCATGAAGATTCTTATTGACAATTTCATTGTTCGCGATGTCTTCGCAACTTTCATAATCGTAATCACTATCAGGAGAATTAGGAACTCCATCCTCTCCAACTTCCAAAGGTTCAATAGAGACAGGTTCAAGGGATTTAGAGAGTAAGATCTCATTCACAAAAACTTCAGCTTTGGGATGAAATTGACGAAGACGTGCCTTATGTTGATTCCTACTTTGGATATCTTTAAGATGGCTAAGATAATTAAGCCTTCTTGCGGCACGATCACGAGAATGGGCAAGAGTAGCAACAAGTGTTGTATTTTCCTTGCGAATCTTGGCATGGGAGGATTCCAAAGTGGACAGTGAAGTGCGAAGATATTTCTAGGATTCTGCGAAAATATAGAAGAATAAGCAGAGTTAAAAATAAAAATTAATGTAAGAAATTAGAAAAAGAAAATCTATGATGAGGCAACAAATTTTTATGACTACCTTCCTTTTGCGAGATAAGATGTTGGGTCGGGCCAAGCAACTATTCTCCAAATGATCCATGGCATTATCAAAACCATCACCGACAAGACCTTTTAACCGAGAACGCAAGCTTTTTTCATTAGAAATCAGTAATTATTTTCCTTCTTCGCAAGGGAGGAATGAGATTCTTTTAACTTGGTATATTCATCTTTGAGCTGGTTTGTTTTCACACTTAGAGTTATTCTACCCTGAATAAGCTTATCTCTTTCGGTAGTGGTTTCTTTGAGTTTATTTTTCAATGAGCAGATAGCTTGTTCTTGCTCATTCAGTGCTTTTCGACAAACATCAAGTTGTTGCGAGGATATCGCCACCTTGTCCAACAAAGCTCGCTTCTCTTGAGATAAAGTTCCATTTTCATCTGATAAGGTTTCCAACTCCAAATTAGATTTAGTCAAAGAATATGAGAGATGCGACAATTGCTACTTAATAATTCTTGCTTCGGACTAAGTAGGCGTTTTCTTGGGTTATATTATTTATCCGGTCAACGAATATGTATGGAGGTTACCTAATCGATTATATTGCTCCATCCAAGCATCTCTTTCCGTTCGAGTTTCTTCCACGATAGATTCCACTTGATATATCTCCATTTTAAGTTTCTGATTCAAAGCTTGAAAGGCGAACAAAGTCTTCAAAAAAAAAAAAAAAAAATGGGGAGGAATTGATACCTTTTAGTTCTTCATTCTTCCTGCAAGATTATCGCAATCCAAATGGGCGTATTATGAAGGTTATTCTTCAAGGTCTTAATTTCTTGTTCCAAGGATGCTCATGACATGGTATCTAACCAAAATACTTACTCAAAGATTCATAAACACTAGATCCGATAGGATCAAATGGAAATTTTCTTAACATCATTCATGGTATCCGATAAAACTTTAAAAGCTACATCTATCCCTTCCAAGTTTTCTTTAGTAAGAGAGATAGATCCAGAGAAAGAGGAAATGATGGAGGAAGAGGCAAAAGTTGAGTCATCCTTAGTCATAAGAATGCCAGTCAAAGGAACTTGATCAACAAGGGGAGATGAGATAGAGGTATTAAGAGTAAAAGTGGAGAGGGGTACATTTTGAAGAATTTCATTAACAGAAAATTCAGGGACTAGTTTATCATGCGAGATTATCGCAAGAGAAGGTGGGTTGTCCTGAGAAGAAGGAATTGGTTTATCTTGCGAAGACGTCGCTAGAGAAGATGAATTGCCCTGTGAAGATGTTGTAGGAGAAGGAGTAAGTTTGAACCCAGGAAAAGAAACAGCAGGTGCGACAGGTTTAAAATGGCGAGGTTTCTTGGGAGATATATCAAAGATTCTCGTCATCCTCGCGAATTACAAGTTAAATAAGAAACAGAGGCAACAATATTGTTATTAAAAGAGTAAATGTTTCTTAAATACCTTGTTATTCGCAGCAGTTTTCTCTTAGAAGCAAAGGATTTCGGCCGCGAGCCCATGGGAATGTTAGGGTTTGCAACGTGAACTTGGTGCTAGATTTGTTCTTGCTAAAATAAAAATGGCAGAAAGTCATTAAGAATAGAGCAAAGACGTAATAAAACAAATTTTTATCGTGAAAGATCAATCACAAAATGATTAAATTCAAAGAAAATTCACAAACCTTGATGCCATAGAAACAAAAGAGTGGCGAAGAATGATAGTGGAGAAATGATAAAGGAGGTGATGAAGAGAAAGAGTAGAAAAAAAGTTGCAGAATAATGAAGAAGATGAAGTAAAAGAAAAGAGAAATTAGATAATGAATTCTCCTTTAAATAGACAGGAAAAGAGTAACCTAAAGCATTAAAAAGTACCTGTAAAAAGGGTAATTTTAGACACGTGTAAACGGTCATTCCTAAATTCACTAACCTTGCTGACAAAAAATTTGATGGAAAATAAACGATCGCGACATTTCAAAATATTGGTTCTCATGACATTATCTCCTTCGCAGAGAAGACATGAGAAGAGGCAAGATGTTGGATCAGAATATCGCAACATCAATATCTTGCGAGATTAATAAACGCACGTATTGCAAGATGTCGCAAGGAAGTATAATTAATGACGCAATGAATGACGACAACTAGAACATGAGAAAAATGTGAAGATTTGGCGAGATTTAGGAGTATCGCGAAGACGAACATTCATACACTTGCGATACTTCGCGAGTCATTCCCGAAAATAAAGGATAGCTTAGTCACATCATCCACTATGTAATACCCTATATAAAGGGGTGAGCAAGTCTCGTTGTAGGGGGTTCTTTTGAATTGTTAAGCAAGTCATTAGGAGAGAGAAAATCTAGAGTGATTGTAATTTCTTTAGCTCTGTTTCTATTTTCCTTTGTAAACATTTCAAGAAAATAATTAATAAAATTGATAGTTATTCATCTTTAAATGGATTAGTTAAGTAAATTCTATTGAGGGGTATATTGTGGGATTTCCTGCAACTACACGAACACTAACAATATACATAATTGAGATTATATTAGACACATAAATGCGTCTATCACTATACATAATTGAGAATTCTCAGCATCATTCCGTAGATTTCCGCCGCACCCCCTTTAACTGATTCATGTCACTACTGCCCTCTTATGTCAATCCCTGCATTGAGAACATAGTTAATAGTCAGACAAAAATAAAAGGTTAGGGTTAGAGTTAGGGTTTTATAGATTCAGAGAATCAAAGAGACACAGACAAAAGGGTTAGGGCTTACCAATAATTTGAACTCATAAAACATATGCCTACCTAGAAATGCATGAATTCAAATTCAACAAAATTGACAATTCCAAATTAAAAAAGTAAAAATTCGAGTACATAGTTAATAGTCAGACTTTAAATTAGCAAAGTAAGCTTCAAAAAAAACATGGATATAGTTATACCTTGGCAAGTGGTTGAATATGTATTTTTGTGCTTCTACCTGTCTCACCAGCACATAATCCAGTGCTGCTATTTAGCTGAAAAACCGCAAATAAGTTAGTCATTTTCATAGTGCACATATATATATATATATTTTTGTCTAACTTTTGTATTAATTTTCACGTCAGATCATGGGTTGTTTACTTTTGAAATTGAATAAAGAAACCTGATGAACCAAACTTTGAGATTCCTTGCGATTGACCCAGGTCTCTTAACCCAGGTCTCTTAGTACTGTGCACACCATCTAACTGAATTTTGAGCTACATATACAATCTGTGCAATTACTGCAAATAAAAAAAACACCAAATCAAAATTCAAAACAAATCCAGAATATATCGGAAACAAACTCATTATCAAAAACCACTTCTTAATTTAACCAAACGACATTATATCTTCCCAATGGAAAAGGATAGAAATGAAGTTGTTTAAAATGGTTCTCACATGATTCCACTGATGGCCCGCACATAGTACTATGTCAGCTTCACGAAAAGCTGATGTTAACCTTCGCCATGCCATTGACATGGACTGTTTTTCCAATGCCTCTATGCCTGCAAATATTTCATATTTTTGATCATTAATTGAAAAGAAGAGAATGGGTTAGACCGTAAAAAGCACTCTTCAGACTCACCTAGCTAAAAAGATCCAATACAGACCTTGATTCTGAAACTGTTGTACTTATATCCCACAATTAAGTGATGAAGCTAATGGCGTCAAATTTGATAGAATCCCCATGCTTGATGTCGATTGATGTCTTTAGCTTTTTATCTTTTCTCGATGAACAAGAGACGAAAAATGAGAACCGAGAGAGAAAATACAAATACAAAGAAAATACTGAATGGAACTGCAGTTAAACACACATGAAGATACGTTTATTACCTCAATTGAACTGCACTTCTCCATTATATGTTTGACAATGCCAGCACATTGAACTGATTTTCTCATCATATCCATAAGCTATAAGAAAGCCGTAACTGATTTTTTTTGCAAGATAATCTATTCGGGATTATACTATATTGTACAAATTATTCGAGTCACCAAGTTTGGAAACTCTGACCTACTTGTAGTATTACCCTAGAAATTATAATGCATCGCATTGCTACGTACCAACACTACATCACGTTGTGTAAATTCAAAGTCTAATCGGATACTTTAAAATAAGAAATGCAGTACAAAAAGCGTAAAAGCTTAACAAAATTAATATGTCATATATTGTGTAATTGCCACTACATGGGCGTTCTTCTTAGCAGGTGAATTATTGCAAAGAGGATAATTGCTTGGAGGATTTGAAAATCAATCTATAACAAAAGTCTAGGGACATAATATTCTAAGTCCAAGAAAGAAAATCAAAAAGCATGAATTTAGGGAGAATAAACTCAAGACCTCTTTCTTTCTAGGCATGTACAGCTTGCTCATTCCCAAACCAAAATTTGGTGTTATTCTGGGGTAATTACCTTTTCCCTACTCTGTCCCTGAAGCTTGTACGTCCATGAAAAATGCTATTGTAATTGATGCAAAACTCCCACAATGAATATCTCATAAACAGTCGACATTACCAAAGCGTATATGACAACCTGAGATTCTTGTAACTTGACTAATTAGTTCATGGATTTGTTGCTAACGCACTTGAAAAAAAGAATAGAATTAAAGAAAAAGTCTTTACATCGATTACAATGTGTATTGTAACACTACCTGCACAAAGAGGATCCTTTCAATTAGGGTCACTAATATCGCTAATGATTTTCGTAAACAACAAATTACCAAAAAATGAAAGAAAACAATACCAACTGAGGCAGAGGCAACACATCAGTTAGGGTCTCTAAAAAGACCAACCATTTCCATCAAAAACTTATTCGATTAAGCTAAACATAATAAAATATATCTTGTATCAATAAACAAATAAACACCCTAAAACCATCATACCTTGAATTGAACACGAAGAACAGAACCTTATCCTTGAAGGCTGAAATAGAGAACATCATAAACACCACACTCAGTAACTAAACTCATTTAAAACCCTTCAACTGTGAAAACAGAAGAAAAATATAATAAAGATTCGAAATGCTTATACTTAGTGGGATTATCGGGCTCGTTCGAATACTTCGCCGGTTAAATTAAAATCAAAGCAAAGAAGAATTAATCAAAGACAACAATCAAAGAAGAATTAACGATATCGTAGCTGGGGTTTGAATGGAGGGATTCAGATCTACGCACCTCTGTTGATTTGGGTTTTCGGTTATTTCTTCTTCTTTGTCTGGTGAGCCAGCGAAGGAGAACAGAGACAGAATAAGATGAAATCAGAGGCGGAAGTCGTTTTAGGTTTTAGGTCTGATTTTTAATGTAAGTATTATCTACATCAAACGGCGTCACTAACGTCCAGTTAAGTATTTGGTGTAAACCAAGTGTAACTAATTAGTTAGCTGTAATTACTCACATATTACTCACATAAGTTTTGTATACCGGACGTTTTTCGCTAACGGTGTTAGAAACGCCCGCTAAATACATGGTGTAAACTGAGTGAAATTCATGTTTTAATGTCTCGACCAATAGAGTCCCACCACTTGTCGTCACCAGGATTGCTCTTCCTCAAAGCTTTTATCTAATTTAATTTGAGGGAGGTGTCACACTCACCGCGCAACGTGGGAGCTCATATCCCCATTTCTTTTTCAAACACTAAGTCATATGAGATCCCACGTCGCACGGTGAGTGTGACACCCCCCCTCAAATTAAATTAGATAAAAGCTTTCACACAGAGCAATTCTGGAGAGGACAAGTGGCAGAACTTTATTGGCTGAGACATTAAAAGTCGGATTACACTGCTTACACTCGTATTTAACTGGTCGTTAGTAACACCGTTAGAGAAAATGTGGGTATACAATACCTTGTCTATTGTTGTAGCTAAAAATTTTTACACTTCGCTTACACCGAATATTAACCGACGTTAATTGACGCCAAAAGTGGACAATACCTACATCAAAAACTAGACCTAAAGCCAACAGAGACACAAATATATCGAAGTGAGTTTTATTCTGTTCTTCTTCTTCTCTTTCTTCTGTTCTTCATGTCTTTCTCCCTGTTGAACTCAAACCCAATGAATAACTTCTTTTTTTTTGTGAGGGATTCATGTAAATCTTGAAATCCAGATAAATCAAAGAAAAGGGTGATGAATCTGGAAGCTAATTGAGCTCTGAAAGATGAAGAAATCAGAAGAAATAGAAATTAGGGTTTCTGCTAGAATTGAATAAGTTGTATATTTGGAAGAGGAGTTCGATTTAGAATATGCAAATGGAGATTAGAGATGGGTATTGTGTGTTGAGAGTAAGGGAGGAGATTTAGTTACTGATTCTCATCTCACATGGAAGAATTAGTGAATTAGGGTTTTATGAGAACCAGTGATGGTGAAAGAATTGAGTTTGAGTCCATGAGAAAATTTATTTTTCCTGCCACTGCGGATTTTTCTTATATCGATCTAAAATAGAAAGAAGCCTCCTTTTTTCACACTTTCTTCCAAAAACTCCGAGCCCGAGCACAAGAAACAGAAGACCGTGCTCATGGATCGTATGGCGTGTTTCAAAGGGTTTGTGAAAAATTAGAAGACGGGTTCAATGGAAATCAATAGGTAATGAGGTGTTGGTTGTCTGTTTCAAATTTGCGGGAAGATAATTAAGAAATTAAGCAATAGATGAAGCAGATGGATTTGATCTGAGATTTGAGAATCAAGGAATTGTCGGTAGTGATGATTCTGAGGTAATTAAGTTCTATGATTTTATGGAGATGGTGATTCAGAAAATAATCAATCAAGAAGGAAATCACTAATTCGTCTTTGCAGGCAATTAGGTTTGGGACATCAAGTCTATCCAGACTTTCATTGTAGAAAACTAAATTCGGGTTCGTATATTAATTTTATTTATCGACTGAATCACCTCTTTATGTAAAGTGATGGAGCTAACTTTTTATGCTTATGTAGAGGGATTGACTATTAACTATGTTCGCATTAAATGCATTTGTTTTC
Organism: Papaver armeniacum; assembly: GCA_023531295.1. Classification (NCBI taxonomy): domain Eukaryota; kingdom Viridiplantae; phylum Streptophyta; class Magnoliopsida; order Ranunculales; family Papaveraceae; genus Papaver; species Papaver armeniacum. Next base: position 177,866 of record JAJJWW010009657.1, on the reverse strand, counting down.
TCGAGAATTCTTCTCTCTATAAATAGTTTTCTCACCCTTCTCTTCTTCTCTTTTACCTTCCCTCTGCAACTTTTCTTCAACTCTCTTCCTCCGCAATTTGTGTTTCTGCTACTGTAAATCTTCCTTTTCTTCTTTCTTGTGATCTTCAATTCTCTAATCATTCCCTGTTTCTAGCGCCAATATGTAGTTGCAGGAAATCCTACACTACACCCCTCACAATAATCCACACAACTAAGACATTTTAAGATGAATAACAATGATTTTATTGATTATTTCCTTCAATGTTCACAAGGTAAAATAGAAAAGAGTTAAAGAAATTACAATCACCACAAACTTTCTCTCTCCTAATGACTTGTCTAACACTCTCAAAAGAATCCCAACAAATGTACTTATTCGACTTTTATATAGGGTAGTATACAATGGATGATGCCTTGTCGTCCTTTATTTTCGGGAATGACTTGCGTAAATATCGCAAGTGTACAAGTATTCATTCTCGCAGCTCTCCTAAACTTCGCTAGGTCTTCACACCTTCTCGTGTTTTGGCCGTCGCATTCATTGCGTCCATTTATATTACTCTTCTGCGATTCCCTCGCAATGCTGTTGTTTATTAATCCCGCGAAGTATTGATGTCGCGATATTCTGATCCTACAAGTGCTTAGACTCAAAAGGAATCTAGAGATATCCAGTGATGTCAATGTGCAAACATCGTTCAATGATCTGCTATACTGTAGAAAAACAAAAAGAGAGTTAACCAGGACTCTATGACTTCTCAAAACTTGCAATACTTTCGTTGCATATTTAGGGTAAGTTTTTATTTCGGTATCAGTTTAGGGAAGCTTTCCTAATTAAGTTGTAGCCTTTAAAAAAAATAAAAAAAAAAGAATGGATTATAAATTGGTCCGATTATACTCTTGCGATATCACAATCATGTGATACAATGCTTTCTCCATATGTAGGCAGTGGGGAAGACTTAACACAATAAATTTCGAATATAATTAGTTTTTGCAGTTCCTTGCCTCGATCAAAAAACTTACATATGTTTCCTTTCATTATGAAAGAAAAAGAATGTAATGATGTTGTCTGTAGTTTTTGTGTGGAAAATATTGAAAGAACTCTTGAGTCTAGCTCCACACATTATGAGAAAATAAAATATGGACTATGTTCCGAATATTGTTCTTTCCCTATCAAGACATCTCTCTCAACTATTCTTGCTCAAAATATGTTTGAGGGAACATTGGAACTCATTGGAAGAAGAGATCTTCTCAACGATGATATTGCTCCAGCTAAGATGAGTATCTCTGGGTATGAACAATCAATTGTTAAGTATAGATGGCCTGAAGACCTTGGAGAATTTAAAAAAGGTTTAGAATTCTCTAAAAAGGATTTAACCGAAACCGAGATACTAGTAAAGGAATTCTCCAACAAGGCATGCAAATCAAAAATAAGAATAAATTCTTATTTGAAACTAGGCTACTTTGTGTAAAACCTATTTGAATAAAACTATTATTTATGAATAAAATTATTATTTTATAATTTTTCTTGTGATAAGATTTTCGATTATATAGGCTGTGCTTGAATGCTTTATATTATTGATATGTATGTTTATGGGATGTTTGATTTCGGTTTTCATAACCTTAATATTCGATCTCATATTGAGTGAACCCTTATGGTTTGGGTGACTTTTTGGTTTAGCGGGATTAAGTTCTAGCCCATGTTGGTAGGCTTTATCAAAGGATCATAAGGGGTTCCGATTGAAACTCATGTGTGAAAAGTCACAATATGTTGAATTGTTTTTGGTTTAGCATAGAAGCATATGTGTTTCGGGTTTTCAACTTTTGCATCGCATTAGTTAAAACTGGTTTTCAACCTTTCTCTGGTAAAGGTTGGTCCTTGTTGTTGTTCTTTTGTCTTACGACAGGATGACAACACAACGGGGGAGAGTTCTAACTTGAACTTGCGCTTAATGATATATCTTTCTGGGTGAAGATGATGCGGAACTTGAGGTAACGAATTTGTTAGTTAATAGTTTTCCTGGTTAAGAAAAGCCTATTTTATTGCATATATTTATTGCTTTTGCTTAACAAAATTTCGGAAAAATTGATGTTTATTCCATTATTTGTGTATGGATGTGTGTGTGATTCAATTGTTTCCGGTTAAGAAAAACTATTGTTATCTTTCTTTATGGTTTGGTATCAATTGTTTAGGCTTACAAAATTTCGGTGCAATTACGGTACTTTAATGTCTATGTTTGTTTCAATTGCTTCCGGTTGAGGTAAATAATTATGCAAGTTGATTTTTTGGTTTTTATGAATTGTTTATGGCTTAACAAAAAGGTTTTCGGGATGAATTGTTTAGTCCAATTCGATTCGGATAAGAGAAACTAAGTTAATTCTGATCTTAGTTAGACTTATCAAAGTGGAGGTTTCGGTTATTCAAGTTTAATCGAATGCCTTAACAAGAAATGCTAGTTAACTAACTTGGTACTTGTCTTGTTTAAAAGTGAAAGGTCTAAGTTATTATTTGAATAATTAGAACCTGATGAGAAATATAAAGTTAATTATGATCTTTATTTTGGTCTTATTGAACAATCGATTGTATTTGTGCAATCGGTTTAGCAAAAGAATTAAGGTGCTTAGTCAATTTTTGATTTGCTAAACTATTAGGGAAAATTTCTTCGGGCAATTGTTTCCTTGGTAACATATCAAAACAAAATTACTTTGTAGTTTCGGTTTTGATATTGGTTATCTAAAATGGTGTGTGGAACCCTCGTGCTTAACTCTTATAGGTTTTGCAAGTATTTTGAGATTTGTAAGATCCTTTCGGTTTGTCCTTTATTTGCTCGTACCTTTTTCATTTTGTGACAGAAAGGGGGAGAAATATATGGAGTAAACAAGTGATTTTGTATCACTAAGGAAAGGACAATGGTGCTTAAACGTTATATCTAATGAAAGAGTAAAGCATAGACTAAGGGGGAGTAAGATATCATATTGATATTTGTAGTTAATGGACTATAAAGGGAATAACAAAGAATTGCTGATTGAAAATCTACCTATCTTACCTTTAGGGGGAGTATTAGCTTTGTTATTATAATGTCAACATCGGCATTTGTGGATTGAATGTATACAGGTTATTGTGCTGTTGAAACTTGGAATCAAGCACAGGTGTAATGAATTCTTGTAATTTGTTTATCCATATGATGTAAGAGTTTTGTCACTAAAATTGACAAAGGGGGAGATTGTTAGACCATAGCTTGATTAGGATATGAGACATTACAAGTATTACGTGAAGACTTGAAGAATGTGAAGAAGTAAGGAGCTACAATGACGACATCATCCTTCCACTTGAGGTTAGTAATATTTGACTTGAACTGTTTCATTCTCTAACGTATTTTTCAAGTCGTGCATATTGAAAACATAATCTATGGTCGCGAATGATTATACTCTAGTTAGACATAGTATTAAGGAATTACAATCCGAAGTATAACATCTATGTTTTGAACTTCGTATATAAGACATCGACATAATCGTATGAATGCTATTGTGATTATGTATAGGTATGGGTGAAGATTTCGTCCTAGGAAACAATGTTTTGCATTCGTTTAAAGGAAGTACAATTAAACATGTTTTATAAATCGAAAGGGAAATCGCTAGGCTTATTGGTATTGTTATTCATTGCAAATCTTTGGATTACCAATATGTGTGTTTAGTATAACCGCTCATAACTTGTTTATGTATCTTGGTAAAACTATTCACAATGCCTGACTTTTGTGTTGGTATGACTTTTATTAGTGAAACCGATCTTAAGTAATCACCTGAGATGGTATGATCGATATATTATAATTGGTATGACCAACTCTTGACATTGGAGAACCGATCCTAGTAAGAGGTGCAACCGATCACAAGCAAATGGGAATCGATCCTTGTAAGAGGTACAACAAGTCTTAGATATTGGAAACCGATCCTATGACTTTTGCAACCGAATACAAGTTAGATACCATAAATATGTGGTAACCACATAATTATGGTATTTAACTTGTAATCGGTTGCACAAGTCATAGGATCGGTTACCAATTACTAAGACTTGTTGTACCTCTTACAAGGACCGATTCCACATGCTTGTAATCGGTTGCACCTCTTACTAGGATCGGTTCCCCAATGTCTAGAGTTGGTCATACCAATTACAACAAATCGATCATACCATCTCAGGTGATTACTTAAGATCGGTTTCACTAATAAAAGTCATACCAATACAAAAGTAAGGCCTTGTGAATAGTTTTACCAAGATACATAAACAAGTTATGAGCGGTTATACTAAACACACATATTGGTAATCCAAAGATTTGCAATGAATAACAATACCAATAAGCCTAGCAATTTCCATTCGATTGATAAAACAAGTTTATAAATTGTAATTCCTTTAAACGAATGTAAAACATTGTTTCCTATGACGAAATCTTCACCCATACCCAAACATAATCACAATAGCATTCATACGGTTATGCTGATGTCTTATATACGAAGTTCAAAAGATAGACGTTATACTTCATATTGTAATTTCTTAATACTATGTCTAACTAGAGTATAATCATTCACAGCTTCGCAGTTATGTTTTCAATATGCACGACTTGAAAGATACGTTAGGGAACGAAACAGTTCAAGTCAAATATTACTAACCTTAAGTGGAAGGATGATGTCGTCGTTGTAGCTCCTTACTTCTTCACATTCTTCAAGTCTTCACGTAATACTTGTAATGTCTCATATCCTAATACTTTCAAGCTAACCTATACGAAGTTGACTCTAGTAAATAATCAAGCGACTCTTTAAATGAGTTTTGGTTCACTAAAATATGAAAACCAAACTTGACATACCAACGCTTGGTGGGTTCAACCGAGCAATGCTCTAACAATCTCCCCCTTTGTCAATTTTAGTGACAAAACTCTTACATCATATGGATAAACAAATTACAAGAATTCATTACACATACGCTTGATTCCCAAATTCAACAACACAATAACCTGTATACATTCAATCCATAAATGTCGTTGTTGACATTATAATAACAAAACTAATACTCCCCTAAAGGTAAGATAGGTAGATTTTCAATCCGCACGTCTTTGTTATTCCCTTTGTAGTCCATGTAACTACAAGTATCAATATGATATGCTACTCCCCCTTAGTCTATGCTTTACTCTTTCGTTAGATATAACGTTTAAGCACCAATTAATGTCCTTTCCTTAGTGATACCAAATCACTTGTTTACTCCATATATTTCTCCCCCTTTTTGTCACAAAATGAAAAAGGTACGAGCAAATAAAGGACAAACCGAAAGGATCTTACAAATCTCAAAAGACTTGCAAAACCTATAAGAGTTAAGCACGAGGGTTCCACACACCATTTTTCATAACCAATATCAAAACCAAAACTACAAAGTAATTTTGTTTTGATATGTTACCAAGGAAACAATCGTCCGAAGAAATTTTCCCTAATAGTTTAGCAAACCAAAAATTTGACTAAGCACCTTAGTTCCTTTGCTAAAATGATTGCACAAATACAATCGCTTGTTCGATAAGACCAAAATAAACATCAGAATTAACTCTATTTTTCTCACCAGGTTCCAATTATTCAAATAATAACTTAGACCTTTCACTTTTAAACAAGACAAGGTACTAGGTTAGTTAACTAGCATTTCTTGTTAAGGCATTCGATTAGACTTGAATAACCGAAACCTCCACTTTGATAAGTCTAACTAAGATCAGAATTAACTTAGTTTCTCTTATCCGGAATCGAATTGGACTAAACAATTCATCCCGAAAATCTTTTGTTAAGCCATAAACAATTTATACAAACCAAATAAATCAACTTTCATAATTATTTACCTCAACCAGAAGCAATTGAAACAACATAGACATTAAAGTACCGCAATTGCACCGAAAATTTGTAAGCCTAAACAATTGATACAAACAATAAAGCAAGATAACAATAGTTTTTCTTGACCGGAAACAATTGAATCACACACACATCCATACACAAATAATGGAATAAACATTAATTGTACCAAAATTTTGTTAAGCAAAAGCAATAAACATATGCAATAAAATTCAGGCTTTCCTTAAACAGGATAACGATTAACTAACAAAGTCGTTACCTCAAATTCCGCATCCTCTTCTCCCCTTAAGATATGTCATTAAGCGAAAGTTCAAATTAGAACTCCCCCCCATTATGTTGTCATCCTCTCGCAAGACAAAAGAACAACAACAAAGACCAACCTTTACCAGAGAAAGGTTGAAAACCGGTTTTAACTAATGCAATGCAAAAGTTGAAACCCCGAAACACATAAGATTTAATGCTAAACCAAACGATTAAACATATTGTGACATTTTCACATATTAGTTTCGATCAGAACCCCTTATGATCCTTTGATAAAGCCTACCAACATGGGCTAGAACTTAATCCTGCTAAACCAAAAAGTCACCCAAACCATAAGGGTTCACACCATATGAGATCGAATATTAGGGTTATAAAAACCGAAATCAATCATCCCATAAACATACATAGCAATAAGATAAAACATTCAAGCACATGCTATGTAAACAAAAATTATCACAAGAAAAATTATAAACTAATAATTTTATTCATAAATAAGATAGTTTTATTCATAATAGACCTTATACAATTATTGAAAGAAATCAAAAACTGATGTCTATTTTTGTTTGATTAATCCTTCATCTCAATGATGAGGAAGGTAGATTATTACTTGATTACTTTCAGTCTTCAGCTTGTGAAATTCTTCAAGTAGATAACCTTGTTGTTTGACCAGAATTTCTTGCAGTTGAGAAATTTTCGTGAAGGATTCTTCAAGAACATGTAATTCTGTCATTGATTGAATACAGAAGTGTGTCAATGCTTCAATACACTGATATTTCTTCAGCATATTCTCTCTTTCCTTCTTGCTAAGACAATCTCTCTTTTTGATTTTGCTCTTTGATTTCTCTATATCAAGAGAAGATGCTGACTTATTCTTAAAGTGATCTTTCTGATCTAGCATCTTATCAAGAGACAACATTAAATCCAGACTCATAGTTCGGACAAGGAATGACCAAGAAAAGAGAAGGATCTTTTTATTATTTTTCATACTACCGAAAATATAATATTCCTAAAAATATGAATATCTCAAATATTTTTATTAGCATTATTTCAATTACTAGATTTTATTTCCATAATCTACACATAAGTGCCTTGATCTTTCTTCTTCCTCACTCAAAATTTGGCACACGAGGTGAGGAAATAATGCTAATACCGATTAGGTGGTATTAGTATTAAATTTTCTCTCATTATGGAATTTTGAACAACCAGAGTGTCCTTGATCTAGTATCGTATGAGAAATTCTCCTTTCGTTACCTCGAACTAGCGAAGTATCTTGAGATTGACTTGGGTTGCCTATGCAACTTTTAGCAATTCTATTTTTGAGACAGTTTTTGCATCTTGTCTTATTTTTCCCTTTACCATTAGATGATTTAATAACATCGGAAGACATGTCCATTTTTAAAATGGGTAAATCACTAATGGAGAAGGAAGAAATAAGATTGACAACTAATGCAATATTAGTTGTTTCCTCTTCTTCAGAATCATATGAATCAGAGCTCTCATCTAGAGTTACAGCCAAAGCCTTGTTTCCAGTGTATTTCTTAAGATTGGGACAGTCTTTAGAAATATGACAAAACCCTTTACACTTAAAGCACAGAGGCTGATATTCATCATCTTCTTCCTGATCCTTTTTGACAGGGACTCGATCATGTGGACGAGAAGATCGATGAGTATCCTTTATGAATCTTTTATTTCTTTTCTTTAAGAGATCTCAAAACTGTTTAGTAATCAATGATAATGATTGTTCAATTTCAACATCAGAATTTTCTGCAATCTGTTCATCTGAATCATCCATCTGTCTATTCCTCTCTATTGGAGCTTTCAGAACTTTTGCAGCTTTAAAAGCGATTCCTTTTGTTTGAATAGACTGTGATTCATGATCAAAGATCTTTCACTTTCCAATGAGTGTGCTTCGTGAGAGTGTTGAAATATCATTTGCTTTTATGATTGCATGCTTCTTAGAATCGTATCTAAATGGCAACGATCTGAGAATTTTGCACACTATATCCTTTTCAGAAATAGTCTTTCCAAGAGAGAAAGAAGCATTAATTATCTCAGAGAGTTTAATATGAAACTCTTCAAAAGTGTTGTTGTCATCCATTCGAAGGTTTTCCCAATCGGACGTAAGAGTTTGAAGTCTAGCTTCTTTCTTTGATGTGTTTCCTTCGAATACGATCTAAAGATTATACCAAGCTTCTCTCGAAGTTTGACATGTTGATACATGATTTTGTAGATCACGACTTACAGCATGTATAATAGCATTCAAACCATCTGAATTCTGCTTAGCAAAAGCCTTTTCTTCGTTTGAAAACTCCACTAAGCGTTTAAACTCAGTTTCCGAATTTTCTACTTTTGGACGATTATAACCATCGACGACTAATAGCCAAGTATTAAAGTCTCGTGATTGAAGAAAAGATCTCATAGCAGATTTCCACCATAGATAGAAATCTCAGTAGAAAATCTCCAATTAGTAAATGCACATTACCAATTTTTATTTTCTAAAGATATGCATTTTAATTGCTGGAAATTAAAAGCATATAAAACTAAAAACCTTAATTAAAAGATTCTCAATTTATTTCGATCCAGATTCTCCTTTAGCTATTAAGGAATATCTTTGAACAATAAAAGATAAGAATTACTGCACATGTTCAAAGTATATCGACATCTTTACTTTGTAAATCCTTTTTCATATTTACAATCTTGGAACCGATTTGCCACACTTCCAAACAAGTTTAGAATTGATTCATCCGACTTCCAAGAACTATGTGATTGATTATCGTATCAAATCACCAATCATGGGTTTCACGGTTCTACCAAAACAAGTTTCAGCTCTACCTCCATGTAGGTACTAGGATCAGTCACGCTAGATTTCCAGAATTTGGTTGACTATAGGTAGAGTAAACACAGATCCATTCAACACAAAATCAAGAGTTGCATCTCAGATCTTCATCTTCACAACCTGTTCTAATATACATCTAAGTCTGCACTTTCTCAAACAACATCAAGAAATCACTGTTCCCACCATTCAATCCCTAAAAATCATTACCAATAGCTGCTCCAACTATCGAACACAATCAACATCAATTTAGCCCAAGACCCACCCGATGTACCAATGAAATACCACAATGGTCTCTGCTTCTTCCAAGTCAAATCTCAGTTAATGGAAATTTCCAAAAAGTTATAATCTCTGATTTCACCCCACTTGAAATTCATTCCATTCGGTTTCTGCGCGTGACAAGCCGATTTACAGACCAAAGGATGCACCCTTAATTGCACCAAACAATGATGTTGGAGTTGATGGTATGATTATTAATTTGGCTAGTTTATTAGCCGGAACGGCAACAAACCCATTCAGAAACGGGTACTGGAGCAGCAGTAGGGCATTTAGAAATCCCTTCAGTTCAGCTTGTACTGGAATTTTTGGTAAAGGAGCTTACCCAAGTTATGCTGAAAATCTGTTGGTTGATCTTGATTAGTAGCGGTGCTAATGGAAGGAAATACATGCTGCCAGCTTTGATTGATGCTTCCAACCACTGAACTAGACAAACCCCTTATTTCTCAATCTTCATCTCGATTCCGTAAACCGATCCACCTTGGATTTCTTCTCGATCTGCTTCGGCCACCAAAAAAATCCCTAACCTAACTCGTAAGCAAACCCATCGAGTAATTCGTCATAAACTCTCGATTTTTACTCGAACCATTTCATCTTCTCAATTGCTCCCGAGTTCTTCACGAATCGATCCCCTAACCCTAACTCTGAAATAAAAAGCATAACTTTATATCTCTCTATGGAGAAGAAGAAGAAGATTCGAACAAGAAGAAGAGAAGAAGAAGGAGAAAGAGGTGGTGATTGATTGCGGTGGCTCAGATTGAGATGAAATCATGAATTCATTCTAACTATAGGTACTAGGATAGGTTACCACATATTTATGGTATCTAACTTGTATTCGGTTGCACAAGTCATAGGATCGGTTACCAATATCTAAGACTTGTTGTACCTCTTACAAGGATCGATTCCCCTTTGCTTGTGATCGGTTGCACCTCTTACTAGGATCGATTTCCCTTTGCCTAGAGTTGGTCATACCAATAACACTAAATCGATCATACCATCTCAGGTGATTACTTAAGATCGGTTTCACTAATAAAAGTCATACCAATACAAAAGTCATGCCTTGTGAATAGTTTTACCAAGAACATAAACAAGTCATGAGAGGTTATACTAATCACACATATTGGTAGTTCAAAAGATATGCAATGAATAACAATACCAATAAGCCTAGCGATTTCCCTTTTGATTCACAAAACATTGTTTCCTAGGACGAAATCTTCACCCATACCCATACATAATCACAATATCATTCATATGATTATGTCGATGTCTTATATATACGAAGTTCAAAAGATAGACGTTATACTTCGTATTGTAATTCCTTAATAATATGTCTATCTAGAGTATAATCATTCACAACTTCGCATTTATGTTTTCAATATGCACGACTTGAAAGATACGTTAGGGAATGAAACAGTTCAAGTCAAATATTACTAACCTCAAGTGGAAGGATGATGTCATCGTTGTAGCTCCTTACTTCTTCACATTCTTCAAGTCTTCACGTAATACTTGTAATGTCTCATATCCTAATACTTTCAAGCTAACCTATACGAAGTTGACTCTAGTAAATAATCAACCAACTCTTTAAATGAGTTTTGTTTCACTAAAATATGACAACCAAACTTGACATACCAACGCTTGATGGGTTCAACCGAGCAATGCTCTAACAGATGTTAATAGGAAACTCTAGAAATTGCACAGATTACGAACCGTCAAAATTAAAGAGATTCGCTAACTCTTAGGCAATGTGAATGCAAAAAAAGATTCCAATATGATAAGTCCTTATGACTTTTACGGCGTGTTCGGTTAGCAGGTTGGGATTATGATTCCCGGGAACGTGATTCCCGTAATGTGGTTCCCATGGCATGCTATTCCATTACTTCATGTTTGGTTACATCATGATTAGGAATTTGACAAAATCTGGTTATAATAAATTTAACCGTTTTTGACTATAATATCATTTTAAAATAGATAACCTAATTTATCTCATCTAATTAAGAGATAAGATATTTGTTATAAATTAAAATAAATCTATCTCATCTAATTAAAAGATAAGATATTTGTTATAAATTAAGATATATATCGTATATACTACAGAGATATATAGTAATTGATAAATATTTTATGGATATATTAAAAACTGTTAGGAAGTTATATAATAAAGTTAAAATATTAGATCTCTGCCTAAAATCAAAATTACTATGAATTAGTGTGTAAAATTGGGGATATATCCGTAAATAATAGATATATATGATAGATAATCTCAATATGGCAACGAACCAACCTAACCAACCCTTTCTCCACCCAACCAACCCCTTCTTCCACCCAACCAACCACCCGCACCCAACCCAGCTCCTCTACCACCAGCAGCCATAAGAAAGAGAAGATTCATGAAATTGAAGAAGAAGCGGCGTCATGGTTCTCAACTTCAAACCAGATATGGTTTTGACTTACTTGCTCCAAGATTCTCATGGTGGAACACAATTGAAGTAGAGGATCCTCCAAAAACAGTATAGTTCAAGAGGAGGGTGTACTCTCTTGGTGAAACACTATTTTCCCATGTGATGGAACAATCTTAGTTGTTTACCTCAAGTTTTAATGTCTTTTTGGTACTTTTTGGGATGATAACGTTTTCCTATGTAATTTCTGTCTTGAAATCTCTTTTTCAGGATTAAAAAAGAAGATGTGAAGATGTTGTTAGGTTTCTAGGTCAAGAATGGTTTTAAGTTTTAAGTCTTAAGTGTTTTATAATGTGGGTAACTCGTATGTTATGACAATGGAGGTTTTTATTGTTATTGTGTTTTTGTTTCTAGACAAATATATATAGGCAAAATTGACTTTTTAAATAAAAAATATGATTCTCACGGGATGGGAATCATAAACCCACCTACGACATGGGTTTCTTATTCCTTCATTTTGGGGGAACCTAAATCCTAGGGGAATTATAATCCCGTGGTTATTTTCTTTACCAAACAAAGGTATGGAATCATATACCTAGGAATAACATTTCATGCCCATGAAACAAGCACAATATTATTGATGAGTTCGAGTTTCAAGATTATCTAAGTATAAGCTTGGACATACGAATTGCCTCAGAAAACAGAATGGTAGAAATAATGAATAAATATGATAGTCAGCCTTTACATGCTTTTGTTGATGAAGTTCTCGTTGATGTATTTGTGATTTTTAGTCTTCAATCTTCAAGGGTATTCGGTGATTTATGATACTCATTTACATAAAACTAATCCTAGTCCGAGACTGGCTTTAGTAGATAATAAATCAATAAATAATTTTGGTCAGCTAACGTTGACAACAAGCTTGACATACCAATACTTGTAGGTGCAACCGAGCAATGTTGTGACACATACTCTTAGTAGTGGGCCATGCTTCTAAAATTGGCATGCACCTTATGCTATCTAAGACCTCAATAATTTAGCTCTTAATTAAATTCCTAGAATTACTAATGGAGTAACATAAAGACATCTATTTAATTTCCAAACTTGTTCAATTATATTAAGAAAACTTTATATTACAGTAAATTTATGATATGATATAACGTAATCACTAAAAAAAATGATATATATTAATAATCATAATCAATTTTAAGTGTGACTTACCTATAAAGGATTATTACTTATTTTGTTACAATCCCAAAATAAATCAAATTAAAATATTTTTCATTGATTCTTATAATCCTAAACTATTAATATCTTCAATAAATGATTGTCGTTATTTCATTGTAATTATATGGTCTTCAATCTCTTGTGATTCACCAACAATTTGATCCTCAAAAAAAAAAAAAAAAAAAAAAAAACTTAAATATATTATTAAGATATATAATTTATCAGACCGATCAAAAATAAGAATATACAGCTGATCAGTAACAACTAGTGCTCTTTTTCTTTGAGCAAGTGATGTCTTTTATCCCATAATCTCTGCTTCAAGTTCAAATTTTAACTCGAACCGTCTTTGCCAAATCATATTATTTCCTAATTCTTCCCATGTATTTATTCATAAATTTGACGACAGCACATGATTCGCTCTTACTAATTTTCTGACGAAAAACATATATACGATGAGTTTGGCAAGAATCTTTTTTTTTTTTTATATATATATATAAGCGAGTTTGATGAAAGTTATTTTGCATGTCTTTTAAAACTATTTTTCTTTAGTAAAAGAAAAAACGTTAAGTAAAAATATGATCAGTTATCTTGTTAATACATTTTAGTTTTCTTTACTCAAATTCATCTCTTAATTCCTTAAAAAACAAAAGATCACATTCCTTCACTAAATATTGTTTTTGTTAGAGCACTACTCGGTCGAACTCGCATGCGTTGCTATCTCAAGCATGTTTGTCAATGTTAGTGATCAAAACTATAAGTCTTGATTTCTAGCCTATTTATAGATGTCTCGGACTAGGACATAGATTGTGTAGTTGAGCTTAGACTTCACGGCGTTCATCATTTGAAGACGAAGAACTATTAAGGAGAGCTTGTGGAACTTCATCGACAAAAGGTATGTGGAGACTGAAACTCATCTATCACTTGGAAAGTCTATTTCTACTTTATCTCTTATATTGAGACATAAGTCGTATTACGATATAGTTTTCTATATACACATTTGAGATTTCGAGATGAGTTTATCTCGCTTAAATATGTGTTGGCAAGCTTTCGCTTCGACCAAGTTCATCTTATATCATGTGAAAATTTCCGAGTAACATCTTACATGGTTTGTGTGATACAATCATCTGGTGTAGTCTTGGAATGTTTCGTTATGATTATTTCAATATCTTGAAAATTGCTTTGATGCTAATAGTGTGTGAAACGGCTATTGTCATCCTCTAAGAAAGTTTCAATGATTGAAATAAGAGTTTAGAACACTTAACCATTGTTGGATATGTCATGTTGTGCACTCTTTCACATATGTAATCCATGTCCGGGAACCATAGTATGCGCACCCATTCGCGTACATGTTGGTTTGAGAAATCCGAACCTAAGTATGCGTACACGTTTGCGCATCGCGGCATGTGTTCATGTCCGAGAATTTCTCATTGATTGAAAGTTCGCGTACCCTTTTGTGTACTGGCTGAAGACAATCTTGGTCCGGGTATTTCAAGTATGCGTACACGTTTGCATACTTGAAGGTTAAAGTTATAAAATCGGTTATGAACATGAACATAAACATTCATATAATAAGGAATGAAATCTTTGCAAACCGTGGCTATAATGTTCATGATTGATTCAAGTGAATCAAACCGATTTTGCTTCAATTGTGTTCTTGTATAATTTTATGAGAATATAGCAATTGAACTGCTCTTTAACTAGTTTCATTTGAGTCATTTGAACTAGTTATGGTTAAGATGAATAAGGTTGATATGAGAGTAATCATATGGCTAACCTCGGTTAACTATCTGTGAGCCAACATGGTGTACACGTTTGGGTAAAGGTTGATATGAGAGTAATCATATGGCTAACCTCAGCTAAATGAGGGTACATTTCATTTGTGTGTAACAAGCTAAGTTCGATATAACGGTTGAAAGATATTAGCTTGGTTGAATCAGGTTTTTTCATCTAACGATGAATATTGAATGCTTTGTTACCAAGGTAACTTAGATTACAAACCCCGATTTGAAAACTATATAAATGAGAACTCTAGCAACTGGGAAACCCAATCCCCACACCTCATGTATGTTACTAGTTGCATAAACTATAGTCGATTCTCCTTTAACCTTAGGTTTCGTTGAGACCCTGTAGGTTAACGACTTCAAAGATTTCATTGGGATTGTGAAGCCAGACCCAACTATTCTCTTTGTAGTTGCGTGTTCTGATCTTGCCCGATTCTATCGTATTGAGTACAATTAAAATAATTGACTCGAGATTAATTTCTCCGATAGGCAAGATAAAAGTAATCACAAACATCTTCGTCTCATCGTTTGTGATTCCACAATATCTTGTTTCGCTAATTGATTAAGATTATTGTGAGGTGATTGATAATACTAGGCTGTTCTTAGGGAATATAAGACCGGTTTATCAATTGGTTCATGTTCACCTTGATTTATCAAAAGACGGAACAAAAACTCTTGGGTATTTCTGTGGGAGACAGATTTATTCAATCTATAGTCTTTTCTGTGTGAGACAGATTTGTTTATCAAGTCTTCGACTTTGGGTCGTAGCAATTCTTGGTTGTGGGTGAGATCAACTAAGGGAATCAAGTGCGTAGTATCCTGCTGGGATCCGAGACGTAGAGGAACGCAACTGTATCTTGAATCAGTGTGAGTTTGATTAGAGTTCAACTACAGTCCAGTCCGAAGTTAATTGGTAGTAGGCTAGAGTCTGTAGCGGCTTAATACAGTGTGGTGTTCAAACTGGACAAGGTCCCGGGGTTTTTCTGCATTTGCGGTTTTCCTCGTTAACAAAATTCTGATGTCTGTGTTATTTCTTTTCCACATTATATTTTGTTATATAATTGAAATATCATATGTTGTGCGTTTAGATCAATCAATTAGAGTATCCAACCTTTGGTTGTTGATTTAAATGATTGAAACTTGAACATTGGTCTTTGGTACCGTTCAAGTTGTTTCACATAATAATCAGGCTCGCGGATTTCTATCTGTTTGATTTGCTGATTACATTGTGAAATAGAGATATTAAACTCTTTGATATACTTTACTCTAGATTTAATCTGAATGTCTAGTTGATTCTCTAGAATGTATATTGGAGTACGTCCTCTCAGATTGCTAAACGACTTTTTGGGTATGGTTGTTAGACCCCCCATATTTTCAATTGGTATCAAAACAGACAAACACATTAAAGACCTTATAAGTCTGTGTTTGTAGTGATCTGATATGGACAAAAATGTTATCTCTATAAACGTACCACCAGTCTTCGATGGCTCAAATTACTTTTGGTGGAAAATTGCTATGCGTCCCTTTCTTCAAGCGCGTGATTTTCAATCATGGGTTTATGTAGTTAATGGCTATGATGCTCCCGTTGTGGCAATAGAAAATGCGACTGTTCCAAAGGATATTGGTGCATATGACGCTGCCGAGATACTTGCTGCAAAGAAAAATATGACGGTTTGAATGCCATCATACATGCCATTACCCCAGATCATCAGCACCATGTGACTACGTGCACTCGGTCTAAAGATGCTTGGGATATCTTAGAAACCGTATTCAAAGGGAATACCAGTGAAAAGGAAGTTAGGCTTCAAAACCAAAATTCCGATTTGGGAAAACCTTCGTATGGCAGATGAAGACTCATTTGATGATTTTACTCACAAAGTGTCTGAAATTGTTAATGCATCCTTTGCATTGGGTAAGACTATTCTTGAAAAGGACATTGTGATGAAAATTCTCAGATCGCTGGCATCTAGATACGATTCTAAGAAGCATGCTATCGTTGAAGGAAATAACCTTGATGCTCTCTCTAGAAACACGTTGGTTGGAAAGCTAAAGATCTTTGATCATGAGCATACATCCTAACGTAATGCATTTTACACCAAACAGTAAATACGAAAAGGTATGAAGAGTTCGCTGAAGGTAGCAAGAGAGCCGAAAATTATCAAAGAGCTCACGAGAATATGAGCTGTCACCCACTATGTAATATCCTATATAAAGAAGAGAGCAGGAGAGAGAAAGGGAGAGGATAATTTTGGTAGGAGAGAGAGAGATATTTTTTGAGGAGATATTTTTAGGGAGAGATTTATTTTCTTTATCATCTTCTTCCCCAAATAATTAGATCTAGAGCTCTACAAAATATCCATTAATGGAGATTGTAAATGTAATTCTTATGTAACCTCAAAAATCATAGTGAAGAACCATGGATGTAGATCATATTGATCGAACCATGTAAAAATCCTTGTGTCAATTTATATTTCTAGCACTTATATTTGAAATTTAGATGATTAATAAGATTTAGATCTACAAAATATTATGAGGGGTGTAATGTAGATTTCCCGCAACTACATATGCGCTAGAAACAGGGACCTAATCTTGTTGGTTCAAGAAAGTTTAGAAAAAACGGCCATCAAGTGGTGATGAATTCAATTGGATCTATAAACTTTAAGAGAAATTTCCATACTTTTTATTTAGATCTATAAAATTTAGGTTCAAAATGGAAGTTTTATGGAAGAAATCACACTTTCTGGGGAGTAAACATCATCGTAATTTAAAGACATGAAAAGAAGAAGAGAAAAAAATTAGTTGCCGTGGTGAAATTCAAGGAAGAAAATTAAAGTTTGAATGAAAGAATTTCATGTCTGTGAGAAAATCAAAAGGAAAATTGTTGAAGGAAATAAAGGAAGAACGAAGAAAAGGATAAGAACAAAACGTCAGGAATTTTATCACAAAAAGAAGCTCGCACGATGGTTTGAGTGGGAGCGAAGAAGCTTGATGTCGCAAGATCAAATCTCGCCACAGTCATATTTTTTCAAATATTTTTGAACTTTTAAGAGGGGAAAAATGGAATAAAGCTATAGCATTGTGTGTTTCCTTCTGCAAGCAACAAGTAGCCCAGATGGTCGTTTGCAAGAGAACAAGCTTGGGGTTGCGAGTTCGAATCCCACCTTTTACATATTTTTGAACTTCCGAGAGCGAAGAAGTGAATAAAGTTATAGTATTGTGTGTTTCTTTCACAAACAACAGCTAGCACAATTGGTAACTCGGCGAAGAGTATAAACATAAGGTCGCGGGTTCGAATCTCCTCCTCGCAAAGAATTTTTGCTTCGCAAAGAGGGGAAAAATGGATAATCTCGCAAGGTTGTTTCATCTTTTTCGCAAACAAGAGGCAAGATAGCTTGGTCACCTGCGAGGTTAATGAGTTCATGGTCGCGAGTTCAAATCTCAATGAACGATATTTTTCGCATGGATATTTCGCAAGGGTATTTCACACGAGAAGAAAGTAAGTTATTATTTCGAGATAGTTCGCAAAACAGGTTTGCAAAGCAAAGTTGGTCGAGGTAAAGACAATGAGCTTGAGGTCGCATGTTCAATTCCCACCTCTCGCGAATTTTCGTGATATTTTTTTGAACTTTCAAATGAGAAGAAATGGAATAAGGTTATGAAATTATGTGTTTCTTTCGCAAACAACAAGTAGTGCGATGGTCGTGATTAGAGTATGGGTTATAGTTCGTATGATCAATTCTCGCAAAGCTCAATATTTTTCACACTTTTTGGAACTACCAAAGAAAGGAAGAATAATAGAGTGGCAATATGTGTTTCTTTCGTAAGTCAAGCTAGTCCAGATGGTCACAGAAAGGGAAGGAGTTTGATGTCTAGGGTTCGAATCTCCCCATTCGCAAATAGTTTTTGCACTTCGCAAATGTTTACCTTGCGAACGTTCGCAGACGAACACTTCGCAGATGTTCGTTTGCTTCACGCAAATGTTTACTTCGCATGCCTTTGATAATTTCGTAAGGATATTTCGCAAGAAGAAAGTAGGTGGTTATTTCGCAGACACACTTCACATAGGCAGGTGGCTAGCACGACTTGGTCGATGCATGAATGCAAGCGTGAGGTCGCAGATCAATTCTTGTCTCTCGCACATTTATTTTTGTTAAGCGAAATTCCGCACGACTTTGCTTATCTCGCAAAGAAGAAAGTTGATGATTATCTCGCAACTTAAACTCGCAAATGAGGGTTAGAACATAAATGGTATGGTGTGAGAATATGCAAGAGGCGGTGTCAAGGGTTCAAATCTCATTTCTCACAATTCTTTTTGTCATGAGATATTTATATTTTATGCGACGTCCATACATTTCAAGGATGATAGCTTTCAAACAAATCATATACTTCGCAAGAGACAACAACAAAGAAAGAAATCGCAAATGATATGATATTACGAGAATGAATGAAAGAAATGACAGAAATGAAAGAATCAAGAAGGAAGTGACAGAAATGAAGAAATGAATGAAAGAATGAAGACATGCGATAATGAGAAGAGATAATCAAAAATGAAGGTTTTCCCTATTTCCCATCCCCATTTTTCCTATTTCCCATCCACGTAAATTCCCATCCTTATTTTTCCTATTTCCCATCACATAAATTCATATTTATCCTGAATACTAACTCTTGACTTTTTATTTACCCCCAACATCTAAACACAAAAACCTTGCACTCCATCTCCACCATCGACCACCGTGTCTTCTTTCCAGCCATTTACCTCCACAATCCACCACCTATCCACTACCTTCAAGATTTTCATAAACTTTCTCTCTTTGCGAGTATACTGTTCCTTTAACGAAGTTATCACCTTTGCAGAAATCTTTATTAGGCTTATTCATGGGGAAACATGAGATGGATTCAAATGAGGTCAACTAATTCCCGAAGGATTGTTGATTGGATGATGATTAATAAATGAAAGGTGATTGGTTTTTTTTCCATATGATGCACCTGTGCATTTTGTGTTTGCAATTAAGCACGTAAAAGGATGTATGTGAGTGACCAAGTGGCTGTTAATCCTTAATCGTTATCCTTAGTGTGCTTCTTTGACGCACAATCATCTAAGATATGATCCTTTGTACGCAGATTAGATGAATTAATAGAAATCTAACCTAGGGTTTGTAATTGGGATAGATGTTTTTAATGATTTTGCTTATTGAAGAAGAAGACAAATAAAAATGGTAATATTCATGGTCATAGCTAGTTTGACTTTTGTAGATAGTAAATAGGAAAAACCATATTTAAAAAGTAAAATACTTTTAGAAATTGTGAAGGGATGGGAAATAGGAAAAATGAGGATGGGAAATAGGGAAAACCAAAATGAATGATTGAATGAATCGACAAAAATGAATAAGTGAGTGAATGGGACGAACCTTTATGGCGTACACCCTAGTTCGCGAATGATATTTCGTAAGAGGCAAATGTAAGACCTAAAGTGCGTCATATAAGGGGGTATCTCTTAACATGGCTCGTGAAAAGGTTACACCGCCCCGGAACTCCGGGTCATGCATTTGGGGCCCATGAAAGCCTATCCTGAGGAGGTACCTTGGATTCCCAACTATATATGTAGGTTATACCTCGGTTGGGCGACCGAGGGTCTCTTTCAAGGAGTCAAATGTATGATCAAGGCGCCGAGGTACACGGTTGAGTCAAGAGTGGGAGCATGGAACTTCCTTACCACTCTTGACAAGTCTTGGCGCATGCCGCACCTCGCCCCCGAAGAAAACTCCACTTAGGGTGCAGCCTTGTAACCATAAACCCTATAGGTATAAGGGATAAGAGGTCTGCGAAAACAACCGGTTGTTGTTAAGACCGGATGGGAGGAGCTAGCCTTGTATGGCCGATGTACGCCTCCTTGAAGGGGCAACCAGGAGATGATAAGGGCGACACCTCCATTAGGGAGAGTGTCAAAACAGACGCAAATGTCATGAGGCTTTGTTTTCGCAAGGAAACTTAGGCTTGTCATATTTGTGCAATGATCCCGCAGAGGCAATAATACTAACGCGAGGGTAAGACGAGATCAATGGGTCCTTACATGAAAGTGTACGGACGTCCTGCGATTTCGTCGCAAGACGGCAATGTCATGGGGCTTTATGTTCGCAAGGATATTTAGGCCTGTCATATTGTCGCAATTAAAACATCCTCGCAGAGGCAATAATACTAAGAAATGATAAGACAAGATCAATGGGTCATTACATGAAAGTGTAACGACGTCCTGCGATTTTGTCGCAAGACGGCAATGTCATGGGGCTTTATGTTCGCAAGAATATTTAGGCCTATCATATTGTTGCAAAAACGAGGGGTGGCAAAATAAGACCTTTAACTAGGAAGGCAAAATAAGACCACTTACAGAATAAATGATAAGGCAAGATCAATGGGTCATTACATGAAAATGTAAAGACGTCCCGCGATCTTGTCGCAATGACAAAGTTCAACATAAACAATTTGGATGAAGGTAATACAGTTCTTTATCGCAAAAAGATTACGTGATAAGCTTGTGAGCTTGAGAAAATGATTAAATGATAAACTTGCTAACACGTATATAATAATGAGACCGAGGCAATGCAAATGCCACGTACTTGATATTATGATCATATTATTATGCGATACTAATAGTGCAAAGAATAAGAAAATGAAGCACAAGCAAAAGAATTCGCGAGGAACAACAAATACGCAAAGAGGAATGCATATACTAGAGACAAAATCAGAGAAATGAAGAATGGAAGCGATTTAAAGCTACATCAATTTTAGAGCGGTAAAAGGAGCTAAGTAACACAAACATTAGCTATACATTGCAAAGTAGATAAGCATTCTCATCATACAAGCATCATACTTGCATCATGAAAGCATCGCATAAGCATTTCATGGCATAAACATCGCATACACATTTCATAACATAATCATTACACAAGCATTGTGTCTAAAGAAAGATATTTCGTAATCTCGCAAAGATAGTTGATATTCATAATCTCTCAAGAGTGTTATCTAAAATCTCTCAACAATATCATTTAGAATCTTTCAAAATATTATTCAGAGTTTCAAGTTGAATTATTCAAAACTTCGCAGAGATATTCGAATTTTGCGTAATTATTAAGAATTTTGCGTAATGCAATTATTTCACAAGATAAGATAAGCAACTTGAAGAGATTATACTATCGCATGAGCACAAAGCATGAGACAGAGGAAAAATAAGAATGCAAAAACAGTTTGCTCAATCAACACTTTCTCAAGGATTCTACCTTCATAGATAAAGAACAGAGGCAACTATGGATAACCAAGAAAACATTTTATGTTCTTCATCTTCTCGGCAAGAATCACTTCCAAAGAAGATATTCACCAATGAACAACAAGAATCCTCACCAAAAATGGAATAATAACTTCGCATGAACAGAGGCAATACATTTATACTTCAAGGATTAATACTTCTTATTCACTTCGTAAATTTTCTAACTTCGCGAAAGAATAGAGCATAGCATGAGGCAAAGAACATGGAGCGAGAGTTTCGCATAATGGATTCGCAATACTTCTTATATTTAGAGGATTAAGTACTTTTATACTTCTCAAAGGATACTTCATACTTTTATATATTTCGAGGATTAAGTACTTTTATACTTCTCAAAGGATACTTCATACTTCTTATATATTTCGAGGATCGAGTACTTTTATACTTCTTCAAGGATACTTCATACTTCGATACTTCATACTTCGCGTACTTCAAGAGATAATACTTTTATTCACTTCGCAAAGCTTCGGAACTTCGCAAAAGAATAGAGGCAAGTACGTACTTTTCAAGTCTAGTATTCTTTCGCTGTTCCTTCAAAGAACAAATATCAAAGATACTACAACAATGTATTTTTTCTTAAAGATCGCTCTTCAAGCAATATTCAAGAAAAAGAGGCAAGATGTAGGATCGTAATATCGCAACAACAACGTACTCGCGATATTGTCATTAGCAACATCACAAAACCGTCGCAGTACTAACATCAAAAATAACGTAATGTGAAGAAAGTTACACCAAGAAAATACGAAAAAGGTATGAAGAGTTCGCGAGAAGGTAGCAAGAGCCAGCGAAATTATCAAAGAGCTCACGAGAATATGAGCTGTCACCCACTATGTAATATCCTATATAAAGAAGAGAGCAGGAGAGAGAAAGGGAGAGGATAATTTTGGTAGGAGAGAGAGAGATATTTTTGAGGGAGATATTTTTAGGGAGAGATTTATTTTCTTTATCATCTTCTTCCCCAAATAATTAGATCTAGAGCTCTACAAAATATCCATTAATGGAGATTGTAAATGTAATTCTTATGTAACCTCAAAAATCATAGTGAAGAACCATGGATGTAGATCATATTGATCGAACCATGTAAAAAATCCTTGTGTCAATTTATATTTCTAGCACTTATATTTGAAATTTAGATGATTAATAAGATTTAGATCTACAAAATATTATGAGGGGTGTAGTGTAGGATTTCCTGCAACTACACATCCAAAATCGGAAAGGATGTTGCCTTCAAAGCACAAAAGAACACTAAATTACTTGACAAAATTAAAAGTGTTTATGTCTCTGAGGATGATTTTTCTGAGGCTAATTCATCAGATGAAGATCTTGACAAGTCAGTCTTTTTGATCACAATACAGTTTAGAGATTTTCTTTTGAAGAGAAGTAAACGGTTCTCCAGAGACAAACCAAGATCATCAGTTAAACCTCACAATCACATTCCTCCTAAAAACAGGGATGCTGACGAGTCTGATGACGAGGATATGCCACAGTGCTTTAAGTGTAAAGGTTTTTGTCATTTTGCAAATGAGTGTCCAAACCGTAGAAAATGCACTAGGAACAAAGGTCTTGCTGCAACTCTTGATGAAATGTCTGATCACTATGATTCCAATGACGATAAAAAATCAAGTGTTGCGCTTCTTTGTGAAGATATTAATTTTGATAATTGTAGAAATACATACATCAATCTTGATGTTCTTTCGAAGAGACACAATCAATCCGGAAGAGAAAATTGACCTTTTGTTGGAAACTCTCTGTCTGATTTTTCAGGTTCTACTTTGTGTCTAGCAGCTTGCACATATCGGGAGTCTGAATCATCTTTTCCATTGACATGCTCTTATTTTTCACTCAAAGGTCATTAACTCTCAAAGTGTTTCAAGTACAAACACAAGATGAGATATGTCAATAAACTTCAACGAAGAAAATCGGCCAGCAAACAAGCTCAAACTTGTTCAAAAAACCACTGAGGTATGTAAGATTTTATCCTCTTCAACGAAGTTAGTTTCCAAAGAGAAGACAAGACCACTAGAAAACAAAGTATGGTATATACATTTTGATAGACATGGTTCTATGAATTCTTTTCAAAAAGGTTATGGTAGACAAATTGTTGTTCACGGCAGCACAACTTAATTGTGTTGTTTTAGTGCATCTTGTCTCATGTGCCTGATTAAAATAGACAAGATTGTGCAACCTCAGGCTTTAAGAAAAGAAAAAAAAATGTTTTTGTTGTTTTCTTAGATTTGCCGTGTTTTGCAAAATTAGAATTCTTTCATATTGGAAGGGACTTCCCTGTTTAATCAATAAAAGAGGGTTATTCTCGACAATTTTACTCTCTTTAGGGTTGTGAATTGTGCGTGCGTGAACCTGTGCGGTTAAAGGTTCTGTAACCCTACATTCCTTTTCCTTCTCTGAAACTCTTTTCATCTTAAGACTGCCTGTTGAGTTTAAATTGTGATTTCCTCCCACAAACCCATACACGTATGGATACTCCAAGCATAATGTCTTCTGATGGAAAAGATGTTAATATGATTGTTAAGCCATCAATCATGAAGGAAAAAGAGAAATCTCCGTTACCTCCAACTTTGAAAAGAATAAGAAAGAATGTGAGGAAGCCAAGAGTTGTTCCTTCAAATTCTCAGAAGTTTTCTGGTGTTCTTGAAGAGTTGAAGGAAATAAGAAAGGAGATTCAGTAAATAAAGGCTTTTGTTTTGAGAACTCTTGAAATTCAGAAGGCCCTGGTTTGACATCATCAGCCTAGAAGGTTTGTTGGAATTGACTACTTTCTTCACGAACCTTATGTACCTATGGTTGATGTTGACAAGGAGTTCGGGGACGATAAAAAATTCTTCAGAGGTCTCAATGTCTAGGAAACTTCTTATGAGAATTTATTTCTTGTGTTTTTAGAAGGATTACTAGGATTTGGAATAGCCATTATTGTGAGTACACATAGCTATGTCCAACGTTTTCACCTTCATGTTTTTTAGATTTATTTATTTAAATTCTAAGTTTTGTTTGGAAGATGATTTTTGCAATTTTAATCTTTATGATTTTATATATTGCAAATTGTTATGGGATATGTTGTTTACGTCCCGGTGAACTCCGTGATCTGTCCCATACTTGTTCAAAAGTTATCTCTATTATGCTCGGTATGAAAATATTGATAAAGATAGAATGAACTTTTGACAAACAAAAGTTCAAGCCTTTTATGTCTTTATGCAAATTTTGATGGAAGAATGGATACACTTTTGTTTACAAGGATTAAGTCTATTATATGTCATTGTGCAAATAGTGATGCAAAATAGAATGAATCCTTGTATATTCCGCAGTATTGGTCTATCTCCGATCCACATTTTTGTGCATATACTGTGTTGCTCCGTAAGTTCTCTTATATCGAGCATGACCAATTGAATTGATCATTTTTGTGGTTGATTCAATTGATATTTTTAGATTCAAATCCATGTTTTCATGTGATTTGGTTATATCCAAAGAAATCCTTCTTTTCTTGTAAAAGCAAGGTCGCCTTTATTGTTCTTTCGGGAATGACATATAATGGGGGAGAGTTCTTTTTGAACTTGTGCTTTATTGCCAAATCTTTGTGGGGAGTGCGACTGTGGAATATTATATGGGTTATCTTGTATCTTTATGAACTCCTTGATGAATACATTTAGCTTCGGCTTTATGATTACATCTGAATAAGTTGGTATGTTATTCTCTTTTGGTCATGAAGTATCTCTATGAAAATTTCATGAGGATCCCACTAGTTTTCGTACCTTTTCCAATTTATATTGACAAAAAGGGGGAGAATTAATGTGTAATTTCATACTACAAATACATATGGTTTACGGATCATTATGTAAGGGGGAGTGGTTTTCATGTCGAGATGAAGTATTGACTTAGGGGGAGTGATACATATCACCATAGTATTGTTTTCAAAGTTGTGATATAATTGAACTTTGATGTTGTGTAATAATACTATGACACTGTATAACAATGATTGAGAGCAATTGTTTTCTCAATTGTTATCGCAACGGATCTTCAACAACTATGATGCTGAGTTGAATACGTTTAGAATTATGGAGTACTTGGAAGTGACAAAGTTTTCGAGTCGTGTTGAAGATGCCAAGGAGATCAAGCATTTGGATGAGAAGTTACAATTTTTAATTATTTTGTAATCCATATGTATTGATAGTTCTGTCACTAAAATTGACAAAGGGGGAGATTATTAGAGCACCGCTCGCCTAACTCGCATGCTTTCTATCTCAAGCATGTTTGTCAATGTTAGTATCAAAACTATAAGTCTTGATTTCTAGCCTATTTATAGATGTCTCGGACTAGGACATAGATTGTGTAGTTGAGCTTAGACTTCACTGGCGTTCATCATTTGAAGACGAAGAACTACTAAGGGGAGCTTGTGGAACTTCATCGACAAAAGGTATGTGGAGACTGAAACTCATATATAACTTGGAAAGTCTATTTCTACTCTATCTCCTATATTGAGACATAAGTCGTATTACGATATAGTTTTCTATATAAACATTTGAGATTTCGAGCTGAGTTTATCTCGCTTACATATTTCTTGAAATATGTGTTGCCAAGCTTTCGCTTCGACCAAGTTCATCTTATATCGTGTGAAAATTTCCGAGTAACATCTTACATGGTTTGTGTGATACAATCATCCGTATAGTCTTGGAATGTTTCGTTATGATTATTTCAATATCTTGAAAATTGGTTTGATGCTAATAGTGTGTGAAAACGGCTATTGTCATCCTCTAAGAAAGTTTCAATAATTGAAATAAGAGTTTAGAATAGTTAATCATTGTTAGATATGTCATGTTGTGCACTCTTGCACATATGTAATCCATGTCCTGAACCATAGTATGCGCACCTGTTCACAGTACTCGTTGGTTTGAGAAATCCGGAACCTAAGTATGCGTACTCGTTTGCGCATCGGCGTATAGGTTCATGTACGAGAATTTCTGCTGGGATTAAAAGTTCGCTGCACCCGCTTGTGTACCGGAAAACCCAATCTTGGTCCGGGTATTTCAAGTATGCGTACCCGTTTGCATACTTGAAGGTTAAAGTTCTAAAATCGGTTATGAACATGTAGTTGCGGGAAATCCCACACTACACCCCTCACTATATTTTGTAGATCTAAATCATATTAATCACCTAAATTTCAAATATAAGTGCTAGAAATTTAAAATAGACACATAAGATTTTTTACGTGGTTCGATCAATGTGATCTACATCCACGGTTCTCACTATGATTGTTGAGGTTACATAAGAATTACATTTACAATCTCCATTAATGGATAATTTGTAGAGCTCTAGATCTAATTATTTGGGGAAGAAGATGATAAAGAAAATAAATCTCTCTCTAAAAATATCTCTCTCTCCTAAAAGTGTCCTCCCAAAATTATTCCTCTCTTTTCTCTCTCCCCGCTCTCCTCTTTATATAGGTGTTTACATAATGGATGACAAATCACATATTGCTCATATTCTCGCGAGCTCCTTTAATGATTTCGCAGGCTCTTGCTACCTTCTCTCGAGACATTCTCTCGAGTCTTGCTACCTTCTCTCGAGACACTCTCGCGAGTCTTGCTACCTTCTCTCGAGACACTATCGCGAGTCTTGCTACCTTCTCTCGAGACACTCTCTCGAGTCTTGTTACCTTCTCTCGAGACACTCTCGCGAGTTAAGAAAATAATTGAATCTCGCATGCTAAGAAAATATGTTGTGCGATATTTGAATCCTACATCTTGCCTCTTTTTCCTTGAATATTGCTTGAAGAGCGATCTTTAAGGAAAAATCTGTTGTTGTAGTAATCTTTGGTCTTTGTTGATGAAGGAACGAGCGGAAGAATATCGGACTTGAAAAGTACGTACTTGCCTCTATTCTTTTGCGAAGTTCCGAAGCTTTGAGAAGTATATATGAAGTATCGTTTCTTGAATTATGCGAAGTATGAAGTATCCTTGAAGAAGTATAAGAAGTACTCAATCCTCGAAATATATAAGAAGTATGAAGTATCCTTTGAGAAGTATAAGAAGTACTTAATCCTCTAAATATAAGAAGTATTGCGAATCCATCATGCAAAACTCTCGCTCCATGTTCTTTGCCTCATGCTATGCAAATAAAAATTTAGATTAGTATTCAACATTTCTTTTATCAAAAATTTTCATTTAATTGCAAGTTCAAATCATTTTTCTTTGTTTTGATTTCCTTTGTATAACTTGTTTCGTCTCAAACGATAAACATCTTTCATGGAAATGATCCTAATAGGTACCCCCCTATTGATCGCTGTCGTAAGCGACACAAATATAATTACACTTTCTTACTACTCAAAATATAAATATAGCAAGGGCAAGAAAGGATCGATCCCACAGAGAGGTCTAGGTTGTCAAATTGTTATGGTTTCCTATATAAAACACCGGGTGGATTTTCTGATTTTTTTATAAACTAAGCAAATATAAAAACAAAGAAACAAATAAGCAAACAAATAAGATAGAAAAGATATTGGTTAAGGATTTCGTTTTCATTCACTAACATGCTTTTCACAATAACTAGAATTGATTTTTAATCTCAACTTTTATCAAAGACCCTAGAATACCTTGATCGCAAGAATATCCCGCAAAATCTCCTCATGTCATCAACAAACACATTAAAAGATGCGAATATGAATTCTACCTAAAGGAACAACCTAACGTGTAAAAGCACTAATCAAGTTTAATTCCCTAGATGCGTTAAGTTCTATGAAATCAAAGCCAATCAAAGCAATTGAACGTGGAAAGCGCACTAATTCAATTTAACAAAGGTTACGATTCACATATGATCATAAGAATATATCACTACAAACTATAATCATATTATGCTACTTGTATCCAAGGAATATCACTTTTGCGTATAATAAACCCTAAACTAGCAATAGATGTGATTAAGTTCTACCAATTTGCAACTTGACAAAACAATCAATCAATCATGAAACAATATTTCCAGAGAATTGCAAACGATAATTATGAGACAAAACTAATATATTGAATCAAAGAATCATGCTTTGTGAAATCCAACTATTCCATAACCAATAGATAATTAGGTACTCATATTCAAGGAGTTCATCACAAGAAGAAAGAGAAGTTTCATGTTCTAAACCCTAGAAAACAAGTAGAGGAAAAAGAATTAGAAAAAGATGTCTCAATTAGGTAAAAGTCCTCTCTTTTATAGCTCCACTCCTTCCAAAATTAGGTTTTGTCTTCAAAGTCCATTAGTTGGAAATTCGCCTCGCCCACCATGGAGAGAAACCCGTGTGAAATTGTCCCAAAAACGCTCGCTTGAAAATCGATTGTGGCCGGAATCCCACCTAATCGTCCGCCGAAAATATTTCAGACTGGCCAAGTCAAACCGCCACCGGGTCAACGGGTCGACCGGTCGGCCGACAGTCGACTCGGCCAATCACCGAGTCAAATCGGGGTCCAAGTCGAGTATGGGTCGGTTCATGTCGATGAGTCGGGTTCATGCCTTGGCTGGCCGAGTTGGGTTCTTGGCCAAGCCATTACACATGTGCCAAATATTGATGCACCATGATTGTGCTTCCAGCCATGTTGGCCCCGTGTATAACTCATTCAATCTTCCCAGAATGCACACTAGATCACATTCCCAATTCTCGCACCACTGTAACACCACCATTCCATATCTCATTTCTGGCTACGGATTCCTCGCAACGAGCTCCATCACAAAGAAAGTTCCTTATCACCCGGCACATCCACTCAAACCATAATGTCCCATAGATTCAACAAAGACCACCATCATCCGCAATTAAGACCCGCACTCTAATCCCTTAGCTCTACCAGTAGCCTAATATATCATCTCCATCACCAGCCTCTGCCAACAATTCAATCCTCGTACCTCCTTGCCCGCAATCAATCAATGTCATCTTCACCGCCTCAACTCCATCCACCAAAGACACCCATTAACACACATGATCCAAGCCAACACTGTAACCACACTGAGCAAAGACACTGCCATTGCCGCATCCTCTCCTTGCATTAGCTACCGCAACCCCATCTCTTAACAAAGAAGCCACGACACAATATCAAGAGTCACAGGCTTCATACCAATCATGCTCAAGTATACCACTACCCATCGTGCCATCTCAAACCAATGTAGCTCACTCCACGTTCCCCGCAATAGCCATATTAACTCGGCTTCATCGACACCCTAGCCTCGCCCGCACGAGCCGATATGAATCAAAGAATCATCTTCAATATCTTTCCATTTCCCTCGTTTCCTCAACTCAATTCAGCTATTTCCGTGACAATTACCACCATCTCACCGATTTCTTCCCCGCAATGCTTTCCACACACACAAACCGAACTTCTCAAGGATCCCCATCTTCCCCCCCAGATTGCAAAGCATCCACACAAAGAATGATTTGTGCTATTGTTCAACACCACCAAAGAATCAGACTCCATACTTCCACCAAATTCTCTATCTCTTCTCTCCCGAATAAGCTCAATTCCTCAAATCCCATGAACATCCACAAGAACCCTAACTCGTAATCAATCTCCGATCAAAACCAAGAACAAATCGAACCTATTTTCCCCGAATCTTCATCCGACCTTGTTCCATTCTTAAATTAATCACCAATTAACTCCAACCCATCTCCGTACAGCCTCCATACAATGGCGTAAACACCACCAAGTCATTAAACTTCATTCTAATCACGACCTGCAAGCAGAACCATCTCCATTGTTCGCCTAGATCCGATTCATCTTTAACCCAAAACGAGCCCCCGAATTTCACAATATCTCGGTTCACAGATCAATTGACAGACTCCATTTCTCCGATTCAAGAAACCAACTTCATCGATTTCTTCTAGGCAGTACATTGTTCTTCTTCCTCGTGTGAAGGAAATGAATGAAAGATGAGATAAGTTTCGATTTAGGGCTATAGTGCAAGCTGATATTGCCACCCTAGAGAGGTAGATAAGGGCCAACGTAATCCTAAACCCCTTAACCATTAGCTGGCCTGCATTTATTGTTCTTTCACATAGAAGTACCCCTTAACCATAGCTCAGCTCCAGATAGTGTCCGTTCTTGCTTTGAAGTGACAATTTTGCCCTTTGGCTCAAGAGTTCTTGTTTTGCTCATAACTTCTCCATACGAACTCAGAATGACTCCGTTCTTTCGCCATTGCCTTCATCTTTTCGTGCTCTTCATAATGAAAAGTAGAAATCTTGTATTTGAACGAGTTCCAATTGGTCTTTTTGCTCCAAATGACTCCATTGCACCTAATAAACTCAAAAGCACACATAAGATACATAATTTACAAGAAAACTCGCAAAGAAAGCATAAATACTAGATATTAAATACGGTGTATTCTACACCTATCAAATTCCCCCACACTTAGACTTTGCTAGTCCTCGAGCAAATCAAACAAAACAAAACTAAAATACAACAACTCCGTGTCGTCGAGGCTACGGTCACTTTTAGCATAAATAACAAGCCTTTAAACCCCTAGGTGTCCCTAGTGGACGAGTTATAGTCTCGTGAAGGTTTACTAGAGATATACCTACAAAACCTATATTTCAACTCCGTCTATTCGTGACAAATCAATGAACGAATCCAAATTGACTACAGGAGGAGGTACCTTGCAAATTCAATTCAATTATTAGTAAATAAACTCTAATTAGATAGTCGAACAAGCCACAATACTCGGAAACTAACAAACCACAATCACAATGAAAAGATTAAGAAGATGAATAAAGATGTAGATGTTGGCGAATATTCACAAGTGTTCGATATATTCCTCTTCATCTTCATCTTGATCCCAAAAAGACTCCTCGGAGATGTCACCATGAGTTGTTTCAAGCAATGTATCATAATCACCGTCACTATCATAGTCAACATAAGATTGTTCCTCGCTGAATTTAGTGTTACTTATCTCTAACTCATCCTTTCGAATAGGTGAATGATCATTATTACGATCAAGAGTTGAGTTAACTACACAATTATCCACGAAAGTCCCCGAAGGTTCGCCTTTTTCAACATTAGCATCAATCAAATATTCATCACAAACCATATGCACATAAGAATTATCCATATCTTCCTTGTATTGATCAATGTCTCTTCGCAAGATAGTCATACCTTCACGAAGTTCTTGGAGTTGCTCGTTTGTAGTCTCTTTTGCTTTTTGAAATTCCTCTTTTAAAAAGTTGGAAACTTGGTCTATAAAATTAGAGACTTTTTGTTCACAAGCATAAGAATCCTCCCATCCTTGTGGTTGTTCACACACGTACCCGCCATAAGGTTGTTGAGGAAAACCATAAGGTTCCATGGAATATTGATCGTAACCAATAAATTGGTTTTGATTATACCCATGGAATTGGTAGTTATCATATTGTTGAGGTTGAAAACCGCATCCGTTGTTCCAATATGCTCCTTCCATAGAAATTAGCACCTGAAATAATTCTCAAACCGGTTAAAACCCAGAAAATAAGAAAAAATAAAACAAAAACTAAATACAAAAAAAAATAAGAAACCAAAAACAATTGACAACCGCTGCCTCCCCGGGCAATGGCGCGCTAAAATTTGATCGCCGTCAGTTTTACACAAATATAATTACACTTTCTTACTACTCAAAATATAAATATAGCAAGGTCAAGAAAGGATCGATCCCACAGAGAGGTCTAGGTTGTCAAATTGTTATGGTTTCCTATATAAAACACCGGGTGGATTTTCTGATTTTTTTATAAACTAAGCAAATATAAAAACAAAGAAACAAATAAGCAAACAAATAAGATAGAAAAGATATTGGTTAAGGATTTCGCCATTCACTAACATGCTTTTCACAATAACTAGAATTGATTTTTAATCTCAACTTTTATCAAAGACCCTAGAATACCTTGATCGCAAGAATATCCCGCAAATCTCCTCATGTCATCAACAAACACATTAAAAGATGCGAATATGAATTCTACCTAAAGGAACAACCTAACGTGTAAAAGCACTAATCAAGTTTAATTCCCTAGATGCGTTAAGTTCTATGAAATCAGGCCAATCAAAGCAATTGAACGTGGAAAGCGCACTAATTCAATTTAACAAAGGTTACGATTCACATATGATCATAAGAATATATCACTACAAACTATAATCATATTATGCTACTTGTATCCAAGGAATATCACTTTTGCGATAATAAACCCTAAACTAGCAATAGATGTGATTAGAAGTTCTACCAATTTGCAACTTGACAAAACAATCAATCAATCATGAAACAATATTTCCAGAGAATTGCAAACGATAATTATGAGACAAAACTAATATATTGAATCAAAGAATCATGCTTTGTGAAATCCAACTATTCCATAACCAATAGATAATTAGGTACTCATATTCAAGGAGTTCATCACAAGAAGAAAGAGAAGTTTCATGTTCTAAACCCTAGAAAACAAGTAGAGGAAAAAGAATTAGAAAAAGATATATCAATTAGGTAAAAGTCCTCTCTTTTATAGCTCCACTCCTTCCAAAATTAGGTTTTGTCTTCAAAGTCCATTAGTTGGAAATTCGCCCGGCCCACCATGGAGAGAAACCCGTGTAGAAATTGTCCCAAAAACGCCACGGAAATCGGGATTGTGGCTTAATCCCACCGAATCGTCATGGAAAAATATTTCAGACTTCCGATCGCCAAGTCAAACCGCCACCGGTCAACGGGTCGACCGGCCGGGTCGATCAGTCGACTCGGCCAATCACCGAGTCAAATCGGGTCAAGTCGAGTATGGGTCGTTCATGTCGGATGAGTCGGGTTCATGCCTTTGGTCGGGCCGAAGTTGGGTTCTTGGCTGCCATTGCAAAGCCAAATATTGATGCACCATGATTGTGCTTCCAGCCATGTTGGCCCCACCATGTATAACTCATTCAATCTTCCCGTAATGCACACTAGATCACATTCCCAATTCTCGGTGCACCACCGCAGAACACCACCATTCCATATCTCATTTCTATTTCGGATTCCTCGCAACGAGCTCCATCACAAAGAAAAGTTCCTTATCACCTGGCACATCCACTCAAACCATAATGTCCCATAGATTCAACAAAGACCACCATCATCCTGCAATTAAGACTCGCACTCTAATCCCTTAGCTCTACCTCGTAGCCTAATATATCATCTCCATCACCCGGCCTCGGGCCAACAATTCAATCCCGTACCTCCTTGCACCGCAAATCAATCAATGTCATCTTCCAAACCGCCTCAACTCCATCCACCAAGACACCCATTAACACACAGATCCAAGCCAACACTGTAATCCACCCGAAAGCAAAGACACTCGCCATTGCCGCATCCTCTCCTTGCATTAGCTACCGCAACCCCATCTCTTAACAAGAAGCGCGACACACATCATGAGTCACAGCTTCATACCAATCATGCTCAAGTATACCACCACCATCAAACATCTCAAACCAATGTAGCTCACCTCCACGTTCCTCGCAATAGCCATATTAACTCGCTCATCGACACCCTAGCCTCGCCCGCACGAGCCGATATGAATCAAAGAATCATCTTCAATATCTTTCCATTTCCCTGCTTTCTCAACTCAATTCAGCTATTTCCTCGTGACAATTACCACCATCTCACCGATTTCTTCCCCGCAATGCTTTCCACACACACAAATAGCAACTTCTCAAGGATCCCCATCTTCCCTGTATTGCAAAGCATCCACACAAAGAATGATTTGTGCTATTGTTCAACACCACCAAAGAACTCCGACCCATACTTCCACCAAATTCTCTATCTCTTCTCTCCCCGAATAAGCTCAATTCCTCAAATCCCATGAACATCCACAAGAACCCTAACTCGGGAATCAATCTCCGATCAAAACCAAAGAACAAATCGAACCTATTTTCCCCGAATCTTCATCCGACCTTGTTCCATTCTTAAATTAATCACCAATTAACTCCAACCCATCTCCGTACAGCCTCCATACAATGGCGTAAACACCACCAAGTCAAGTTAAACTTCATTCTAATCACGACCCAAGCAAAGCAGTAATCCATCTCCATTGTTCGCCAGATCCGATTCATCTTTAACCCAAAACGAGCCCCCGAATTTCACAATATCTCGTCTAAGATCAATTGACAGCACCCATTTCTCCGATTCAAAGAAACCAACTTCATCGATTTCTTCTAGGCACTGTTGTTCTTCTTCCTCAGTGAAGGAAATGAATGAAAGATGAGATAAGTTTCGATTTAGGGCTATAGTGCAAGCTGATATTGCCACCCTAGAGAGGTAGATAAGGGCCAACGTAATCCTAAACCCCTTAACCATTAGCTGGCCTGCATTTATTGTTCTTTCACATAGAAGTACCCCTTAACCATAGCTCACCCGTATAGTGTCCGTTCTTGCTTTGAAGTGACAATTTTGCCCTTTGGCTCAAGAGTTCTTGTTTTGCTCATAACTTCTCCATACGAACTCGA
The DNA here is from genome assembly GCA_023531295.1 of Papaver armeniacum. Classification (NCBI taxonomy): domain Eukaryota; kingdom Viridiplantae; phylum Streptophyta; class Magnoliopsida; order Ranunculales; family Papaveraceae; genus Papaver; species Papaver armeniacum. Next base: position 142,432 of record JAJJWW010009657.1, on the reverse strand, counting down.
ATGACTCCGCTCTTTCGCCATTGCCTTCATCTTTTCGTGCTCTTCATAATGAAAAGTAGAAATCTTGTATTTGAACGAGTTCCAATTGGTCTTTTTGCTCTAAATGACTCCATTGCACCTAATAAACTCAAAAGCACACATAAGATACATAATTTACAAGAAAACTCGCAAAGAAAGCATAAATACTAGATATTAAATACGGTGTATTCTACACCTATCACTTATATGACGCACTTTAGGTACATTGCCTCTTGCGAAATCATAAGGTAAATTCGCGAACTAGGGTGTACGCCATAAAGGTTTGCCCGCTACTACTCTCCATGTTGGATATCATTCTCATTTGAAACAAATCAAATATTTAAGGGAAATATATAAATTGATCTCAGTGCGAGATATTGTTCTCGCTTCTCTTGTAATTGTATAATCTTTGTAATTCTCGCGATTGTATCGCTTTGTAAATCAAATCAAAAATCTTTTATTTTTTGTAAGTAAAATGTTTAAGGAAAGTGGTACTTAGCTTTTGTGGTTTGTTGTTGTCAATTTTGCTTAATTAATCCATTGAAAGATGTAAGATCAAGAACATTTATTGATTGAGAGAAAATAGAATTACATTTAGAAATTAAAGCACTCTTAAACTTTCTCTCTCCTATTGACTTGCTTAACCATTCTAAAAAGATCTCTCTCTCTCACATATTCACTCAGCCCTTTATATAGGGTAATACATAGTGAAGACAAACTGACTAAGCTATCCTTTATTTTCGAATGTCCCGCTGAAGTGTCGCAGATGCACAACCATTCGCTTTTCGATACACTTCTTACCCTTCGCCAGTTCCACGCCTTCTTTATGTTTTGCTTGTCGTTATTCATTGCGTCTGCTTATTTTAGCTCCTGCGACTCCTTCGCGACACCGCTCTTATTAATCCCGCGAGCCTTGTATGTTACGATATTATGATCCTACATCTTGCCTCTTTTTCCTTGAATATTGCTTGTAGAGCGATCTTTAAGGAAAAATCTGTTGTAGCAGTAACCTTTGATCTTTGTTGAGGAAGGAACAAGCGGAAGAATACTGGTCTTGAAAAGTATGTACTTGCCTCTATTCTTTTGCGATGTTCCGAAGCTTCTTTATATATACGAAGTGTCATTTCTTGCCTCATGAATTACAGAAAATAATCAATTTCGCAATTTCTCCTCGCCTACTAGGAAATACGTTGTATATTTAGATTCTACTAAAGTTCTTTCCACAAGTTTCCTTGGATTTAGCAAAGGACCGCTTACACGTGTCTATATTTACCTCTTTACTGGCATTTAATGTTATCCTGGCCATAACGCTTTTTCTCATCTATTTATAGGAGCATCCCCGTGGAAAATTTTCCTTTTCCTTTTCATCTTCTTCATCGTCCTGCAAGTGTTCTTCTCCTTCATCGCTCTCGCAAGTGTTTGCCTATTGTTGTCTCTACCGTCTTCTTCACCACTTTAGCTATTCCCTACCAAATTGTTACTCCATGGCGTCCCAAAGTTTGTTAATTTTGCTATATCTCGCTGATTTTGTGGTTGATCAAATTTGAGATTAGCTTTTCTTGTTGAGATCACTCGGTATGATTAACTTTGTAGTTCTCTTTCTCGCCATTGTTGTTTAGCAAGAACCAACCTGAACTAAATTTACCGTGAAGGACCCTCTTCTTTCTTTGGGCTCGCCACCGAAACCTACTTCGCAACAAGAATCCCTTACGCAACCAAAGCCCTTTTCGCGAGCAAAACCTATGGCTACAAAAAGACAAATTGGAGTGACAAGGTATTTAAGAAACATTTGTTTTTATTAACAATATATTGTTGCCTCTGCTTTCTTATTTAATTTGTCATTCGCAGGATGATAAAACTACTGGTAATACTCCCAAAAGGCTTCGCTACTCTAAGCCTGTTACCCCCAACGTTCCATTTCCTTCATTCACACCTTCGTCCCCTGCTGCGAAATCGTCGCAAGATAATTTTGTGCCTCTTTCTTCTGGTAACATCACTAGCGACAATATTTCTATACCTCAACTCCTCATGACCAAGTTCCTTACAACCTGTCCTCCTACAAACGATATTATACCTCCTCCCCGCTATCAATGTCCCCGCTATTTCTCCAATCACTTCTCTCCCCGAAACCTCCTCTTCTCATGAGGTTCCTTTGACAAAAGACGACTCGCCTTCTTTGTTTTGAACAAATTCCTCTAATCGCAGAAAATTTGGAGGGAATAGATGTGGCCTTTAAGGTCCTTTCTCGATCTCGTGAGTGATGCCAAAAGACTTCGCAGATCCTGTCAAATCCAATGTCTCATGTTGATTTTAAGTAAGCATCTTGGTCCTGATAGGATCTCGCAAACATCTTTAGTTCAAGAGATTAATAAGCTGAAGGATGATCTCCAAGTTATGGCTGTGAAATGCAATAATCTCCACCTTGAAAATCAAAAATTTCTTAGTATCTCACTAGATCGTGATAATCTTCGCAAGAAGAATGAAGAATTAAAAGGTATGCTCTCGCCACCCCTTTTTTTTTTTTTTTTTTTTTTTTTTTTTTTTTTTTTTTTTTTTTTTTTTTACAACTCAAACCCTTGTTCGTCCTCCAAGAATTAAACCAGAAACGAATAATGGAGATATATCAGACGGAGTCTATCGTTGAAGAAGTTCGAGTTGAAAGAGATGCTTGGATGGAACAAGATAATCTCTTAGATAATCTTCATACCTATGCAAAATGATCAAATAAATAACTTGTCTAAAGAGAATTTTGATTTATCGCAAAAGCAAGACTCATTAAGTAATGACTTATCTCGCCTCTCTTATTCTTTGACTAAAACTAATTTGGAGTTGGAAACTTTATCGATGAGAATCGAACTCTTTCACAAGAGAAACGTTCTCCGTTGAATAAGGTGGCGATCTACTGCAATGATGATGCTTGTCAAAAACTATGCAAAGAACAAGAACAAAGCCATTCATACTTTGAAAAATCAACTTGAAGAAAGTTCCACCGAGAGAGATAAACTTATTCAAGGTAGAATAACTTTGAGTGTAAAAGCGAAGCAATTCCAGAACAATGCACCAAACTAGAAAATCCAACTCTACTCTCGCCACCGAAAATTCCATACTTGTTTCTAATGACAAGAAATTGCGATCTCGATTGAAAGGTTTAGTTGGAGACTCATTTGATGATGCTATGGATTGTCTGGGAATAACTTCGGGCTTTAATTCAACAACTTACTTTTCAAAAAGAAGGTAGTCAAATTATTTGACTACCTTATTTATTGCACACATTTTTAATTAGTCCGAAAGTTCCAAAGATCTCGTTGTAAGGATCTCTTTTAATATTTTCTTGTGTGTTTATTATGCAGATTCTCGAGAAGAAGCTTCGCGCCGTCATTTCTACTCTAAAATCGATTATTCCAAAATTCGCAAAGAAAATGGATTGCTCGCTTCCTCCCTTGCTCGTTCTCGCGATCGTGTAACGTAGATTTGATTATATGTCCGATCAGAAGACATAGACAAGAAAACCGCCAAAAGCGCTCGCTCACAATTCCTCTCAAAGCTGAAATTCTCGAATGAAATTTTACTGTCTAAGTCTCTTGATCCTATACATGTTGATCCTCTGGAAGTAAGTGACGATGAAGTCCCTAATCCTCCTGATAGTGATTATGACTATGAAAGTGGTGAAGAATTCCCTAGTAAGGAAGTCGTCGATGAAGATCCGAATAGAAGAATTTCTGATGAAAATCCAGCAACTGGCGAGAATAAAGGTGATGAAAATATTTCAAGAAAATCCATCGATCATGGATGTGAAGCCGATAAAAGCGCAGTAAAAGTCTCAAATATCCTCTCGAGAGAATTAAATTCTCTTTGTAATTTGTTAGAATTCTTTTGTTTGAATGACTTAACTCTTTTGATTGAGTAATTTCCATATTTCTTTCTTCCTTTCTTAATTAAGACCACCTTGCAGCATGTTCGCCATTGAATCTTTTATTAAGTAAATCTATCCCAATCGGGGATTTGATTTTAATTCTTTCTCACCACTGCGACAAAGTCGCAGGCCACCTTTTACATTTTCATGCAAAGGCCCATTGACCTTGCCTTATCATTTTTGTGTGGTCTTCCAAGTTAGACCTCCCTAATTAGAGGTCTTCCCCCGCCACCTTTCATCGCGACAAAATCGCAGGACGCCTTTACACTTGCATGTAAAGACCCATTGATCTTGCCTTATCATTTTCCAAGTATTTTTGCCTCTCAGCAGATGTTTTAGTTGCGACAATATGACAGTCTAGATATCCTTGCGAACATAAAGCCCCATGACATTGCACGGCTGTATGCGACGAAATCGCAGGACGTCCGTACATTTTCATGTAAAAACCCATTGATCTCGCCTTATCCTCGCGTTAGTATTATTGCCTCTGCAGATCATTGCACAAATATGACGAGCCTAAATTTTCTTTGCAAAAACATAGCCTTATGACATTTGCGTCTGCTTTGACACTTCCCCTAATGGAAAGCGCCGCCTTATCATCTCCCCGGCTGCCTTCAAGGAGGCGAAACATCGCCATACAAGACTAGCTCCTCCCATCCGGTCTTAACAACAACCAAGAGTTTTCGCAGCCTCTTATCCCTTATACCTATAGGGTTTATGGTTACGAGGCTGCACCCTAAGTGGAGTTTTTTTCGGCGAGTGCAACGCATGCCAAGACTTGCCAAGAATGGCCAGGTAGGTTCATCCATCCCGGCACTCGCTCAACTGTACCTCACGCCTTGAGCATACACTCCGACTCCTTGGAAGAGACCCTCGCCGCCCAACCAGGGTATAACCTACATATATAGTTGGGAATCCAAGGTATCTCCCTGGATAGGCTTTCATGGGCCCCAAATTTTCATGACTCAGCCTCGTGAGCGGTGTAACCTTCCCCCGAGCCATGTCGAGAGATACCCCCTTATATGACGCACTTTAGGTCTTACATTTGCCTCTTACGAAATGTTATTCGCGAACTAGGTGTACGCCATAAAGGTTCGTCCCATTCATTCATTCTTTTATTCAATCATTCTTCATCATTTGTTATTTTGCTTATGTAGATATTCGCCAATTCATTCATTTAATTATTCATTTTTTCTTGTTGTTTTGCTAAGTCATTCATGACTTCTTGTTATTCTTGTCGCGAGATCTTCGCGGATTTTCTCTGCATATTATTGAATGTCGCAAATATTTTGCGAAGAAGTACTTCATCTTGATTCATTTTTCCTCTCCCATTTTTACTGGTAATACTTCTTGAGATATAACCTATTCCATGGTCTATCCAATTTTTGTCCCACATCTTTTCCTTCTGGATCCATCACCTATATGCCCCCGTACCAACTACCTCTTTTATAATATAAGGTCCATCCCATTTTCTCGCCAATTTGCCTCCACTTTCACGTTGATATATTGGGGTTTCTCGCAAAGACCAAGTCTCCCGGTTGGAATTCACGTATTTTTACACGCTTGTTATATTCTCTAGCCACTCTTCTTCTCGATAATTCTCCATGTGTCGCAATGCCTTTTCTCTCTTTTCTTCCAATTCATCCAACTTGATTAGAATGTTGCCTGCGCTAAGATTTTTATCCTGCACTTTTTTTAGTTGTCGGAATCACAACCTCTCGTTGGGAGTACTGCTTCAACTCCGTAAGTTAAGCAAAAAGGGGACATTCCCCGTGGCTTCTCTTCTAGTTGTATTATAAGCCCATACTGCGTTGGGTACTTGTTCGCACCATCCCCTATTGTGTCCTTCCAACTTTTTCTTCAATATATCGGCAATTGTTTTGTTTGTTGCCTCCGCTTGGCCATTAGCTTGTGGATATAATGGAGTTGATTTTCCACATCTTATCCGAAATGCATTAAGCAAGAACTCTATATTTTGCCCTTCAAACTCGCCCCATTATCGATACCAATTGTGGGATCCCAAATCTGCATATAATATTTTCAAATATGAAAGTAAAAACATCCTTATCGCGAATGTGCCGGGACCGCTTTCACCTCTTGCCCATTTTGTGAAATAGTCTATTGCGACAATTAAATACCTTCTTTGTCCTTGCTCCTAAGAAAATGGTCCCACAATATCTAAACCCCATTTTCCAAAAGGCCATACACTTCTCGAAGAATTTAACGGTGCTCTGTGCATGTATCTTCTTCCCATGCCTTTGACAATCTTCGCAGCTGTCTGGATATTGCTCTCGCGTCCTCATGCATATATGGCCAATAATATCCTTGCGTCTTTGCCTTATATGCCAAAGATCTCCCACCGCTATGATTTCCAAAGATCCCCACTATGCAAAGATCTTCAATATGATTTCTCCTTCTTTCCTTGTTAGACATCGAAGCGAAGGTCCATCAAAAGAACGCCGATAAAGCACGCCATCTCGTAATTCGTAATTTGTTGCCCCTACTCTTTAACTTGTGTGCTTCCAATCTATTTCTTGGTACCTCGCCTTTCATTAAGTACGCGTGAAGTTCTACTCTCCGCCTTCCTCGCGACATTGCATTTCATCTACCACCATCATTATATCTCGCTTCTTGTCCTTCCTCTTTATTAATTGATGGCGCCGTAGCGCCTCGTATTTTGATATTCCTCAGCTTGGGTCTGTCATCATACTTGATATAAAGGCAAAGGCGTCTCATGAGTCTATTATCTCTCCTTGATATGTGCCTCCATTTTATCTTCCGTATCTGTGCGGACAACACTTCTACAAGTTTCCTGTATTTCTGTAGGGATGGATCATTTGTGGCATACTTCTCTGTTATCTGACAAATTGCCAATTGCGAGTCACTGGTAATCCTCACATTCTCCGGCCATTTCTATTGCAAATCGTAGAGCATGTATTATAGCTTCAGACTCCGCTTCATTATTGGTAGACTCAAATTCCAATCTAAAAGCAAAAGCTAACTTATTGCCCTCCGCGAAATCACAACAATTCCCACTCCTTTACCTTCTCCATTTGATGATCCATCCACTAATATTTCCCACCTGGTCCTGCTCGCTTAACAAGTCTTTGGATCTCCATGCTCTTCTTCTACATCCATCATTTCATCCACCGCTTCATCTTCTTCCAAAGGAAATTCTCGCTGTAAAAGTCTCGACAACCTGTGACTTGGTTGAAGATAATATTTCATATTTGAGTTTGCAATGGCTTATTTGAGCATTCCATCTTTCGACTCTTCCCGATCTTTTTGAATTTTTCATTACTCCACTCAATTGGTACCTTTGTTACCACTCTAACAAGATGTGCCCAAAATATATGCGAAGTTTAAACGACGCATAGACTAACGCCATATTAGTTTTTCAATCTTCGAATAATTTCTTTCTCGCAGAGATTAAAAGTTTTGGCTGATATAATAGATTGGTTTTTCTACTCCTGCGTCAAGTTCCCGTCATAGTAGAAACCGCACTTAAGGCATGCGATGTTGTCGCGAGGTATATTAATAATTCCTCTCCCCGGTTCTCGCTTTCCGCATAATGGATATATCCATTAAATGCTCTTTGATCCCTTGTAAAGCCTTTTCACATTCGTCCATCCATTTAAATTTCGATCCTTTTTCGTAACACTCGAAAAAGTGTTTACACTTATCGATGACCGCGAGATGAACCTTCCTAGTGATGCTAGCAACCCATTCAGCTTTTTGAACATCCTTTTATCGTCAGCAGTGTCGGATATCGCGAATCGCTTTACTTTCTCCGGTCGACATGTATTCCTTCCTTTGATATAATGTAACCCAAGAACTTCCCCCGACGCTTACTCAAGGTACATTTTTCTCGGATTGACTTTGATGTTGAAACGCCTCATTTGTTCAAAAATTTCTTTCAAGTGTCGCACATGATCTTCCTCATTTTTTTACTTTTTACTAGCATGTCATCTACGATACCTCTAATGTTTTATGTATCCATTCTCGCGAATACTTTTTCTACCATCCTTTGATACGTTGCTCCAAAGATTTCGCAAACCAAACGGCATTTTAGTATAGCAAAGATAATCCTCTTGGAGCGAAGAAAGCAAAGTGTGCTCTTTGGTCTTCTTCAACGAGAGGAATTTGATTGTAGCCTTTGTATCCATCCAGCCGATGATACTCTTTCATTCCCTACCACCGATTCACCAAATGTGGAATGTCTGGTAATGGAAAATCTGCCTTTAGGGCAAGCCTTATTTAGATCAAGAAATCAATGCAAATCCTTATTCCCTTGTTCTTCTTTGGAACTATAACCATATTCGCTATCCATTCAGATATTTTGCTTGTCTAATAATTCCCGCATCCAAAGATCTTCTCAGCTTCTTCTTCTATCCGAGGGTGATATGTCACTATCTTTCTAATTCTTTGTTTGAACGGCTTCACATTTTTATCAATTTCCAACTTGTGACAAAGCTACCGATGGATCTATACTGTGCACTTCATCCATGTCCCACGCGAAGATGTCTTTATAATCCCGCAATAGATCGACGGTTCTTTTCTCTTCATCCGCTCCCATGTTAGTTCCAATCTTTAGCATCTTGGGTTTTTCTTTAGTTCCAATATTCACTTTTTGGTTTGCTCACCGCGACGTAATCGGCCTTCGGTTCTCCCATAGGGGTCGGCCCTTTTGGTTCTTTCGCAAGATCATTTTCTTCTCCCGAGATCTCGCTAGGTATGCCTTTGCCTTCCTTCGCTCTTATCATGTAAACTCCGAATTCTTCTTCTTTCTTTAGCCGCCTTGCCATCTTTCTGATACTTTGATATACTCTTTCGCTTGTTTACTTGTTCTTCGCAACACTTTACTTCATTTTGATAATATATTCTTCCTTTGGCAAGATCCCTTTGATTTCGCCGATTCCGGTTGGTGTAGGAAATTTGATACATTGATGAAGCGCCGACGCCACAGCCTTTTATTGCATGTACCCATGGTCTTCCTAGTAATATGTTATACGGTGATTCCATATCCACTACACTCAACGTCACCTGTGTTTCGATTCCTCCTAACGGAATACGTATTTCTATCTCCCCTTTAACTTTTGTTACAGATTTACCAAAACCTTGAATATTGTACGCCGCGAAAATCATATCTTCATCTTTATATCCCATCTTTTTGTAAGCGTGATAAAACATGATGTTCACCAGACTCCCTGTATCAATTAAAACTCCATTCACTACCCATGTTCTCACTGTGTTCTCTAATTCCTCTCCTTTCTTATACGCGTTTATTGCGATCACCAGTGGAGATGCGTGATCTAAGTTTTCTTTGGATATTTCCTCCGCCGTAAAAGTTATCTCTTGCTTTTCCCAATCCTTCAAAGGTGATGATATTTCTCTATCCGTAATCTTCTTTCCTTCAAAATCTCGTTTGTGTATTCTTCCTCTGATATTTTCATGAAATTCGCTAATCATTACTCTTGTGTCTGTGTTGCATGCCATATCTTTTTCATCCGATTTAAGATTTTCCTTTCTCATTTTCTTGATTCAAACAACTTTAATTGCAATTTCCTCTCTTTTACAAATGATCTCCCTGTTTCTAGCGCATATGTAGTTGCCGGAAATCCCACACTACACCCCTTACTCAATTTTGCTTAATTAATCCATTGAAAGATGTAAGATCAAGAACATTTATTGATTGAGAGAAAATAGAATTACATTTAGAAATTAAAGCACTCTTAAACTTTCTCTCTCCTATTGACTTGCTTAACCATTCTAAAAAGATCTCTCTCTCACATATTCACTCAAATTTCTTTATATAGGGTAATACATAGTGGAAGACAAAATAAGCTATCCTTTATTTTCGGGAATGTCCCGCGAAGTGTCGCAGATGCACAACCATTCGTTTTCGCGACACTTCTTACCCTTCGCCAGGTTCCACGTCTTCTTTATGTTTTGCTTGTCGTTATTCATTGCGTCGTTTATTTTAGCTCCTGCGACTCCTTCGCGACACCGTCGTTTATTAATCCCGCGAGCCTTGTATGTTACGATATTATGATCCTACAGAACATGAACAAAAATATTTATATAATAAGGAATGCAATCTTTGCAAAGCGTGGCTATAATGTTCATGATTGATTCGAGTGAATCAAACCAATTTTGCTTCAATTGTGTTCTTGTATATTTCTATGAGAATATAACAATTGAACGGCTCTTTAACTAGTTTCATTTGAGTCATTTGAACTAGTTATGGTTAAGATGAATAAGGTTGATATGAGAGTAATCATATGGCTAACCTCGGTTAACTATCTGTGAGCCAACATAGTGTACACATTTGGGTACGGTTACATAAACCTAAATGAGGGTATATTTCATTTGTGTGTAACAAGCTAAGTTCGATATAACGGTTGAAAGATATTAGCTTGGTTGAATCAGGTTTTTCATCTAACAGTGAATGTTGAATGCTTTGTTACCAAGGTAACTTAGATTACAAACCCTGATTTGAAAACTATATAAATGAGAACTCTAGCAACTGGAAACCCAATCCCCACACCTCCTGTGTGTTACTAGTTGCATAAACTAGAGCCGATTCTCCTTTAACCTTAGGTTTCTTCGAGAGCCTGTAGGTTAACGACTTCAAAGATTTCATTGGGATTGTGAAGCCAAGCCCAACTATTCCCTTTGTAGTTGTGTGTTCTGATCTTACCCGATTCTATCGTATTGAGTACAATTAAAATAATTGACTCGAGATTAATTTCTCCGATAGGCAAGATAAAAGTAATCACAAACATCTTCGTCTCATCGTTTGTGATTCCACGAGTTATAGTCTCGTGAGGGCTTACGAGAGGTATACCCACAAAACCAGCTCCAACTTCAAAGCTGCTCCAAATTTCCCAAGCATCCAAAGAGCTATGAGGACATAGATTTTCTACATGCTAGTAATAAGAAGTTAGAAATACCAAAGAACATATTCATTCTTAAATCTTGAGTGAGAAATAACCACACCATAATGAGAGACTCACGTGTTTGAGAGCGATCAATAAGCATTTCACCTCGACTTCGCCTCACTTAAAAGGATTTTATGATAATTGTACTCAATAAGACGGCTTTTTTATGGGTCTCACATGTGTGTGCAGTAGGAATGAAGAGAGAATCCTACACACGTTGAATGGTGGGAAGGAAACCTTCCGAAGTATTTCTGAGACTCCACAAAATCGTGGAAAACAAAAATATTTTTCTCATGATCTCTAAGAAAGGAAATCAACCACTATAGCAAGGATGAGAGTACTTACCACCTTCACATCTGATTGCAATGATGATAACACCACTCTCACAACATCCAATAGAAACGTCTTCCTTTGGCTCGTCTTCTTCATCTTCTTGGTCTTCGTCTTCGGTCTTCAACTGTTGATGATAAACTCTTGAACTTCGTATAACTCTGACAATTTATAACTCATTCTCTTCAATTTCCTTATTGCTTGATACTTCCTTACATATTTTTCTTCCCCATGGCCTTATTGAACAAATAATAACCTAAATGCAAATCTCTTTGTATATATATATATATATATTTTCTATTTTTTTTTCTTTTTCATTTTTTTTTTTTTTTTTGAAGAGAGATTGCAACTAAAACAATAAATATGAAATAAAATTGACATGGCCATGAAAGAAGTACGTTACCACTTTGATCTTCACAACTTGTAATGCCTTCGTATCATAAACTTCAATAACTCTCATCTTTTGATTTTCTTCGCTCTTGTAATAAGTATTCATACTTAGATATATAATTCCGCTCTTTATGTGTAAGTCTTCAACATGTATATAGAAATCTGCTCATGTATATGTTGCTTTACTTGAATATGAAATTTCGCTCTTCCTTGTATTGTTGCTTGTAAACCTCAAACGTCTTCAACTTTCCTTGTAAATTTTGATGACGCTCCACTTGTTGAGATGATGATGGTGTTTCTATGGATCTGTTGTTGTCGAGAGAGAGAATGGTGCTAACTGCAAATCAAACTACAAGAAGGTGGTTTTCATCTATAAACGTCACCCTCATGATTGAAAAAATTAGCACTCAAGAGATCAAAAATAGTGCTGAAAATAGTGTGAAGTTGGTTAGCTCACCATTCTACCCGAATTAACGACGGTGACACACACTCAAAAGAAAGCTCTTTAGTCAGCTACAAAGAAATTTGGTATGGTGCCTCTCATGATTTGAAAATAGGTAGTCTCCACTAATGATTGATCAAAGAACTCTAATAAAGCATTTCTCCTGCTCCTAATTTGCATCACCAAAGATGATTAAATCCATTATTTAACACTCCAATTCGTAAGAAATCCGAACGTAGTTCCCTAACACTTCCAAGTTCAGTTATGTCGGTCAGAATTCTCTATGTAAACATACCTAGAAGTATGCTAGTGACTCTAAAATCTCTACAAGTTGGAGGTTTTATTCAAATATATACAAATAAATTTAAAATTTTGACTCAAAAAGTCTAAAAACTCTATATGCAAAAGACTCCCCCACACTTAAACTTCACATTGTCCTCCATGTGTAAACTGAAAATTCTTAATTCTGACGTAACAGCAGATAAAACGCAAAACCTGTACAAATTGGTAAGGAATTTGGAAAACTCCATTTCACAAAAAGTTGTTCATTTACGTGTTTTTCTACAATGTTTAAAAAGGGCACAAGTTTCGATAAACGGGTCTGACAGTTATGGTCTCCGGAATGAACTACGTGCAGTCTGAATTTTTCTCTCGACGAATAGGTATTCGTCATAATTCTCTTCTAAGATAGATTCCGGACTTAATTAAATTAAACATGGGGATGCAAATATGATATGAAAACAATAAAAACAAAAAATAAAAAGGGTTTAAGATACAAAACATATGGGTTGCCTCCCATTTAGCGCTTTGGTTTAAAGTCGTCACCACTCTTTTGTTATCGTCCATATACCAACAACTGAAAATCTGTAGTCTCACTTGTAAAACAATTTGCAATTCTAGTAACAACTTCACACAATGATTAGCATAATATATGAATAATGAAATTGTTATAGCTTGAAAGTTTCCCCACACTTAGTTCTTTCTACACTTAAGTGGATAGAGAACATAAAATAAGGGAACTTCTTCGGTTCCTCTCGATGAACTCCGCACAATGCTAGAATCAAACACATCAAGTGGTAGATAATTAGAAGTAAAATAATCCTTAAGAATTTTAGAAGCACAAATACCCAATCCTAAGTGATGTGGATCAAAAGATTCAAATATGCAAAGGATTAGACAAACCTTCCACAATCTCTCGACATGGATCCTCATCATTATTAAAGAATTGCAATGAATTATTTACCTCATTTGTATTGTGGTCCTCTATCAAACTATTTAGCCATTCTTCGCCAATCATCGCTTCAATCAAAATCTCAAAGATCATTATAATCTTTGGCAAGTTCAATTGGGTCTTCCACGACTTCAACCAATTTGGTTTTATTCTCAATCAGATTTCTTCAACAACCTCGCAGCGAATCGGAATCATCTCCTAGAAATTCTAGTTCATTGGTGCAAATCTTAAAATCATTGTTTGAGTACGTTACACCATTTATAATAACGGTTATGTCATATTCATTCTCCTCCTTTTTTGAATAGGCGAGTGATCGTTATTATGATCCTGAGTTGAAATAACATTACCATTATTGCAAGGATTTTCCAAAGGTTGCTCATCTTCATCGAGTCTTCGTCAACCTCATAATCTTCAATATCCCAACGACGTTGAAGTTCCGTCAGACACCTTGTTGATTTCTTCGAGGGTCTTTTCGATGCTCCACCTTCTTCTAACTCGATCATATTGTTTAGATAGTTTTATGATATTAATACGTTTTCCTCCATTATTCACGATGAAATTTTTCGATCAGATTCTTCTTTTGACATAAATGACGAAAAGAACATGATAAAGAGGAGTAGGTCTTTCCATTCTCTCTGCTCATCCGCACATTACTATAAAACAACCGATCAAGCATAACTATCCTCCCATCCCTTTGATTGCTCAACATGATATACCCGCTATAAGGTTGTTGATATGCGGGAGAGTAGGCTTAAGGCTCCGTAGGGTATGGTTGGTAGTTGTTATATGAATGAGGTTGCAATCCAAATTGATTACCACAATAATATGATGATTGGTCTTGTGCTCCGTTTTGTTATGTCCATAAGGAAACATGACGACTCACAAGAACACAAGAAAAAATTTAAAAATAAAAACAAGCTAAACAAATAACAAATCAATTAACAACCGCCTCCCTAAGAACGACGCCAAAATTTGATGGGTGTCGTAACCACAACAAATTAATCAATATTTTTATCCACTAATTAACTAGTAATATAGCGGTAGTAAGGATCGCTCCTCCACAGAGAGTCATGTAATTGATATGTTATTTAGTTCAAGAAAATAATAAAAAACAAAGGGGGATTGTTTTAAAGTGAAATAAAAAGAATAACAAATAAAAGAAAGATATGATCAAGGAATCCTTCATTGCTACTGCGATAACTGGATTAGTATACTTATCTATCTTCGTTAGAACCATTCATCACCAACCGTAGGAAAGCAAACCTAGCTCAAGGCTATCCTCAAAACTCCTTTTACCACGGATACACTAAGCTCTCCAATATCGATTCTATCCAACCGAACCACCAAGTAGTAGCTCACTCAAGGTGTAATCCGATCGAACGCTTAGGATTTGTGAATTAGGTTGATCCCAGTAGTGTAGTCAAACTCTTAGCTCAAGGTCCACTTGTTGGTGTTGTATTCACCCGCAATTGCTCCACAGAATCCCTCTGCAAGGTCTCACACGATTTCTACTTGTGTATGAATTATTCGACGATTACTTATCTCCTAACCCAATACTAGCAATAGAACAATTAATAGACTAATCTAGTATGCATCCCAAATCAATCTAAGAATCACTCATAAAATTAGAAGTAGTGAAAACAAACGATAAGATGATTAAAACTCATAACAAACTTGTATAATAATAAAGCTTCACGCTAGAACATTGAAATTCATCCTTAATCAATAAAGTTTAGCCTCTCATGTTTACACCGTTTCTCGGTTTCCCCCAAAAGGCGTAAACCCTAAAATATTTTATGAAGAACAAAAGTGTATTATGAGATGTAAGATATACCTTTTAACTTAGGTTAAGAGGTGTTTCTTAAATAGGTATCCAAGTAGTAGAGCCGCCCGTGCCAAATCCCGGTCAAAAACATATGGCAACTTGCCAAACTTTGCCTAATTCCCAAAATCAGCTCACTCTCGTGTAAAATATGTACACATAGCCACTGGACCGCTGGCAAACCATCATAAAGCCCACCCGTTAGTATCAATGGCTTGTCACCCATGGAAATGACAAGACAATTTGTTTTCTTCCACCATGCGATAGTCATGTCTCCGTGAGTTTTATTTTCCTGATTTTCACTTTCTTCTCGCTTTTCACTTACAGCATGTATCTCCGTGCGTTTTCAAAGTTACGGATTTCAATTCATGTCTTGTTTTCCCTGATACTCATCTATCAAAGGAGTATTTTTATTCCCTCGGGTTTTTCGCCGGATGGGAAAACCCATACGTAAGTTTTCCCGTGAAACCAAACCTCTTTCCTTTCCCTAGCTTCCTCCGACTTCCGTTTACGCTTCCTTTGCACCCGACCTCCACATCTTTCTCACACTCTTCCATGAGCAAACTATTCCTCAAACTCCTTCTTCATCACCGATAACAAACCTGGCTATGTACAACACCGATCATTCCTAAACTACTCCTTGTCATTATCATTCTTTCATTACAATCACCTCCCATGTACTCGAGCTCCCTTAACAACCATTAATGGTACAACTTATAAAACATCACAACAGAACCCAAATTTCCTTACTTTCCTTATAAACTCCCTCCATTGCTTCTTGATCCATTACCACCATCAACCGCCATTGATCACGACAACAACCAACTCTTTCCCATCACCGAAGCTTCTCCATTATCGACAAAAGACAAAGCCGAGCTGCTCATCATCACAAAGAAACCCATTTTTATTGTCATTATTATTCGATGGAAGCAAAACCCAAACTCGAGCTCTCCATCGCTTGAGCTCATCATAGACTCGAGCTTCTCAATTGCAACCAATCCACCAAAGACTCGAACCTAGTCTCTTGATACACTCCTCGCTCAACTCGATGTTTCTCTCTTCCTCGCCGCCAATCTCCAACTCCATTCCCCGTATTGCAACGATAATACGGCTTCTTCCTTCTTATCTCCTCCATCATCCAAACTTGAGTTATCCCATTATCTCCAACAAATGGATTATGTTTAATGTCAACGTCCAAGGAAAACAGCACCTTCATTGAACTGTCGAGCTCCATCTATCTCAACCATCGAGACTGCATCATCACCTCTCGTCGTCTACTGCCAATAACTCCCTTCGAATACCACTATATATCTTTCCCTAAGACTCGAGCCTTCTTCTCCTTATTTTGCTGGACACTAGCTCTGCAGCTCAACTGGAACTTCCCCGTACTTGCCAAGCTCTCATCTTGCTATCGAACCATGGAAACACTCAAGATGATGGCAGCACCCATCATTATTATCAATCGCCGATTGCTCCTGATATGGCATGAACTCTCCCTGAACTAGTCGTGATGTGTGTTGAACAAGGTGGTGTCCCCTGAGTAATTCAGGAGGGTGTCTTTAGCAATTCTGTGCATTCAACTGTCAGTCTTGGAGGACTGACAGGTCAATTCTCTTATCACCCCCTACACGGCTTCCCTGAGTAGAAAACTCGGGTGCCTATAACAATTCTGTAGGTTTTTCACTTTCGCCAACTTTGGCTTGCTTCAAACGCTTCTAGATTCTTCATACAATGTCGAATTGACTCCATTCTTTCGCCGCTGGCTTCGCCTTTTCGTCCTCTTCGAGATGATATCAAGAACTCCTCGATTTGGATGAGTTCCACTTGATCTTTGTCCTTTATCCGCTTTAAGCTAACTTCTTTTATTGCACAATTACATGCAAATTCACTTCTTTGAATGATTCACCTTGCAAAACATAAATAAAACAAAACAAACGTAATATACAATAATTTGCAAGAAAATATAGCAAATACTAGCATGGATTCGACACTAAATATATGCACAATATGCACTTAAAAAATGACATACGTCCAACGACTCTAATTTGGATGATCAAGAATATGTAAACCCACGGTAAGAAACTTAAGTTCTTCTTCACCCACTATGCACGCTCAATCAGTATTATACTCCCCTTATATCCTATGAAAGATGATCTTTTCTTTTGGCCCCATGATAGACGGTCTTTTTTGGTTTTATATGCTATTTTACTAAATAAACCTTTACTCACAATTGGTGTTGTTAAAATTTTCTTTAAGAAATATAAAGAACTTGGTAGTTATATTTATACTCGTTGCATAAGTATTTTAAAAATATTTCTAATGGTATAACATTTACAAATATTCGCTTTTTAGTTTGTAAATATATCAATTCAAACCTTGAACACAAAAGGATAACCAAGGAAAATGACACTAAAAATTTATTCTTTCTTGTAGTTACCTTTAAAGTTGTGCAAATTTCAACTTTCGTAACTTTCATGAAACAAAGAGATAATTATCTCCAGACGCTGTAAGAGAAAACATGGCTACATATATCAGGGCAAATGCGTCAAGGTTGTCCTATATTCCAAAATCTGAGCCTAATCATTTTGTTTATTTAAGCCCAACAATGTTTCCTTATCATCCGCTCCATGTGCAGTGAAAGCTAACAATTGTAGGGTTTACCCAAAATTTTCAGGGTAGTGAGACAATGAGCACAAACTCTAGGATGAGCCATCTTTCATGAGGTTATTGTGAGATTAAAATTTCTTTTAATTGAGATCAGATTAGATTTTGTGGGATTAAAGGTATAAAAAAGATACATCTAGAAAATTTCTTTTTAAATCAGAAATACATAGAAAGTTGAAATCGAGTCGTTCGATAATATAGTCACTATCGCCAATATCACTACCAAAGCGTCAAAAAGATATGCACTTCTTAAGCCCATATAACTTCATCCTTCGTTACCATTTGGCCTTCTATGTCGATCTAGCGAAGAATGGAAGATCCCGACCATAGACCACCACTAGATTTTTTTTTTTTTTTGAAGCATAGACCACCACTAGATGGTCAGCTACTGCACGCTAGAGAATCTTACGTTCGGAAAAAAAATCTTGCCTCGCGGTATACTTTCTGCCGCTCGGTAAAGTCTTTATCGTGATTCATCTAGTTTATTGGTTTGCCAAGTGTTTTTTTGCCGATCTAGCAAAGAACCATTTTTTGGGACCAGCCTTTTTTTGGGGGACCATTGTTTTATTTTTGGTAAGATATTAGAAGTAATTATAGGTCACCCCTTATCTAGATATTTATGATAATACCTAAATTACCCTCTGATTATTTTTGGTTAATGATTAGTTAGTGTTAATATTAGTTAGTGTGATTAGTGAAATGATTTTGAATAAAGATTTGAGATTAAAAAAATCAGATTTTTTAAAAAAGAAGTAGAATTATAGAGAGAGAAAAGTTAGAGAAGATGAAGAACATAAACATGGAAAATAAAAATTATTTTGAGTTCACTAATCTAGACTATTCAAGTGATGATTCAATTGATGATAGCTCATCTGAATCTTCCTCTCCTAGAGTATATGTCAATCTTCACAATGATCCGGATATGGATTATTTCTTAGATGGTGAATGTATTCTTCCCAAATCCAATATCAAGATGGTGAAAACGATGGATTTTACCAACCACAACCGGAGGAAGACTATTTGGGTACCTGTGCATGCTCTAAACTTAGATAATGTTGGTTGAATTGGTCCAAATATTCAAAAAATGTGAATTTTTAGAGTAGATTTGGGCTTGTTGGGCCACCTTGTGTGAAGAACATGTAACCGAACTCATCTCGAAAGTGTAGTTCGGTTACTTTTTTTTCTAAATACGCGGGTTACCGAACTCTCCATTAATGGAGGTTTTTTGAAGTTCGGTTAACGGACTAGTTACCGAACTCTATAGATAGGATTACAGTGTTATGTTCGGTTTGGCCAAATGTAACCGAACTTTAGGGTCTATGAGTTCGGTTAGTTCGCAACCAATAGCTAACCGAACTTACGTAAAATAATATGTCACATTAGTGTATAAAGTTCGGTTGGTTCGCAAACTTCATACCAACCCTTAATCTAACCGAACTTACGTACAATAAAATTTTATTTAGTATACGTAAAGTTCGGTTAGTTGTGAACTTGCTTGTCAAACCGAACTCTGAGTTCGGTTTTCCAGAAAAAAATTATCATATAACCGAACTTTAGGGTCCATAAGTTCGGTTGGTTCGCAAAATTCATACCAACCCACTAACTAACCGAACTTACGTAAAATAAAATTTTGATTTAGTGTACGTAAGTTCGGTTAGTTGTCAACTTGCTTGACAAACCGAACTCTGAGTTCGGTTATCCCGATAAAATTATCATGTAACCACTACGGGAAAAATCATCATTTACAACACTGTATTAGGGTTGTAGTACCCCTACTACAACGCTTTTTTGTATATTGTGTAGGTGGGGTATTGTAGAAAGTCCAAGTTGTTCTACAATACTTGATTAAGTGTTGTTAAGGGTGATGTGATTCATGGTTCGACAATATTTTGCCAAAATTGTGATTCTCTTTCGATTTTTTTTGAAAGCCTAACACAACTCTTGCTTGTTGTTGTAGGAGTATCTTGGACAACACAAGTAATGTATCGTAAAAATATATAACACAACACTTGTATAAGTTGAAGGTCTATCTTAGATAACCTAGGATGTGTATCGTAGAAATATGTAACACAACACTTGTATAAGTTGAAGGACTATCTTAGACAACCTAGGATGTGTATCGTAGAAATATGTAACACAACACTTGTATAAGTTGAAGGACTATCTTAGACAACCTAGGATGTGTATCGTAGAAATATCTAACACAACACTTGTATAAGTTGAAGGACTATCTTAGACAACCCAGATGTGTATTGTAGAAATATGTAACAACTCTTATTACTATAATGAATAAGATTTGCACAACACTTGTTAGAATTGTAGAACTATGTTGGACAACACCTAGTTATGTCGTAAAGACATTCTTTCGCATTCTTTGGTTTGTGTAGTTGAAATATGGAACACAACTCTTATTAGAAGTTGTGTGCATATAACTATTTTGAAAAAAAAAATTATAGCTGAAACCGAATTGCCGAAAGTATTTCACATTCATAATTTCATATTAAACTGCCAGTGTAACACATTTACATTCATACAAGACCTGCCACTCCAATTGCATTACCTATCTAACTTCAAATAACCTTGTATGAAAGTGTGTTGCGCAACAAAAGAAAAGAAAATGATAGATTCTTTGAACATGACTAAAAATATCATATAAATCGTAAAATGCAGATATGGGCCTCTCGCTACAAATGTATAGAGAGCATACTCGTTCCAATATGGTAGTCTGGGTAACATTGCTAAATGGAAGTGATCTGTTTTTGCTTGCACACTCTCTTCTTGGTAAACCGAACGACTATTATGGGTAACATAGAGTTAGATGATACGGTAGAGGCACTAGCTTAGAGACATGAAGTGCCATAATTCTCAACGAACTTCATATCAGTTGGCCTAGCTTTAGCACCTGGAAATCTCTGGTACTCTTCAAGTACAGCAGGCAAACACCATTTCTGCATTTTCCTCAAACAGCCAATAACACATCCCGTCCTATACTGGTTCATGCAAAAGAAAATTTATCAGAAAATGAATACCGCTTGATTATTGATAAATGAAAAGAAATTAATTTAACAAATACCTGTTGATGAACTCGAGGGGGTGCAATGGTCTTCAAGTTTACATACTGCAAAAGATCAAGAAGGAAGATCAGGATACACATCAGATTATCAGATAGTTTTCTATATATGTAGCAGGTGTACTAAAGTACGGTAAAGAAGAAAAAACAGATAGTAAATCAAGTAATAGATGGAACTACTAAAAAAGAAAACACTAAACGGACCTAATTCTCTTAGAATTCTCCCCCTCGTCAGATTTCTTCATACTTGACATATCTTTTTCTTTGTGTCATGTCACTTTAATAGTTATATAACATGGGACGAAATTTTTTAGTACCTGAGAAGTGATGTGATCAGTTGAGAATCAAGGATTCCATAGAATGGGGATAAAGAGCAAGACCACAAAACCAGGAAACATACGTGGTGAGACTAAAATCAAAATGTGTATTTGCTTATTCGCAACTGTTTTAACTTTTAAAGGATAGTCAAACATTCTATTTCTTTATATAAATATACAATACATTCACAAGAATAACATTGTTACCTTATAACACAGTACATGAATCTAAGGTGGAATATGAGAAAAACCCCTGTAATAGAATGAAAATGTCAGCTCATCCACTCTTAGCTACTAGAAACATACACCACTCGGTATTCATTTTCCAAACTAAAATAACAAGCCCTGATATTAAAGGTAGATTGCAGAAGGGAAAGGGGTGAGGAAAGGGATTCATTTCGATAACAAGTTAGCAATTGTTCGTTGAATTACAAAATTCAGAACAGTAGGCGATTGAGTTGTGAAACTATCAACGAGATCACAGATAAGTTCACCAGAGACTTACGTCAAGGTAACGGCAAGAGGAAGCCCTTTAGGGACTGCAATGATCACAATGCTGACCTAACATTAGTTGGAGATTTTTAGCTATCCGACTAAGAAACTTCATAAACTAAAAACACAGAAGAAAAAAAAAAGTGCACACACCGCCACAGAGATGATTTTAATAACTCCACCGACTGTTGTTTTCCCTTTGATGTATGGGTTCAATATAGAATGGCCAGCGAAATATCTACAAGAGTTCATAAATTCAAGGGTAAACAAATATGCAAAGGAGTCTCTTTACCATTGTTCTCTGATATACTGGCCATCAGCAATCCCCATTCAGTGATTATCCCAACACCAGTTACCTAAAAATCAAATGTCTTACCAGCACAGTGCCATAACCATCAGCAATTTTGCAACCAGACATCATAAATGGATGCTTACAATCTTTTCGAACCTGTACATAACATCAAGGTTGTTATAACATGTCTGAGTCTATAACAAGCATAATCAAGTAAAGAAAAGGAAGCCGCATAACTGGATTCATCAACAGCAAGAGAGTGACCAGAAATTAGAACTCCGTCCGAAGGGACCTGAAAAACAAACAAGTTAAATCAGTAAGGGAATCAGCACGGCAACTACATATACACAACACAACCATGTAACACAAGTAGACCAAAACTCGAACTATAACAAACTCCACCGTATTATTGAGAAGTAAAACTACGTAACTCGCGAATTGATTATAGACATATAATGATATGATCCACAATCATTATTCATTGAAAAAAAAAAAAAGATCAAAGCAATACATTTCCAGCTATTCTAGATTTACACTCACCTATGACTTTATCCCTAAACCCAAAGATGCAGCCTTTTGTATTCTTTCCTGGATTCTCAACTATCATCCACTCCATAACTCCCAATCAAACCAATACTGCAACACTGCCTTACCTACAACCTCCACTATCCATACAAACGAATCAATAGAACATTCTCTATTGCTTGTTGATTTTTCTTGCATGATGCATGAATGAATTCAAATTACGAGAAATTAGATTCTCTGATTTAAAATCAACTAAAAAAAGAACCATCGCTAAAGAAAAATCAGCCACAAACCTAAATCTCTCTCAAAGCCTCAACACGCTTCCTAACATTTGGTGCAAGACTTTCAAGTACATCAGAATGTTGTCTAGCCAAAGTCTGAAGCTTATTCTGCAAACAAATCAGCCAAAAATCCCCAATAAATCAACAAAAAATCGATTCCTCTTAAAAAAACAACAACAAACCTTTCAAGATGCAAATCCCCAGTAAAGCCATTGCAACCACCAGCTTCAAATCTCATTCATTTAATAAGAAGTGTTGTAACCATTCTTCTCCTTCTTTCAAAACTTCTCCGTAGAAACCCCCGATTGAACCACCAAACCCTAATTTCTATTTTTAACAGCAGCACCAAATCCACCTCAAATTACAGAAAACCCCCAATTCCTTGTGATTCACTTCTTCGCTGAGTAACTCCACAAAATCCTCACTAATTCCAAACCTAGATCAACCTCAGACAACAACTTGCTCTTCTCAGATTCAAATCTGAACCCATTTAATTCACGGCATCAAAGTTAAAATCAAAACCCCGCATCGAACCAGCAACTGGTAGTAGCACAATTCATGTCTTCCCTGAGTCTGTGTTCTTCCCGATCAAGACCTAACCTAACCTAGGAGAACCATAGAAAGTAAATGGTTTGATTTTATGTAAAAGAATTAGGGTTTTTGAAGAGATTTGGTGAAGCAGGTGAAGAGAGGGAGAGGAGATGGCGATAATGAGTAAAGATGGGTTGAGTGAATTAGATTTTCTCAAATAATGCCGCCGGTCATCTGTGGAGTGTGGAGGAGACGAAGAGAAGAGAAGAGAAGAGAAAAGAAGAGAAGAGAAGATGAAGATATAGCAAAACAGATAGTGTTCGAGTGGTTGAGGAGGGTTTGGTGAATGGAAATTATGGACGGACCAGATTTCGTTTGATCCACTCATACGGATTGAGAAAAAAATCTAACGGTTGAGATTGTATTTATGATGCTCATACGGATTGAGAAGCATTTGTGTTTCTCTTTGTGCTAATATGAACTCATGTATTCGGTTTATTATCAACCTTCGACATGAAAAAAAAATCCAAAAAAAATATAAATAAATTTAGGACATTGTTATCGACATTTTGATATAAAAAAATCCAAAAAATGTATAAGAATGAAGCTGAAAAATAAGAAGTGAATTTGATAATTGGTGTGTTTCTTTGTGCTTTCTCTTTGTGCTTCGAGTTTGAATTTCACTATTCACATAGGTCACTTAAGTAAGTTCGAAGCTCGGGAGGGTTTCGCATTTCAAAATTAGCATGATACATCATCGAAATTGATAAATATGAATCCCAGTGTCGATTCGAACTTCAAATGTGGTATAATGGCATACAAACTATGAAGTACGAAGCTCCGGGAGAGTTCTGACTTCAAACTTATCATGATACATCATCGAAATCGATAAATATGAATCTCAAAGTCCATTCGAACTTCGTAAAGATGGAGCTCATGTGTCACTTCTAGCTTAAAGTGTGGCTCCAACGGCATACGAACCCCGAACTCTCGATTAATCCGAAGTGGTATAACAACATACAAACTATGAGCCAAGAAGCTCCGGGAGGGTTCTGACTTCAAACTTAGCATGAAACATCATCGAAATCGATATATATGAAGCTCAATGTTGACTTCAAACTTAGCATGATACTTAGCATGACTACTCAAAGTCAGAAACATGGTAAGAACGATGAATTCATCCATTTACAGGTAAGATTCCTTCGAGATATTCTACGAAACCTTAAAAAAAACCATATTTCTACATAAATGTATGCGTACTAGGATCCGAGATCGAAACCTGGCCGTGAGTTGACTAGTATAAGTCAGACTTGATAAGAACGCCGAATCCATCCATTTACAGTTAAGATTCCTTCGGTATATTCTACGAAACCTTAAACAAACCTTATTTATGCATATTCTATGCATACCATGGTCCGAGATCGAAACCTGGCCGCGAGTTGACTACTCTAAGTCAGTAACTTTGTAAGAACGAAGAATCCATCCATTTACAGGTAAGATTTCTTCGAGATATTCTACGAAAACCTTAAAAAACTATTTCTCGCATATTGTATGCGTACTCAGATCCGAGATCGAAACCTGGCCGTGAGTTGACTACTTCTAAGTCGAAACTTGGTAAGAACGACGAATTCATCCATTTACGGGTAAGATTCCTTCGAGATATTCTACGAAACCTTAAAAACCATATTTCTCGCATATTGTATGCGTACTAGGATCCGAGATCGAAACTCTGGCCGTGAGTTGACTACTCTAAGTCGAAACATGGTAAGAACGACGAATTCATCCATTTACAGGTAAGATTCCTTCGAGATATTCTACGAAACCTTAAAAAACCATATTTCTGCATAAATGTATGCGTACTAGGATCCGAGATCGAAACCTGGCCGTGAGTTGACTAGTATAAGTCAGAAACTTGATAAGAACGCCGAATCCATCCATTTACAGTTAAGATTCCTTCTGATATTCTACGAAACCTTAAACAAACCTTATTTATGCATATTCTATGCATACCATGGTCCGAGATCGAAACCCCGGCCGCGAGTTGACTACTCTAAGTCGAAACTTTGTAAGAACGAAGAATCCATCCATTTACAAAAGTAAGATTTCTTCGAGATATTCTACGAAACCTTAAAAAAAAACTATTTCGCATATTGTATGCGTCAGATCCGAGATCGAAACTCGGCCGTGAGTTGACTACTCTAAGTCGAAACTTGGTAAGAACGACGAATTCATCCATTTACAGTAAGATTCCTTCGAGATATTCTACGAAACCTTAAAAAACCATATTTCGCATATTGTATGCGTTTCAGGATCCGAGATCGAAACCGCCGTGAGTTGACTACTCTAAGTCGAAACATGGTAAGAACGACGAATTCATCCATTTACAAAATAAGATTCCTTCGAGATATTCTACGAAACCTTAAAAAAACTATTTCCGCATATTGTATGCGTACTCGTGATCCGAGATCGAAACCTCGGCCGTGAGTTGACTACTCTAAGTCGAAACTTGGTAAGAACGACTTAATTCATCCATTTACAGGTAAGATTCCTTCGAGATATTCTACGAAACCTTAAAAAAAACCATATTTCTGCATATTGTATGCGTACTAGATCCGAGATCGAAACCTGGCCGTGAGTTGACTACTCTAAGTCGAAACATGGTAAGAACGAATTAATTATCCATTTACAGGTAAGATTCCTTCGAGATATTCTACGAAACCTTAAAAAAAAAACATATTTCTGCATAAATGTATGCATACCATGGTCCGGATCGAAACCTGGCCGCGAGTTGACTACTCTAAGTTAGAAACTTGATAAGAACGAAGAATCCATCCATTTACGGGTAAGATTTCTTCGAGATATTCTACTTAAACCTTAAAAAACCTATTTCTCGCATATTGTATGCGTACTCAGATCCGAGATCGAAACTGCCGTGAGTTGACTACTCTAAGTCGTAAACTTGGTAAGAACGACGAATTCATCCATTTACAGTAAGATTCCTTCGAGATATTCTACGAAACCTTAAAAAAAAACCATATTTTTGCATATTGTATGCGTACTAGGATCCGAGATCGAAACCTGGCCATGAGTTGACTACTATAAGTCAGAAACTTGGTAAGAACAACGAATCCATCCATTTACAGGTAAGATTCCTCCAAAATATTCTATTAAACCTTAAACAAACCCTATTTCGATATTGTACGCATACATGATCCGAGATCGAAACCTTGCCGCGAGTGGACTAGTCTAAGTCAGAAACTTGGTAAGAACGATGAATGCATCCATTTACATGTAAGATTCCTTTTTCCTTAGGAATATTCTACGAAACCTTAAACAAACCCTATTTCTGCACATTGTACGCATACCAGGCTCGAGATCGAAACCCGCCGTGAGTGGACTAGTCTAAGTCAAGATAGTGTATTGTTTTACGATATTGAATTTTTACTGTCATTGTCACTTTTGTTGTATTTCCTTTACTAACACTAGTATTTTTCTTGTAAAATAGACAGTTAATGACTCCATTTGGGTTCTACGGTGTTTTAGAAGAAATTCTATTGTTGGACTACAATCATATGTTTTAAATTCCAATATTCAAATGTGATTGGGCTCACACCAGTTTGGTGTGAAGGTAGAAGATGGCTTTACATTAGTCAATTTAAAACATCATAAGAACCAATACCGTAACGATCATTCATTTTAGCAAAACAAGCGCGACAAGTATTCTATTTTCGAGAGTCAAATACATATAGCTGTATGTGATGCATTACAGAGAAGCTTCGCGTTGTTTACGGCTCACCACTTGAGCATTACTTTTGAGCATTATATTTTGTTTTACAACACTTATGAAGGGTTGTCATGAAGTTAGTGTATAGTTATTGTATTAAAGAACCACAAACTTGACGAGAACATGTGATAGTGTAGGATGGTTAGTGGTGTAGACTTCCACACTTGAGGCTCGGGATCGAATCCCCCAACCTCATTTTTTCCAACATTATATATTTTTACTTCAACAACACTTATAAGTGTTGCTGTAGCTTTCTATTTAAAAAAAGAAAAAAATCAAAGCTTGTGAACTGAAAAGGGTGGTTGATGAGTTAGACTTCCATGCAGTAGTTTCATGTTCGAATCTCCCCTCTAACATATTTTTCATTGTCATATTTTTGTGTTCTTCAAAGACACTTGTGAGAATTGTGATAGGCTAAGTCACTACATATATGGAACATTATATATTTTCACTTCAATCATATTTTTGTGTTCTTCAACAACACTTGTTAGATGTGATAGGGCTAAGTCACTACATAAATGGAACATTATATATTTTTACTTCAACAACACTTATAAGTGTTGTTGTAGGTTTCTATTTAAAAAAAGAAAAAAATCAAAACTTGTGAACCGAAAGGGTGGTTGATGAGCTAGACTTCCATGTAGTAGGTTCATGTTCGAATCTCCCCTCTAACATATTTTTCATTATCATGTTTTTGTGTTCTTCAACAACACTTGTGAGTGTTGTGATAGGCTAAGTCACTACATATATGGAACAATGTTGTTATAGATAAATGTCGTCACAACTGTTTTGCTTAAGGAGTTGTCGTTTGTTTTCTTAGCGCAACCCCTTGTTTCCTAAGGGTTGGCAGTGATGATATACGACAACTCTTCCTTTGAAACTAATTGTAAAACATAGGACTTTCTACAATACTTAGCGAAGCGTTGTAAATCTCCAGTTGTAGATGTATATTTTTCCTGTAGTGAACCGAACTTTAGGGTCCATAAGTTCGGTTGGTTCGCAAACTTCATACCAACCCACTATCTAACCGAACTTACGTACAATAAAATTTTGATTTAGTGTACGTAAAGTTCGGTTAGTTGTTAACTTGCTTGACAAACCGAACTCTGAGTTCGGTTTTCCCGATAAAATTATCATGTAACCGAACTATTTTCTGATTGCAATTGATGTTGTTCCATTTATTGTAGATTGAATGTCAACCTATACCAATGGATAATCAACCTTCTCCGGTAGGCATGTGTTTGAAGATACATCTAATCACTATGTCAATGATTTGGTTTTTGATGAAACTATTGATGCGAAGAATTGGGCTAGAGACCATGCCAAGAAAGCCATGTGCGTATTAGTTTTGAATGGAAAAGAAAGCCAAACTCGTTTTGAAATGGTTTGTGAGAGAAGTGGAGATCCAAATGTTAGTCACAAGAAGAAGGATTATGTGTATAAAGGATAGACGAAGAGGAAGAACACATCGTGCTCAAAGAAAATTAAATGTCCGTTCAAGCTAGTATTTAGTAAGTGCATAAAAAAGAATGGATGGGTTCTATCTATGGATAAGGTGGTAGGTCATCATAACCACCCTCGTCCGGATGATCTTGAAGGACATGCAATGGACGCAAGGCTCACTCCTCAAGAAATGGAGAAAATAGCTAAATTTAGGAGAATGGGAATTTCACCACTTAACATGCTTCGCTTACTAAAGGATGATAACAAGGATAATGTATCATCTTTGACGACCATTTATAATGCAATTGAGACAATTAAAAGGAATGAATGGAAGGATAGAAAAGTGACGCAACAATTATTTTTTTGCGCTAAAGAGAAAGGCTACGCGGTTCAAAAGAAGGTAGGTCCTGAAGATGAAATAACGCATCTCTTCATTGCGCATCCGAAGAGTGTTCAATTGGCTCAATCCTTCCATCAAGTTCTTATAATGGATTGCACTTACAAGACTAACAAATACGAGATGTCATTGTTGAACATTGTTGGTCGTACCTCGACGAAGTCACCGTTTACCGTTGCTTTTTGTTTTCTAGAAGATGAGCAAGAACCAAGCTACACTTGGGCGCTACAACAAGTGAAGGCCATATACCGAGATGATGATATCCCCCGCGGTTATAGTGACGGACAACGATGTAGCATTAATGAACGCAATAGAGAGAGTCTTCCCATTAGCACATAATATGCTTTGTACATTCCATATATGGTGTAATGTGATGAATATGTGCAAGCCTCAAATTTGTCCACCAAAGAGGAAAGCATTTGAAGAGATTAGTAAGCTATTGGAAGATGAACAAGCGGATGCAAAAAGGAATTCGATATACAATACACTATAAATCACGCTAAATGGGTTGCTTTCTCTGGTGAATGGGAGTCATTGACTTAGTCTCTCACCGAAGAAGAGTATAATCTAAATCTTGCGGCATTTATCGAATATTGGTCTAGCCCCGAATATCCCGAGGATATTGTAACGTATGTGGTTAAGCAATGGTTGGAACCGCACAAAGAGCGCTTCGTTTATGCATTTACCAACCACCATAAACACTTTGGGAATCAAGCGACAAGTTTGGTAGAATCGGCTCACCACCGGTTGAAGAAAAATCTTTTTGGATGTGTCGATAATTTTGTGATTCTGTTTAACGCAATGGAGAATTACTTCAACCGCGAGATTGATAGAATTAAAGGGAAGTTCCAAAAAAGCCGCATCATGAAGTACAAAAAGATTGTAGACAAAGGTGGTAACATCAAGAATATGGCGGACCTTCGGTTGTTCAAGGGACTCCATTATAATGTTTCACGTGCTTGCATTAAGAGGTTAATGGTAGAGGTGAATTTGATTGACATATGGGAAACCAAGCCGGACGAGGTGTGTGTTTGCAACATGATGAAGTCAATGGGACTCCCTTGTCGCCATATGATAGTTAAGTATGAACATGGCATAATCCCTTTAAGCGATATAGATCCATATTGGCAACAATTAAGTTTTGTCCCTCCTCCAAAGGGCGATGTCGGATAAGAGTTTGGTGACAATGAGATGGGAAGAATCGTTATCGAGATGTACCGAACATGAACAAACTCGAAAAGCAAATCTTTGGGATGACATGCGGCCAATTGTTTATCCACACACTTCGAGAATGTGCATGAACCGAGAAAAGGCAAGGGCAAAGGTAGGCCAATCGCCAAAGAAACAAAAAATAAGTAAGAGAATATGCAAAGGTGTTGGCTAAGAGGAAAAGTGAAATGACCCCTTTTACTAGAGACCCTTGTGGGCATGAGAATACCGCGGCAAAGTATCAAGAAGATTCTAAGAAAAGGTCTAGGAATATTGTGGAAAAGGGCGAAATAAGTGAACGGGATACGAAGAAAAAAGGACCGATGTTACGCTCGCAACCAACCCCACCTACTCCATCGGAACGTAGCCAACCAATTCAACGAGACGTGAAGCTTAAGGCTCCAATATGCCGCATCCAAGAAAGAAGTCGACCAATTGATGATACATCAACTTTTGTTGATAGAAGGTACTTGGAAGAGCTACCTCCATATATTAGAAAGTACGTCATATCCACCGATGACGTCCTCCGAATGGTAATTAGGATTCCACGTTGTCGTCCAACAACTAGGGCCTTTCACCAAGGTGCGAAGTCGTATAATGATAATCAAATCACTTATGTCCGCAAAGGATGTTGATGAAGCTAAAGGACAACCCGAATTTTACAAGCGAATGTTGTCCGATGGGGATGCTAGTCTCAATGTGCGCTTTTTTAGGTATCAAAGGCATCTCCACGGGGGATCCAATCACAAGGGATCATTGGATGGGCATGCCGATATGTGGGCACTTAATCGCCGAAGCATTCAATTGCGTGGTTCACTATTTCTCAAAAGGTGCTAGTTTCCCATACACTCCGAAACAAAAATATGTGTCGAGCAACTTAAACGTAGGAGAGTGGTGATTGCGCTTGTTAACAACAACCATTTTATAGGCCTCCGGTTAGAAGACGATTGTCCACCGCCATGCGGAAACTCTTATTGGCATGGATTTAACCCCGACACAATGTTGGGATGGTGCATTATGTACGAGCATAACATGGAGATGTGGAAAACTTTGAAGGATTCGGAAAAATCATACACGAGGGTGCGCTTCCCTTGCGTATGATTAAATGTACCATTAATTAAACTAAGCATGCTTTGAACATCAACATAAGAATCAAAGATTGTGTTTTTGGAATTAGGTCTTATTTTTGGGTTATGCTTTGAACATTTTCATAAGAATAAGAGACGAGACTGTTATTTTTGGAACTTTTTTTTTTTCATATTGGAACTTAATTACATGACATCGCCGAAAAGTGAGACATCAAGACTTAAGTTCGGTTAGGAAATGAAATTAGAGGACATTGCCGAACTAAAACTAAAGCTACATAACATTTAATATCCGAAACGCTGTTATGAAAAAGTCTTTAAGGAGGCGGAAATGACATTCATATTTGAAATCCTTTCTCTTCCATCTTCGCCATTCGTTTTTTGATGTTAAAATGATTTCGAGAATCCTTCACCCCTAAGTCGATACCGCCTTACAATACGAAATACAGCCATAAATTCCACAACTCTAGCTCTAATCTTGTCGAATCGAATGAACAAAGCTATATGATCATGGTTATGAGGGTTTGTTTTGTCGGAGCAATTTCTCATGAATTTCCCCCAATAACTTTGACTCATAATACCATTCATTCTTCGTTCTTCACCCCTCTTTGGATAGTATATTATGTAGTTTCTGCAAAGAGATAGATCTTCATCTAGAGTAAATTTAGGAGTAGTGGCTGCCATTTTTAGAAGATTTTGAGACAAAATGTTAACTATGAGACACATATTTATACCACTTGGGTGCATAACGGCTATAAAAATAGCCGTTACTTGAAATTAGTGTCATTCAAATTTCAAAATACATAGTTCGGTTACTTAACAAATGCATCGCGAATACCGAACTGATCGGTTCGGTTGGTTTTGTAAATCATAGGTAACTGAACAGTGCAAACCACCAAATTTCAAAAGTTACAGTGTAATGTTCGGTTACCCGAGAATAATACCGTAACCGAACATTATACTCGTAACTTTTGTTTGATTTAGTTACTGTTAGTTCGGTTAGACTGAAAATCAAAATAACAAACCGAACTTTTGGACCACCGAGTTCGGTTACATGCAAAATAATACTGTGTAACCGAACATTACACCGTAACTTTTGAAATTTTCTTGTTATGAGTTCGGTTAGACTGCCTTTTCTGCAGGTAACCG
Source organism: Papaver armeniacum (assembly GCA_023531295.1). Lineage (NCBI taxonomy): Eukaryota > Viridiplantae > Streptophyta > Magnoliopsida > Ranunculales > Papaveraceae > Papaver > Papaver armeniacum. The sequence continues at coordinate 110,106 of JAJJWW010009657.1, read as the reverse complement.
ATCATTAGAGTTCGGTTACCTGTAAAATAATACCAGGTAACCGAATACAGCTCTCTAATTTCTGTTTTTTTTTTTGTAGATGAGTTCGGTTAGATTTGAAATTGGAGAACAAACCGAACTTAAGAACATGGGAGTTCGGTTATTTACGAGATTTAGTATCTTAACCGAACTACCTAATTGTTTATTAAAAATTTGAATGTAATGAAACACTTAACCGTCAAATAGCCAAACTAATCCCTTAGAACACAAATTAAAAACCAAATTATGAAATTTATTTACTAATCCACATCACTAAATATTGGAAGCACACGAACATAAGGAAACAAACTATCAAATCCGCCATAAAAAAGTATTCCAAATATAAGGAACCAAACTACCAAATCCGCAATTAAAAAGTCTTCCAAACATAAGAAACCAAAGTAATAATTGTTGCAATCACTCATTTACCACGACCACTATCGAAAACTTTTCTACTCTTGCGTTTAGAGCCGTAGGTCATCCTTCGTCATTAGGAGTGTCATCTCCACCGCTTTGTTGTTCAACCATCCGACTTGAACCTTCCCCTTCTCGCCGACTCCTCTTCGACGGCATGGTCCGCTTGGATCAACCTAGCTTGTATCGACAAGGTTGGGATTAAAAACATTAGTTATTTGGTTGTAAAGGTCTGTTTGTTCTCGAGTATCCATCGGCTCTCCACTCCGGATTTTTTCCATCATTTTCTTCAACAATTTAGCACTTGCCTTCACCTTTTCTCATCAAAAACATAAGTAACTATTATTTTTCAATACTTCATAACATTTTGAAAAAAAAAAAATAAGAGTAAATTTCTTACCGCCGAATTCCACATGATCAAGGCCTCATCACCACACATAGGGGTATGCTTCATAATTTTATTAGCCTCTTTCTCCACCGCCTCGCTTTTGTTTTCTCAAAGACGGGCTTGTTGGATGGTGTTTATTACACGAGGATGCGAAAAATGTTCATATCATTCCATATATCCCTCGTCAAATGCATTTGGCTCATCAAACGAATCTTGTAACTCTTCAACTGGAACAAGATAATCCCCAAAGTTCTTCCAAAGGGTCCACCGATGGAGCAGATCGTATTTGGGGGTGAAATTCATCTCGATGTTCTTAGTTCCCCGCTTCTTCACCTTGAAGTTGAAGTTTTCCACTTGTGGGACACTTTGGACACAAGAAACTTGTCTTAATACTCTTCGAGGATTATACATTGTACAACCTCCAGATGAAACAACGATCCATTATACGCCGCAATGGGTGAGAAATCAATAACCTCAACATCCTCCTCGTCTTCATCTCAATGGAATGGTGTAAGGATGGAAAACCACATCTTCCACTGTTAACTTATCCAATTTCTCCCTCAACTCCAACACCTTTTTTTTCTTATTCTTTTCCCGTGAGTTCAAAAATTCATATTTACCAGCTGTAGGCTTCCCATAAGGCCAAGGAGTGTGAGCATGAGACAATTTCAGTTTAGGGAAGTGGTCGTACACCCAAACCTATAAGAAGAGGCAACAAATAATACATTCGCAATATGATTAGTAACATTATGATAGACACATTTATGTGTCTATTTTGATCTCAATTATGTGTATTGTTAGTGCTCGATTTTATACTTATTTGATTATTTTATGTTTTTGTAGGTGTTTTTGGAGAAATGATCTTTTGCGGCGAAATTGGCTCGAAAAGTGGTTTTTGCGCTCCTGGAGAAAATTACTATTCGTACCCCCTCGAATGGATAAGGGGCACCCATTCGATAAGGGGTAACCCTGTGGCACCAACTAGACAAATGCTATTTACACCTCAAAGAAAGGATAGGGGCCACCCTTCTTCTTCCACGTTCAAATAAGTTCAAAGGGAAAATAATGATTTGAAATTCCTGCGGCAAACTTTACCTGACCGAATTTAATCGGGTTTTCTTGTTGGATTGGGTTCGTGTTAATTTGTAAGGACTAAACAAGGTTCGGGATTCAAATTAAAAACAGAGACAAAGACGATTTCTACGTAAATCCTATTAAACAGGAGAAGACATTCACGGAATTATCTCGAATTGGTTTTGAGAGATTTTATCTCGGATTTGTTCAAGTATTTGATTCTGATTGGTTGGTTGGATGAAACCGGCTTGGTAACTTCCTTATTGTCGAAGAAAAAAAGATTTCTTTCCACTCTCGAGAAAACAGAAACCGGATATCTCGGGTTTATTTTTGGAAAGTTTGTGAATAATAGGAGAGAATATATGCTTCTGTTGAAATCGTAACTATTTTGGGAGAGTTTGGGAAGATTTAAGTAACCCAGAGACGCGTACAGAGAGAAGAAAAGAAACATCTCCGTGACTTGGCCGTGAAGAGCAAGAAAACAATCGAAGATTTTGTAGAGTTTTATTCGGATTGTGGATATATAAAAAGGTGTTTTCAAGTATCAGAGGGTTGTCGAGACTTTTGGGGACGAACGGAGGCAGAGAGGAGAAAATCAGAGTTGCAGGAATTGTTGATGTTGCTGCTGCAGTTATCAAGAACACGAAGAACATTGGAGTCGGGCCGCAGAGCGCCTTATATTCAATGTTAGCTTTCATATATCGTATTCAAACAAAGACAAAAGAAATATCGTTTAAGAGGCGCCTTATTTCTTCCGTAACAGTCTGTTTGTAACGCCTCTTCAGCATTCCAAACTGCCTGAGTTATTAGCTTTCTCTTGTTTTTCACACTTTTGAGCTATGAACACCTATTTTGAGCACGTGATTAATATGAGGAGCTAAACCCCATTGCTGAGGCGACGGAGGAAGCCAATTTTCCATGATGTGTGTGGTAATTTCTATTTTAATTAATTTTTGCAATCTCTTTTAAGATTATTTGCCTTGATTGAAAAGTGATTGAATAATTTTTCCTAAGCAATTGTGATTTCTCTTGATAGACTATTCTTAGACCTAGGTTTTTGATATTCTATGCTTTCGAAATACAATTGTTATTCTAAAAATCTACATTTGTAAAATATTAGAATCACTTTAAACGTAAAGAGTTGCACGAAAATTGATTAGATTAAATCACATAGAAATTGGAGTTTGGTGGAATCTTGAGTCTCAGTGCTTTTAAAATCTTGATAACAACACCTTCTTTGAGTTTTCTAGTTTTATTTGAATCTAAAAAAATCCTTCACAAGTCTGAGAGGAACGACATCTTTCTTACCACTTTACAACAACTTAAAAATCACATCACATTACACATTAATTAAATTATATATTGAAACACACAAACGATAATTTAACGGGGTACCTGAAAAAGGGTGTATAAGCCTCCAAAATATAGACTCTTGAGCCTCGAAGCTTTTCCGAGTTCCTCTTGAATGAATTAAAGAACCACAATGCCCCAAGAGTAGTTGTTCACCTCATCCAGGGGGTCCAATAGCCGGAGGTAATGAGCATTTACCACGTGACCCGAATCTGTCAGTGGAAGAAAATGGTTCCTAGTTGATATAACAAATAAGCAAACACATGGTGCTTAACCTTCTCCTTTGTCATCACCAACTTTCCTCGAGCAACCAAATCTTTCGTCCTTGAAAACTCATCAAACAAGGTTTTGAGCTTGATCTTTTTCAACTTCTTCTTGTACGTGCGGTCTGCCTCAAACTCATTATACTCATCACCTTCCTTAGTCTCTTTGTTAGCTCGTCTAAACTCACATTGTACCTTTTTATCGCTCCATCCTAGACACCTTTCGACTAGCTTTTAAAGAAGTTAATAACTCATGGAGGGATCGTAGCCATCTCGAACACTTTTTTCCGGGAATTGGTAGGCTGTGATTCTAAAACAATCATCCGGAGTTATTGCCATCTCACCTAAAGGTAAATGAAAGGTATCCGTCTCTGGATAAGACCTCTCGGCAAATGCAGTAACAGTGACAGCATCAAATTTTTGGTGCTCATGTTGTATCCCGTTCCATAGTACACAGTCAAATACCGCCAAGAGGACCTCATCACACTCATTTTCTATATTCCATATCTTGTTCTTTTGACGTTTCAAAGCACGAACAACATTATTATGATCCTACAAAAGCAACATCATATCTTATATACTAATATATAGAAAAGAACAATATATGTCAAAATATAATAAAATGACCGAGAAATCTTGATGGTTAAGATTGAACCATACCTTTGTCGCAAAGATCTTGGCAGCCCATGAGTTTTTGTAGCCCATCAATACCTCCCCTCCATCTCTTGGAGTACCATAAGTTGGATTCTTTGGAGGCAAACACAAATTGTCATCGTGAATGTATGAATATCTAGCACAAGGCTTTTTAGGCGTCTTTCTAGGTTTCTTTCCCACTATTTCTACTTGTGCCTCTTCCTCTTCGACTTCCTCTTCATCCAAGTCCTCATCTAATTCAAAGATCATCCTTATCTCCATCTTCCTCATCTTTGTCACCCTCATTTCCTCCTCCTCCTCCAGCTGGTTCACCATCATCATTGTCACCCTCATTTCCTCCTCCTTCAACTGGTTCACCATCATTGGCACCCTCATTTCTTCCTTTTTCAGCTGGTTCACCATCATTGGCACCCTCATTTCCTCCTCCTTCAGCAGGTTCACCTTCTTCATCTTGATGTTGTTCTTCATTGCCCATCGCTTCCACGATATCTTCATTAACTTGTTGGATTACGTTGTCAACATTATCTCTATTAACACCATCTTGGATGACAACACCCGGTAATGACCCACCTCTATACTTAGCATTTTTGGTTCCACAGTGACCGGCATCACAATGTACTTTGCCTCGAGGGGTGGGATTTCTAAGATCTTCAAGTAAAGGTTTGTTTAATTTTTTGCCTCTTCCACTAATCAAGAAAACAAAAGATATTAGCTTAACCGCTGAATGATTCACTAAATCAAATCAAACATAAGGGTTCTCAGCGTAAGGTTTGGTTAATAGCAAAAGTTCACGAAAAATAGGCCAACTCTAATTTTTTGTTCCATAGTATAGTTCGGTTACCAAAGATTTTTTGAGAACAAACCGAACTCAACATTGGTAAATGTTAATGAAGAGTTCGGTTTGTCAAAAAATTTTGCGAACAAACCGAACTCAACATGTTTGCAATTACTGAAGAGTTCGGTTACATTTTTTTTTCCGGTAAAGTTCGGTTACTAAACATATTTAGATTTTTATGCGAACAAACCGAACACAATAGCACAGTTCGGTTACATAAAAACTCAAATTAGCAGGCAAAATAGCAGAGTTCTATTTACATGTGAAAAAACAAATTGTTGTAAAATTTGTTAAGTTTGGTTAGAAATTTTTTTTTAGGCTTTTTGCGAACTAACCAATCGGGCAAATTCGGTGACCTAGTTTTGAAACCTAGAGAACCGAACTGTTCTTCGTGTTCTTCCTTTCGAAGTTCTAACACAAAATAGGGGTTTTTTGAAACTCAACCTAACCGAACTATGCACTGTAACTTCCATTTGAACCCTATTTTGATGATTTCTATTCAATTAAACGAATCAAAATCAAATTAAAAGTAGGGAATTTTAAAAAACTGCCACACTTCCAATTAGGTGTTCAAGAAAATGCCACCGTTTTTTTTCAGAGTTTATAAAATGCCACAACTGTTAGTGTTTCCGTCTTGACCCACCTAATTTGTCAAAAGTTCGTTGACCAGGTCAAGATTCTTACACCTGTCTATATATCGACGGCTCAAGATTATCTTCACGAGATAACTACACGTGTCATGTGTTAATTTACTATCCCATCCTTCACGAGATAACCAAACCAAGGCTTTTACTTTCTCATTTTTCATTTCGTTCTCTCCGTGTCTCTCTTTACCAGCGGAGAAGCTTAGGTTAGAGAAAACTAGGGTTCTACAGAGGGATTTGGTTTAGGTTGTGAATCTGAGTAAAGGGTTTCGGTAAAGTTCAATATGAAGAAGAAGAAGAACGACAAGAAAAACCAGTTGTATGTTTTACTAAAACCCTAACTTCGTTATTATCAATTTTTGAAGAAACCCATCTCTTTTTTCATCTCTTTTTTCATCTTCTTTTTCTCTTCTTTTCATTTTGTTACTTAAATCGATGTTGTTGGATGTTAGGGTTGTGAATCGAAGCATGAGTTGATGTTTGGTTTGATTGTTTTCTGATTTTTAATTAGGGTTTAATTTTCTCTGAAATTTTTCTGTAATTTTTAATTAGGGTTTGATTGTTTCAAGAAAAGTTCATAGTGAATCGAAGCATGAGTTCAATTTAAAAGTTTTTTTTTAATTATGGTTTTTAATCCCGATATGTAATGTAAGTAGGGCTTAAATTTTGCGGTTTTGTATGATTAGGGTTCAAAATGTTGGATTTGAGATATTAGTGTTTAAATTTTGGGAATTTGTATGATTAGGGTTTAAATTGTTGGATTTCAGTTCTTAGAAATTTGGGGGTTTACTGAAGTTTATTTTATTTGTTTACTTATGATGCATTGATGAAACATATTATCCATATAGAGACATCAGCGTGTTGGTTATGGACAATAATATAACCTTGTTCTTCCCTCACATGGATAGAGAAAAAATTGACCTCAAGAAATTTGAGCAGATGTTGCGTGTTAAATTGCGCCTTTCGAAAATGAATTTTCTAGTTTATATTGGATGATAGAACCATGTTTTCCCCGAGATTATGGATAGTAATGAGGACTTGTTTAAGTTTTGGGAGCATGCAAAGACTCGATGATAAATGATTTATATGTTTACATTTGAATATATCAAATTCTCAAATTGGGAATGACAATGACTTCATTGAGGGTCGCAATGGAACAACCAAAGATTGTGAATGATGAGACTCCAAAGAAGTCCCATAAGAGGATTGCTAAAAAAGCCAGTTTCAAAGGAAAAGTCCAAGGAGATCACCGTAAAAGACCGTAAGGAGATCACCAAGGTTGGAAGCTCGGTCAAAGGTTGAAAACTCAAATGGAGTATCTAGGAAATTGTTTGTGGATCTCGTTAAATGAAGTGGAATCTCGTGGTTATTCTTGCCTTAGTCAAGCCAAAGTGTTGTTTGTTGTAGCAAGTGTACCAATTCAAGTGATCAAAACTTTAACCATGATTATCAAGTTGATGCAGTCAACAAGATCGATGAAGTGAACAACAATGATGCAGTGGGTCAAGAAAGTGAAGACGAGGAGGAGAATGTGGTACTAGAGAACATTACTCATGGATGACTTGTCACCCAATTGAAGACCCAAATGCTCCACCAATATATGAAAGTGATGAAGAGGATGATATTGATTATGAAGATATTGTCAAGACATATAAAGTTGGAGATGAAAGCACCGATTCAAGCAAAGAGTGAAGAAGATAATGAAGAAGGTATGAAAGTATTAACCCTTTAATGTTTATAAATTGATGTCTATTTCCTTTCTTTAAATGTACTAACACTTTGATGTTGTTTGTTGATTGCAGTTGATGGTGGGAGTAATGATATTAATGATTGTGCAAGAAATAGATGATAAAGATGCCAAACCAAAGTTTGATTACAAGAAATGGAAAGAAGACTTCAATATGCACAAGATGAAGAAGAAGAACCTTTATTCCTGTTGAAGAAGAGGTGGCTCCTGTTGATCCTACTAAGATTGAGGTAAAGTATGCTTTCAATAACAAGAAGGCATTTAAGAAACATCTTAGGGGTTACTTTGTGTAAAACATAATTATCAAGACAAGGTTTACAAGAGTGACAAAACTAGATTAAGAGTCGATGTAGGTTTAGGGAAGAGTATGGCTGTGAATGGTTTGTAAATGCTAGCATAAAAAGGCATGAGACAACTTTTATTGTTAGGAAGGTTAATCTAGAACATACTTGTGTTGGAAATCCAAATAGTTTTAACAGATCTCGCCAATCCCGAGTTCGTAAAAAGAGGTGGTACATGATAAGTTAAAGGAGACAATTGGGCCTTAATTCCAAAGCCTAAACATATAGCAAGAGACTTTTTGTTACTCATAACATAGATATGCCATATATTTGTGCATGGAAGGCAAGAAATCTTCTTTTAAAGATCTGTTTGGTAATTATGAAGACAGATACAAGGATGTACCCATCTTTTGTGCAATGGTGGCTCATACTAATCCAGTGGTCTCGTTGCTAAATACACTTATGGAAAAAAAGGTATACATTATGTTCAAGACATATAATTTATGCTCTTCCCTTTGTTTATTTGTAAGTTATGCTCATTTAGTTACATAGTTTGGTTACTTAATGTGCGTATAAGACATTCATGAGCATGACTATTTCATTTGCCGCACCAATGAGAGGATTTCGTAATGCGGAAGACTAAGTATAGGGTTAGATGCATGCCATCTAACTGGAAAGAGTGGTGGTGTTCTAATGGCTGCAACAACACTTGATGGTCAGAATAATCTTGTACCTTTAGGCATTAAGGTATGTCAGAGTGAAACTAATGAGAACTGGACTGGGTTCCTCAAGGATTTGGCTCCAGCAATCAATGCACATCATGCTGGCAGAATTACCTTTATTTCTGATAGGCAAAAAGGCTTGTTGGAAGCTGTTCCTAAGGTTTTCCCTGGTGCAAGAGTTAGATATTGTTTCAGGTAATTAAGTTTAGCCCCTTGTATGTGTTTTTCTATTGGTTCAAGAACTTGAAAAAGTACTAACTCTACATTTGCATATGCAGGCACTTATACAAGAACTTCAAGAAGTACTACAAGGCACCAACCTTGCACAGCTCCTTGTGGAATGCATGCAAAGCTTACAAAGTAAAGCATTTCAAGGTTTGTGCCTCTTTTGTGAAAAATACCCTATGTTTCTTGATTGTTAGTTTGTAGGTTATATATAAAATTGTGATTGTTTTTCAATATAGGAGCACTTTGACAAAAGATATGCAAAGAAAATGCCGAGGTTTGGTGAATATCTTAGGAAAGAAGATCCAAGTACTTGGTCTAGGGCCTATTTTGATCCCCTTAGTTGTTGTGAGCATATGAATAACAATTTCTCTGAGTCTTTTAATTCCATGGCTTCTAATATGAGAGATAAACCTATTATCCAACTAGGCATGATGTATGGTCAGTTAGTCATGGGTTTGTTATTTAAGAGAAGGGAAGAATCTGCTAAGTGGAATGAAAATGGTTTGGTCCTCGGGCGTCGTTAAATTGATAAATAAGATGCTTGACTTGGTTGCAAAGTTTGATACGAGGCAAAGTGTGGTTGGACAAGTTTATTTGGTAACTAATGTGATCACCAAGAAAATATTCACGGGAATATTGTAGACAAACAATGCACTTGTTTGCAATGGCAGCTAAGGGGATTCCATTGTCAACATGTCAGATGTGCATTGAAACCGCCAGCCAAACCGGAAAGAGTAAGTGGTTATTCAATTACTTTTTTGTAGTATTCATTTACTTTTGTTTTTGTAAGTAGTTTGTATTATTTATTGTTCCTAGTACACTGACACAACTTTGTTTTATTGGTTGAACAGTTATTGTGCTCCTTACTATTCTGTGGAATATTTTAGGACCACATATGCAGATGTTGTCAAACCATTAGAAGACATAACTGAATGGGACTGTGTTAAGTACATATTTTGCATATATTTAGTGTCGAATCCATGCTAGTATTTGTTATATTTTCTTGCGAATTATTGTATATTACTCTTGTTTTCTCTTATTTATGTTTTGCTAGGTGAATAATCCAAAAGAAGTGAATATGCACTTAATTGTGCAAAGAAGTTAGCCGCAAGCGAAGAAGGGCCAAAGACCAAGTGAAACTCATCCAAATCGAGGAGTTCTTGATATCATCGTGAAGAGGACGAAAAGACGAAGCCGATGGCGAAAGAACGAAGTCATTCTGAGTTCGTATGAAGAAATTATGAGAAAAATAACAACTTAGAAGATTACATGGGCAAAATGGTCATTTTAAAGGTCAAGTGCTATTGGCACCCCTACTGTACGTTAAGGGACATTCATTCGTTAAGGGGTGGACTGCTTCAAGGAACCACTAAAGACAAGTCATGACAATGAATGGGGGAGGCTGGAATTCAAATAGTGTTTAAGGCACTCCCTACCAGCTTACTCGTAGCCGCCACCATTATATTCATCCTTATTATTCAGCCACTTCCTTCACGAGAGAACTCGAGTCCGCTGCGGAAGCCGAGATTGATGAAGGTTGAGCTCGACAACGAATGATGCTACGATGATCGAGTTATAAGTCGTAATGCGCATTTGAGCTTGGCAAAATGGAAGAAATCTGTGATCGATGTAGCTGCCATTATTGGCAGTAGACCATGGAAGTGTTGCTTCTAGTACTACAATGGTGATCGAGTAGAGAAAGCCAGAGTCTGAAAAGGCAATGGTTGTCAGTGATCAACGGAGATTCAGGCAACGACAGACAGAAAGGAAGCTGGTAGCTGTACGACGAGTTGATGACGCCAGGTCCGGCCGTGAGCTTGGCATGACATGCGGAGAGAGAATGGAATGCTTGCGCTTAAACTCGAGTTGAACCGGGAACCGTGGTTGTTAGAGTTGTAAGAAATCATGAGTTGGACAGAGCTTGGAATAATGACGCCGATAGTTAATGGCAAGTGGAGTTTATCCGAGAAGATGGAAGTATGGATTGTAGTTTGGGAGATAATACAGTTCGTGGGTTTTTGGTGGGTTCGAATGGAAGAAATGGAGCTCGAGTTTGCAGAGAATTGAGATGAAGACGGAGGACAACATGGAATAAATCCTTCTTGCCATTGGAGTCGACAATGGAGTTGGCCGAACCGAGATGAGAGTCTCTCGATCTTTGGTGATCGGGATAGAGTCTCAAGTTCGATGGAACTAAACAAGAACAACAAGATTTTCTCGTTTGGCAGTTGGAAGCAAAGGACGACGAGAGTTAGGTGGTTGCCGCTAATATCGAGATCGAGATTGAGTTCTACGGCAAGGTTAGGAGATGGAGTTGGTTTGATGGGCTGATACGAGTTCAATTTTGGAAACAATAACTCCGGCCGAAAAGCGAGAAAGTTAACCTTGCCTCCGTTGATCATCGAAGAGATACAGATTTGTTCTGGTGTTTGAGGCGGCTACGGAGCTTGGGAGATTAACTACTTGGGAGAGAATTCAGAGTTTGAATGGAGTTTCCAAGTCGACAAAACAGCCACCGAGTGGTGCCTTTACCGTCGAATTATAAGATGAATGGTGGAGATTCAAGACGCGTTTATGTGTTTAGGTCGGCCGAGGGATGAATGGGTGTTTATCGATTCGGAATTTGGAGGAGTAAAAGTATATAAATAGAGGCGCAGAAAACACCTACGGGGAGTTCCTCAACCCGAGTTCATACACACAACCTGCTCGGCTGCACTCCCGAAAGAGAAAAGAGGTGTTCTAGAGCAAGGAATTAGGGTTTACCCCTTAGGGGGAAACCTTGGTATTTTGTAACGTATTTTCTCCTCATATTTCATATATTTTTCATGGGTTTTAGTAAACTCATGTGTAACTAATTTCCATTGATTAAGGATGAATTCAATGTGCTAGCGTGAAGCTTTATTAGTTATATAAATCTATTTGAAGTTTTAATCATCATTGATTGTCTTTTTTTATATTTAGGGTTTATGAATGATTCTTAGATTGATTTGGGATGCATACTAGATTAGTCTATTGATTGTTCTATTGCTAGTGGAGATTTGGAGCGATCCGTAATTGTCGTGCATCTCCTACACAAGTAGAGAATGTGAGACCTTGCGGAGGGATTCTCAGAAGCAATCATGTGTGAAGACAACACCGAACGGTAAACCGAGCGTCGAGTTTAACTGCACGGGATCAAACCTAAATTCACAAAGCCTAAGCGTTCGGTTGAGTTACACCTTGTAAGCGTACCTCAAGGCGGCTCGATTGGATAGAATCCGGTGGCTAAGCGTACTGTTATCCTGGTGATACGAGGAGTTTGGGGATAGCTAAGCGTACTCGCAATCCTACGGTTGGTGATGAATGGTTCTCGCGAAAGATAGATAAGTATGCTATGAGAGTCAACGTTTGGCAACGGCGAAGGATTCCTTGATCATCTCTTTGTTCTATTTGTTATTCTTTTTATTTCACTTTAAAACAATCCCCCTTTGTGTTTTATCTTATTTGCTGAACTAAATAACCTATCAATTACACAGCTCTCTGTGGGAACGATCCTTACTACCGCTATATTATTTATTTAATTAGTAGGAAATATCTTGATTAATTTGTTGCACTTACGACACGCATCGTGGAGCGGTTGTTAATTGATTTGTTATTTGTCTAGCTTGTTTTTGTTTTTAAATTGTTTCTTGTGTTCTTGTGAGTCGTCATGTTTCCTTACGGACATAACATGTACGGAGCACAAGACCAATCATCATATTATTGTGGTAATCAATTTGGATTTCAACCTCATTCATATAACAACTACCAACCATACCATACGGAGCCTTATGTATACTCTCATACATATCAAAAACCTTATGACGGGTATGTAAGTGAGCAATCAAAGGGATAGGAGGATAGTTATGCTTCTGATCAGTTGTTTTCTAGTAATGTGCAGATGACAGAGAGTGTGGAAAGACCTACTCCTCTTTATCATGTTCTTTCGTCATTTATGTCAAAAGAAGAGATACAGTCTGAAAATTTCATCGTGAATAATGGCGGAAAACGTATTAATATCAGAAAACTTTCAAAGCAATATGATCAGTTAGAAGAAGTCGGAGCATCGTAAAAGACCCTCGAAGAAATCAACAAGGTATCTGAACGGAACTTCAACGTCGTTGGGATATTGAAGATTATGAGGTTGACGAAGACTCGATGAAAATGAGCAACCTTTGGAAAATCCCTTGCAATAATGGTAATGTTATTTCAACTCGGATCATAATAACGATCACTTGCCTATTCAAAAGGAGGAGAATGAATATGACATAACCGTTGTTATAAATGGTGTAACGTACTCAAACAATGATTTTAGGATTTGCACCAATGAACTAGACTTTCTAGGAGATGATTCTGATTCTGATGACGAGGTTTCTAAAGAGATAGAGATTGAGAATGAAACCAAATTGGTTAAAGTTGTGGAAGACCCAATTGAGCTAGCCAAGGATTATAATGATGCTGAGATTTTAATTGAAGCAGAAACTGACGAAGAATGGCTAAATAGTTTGAAAGAGGACCACGATACAAATGAGGTAAATAATTCATTGCAATTCTTTATGAATGATGAGGATCCCGTAATACAAGAGATTGTGGAAGGTTTGTCTAATCCTTTGCATATTTCTAAATCTTTTGATCCACATTACTTAGGATTGGAGTTGTGTGCTTCCAAAGTTTTAACGGATTATTTTGCTTCTAAGTATATACCACTTGATGTGTTTGATTCTAGTATTGTGCAGGTTCATCGAGAGGAACCCGAAGAAGTTCCCTTATTTTATGTTCTTTATCCACTTCCGAGTGTAAAAAGGACTAAGTGTGGGGGAAACTTTCAAGCTATAACAATTTTATTATTCATATATTATGCTAATCATTGTGTGAAGTTGTTACTAGAATTGCAGATTGTTTTCTGGGGAGACTACCAGCTTTTCAGATTGTTGGTATATGGACGATAACAAAAAAGTCGGGCTGACGACTTTAAACCAAGCGCTAAATGGGAGGCAACCCATAGGTTTTGTATCTTAAACCATTCGATTTTTTTCTTTTTAATTGTTTTCATATCATATTTTCATCCCCATGTTTACTTTCATTGAGTCCGGAATCTATTTTAGAAGAGATTATTGACGAATACCTTTTCGTCAGAAAAATTCAGACTGCACGTAGTTCATACCAGAGACCATAACTGTCAGACCATTTATGGAAACACTGTGAACTTTTGATACTGTGTAGAAAACACATAGATGAACAACTTTTGTGAAATGGAGTTTTTCCAAATTCCTTACCAATTTGCACGGTGTTTTAGTTTTATCTGCTGTTACGTCAGAATTCAGAATTTTCATTTTTACACATTGAGGACAATGTGAAGTTCAAGTGTGGGGGAGTATTTTGCATATATATTTTTCAAGTTTTTGTACATATTTGCATGAAAAACTCCAACTTGTAGTTAGTTTAGAGTCACATAGTATACATGTCGCTAAGATTACATCGAAATTCTCACAAGAGTGACCGAACTTAAAGATGACAAGAGAACTTGATCGGGTTTCTTACTTGTTTGAGAGTTAAAGTTGGATTTAACCATGCCGTTGGCAAATGAGGTGCGGAATGAATTCGGTAGTAGAATTGTGATCCCCTATAGTGGAGACTACCTATTGTTACATCATGTGAGGCACCAGACCAGATTTCTTTATAAATGACTAAAGAGCTTTCTTTTGAGTGTGTGTCACCATTAATTCCGGGTAGAATGATGAGCTATCCAACCTCCCACCAATAGAAGCACTACTTTGATCTCTTGAGTGCTATTTTATCAATCATGATGGTGACATCGAATTGCTAACTTACATACCACTTGTAATCTTATTCATAGCTAGCACCATCCACTTATCTCTCTACACCAACAGTCCATAGAAACACATCATCATCAACAAGGAGCGACATCAAAATCTACAAGGAAAGTTGAAGACGTTTAAGGTTTACAGCAACAATACGTAAATGATCGATTTGATTCAAGTAAAGCAACAAGATAAGGAGCACTTCTACATGTTGAAGACTTATGTACAAGAGCGAAAATTATCAAGATAAGAGTTCAAGAAGTTTATGATATCAAGACATACAAGTTGTGAAGAATCAAGCGGTAAAGTACTTACACCAAGGCCTTTGTACTTGCATTTTTATTTTATCTTTATTTGTATTTGTTTTATTTTCTCTTATCTAAAAAAAAAAAAAAAAAAAAAAAAAAAAAAAAAAAAAAGATAAGAGAAAATTTCTTTAGGTTCATTACTAGTTCTATTATTTGTTTTTTTTTTATTTTGTATTTGATTTAATTTTTCTTGTCTCATAAAAAAAAAGTGAAAAAAAAAAAAAAAAAAAAAAAAGAACAAAAAAAAAAAAAAAAAAAAAAAAAAAAAAAGAGACAAGAAAAATTGTTTGTATCATATTGTGGTTTGTTTTAGTTTTGTTCTTTCAATAAAGACAATGGGAAAGAAGAAATATTTATAATGGAGTTTCAAGCAACAAGGATTTGAAGAAAAAGAGTTACATAACTTACATTGTCAAGATTCTACGAAGTTCAAGAGTTATCATCAAGAGTTGAAGACCGAAGACGAAGATGAAGACTAGGATTGAAGACCGAAGACGTTTCTATGGATGCTGTGAGAGTGGTGCTAACTGCACGTCGAACGGATAACGAGGTAAGTAAGCATATTCCCACCTTCGTTAAGTGGTTGATTTCCTTTCTTAGAGATCGTCAGAAAAAGGGTTTTCAAAATAAATAAAAGATGTGGGTTTTCAAAACAATTCGAGGGTTTTGCCTTCCTACTATTCAACGTGTCGCAGATTCTCTCTTCATTCCTACCTGGACACATGTGACCCATAAAAAGTCAAAGGTTATTGAGAGCAACTTCATAAAACCCTTTCTCGGTGAGGCGAGTCGAGACTTTCGATTACTCTCGAACCCGAATTCTTTCGATAAGGGATGGTTATTTCTCTCTCAACTTTTAAGGATGAGATTATGTTCATATATATGTCTAACTTCTTATGACTAGTGTGCAGAATATCTATGACTTTTTAGCGCGTTGGATGCTATCATTCGGGTAAGTTGGAGTAGGTTTTGTGGGTATATCTCTAGTAAGCCCTCACGAGACTATAACTCGTCCACTAGGGACACCTAGGGGTTTAAAGGCCTGTTATTCATGCTAAGAGTAACCGTATCCTCGGCGACATGGAGTTGTTGTATTTTAGATAGTTTGCTCGAGGACTAGCAAAAGCCAAGTGTGGGGGAATTTGTTAAGTACATATTTTGCATATATTTAGTGTCGAATCCATGCTAGTATTTGTTATATTTTCTTGCGAATTATTGTATATTACTCTTGTTTTCTTTATTTATGTTTTGCTAGGTGAATTATCCAAAAGAAGTGAATATGCACTTAATTGTGCAAAGAAAGAAGTTAGCAGTTTTGAGAAGGGCCAAAGACCAAGTGAAACTCATCCAAATCGAGGAGTTCTTGATATCATCGTGAAGAGGACGAAAAAGACGAAGCCGATGGCGAAAGAACGAAGTCATTCTGAGTTCGTATGAAGAAATTATGAGAAAAATAACAACTTAGAAGATTACATGGGCAAAATGGTCATTTTAAAGGTCAAGTGCTATTGGCACCCCTACTGTACGTTAAGGGACATTCATTCTGTTAAGGAGTGGACTGTTTCAAGGGAACCACTAAAGACAGTCATGACAATGAATGGGGGAGGCCTGAATTCAAATAGTGTTTAAGGCACTCGGCCAGCTTACTCGTAGAGTCGCCACCATTATATTCATCCTTATTATTCAGTTCACTTCCTTCAAGAGAGAACTCGAGTCTGCCATGGAAGCCGAGATTGATGAAGGTTGAGCTCGACAACGAATGATGCTACTGATGATCGAGTTATAAGCTGTAATGCAGACGAGCTTGGCAATGGAAGAAATATGTGATCGATGTAGCTGCCATTATCGGCAGTAGACCATGGCAGTGTTGCTGCTAGTACTACAATGGTGATCGAGTAGAGAAATCCAGTAGTCCGAAAAGGCAATGGTTGCTGATCAACGGGAGATTCCCAGCAACGACATACGTAAAAGGAAGTCAGTAGTCGACGACGAGTTGATGACGTTGTGTCTGCGTGAGCTTGGCATGACATGCGTAGAGAATGGAATGCTTGCCAGCTAAACTCGAGTTGAACTGGAACCGTGGTTGTTAGAGTTGTAAGAAATCATGAGTTGGATGTAGCTTGGAATAATGACGCTGATAGTTAATGGCATGGGAGTTTATCCGAGAAGATGGAAGTATGGATTGGAGTTTGGGAGATAATACGGGTTCGTGGGTTTTTTGGGTTCGAATGGAAGAAATGGAGCTCGAGTTTGCAGAGAATTGAGATGAAGACGGAGGACAACATGGAATAAATCCTTGCTGCCATTGGAGTCGACAATGGAGTTGGGTCAACCGAGATGAGAGTCTCCGATGCTCAGTGGTGACTGGATAGAGTCCGTTGTTCGATGGAACTAAACAAGAACAACAAGATTTTCTCGCTTAAGCTTGGAAGCGATGACGACGAGAGTTAGGTGGTTGCCGCTAATATCGAGATCGAGATTGAGTTCCACGACAAGGTTAGGAGATGGAGTTGGTTTGATGGTCGATACGAGTTCGAATTTTGGAAACGATAACTCCGATTCGAAAAAGCAGAAGTTAACCTTGCCTCTCGTTGATCATCGAAGAGATACAGGATTTGTTCGGGTGTTTGAGGCGGCTACGGATCTTGGGAGATTAACTACTTGGGAGAGAATTCAGAGTTTGAATGGAATTTCCAAGTCGACAAAACAGCCACCGAGTGGTGCCTTTACCGTCGAATTATGAGATGAATGGTGGAGATTCAAGACGCGTTTATGTGTTTAGGTCGGCCAGGGATGAATGGGTGTTTATCAGATTCGAATTTGGAGGAGTAAAAGTATATAAATAGAGGCGCAGAATCACCTACAGGGGAGTTCCTCAACCCGAGTTCATACACACAACCTGTTCGACAGAATTCCTGAAAGAGAAAGGAGGTGTTCTACATCAAAAGAAGAGAAGGAGCTTAAGAGAAATTAGGGTTTACCCCTTAGGGGGAAACCTTGGTATTTTGTAACGTATTTTCTCCTCATATTTCATGTATTTTTCATGGGTTTTAGTAAACTCATGTGTAACTAATTTCCATTGATTAAGGATGAATTCAATGTGCTAGCGTGAAGCTTTATTAGTTATATAAATCTATTCGAAGTTTTAATCATCATTGATTGTCTTTTCTATATTTAGGGTTTATGAATGATTCTTAGATTGATTTGGGATGCATACTAGATTAGTCTATTGATTGTTCTATTGCTAGTGGAGATTTGGAGCGATCCGTAATTGTCGTGCATCTCCTACACAAGTAGAGAACGTGAGACCTTGCAGAGGGATTACGTGAAGCAATCATGTGTGGAGACAACACCAGAAGTAAACCGAGCGTCATCGAGTTTAATCAACGGGATCAAACCTAAATTCACAAAGCCTAAGCGTTGGTTGAGTTACACCTTGTAAGCGTACCTCAAGGCGGCTCGATTGGATAGAATCCGGTGGCTAAGCTGCACTGCTATCCGGTGATACGAGGAGTTTTGGGGATAGCTAAGCGTACTCGCAATCCTACTATTGGTGATGAATGATAAGTATGCTATGAGAGTCAACGTTTGGTAACGATTTAAGGACTCCTTGATCATCTCTTTGTTTTATTTGTTATTCTTTTTATTTCACTTTAAAACAATCCCCCTTTGTGTTTTATCTTATTTGCTGAACTAAATAACCTATCAATTACACAGCTCTCTGTGGGAACGATCCTTACTACCGCTATATTATTTATTTAATTAGTGGGAAATATCTTGATTAATTTGTTGCACTTACGACACGCATCAGACTGGTAAGATAAGGTAGATTTATAAACTTTTGTATTGAATGTGGTGCATTTACTTTTGAAGATATTATATATTTATTTTTCTCTTTTCCCTATTTAAGAATCAAACCCTTTAGGGTTTCATTACTTTAACTTTCTCATTTCTTTTCTCTTCTTCTGGCAGCCAACCATGAACATCAACTTAAACCCTCCTCCTTATCGTAGAAAAAACTGAAGACCAGCAAAGAAGAGGAAGAGAAGTTATGATGAACCCGAAACTTGTGGTGAAGAAAAGGAAGTGTGGAAAATGTGGATCTACTTCTGGTCATAACAAGAGAACTTTGTCTTTGGTGGTGATGTTGGTAAAAACCAAACGATTCAAGCCAAGCACGGAGTATGATGTTTCGCAACCGCACCTTCACTAGTAGAGATCAGCTTGAAAGTAGCACTGCAAAGGGTAAAGCCAAGGTGAACAGATCCAGAGGTACATCATCATTTGTTGGTGAGTCATCTGCAGGACCTAGCACTCAAGGAAGACCACCAGCAGGACCTAACACTCAGGGATCTACACAAGATAATCAAAATGTCATTTAACTTTGCGGTATTGGATCTGTCAGCCAAAATCTCTCTGTCACAAAGGGAAAGAAAACCAAGGCTAAGAAGACTAGGAAGTAGAAGTGTGTGTGCTTTATTTTTCATTTTGTTTGTGTTAGATATGTTGTGGACAAGTATGCAGGTGTTGGTTAGTTTTTTTTTTTTTGGCTGCTTTAGACACTGATTCTGGTCTGGACATGTATATGTACCAGAAATCAGTTTTATTTTGATGGATAATCTTACTTTATGAATGGGAATGATATTAGTTAAGATCTAATTTTCGATTACATGTTAATTGTCTTTTCAAGTTCCTTACATATAGCATTGAGATTGAAACTTGAATAAATAACCCTATTTTTTGCAGCAGAATGAAAAAAGGTGGTCTCAAAACCCATCTAAAAGCTTCACAACTGCTCGGATCGTAAGCAATGTTTTTGTTGTGTTCATTTTTGCATATTCTCGATACATTGATGATTTGCATTGTTCTTTGTAGCATTCTTGTTTATGCAAGGGCATTCTTTGTAGCAATGGTTCTCTTCTCCACAAGCACAACAACAATTCTCTTTAGGTAGCTTGATGACCTTGGATTTGAGTGGATCAATGGCAGAATCAAACCATTCAAAGTAGGTGCACGGTAGGATTTGAACACTTCAAGAACATTTCTCCATCTCTGCTTCTCTTGTGTTTGATCTTAGTAGTTGTCTTATACCATTACAAGGTATATGCTTGCATCTAGAATACATCCAGGGACAAACCTTTGACTCATGACTTCCTTGTTCACATGTTGAACATAGATCTAGGGTAGTTTGTCATGCGGTGCTCTTGCTACTACTACTCGTAAATCATTACTACTTGAAGAGTTTATCACTTTCCGTTTGCTCATTTTTATGTGTGATTGAAAAGCTAATGTGATGAACTTCTGAAAGAAATTGAGTAAAGAAGAGTTTGGGTTCTTCACTACTATATATACAGCTTGAAAATGATGAATATGACCGTTACATGACCGTTATAATGAGGGGTAAAATATGGATCGTCGATTTTTTTTCTTAGATTCGCTCCACATGTATTCACCAGTTATCAAATGTTGCACGTTTTTTTCACGTGCGCCGAGTGGCGAGTTAACTCGGTGCTCAATCACTGGTTAACTCGTTCCAGTTAACTGATTCAGGGGCTTCAACGTCATTTTAAGCTGTTGATTTAATTCCACGTAAGCACTAACGGATACTAACGCCGATAATCTGTTTTCTCAAAAAACGTGACTAAAAGTCAAGAGTGTGGCATTTTATAAACTCTAAAAAATCGGTGGCATTTTCTTGAACACCTAATTGGAAGTGTGGCACTTTATTAAAATCCCCATAAAAGTAATGGGTTTGTTGCAAAATACCTGCGAATCGGTCCCATGGCAGAATCAGGCTTCTGCAAGCGTCTATTATACTGGATTATGGCTTCACTTGGTTGTTCCACTTCTTTATGAATCTCAAAATCACTCGGCTGATTTGCTAGATGTCCCAATCGAGGACCTTCTCCTTGAAGTCTTTTGGTTTGCTTTCGAAGAACCATTATTATAGTCGATTGATTAATCGACGATGAAAATTTTATGAATCGTCGATTAATCGATGAAGACGATGTTAAAATTGGGAAGAAGAGAAGAACAAGATGGAGAACAGTTTTCTCCTCAAAACTGTTTTTTGTTTAGGTTTAGGTTTTGTTTTAGATTAAGTTAGAGACAGGTATTAGGTTAGGGTTAATTTTAATTAGGGTAATGGGCAAATTAGTAATCTATGATTTTTAGGACATCCCTTAACATTGTAGGGTAGGGGGCCTTATAAAACAATGGCCCCCAAAAAGGCTGGTCCCCAAAAAACGGTTCCTAAGAAACCCATAGTGGGCTCAAATAGCCAAATTGCCAAGTCCATAGGCCGACTTGTTGCCCTATGAAAAACAAAACAAGGCACCTTCTCTCTCTTCCTCTCAGTTTTCCGTCAGTCCCTCCTCTCTCTCTCCGCTAGGGTTTCCATCCTCTTTAACAGAGATTTCGAATTTACATTGGAGTTTTACACATCGAGATTTTCTTACTATACAAGCTTTGGATTGGTATATATTTTTGTTCGATTCTTTGAACGACAGGCGAAGAGATCTGAATTATTGAAGCCGAAGATAATCATAAGAAGGAGATCTCATTAGGTATTTTTCTAACTTTTGTTTTGTTAAGATTTGTTTTTTCTTGTCTGTAACATGTTTTCGTTAGTTTCCTGGTAGAAATTGGGTTTATTTGATCTTTCAGTTAGTTTATTCCATGCATAGACATTTAGATTCACAGGATTTGAAGTTGGGATGAATATAAATTTCAAAAATAAATCTACATTGCTTTGATATTTGACCATGTTTAGAGTTATTTAATAATTCACGGTTAGGAGATTTAGATTCAGAGCCAAAAGATCAAAAAAACGGTTAGATATCGGTTGTTTGAACAATATAGAACTTTACCTGGAATCTTATGCATCTTATGGTGTAACCTGTAAGCTTAAAGTTCCAATTCACATTTCAAAGGATGCTTTCCATGAAATCCTGTATATACCATTTACAATCACGGTTATTTACTTTCAATGCAATGTTTCAAAAGCCTCAAAGGCACACGCAATCGTCGCACTCTCATCAGAGGCAAGGTTTGTGTTAATGTGTGTACTACTTGGCTACTAAAATGCCTAATATCTGCAAATAGAAATAAACTGGTTTAATTTTAACACAAGTGAAGAAAGTATAGGGTAGAACAAGTAAACTTGCTCGAAGATAAGCAAGAGTTTCACGGGTAGGAGATTTATATTTAGAGCCAAGAAAACTGTCAGATAGCGGTTGTTTGAACAATATAGAACATTACCTGGAATCTTATAAACAGGGAATAAAATGTAGGCCAAAAAAAATTAGGATTACCTGGAACATTACCTGGAATCTTATAGCGGTTCCATTTTAATAATAATACTAATAGATATCTATGTGAACAATATAGAACATTACCTGGAAGCATAAAATGTAGGCCAAAAAAATTAGGTTCCATGGTTGATACTTAGAGCCAAAAAAATGGTTAGATAACGGTTGTTTGAACAATATAGAATTTGACGTGGAATCTTCTGCATCTTGTGTTGGAACTTTCTGCTCTATAGATTTTAACCAAGATTGATGGAAGTATAAAATGTATGCAAAAAATTTAGGTATCACGGTTGATACTTAGAGCCAAAAAAATGGTTAGATAGCGGTTGTTTGAACAATATAGAACTTGACCTGGAATCTTCTGCATCTTTTGTTGGAACTTTTTGCTTTAGAGATTTTAACTAGGATGGTAAGATTTGATGGAAGTACATAATGTATGCAAAAAAAGTTTAGGTATCATGGTTGATACTTTCATTTCTCTGTATCCCTGCCTTGAAATTTCCAATTCACATTTCAAACAATGCTTTCCATGAAACCGTGAATATACCCTGTATAATCACCATTTACTTTCCAACCAATGTTTCAAAAGCTTCAAAGGGCACATACAATTGTTGGTAGTCTCATCAGAGGCAAGATACGTGTTAATGTGTGTAGTACTAGATGGCTACTAAAAAGAACCAATTCCCAGTATCTGCAAGTAGAAATAAGCTGGTTTAATTTAACTAGTGAAGAAAGTAGGGTAGAAGAAGTAAACTTGCTCGAAAATAAGCATGAATTTTTTTTTGCTAATCATTCTTCTCAATGGTTTGAAGTTAAACTGTTCTGAAACACTAGAAACAACAAAATTCTTCTTATTAATCTCTGAACCATCCGTTCATTCGACTCAGGTTCCAGAAGATGGTGTACATAAGTTCGTGGGACGAATTTGCGGAACGATCTATCCAATTGTTTCGTGCGGATCCCCAATCTGTATCCTTCCATATTTTTAGTTACTTGTTTTTTTTTTTTCATCTGGTTTCTTTTCTTATTGGTCTAATTCCTGTTTATCACTGTGAATTTTTAGATCTGGGTCAATTTAAGTTTTGGAATTGATTTTCCTTGATCCATGTCATAATTTGGGGTTAAAATTAGACAAGGTATGTTATGAAATACAGACATAGTGATGGGAAATTGGTTCTCAAAGTTACTGATAATCGAGAGGTACAAATTCTTCTTTTGTACATTTTATTGCTTATTCTTGTATCCGTAATTTTATGTCATCTACAGTATGTGTTGTTTGGTTATTCCCCAAATTTTCAATTTTTGGTTCCATGATGTTATCACCTCCATGCTACATGTGGAATGATGTGTTCTTGTGCTGGCATGATTATGAATTCATTTTCATTTTTTTTTTCTTTGGTCAGTGTCTTAAATTCAAGACGGACCAGGCACAGGATGCTAAGAAGATGGAGAAACTAAACAACATCTTTTTTACTCTGATGGTTCGGGGTCCTGATGGTACTATATTTTCTCCTTAAACTTTTTCTTACTGATTTTGCATATTACCAAAGGATCATAAACCGAATCACTACCGATTGAGGATCACTCTGTTTCTCTATGCCCTGTTTGATAAAAAGTTGTTTTGCTTTTAGGAGAAACCTTTTAGCCTTTGGGAATTCTTAATTTTATGAGATACATAAGACACTTCATTACAGATCTAGCCATGGTTAATTCCTAAACATGCTTAAAATGTTATGCAGCTGATATAGAAGCATCTGGAAAAGAGCAAGCAGAAACGCAACCAACCAAAAAAGGAAGAGGAAGAAAACAATGACATGCTCATCATTTTCATGGTTGTGACGAAGGATTTCAATTTGTCTGTGGAGACATATCTTGTTTTTTTCCCCCAGTATTATAGAGCAGTGAACGGGATAAATCCTTGATGTTAAGGAATTTGACAGATCTTTTAAATCCCTCAAATGTTCTGTTTTTTTTCTTTCTAGTTAATAAATCTTATAGATTCATGTACAGTACAGTCAACTTTTGCCTCTAATTTCAGTTCTGACAGATTCTTTAGCATGTATTTTAACTGTACAGAGACATCTCTTGCATTTTTAACAGGGAATTCCAAGCTAAACCATGAATTTCTCCCAAGAATATTGCTGGGAATTAACAGGGAAATCCAAACTAAACCATGATTTTGTCCCAAGAGTATGGCTGGGAATTAAGATAAGTTGTTCTGAAACTGCAGCCGAGATATATAATCTAAGGAGCAAAACTAGAAGATGCATCACCAGAAATAAAAACAATCATGGTCGAGAAATCTAGACTACAGCCGAGATATATAATCTAAGGAGCAAAACTTGACACATATTTTATTAAATGTAAGCAAATCAAATTTACACTTTCGTAAGAAGCACTTGACTTATGGATACATCTCGAATACATCTCCTAGTCTCTGTCTATGATGTCTAGAATCTAAAGAGACATGGAATGGAGGTAGATGCAGAAGAGAAAGTTAATAAATATATGCTACAAGCTCTTTTACCAGTCTTGAAACCTACTCGTTCGGAACAAATACATGGAAAAAGTGGTGGAGGCAAATATCCAAGGTGCTTTGCATAAACTTGTAGATCGTTTCCCCGCAACAGACCTCAAACCCCTCAAAGAATTGATATACGAAAAACCTCAAGGCGGTATTTCAATTCCCGCTTAGATGTTCGGTTTATACAGGAAGGTCCACATTCATAAACAACATCTTGGGTTTGATCAATCTGCCACCACCTGTTGACAAAAATAAATCCACCATTAAATGTTAACGGTTAAAGACTAATTAACAACGTTATAATTGATGTCAGTAATAATATTTACCTTGATTTGAGAGAAAATACCATCATGCTGCTAATAAAAAATTCTTCCTACTCCTCCACCTGGTTCCCATGGATAAAAACCCATTATAATTGTTACAGGAGTATGTTATAAGCAAATCCCAAAAGCAGTGGTGATTTATCTGTAACTCTGGAAAATTATTTATACACGCGAGTGTTATAAGATTATCCGAAAAATAATTATCAACACCATGAATATCTAAACATAATTTCAAAAAATCTTCCACCTAATATCACATCCTTCGGATTCGATTTAATTTTTCTCTTTGCCGTTGGATTAAGATATGAATATTTCCGGGATAGATCCAATAATTTAATATAATATCGGAATTGACCGAGCAAATCCTAAATTCCACGATTAAAATGGAAAACATATTTTACCATTTATTCACCGTTTTTGCTTTGGATTAGAGTTTTAAGGGCCGAGCGGGTCCGTCCTGGCCCGCCTGATTTGCAGTCGTAGAAATTGATTGTTGCCTCGGTAGAAAAACTACTATACTGAATGTTGTCTGTATCCAAGTCGTGCACTAACCACTGCATGCAAGTCCAGGACCCACTGCATGCAAGTCCAGGACCCAGATTCGTAGTTGATGAAAATATCATCAAGCTCTCAGTCTTACAAACACATGGAAACTCAATTTGCTGTCTGCTCACTTGAATCAATCAGTTATATAAAACTGTTTTTGACTTCCACTGCACATGGGTACAGTTTGGCTTCTCGAGGTCTTCCCTGCCTTTTCTCTGTCCCTATGTATGTGGGACTTCAGATCCAGTTCAAAGTGGACTATCTGAAGCAGAAAGTTAATTTGCTTGGATCAGCTCGTTCAGCAACTTAATTACTCCTAATTCTTTTTCAGGTATTTTCTTTCTGGCCATGAACAAATTTCTAGAATTTTTTGCTGTCATTGTTAATCTACTTTTGACGAGATTCTACCTTCTAATTAATCGATTTAGGCTTATCAAAAGTCATCAACTTTTATCATTTCCACATTATGAACAAAACTCCGGTTATGTAATGAGATTTTCCTATGCCAATGGGAAATTCGGAAACTGCAGTACATAACTAGTTTTTGATATACTGTGAAGGATGTCGAATGAGAATGTTGGGCCTATGATCCA
Organism: Papaver armeniacum; assembly: GCA_023531295.1. Taxonomy (NCBI): domain Eukaryota; kingdom Viridiplantae; phylum Streptophyta; class Magnoliopsida; order Ranunculales; family Papaveraceae; genus Papaver; species Papaver armeniacum. Next base: position 84,044 of record JAJJWW010009657.1, on the reverse strand, counting down.
GGATCAGTTAGAAGACGGTACGCTAACGGATGGTGCTACGGTAAACAGGCTTCTAGAATTGACCAACTGTACTGAGGGTGGATCCAGTCAGCTTGCCGGCTACCAACAAGATAATGCCATTGACCTTGTACACGAAGAGCTTGATATCCAAAGAGGCCAAAGGCAGGAATATGAGCTCAAACTGTTGGAAATTCAAGAGGCAGAAGTTGCCAAAGACGAGGCTATTCAGAAGGGGAAGCAGCTGTTCGTTCAAGAGGAGATGGCTAAGAAAACAGGACCAAACGAAACAAGTAACGTAACAGGTTTTTTAAATGTTCCGGTTAATTGCTTCGTAGTAATCTTTCAACTGCAACTACAGTATAGCTTAAAGAGTTATAGGTGGCTAAAGTTATCACGTCCTAATTCACTATATTTTTTTCCAAAGGAAACGATGCAAGCTAGCCAAAGCTTAGCTCATGATATACAAACTCTCCTCACAGAGGTTGTCGGTTTAGCTAAAATTCTCTCGAACTCGGATCTGGACCAAAAGCAACGACAACTTTTGGATGCCATGATGACTTGCGGAGAATCAGCTTTTCAACTTATTAGTGACAATGTTGACCGCTTTAAGATTGAGTTAGGTATGAACTTTAAGTAAATGACTTTTTAAGTGTATTTTCCTGTTACCATTTACTGATATTATGGATATTTTACGGTTGGCTGCTTGCGGAAATAACAATCTTGAAGAAATGGACATGGAAGTACCTCTTTCATCCATGTGGCCTGAAGATGTTGATGAAGTTGGACGAAAGTTTAACATCGAAAAACCTGGATTGGATCAAGGTATGTTGGAAAGAATCGCAAATACTGAGGATGCTCTTATGGTGGATTTTAAGCAGCTTTTTGAGTTAACAAGTTTTAGCGAGAAAGGGTCAATTCAGCTGAATAACCTTGTCAAGGACTGGGAGCAGAAGCAGAATAATGCTGTTCGTCTTCTCAAGGAAGAGCATGCCATCTTAATCAAACGAAGGCAAGAAAGTGAGCTCAGGAAATTAGATATACAAGAGGAACATCGATTTGACGAAACAATTCTAGGTGATAAACGCCCAGCATCTATATTTGAAGGAGATTATGATATATGGGAAGCTGCACCTCGGAGGAGACAGGATACTGTTGTTCAAGCAAAGCGAGTCGAAGTAGATGCCGAGTTTGACACTGTTAAATACTGGAAGCTGAAGGCGGAGCAGCTAGAGGAAAGCTTGCAGAGAGAGCAGGCATTAGAAGAGAAGCTACAAGAAAACATCAAATTGCTCGAGACACAAGCATCGCCAGTAGAAGAATTGTCGCAGGTGCTAAAAAGAGCAGATAATTTCTTACACTTCGTTCTGCAGAATGCGCCGGTTGTCATGGGACATCAGGTAATCTAGGACTGTACATGGCTTACCATCAAAAAATTCGAGTAGTGTTATTCTTCTTGCTTAGGCTGTAATTTTGGAGGTGTTGGTATATACAAACCCGGTCATTGTGATTTCACATGGAACAAATTCTAATGGTCCTTTCACTTTTTCTGTCAGGATAACGAGTTACGTTACAGATTCATTTATAACCAGTTTCCTGGTTTGAGTGACGAGGTTAGTAATTATCTCTTGTTCATTTCATAAAGCTACATAACCTAAAGCAATGTAACATGTAAATTTTCCTTGCACAAATCAAATAAACTTAAGAAATTACTGGTCCTACGCAACTACCACCTTTGTTTTCCTTGTAGGAGGAAAGTTAATGTTTCATAAATTATTCAGTTTGTATATGACATGTTAGCTTAAATCCTCTGGCTTATCAGGATATCATAGGCAAAACAGATTTGGAGATCTTTAGTGGATCAGGTGTTAAGGAATTTTATGATTTTAAGAAAGAAGTCATGGAACGTGGAAGACCGGCAAAGCGGGAAATCACATTCGCGACAGAACTATTTGGGACGAAAATATTTTTGTTACACGCAGAACCTGTATATAACTTAACTTATCAGGGGATTTAATGGGTGTTAACTATGTGGGAATGGATATCTCTGATCAGGTAATTGGCTTTTTGCTCCTTTAGCTACCTCTTGGCAGAACCAAATGAGAGCTCTCTTTGTAATTACTTAGTTTGTTCTTAATAACAGCTGAAGAACTAATGCTTAATTTTGGCTAGTAGAGATGTTGTTCTTGATAATTATATGTCGAGGAATTGTGGCAATGAGAAGAATATGATGTTATCTCGTTTTTTAAATGATTTTTTTCCCGCATATTTTTCTCATGATGTTGGAAATTGTCGCTGGCAGAGGAAAGCTAAGATATGAAATGTTACTGATTGGTGCAACAGGTTATTAGAAGAGAAAAAATGGCGAAATCCCGTGAGCAAATAGCTGTGGAAGAGGATAAGAAAGCAGAACCAGACAACAATTCACGTAGCAGGTATTTTAGTGTTCTGACTAATTCCTGGCAGTTTTTGAGCTGTAACTAGCAAATACTTCAGTTGTTACAGCCTAACATCTGTATATTCTTTTAGAGGAAGTGATGCTAAACAAAGCCTAGCTCATGATATACAACCTCTCCTCACAGAGGTTGTCGAATTCAGCCAAGATACTCTCTAACTCGAATTTGGACCAAAAGCAATGACACTTTAGGATGTCGTGATATTCTTTGGAGCATTAGCATTTGAACTTATTCAGGACAATGCTGACCACTCCAACATTAAATTCAGGCATGATGTTCATCTGGTTATATTAATTTCTAGGACTTACTTTGTTTCCTTAAATTCAATTAGTAAGCTGATTTCTAGGTGGCAAAAAGAAATTCATGGTAGGAACCTCAATTTTTCTTGCAGAAGAGGAAGAGAAAACTTACAGAACAGCTTGCTAGGAACTACATCTAGGCCATATCATATATATCCTGAATATCTGTTTAAATTTGTATTCGTTTTTACTTAATGGTGCTCAGTCAAACTCGACTACCAAAAGTCTGAACATCAACTTAACTTAATTTGTATTTGTATTTGAATCTTTGATAGTTTTGTTTCCGATATAATTTCATTTTGCACTTTTGGATTCACTCTTGGTAGTACTTAATACTAGCACTTGAGCATTTGGCCTGTAATCCGCGGATTTAACCGGACCAACCGTTCATTTGCGGATGGATGTCCGGACCGTTCGTTAATGGGTTGGATGCGGATGGAATTTTTGAAATCCAACTGATAACGGATCGGGCCCGGATGCAACCTTGAAAATCCGTTGGACATCTATATCCGTTAAATTAAGGGCATTTATATAGTTCTAGAAAATACTATGGATCATTATGAATTTTTAAGAGGTTTGCTTGGGGTGTTGTCATGGCATTTTTATATTTGTATACATATATAGGATATGTAGGTTTTATAAGGAGACATTTGTGTTAGTTTTATTTTCGTTACTATAAATTTTAACTAAAACAAATCCATTGGATTATCCGCATCCAATCCGTCCATCCGTGCATCCATTGGATGCAAATCCGTTGGATATGGATTGGATGCGGATGCCAAACTTGGAATCCGTAGTGCAATGGATTGGATGCGGATGAGGCGAAAACCGGTCCATACCGGCCCATGCTCACCCCTAAATTTGTGACAGAGTATTAGATACCTTCTGACTAAGCCCAACGGCTGCCCATACACGTAGGTCCACATGTTAGAGGCCCACACAAAGTGCCCTCATGTGAGGGGGGAGTGTGAAGGAAAATAGTCCTACATTGCTATTATCCCCTTAATGAACACTAAAATATAGTATGCAAGAGCCATTCCATTCACTGCTAAATACCGCAGACTGTTACTATATAATCCCTCCGTTCCATTTTAGATGATGTTTTAGGGTTATTTTCTTGTTCCATAATACTTCAAAGTTTTCATATTTTTCCCAAAAAACTACCAATAATACCCTAACATTTTGTCTTCGAACTATAAGTTTATTTTAAATGAACTAATAATTATTAATGTTTGAAGACTTTTCCTATGGGTATAGTTGGAAAATCTTCATATCTCTCTCCATTTCTTACTCTAAGTGAAAACTCCTAGAACATCATCTAAAGTGGGCCGGAGGGAGTATATTCTTTCTTTGGTCTAGTGTTTCAAATTCAAGACGGACCAGGCACAGGATGCTAAGAAGATGGAGAAACTAAACAACGTCTTTTTTTACTCCGATGGTTCGGGGTCCTGATGGTACTATATGATGCGTGTCGTAACCACAACAAATTAATTAATACTTTACTACCTAATTAACAAGTAATATAGGGTAGTCAAGGTCGATCCCACGAGGAGCACGAGATTCTAGTTGTAAAAATTGTCACAAAAGGGGGGTGTAAAAAGCAAAAGAAAATAAACAAAGTAATTAAAATCGAGAGTTGAAAGATGAAAGCAATAAGAGAGACAAGATCAAGGAATCCTTCTTGGTTCCGAAACAATGAATCAAGTTATGTTCTCTTCTACTTGTTATTAGTCACAGATTATCACCAACCGTAGGATAAAGGTGTACGCTAGCTAGCCCCAAAATCCCTAATTTCACCGAGTAACATGTCCGCTTAGTTATCGATTCTATTCAAAAGAACCACCCTGAGGTTAGCTTACAAGATGTAATTCCACGAATGCATTAAGATTTATGAATTTAGGTTTAGTACTAGTAGTTAAACTCGGTTCGCTTGGTTCACTTTCTAGCGTTGTTTCTACACACAATTGCTCCACGGAATCCCTCCGCAAGGTCTAAAGTGTTTGCTACTTATGTAAAGAGTCAAGAAACGATTACTTATCTCCTAACTTTCACTAGCTTTAGATCAAATTAAGAAATCAATTTAGTTGGCCACCTAAACAATCTATCAATCAATCATGAATGTCTTTAAGATCATTCCTATTAGTAAAAACAAACGATAATCATGTGAAAAACTTCAAGATAGAATTGAAAACAAAAACTCAAAACATATGTTTAAAAACTAGGAATTCATCCTCAATCAATAAAATTAACTACTCATGTTAAAGAGTTCACACAAAGAATAAAGAAAAGAAAAGAATTGTGTGTGTAGAGATGTGTAAAAGATGTGTAGAGATGTGTGTAGAAGTTGTAGAAAACTTCTCTATTTATAGGCTTCAATATTCTCCAAATCTTCTAAGGAGTAGAATCCTTTTCCTTTTTGCAATTCAATTTCCAAATCCAAGCTTTTCTCAACTCTTCCACCTTCTCTTTCCAAATTTGAGTCCAATTCTCCATCCAATTCCTAGCCCAAGTCTTCACACCCATGAGAGAAGTCCATAGAAAATTCGGAATTTTTGCTCACGGAAAACCGGGATTATGGATGGAATCCCACGAATAGTCGCCGCGGCCACCTTGAAAATTTCATCAGTCGGGAGAATATTCGATGGAATATTCCGTCGATCCTCCGTTAGGACTAACGGTCAAACGATCAACCGTCGGTCAACTGGGTCAATCACCGATCTAACTCTACAAACCCAAGTCAATCACCGAGTCAGTCAGTCGAGTCATGGCAGACCAAAATCTTGCACATGCCACGCCTTTTAAGCCCACATCCAAGATGGCCCCGCACTATTCTTCATCCCAACCATAATGGCCGAGCATCTCCATTTCGGACTTCACCTAGCACTTGCACAATTCCCACCCGCAGTTTCTGTTCCATCTCATATCGCCACTGACTCCTTCCCTTCATCATATGTGGCTTCATTAAATCTCCAATAGCTCATCACAAAAGACCATCTCCTCCTTGCTACGGAGTTCAACAACAAAGGCTCCGCCTCAAAGCCACTTCCATCCGCATCCTCCAGGGCCAACAACAACGGCACCTGTCATGCCATCCGCATTGCTCATAACACCTCTTCGCCTGAGCACCTTCCACACACTCATTTCCCTGCATCGTGAATTTGAGACCAACCCAATTTCAACACAATAAACCCATAGATTCAACTCAGTTTAGTCCCCTGCTTCATCCATTCATTATATTGCAGCTCCACCACTGCTGTTGCAACCATCAGAGTCCATAACTTCTCTGCCTCAAACCATTCCAGCAAGCTCAGCTGCTAATTCAATCCATAAGCTCAAACTTCCACCATTTGCAACACAACTCCACCTTTCAGGGCTTAAGCACCTCGCACCATCTTCATCTCCCCGATCTTCATCTCCTCAACACCACTACCAATTTCTAGATTAAATCGAACCCATCTTAAATTCCGAGTTCCGAAACCCATTAGCGCCTTTCTTCACCTCCATCTCCCTCACAATCGATTGCAACAACGGCCTCGATTTACTTCTCTGTCGATTTCTTCACTGGTTTCGATCTGCCACGATAAATTTCATCACGGCGCCATCTAACGAACCAGATCCCATCATCGTTTCTCAATCTCTCTCGCCAATTATCTTCAAAGCTCTCCTGTTGAGTCAAACAAAGATCAAGAACTTAACGAATTTCATCAAACCCATTATGCAATCGTAGCCGGTCAACCGCAACCAACCAACATCAAACCCATTTTCGATTCATCTTCATCTCAGCAGCTCACTCTCGATCTCTTCTTTCAATTCATCAGCAAACCCATTTCTCCTCTCTGTGTTCCTCGATTTCGTCTCAACACTACACCATTTTTAGGATTTCGCAACAAAGATTAACCAACTGCTTTAGTGTCGGTTGCGAATTTTCCGTGCAAATTGCAATCAAGTAATATTTCGCAACGGGTTTCGCTGTTTAATTTGTAACCTCACGGGGAGGTTGCGACTTGCAACTGCGCTTTGTTCAAGCGTGTGAATCACGTGTGTGGTCGGAACACTAGAGCTTATTTTTACGCCCAAGTCCAAGTTTGGTCAACTCATTTTCTTTTTTTTCCACCCCTTCAGCTAATCCGCCTTATCTTTCCTTCCTTGGAGTTTTCTCATCCACATTTTTTATCGCCTTTTTCTTCTTCGAGTTGCAATTCTGAAGAACCCTAGTTCAACAAAAACTTCAAACCCTTATAACCAGATCGATAACATGACCACCATCAATCACTTCACTTCTCAAGACCACATCTCAGATTCAAAAGCAAACCCTAGTCTCTTCTTCAATTGACTTCTTCTTAATCAAGAGCTTCAGATCTGCTTTCAAAAATCGATTGAACCACAACAACCCTAGGTCGATCTCATGGTAATAATAGTTTTGTCTGTGTATATGTTAGTTTTAGGTTTATGTTTTCTAATGGATCTCGGTTGGATTTTTATTGCGGTTGGAAGCATCAATTTGAGATTTTAGGTCATTTGTGAGATTTGGAAGCATCGATATGATAATCGAGTAATAAGGTCATCTTTTTGTTCTAGTTTTATGATTTGGGTTCAATTTTACGTTTGGTTGTCTATGAGATTTGGGTTTTTATTGTTTTCGATTTTGAATGGTTCTCACTTGAGGATGGAACTAAGAGATCACGACAAGCTTCAGTTCACTTCATGATGTAGTGGTGGTGGTGATCTGCCAATTCTTTATTGATTTTGTTAATCATAGTTTGGTATATTTTAGTTGTAATTCTTTATGATTCAATTGTGGCTCACGAAATTTTATGTTTAAGGTGTTAGATTCAATTTTCCATTATTGATTTAGTTCCAAAATCGTGGATGCAAAATCAATGAAAATTGATGCTTGATTATAAATTTATATGGGAGATTGTATCCTTTTAAAATTCCTTCAGCTGGTTTCAAACAACAACGTTAGTCTTGATATAGGTGGTGGAATTGATATGCCTGGTGTTGGGGTTGATATTAGTATTGGTGGTGGTGGTGTTAGTATTTTATATGCCCAGTGGGGGTGACTACGGGAGTTGTGGGGGCAAGTTTTAAGAAATAGACACATTGGGTATTTTCGTTATTAGCCGATACTAATCTGTTTCTTGTTGAATGACACAAGTTTGTTGTTGTAGGCTCTGGATAAATGGCAACTGGAGAAGAAGTAGGGAGAAAGATGTAAAACTTGATGCTTCAGTATTTCCTTTGTGACATTTAAAGTTCGCAATTCAAAGTAGTCATTAAGTCGCAACTTCCAACACCTTTAATGAAATAGTTCATTACAATTGTCACTTTAAATGTGGTTTTTTTTTCGTAATCAAAGAGCTAGTTACTCATTGTTCTGGTGTATTCTCTTCTTTTTTGGAATCCACCACATTATCAAACTCATAGTGCACTTGTGGTGATGCTCTATAGAATTTCTAGACTATCCTTCGACTAGCCTTAGGAGGAAGGTTCATTTATGATCCTTTGTCTGTCGAAGTGATTTAGATAATATATGATAGCTTATGCTGAATGATTTTATACTTGTGCATACTCAGAAAAAGAAATTCACTTATGCGCAACATATTATAGGCCACCGATTAATTTTTCTAATTTTTCTTAAACTCATGGCTTCTTATACAAGTTATGCTCAAGAGGGGCACATGCTCTCTACGCTTACTTGATAAGTTTTTTTCTCGGTTTTTCTGTTGGTTCCTATCACATTTCAGGAGGATATCCATCTCCCTTAAATTATCATTTCTTCCCGAAGTCTTGTTGAACGTAGGTACTTCTTCAAGATGTGTTCCTTAAACTCCAATTTTAACTCGAGGCAAGACATTGTTAATCCATATGCTCTTCTTGTTGCACGTAGGTACTTCTTCGATATGTGTTCCTTAAACTCCAATTTTAACTCGAGGTAAGACATTGTTATTCCATATGCTCTTTTGTGTGGTCACAGGTCAATAGATGAAGTCATCTTCATGACTTGCAGATGCCGGTATATATAATCATTTATCTTGAATATGCGATTACCTCTCGTACCATCAACTAGCTAGTTGTGTCACTTCAACCTGTAATATTAGCGTTGTCAAATGCTAACTTTAATTTGCAGGATGATCTTGTTTCTCCAGTGTTTTTATCCTTCCATGATGTGGTTTCTAGTGAACAAATTAGTATTGCTTGTCTGTGTTTGCCATGCTAATTGGGGATACATTTTCTCATTGCGGAGTTTTGAGGCCATTGATGTTTTCTTCAAAATTTGTTCTTGTTGGAGATCATTTGCGTCTACCGCCACTGCTGAGGTTTATTATCCAAGTCTTCTCTAACTGGGAACTTGAATCTTTCACTTTCTAATGTTTCATTCGAGATGTGTGGAATCGGGAGTCAAGACCCAACTTTCACCCATTGGTGCTTAATGGTTTCAAAAAATATACTAGTTTGTATGATCTCGCACCGTTGTACTTCTTTCCCTACCCAAAGGAATTGCTTTCTCTTCCCTGTCTTCGTTAAGGAATTAATATTATTCAAACCTTATTTGAAACCTTTTCTCTTTCTGTCGCTTAAAATGCACACTATAAAACATTTTTCATGGTTGATAATATAATATGCGGTCTTGATTATAGAAGTTAACACTATACCTGAATGACTCCTTCAACAATCTGCTAATTACCTTATGTGCAATCTTATGCATATCTATCTTTTGATATGGCTTCAGGAAGACGTTTATCTAAGGAGGAGGTTGCAAAATTAGCAAAAGGAGAAGAAAATCCAAAGGTACTCCATAGTTACACTTTAGACTGCTTTTCTTCGAAGTTGTTCATGTTTTCTTTTTGATAAATTTACTCATTATCGCCTTCACATGACTTATATATTTACAGTTTGTCTCAAAGAGTTCGTTTGCAACAATTTTTATACCTGTTATTTGATCAGTGGTGGTAAGAGACAATAATAAAGTGTGCGAGTTAAGAGTCATATGCCTTTATTTATATTGATCCTTCTTTTCTGTTCTAAGGACTATTTGCGCACCAGAAACTGATTGATCGTATAATATAATGCTTATGTAGACAATATAAAATCATGCCATGACCCAGCTTCCAGTCTGTTGAAGTCCTTATAAACTGATAATGCTCGATGACCACACTACTCATTAAGGATTAACCATGAGAAAACCTTACTTAACTTTCATTCGCCTCCTCCCGAGTTCGTAGAAATCGATTTTAAAAAAATAGTTTACTTGTATAATATATTGACTTATCCAGAATTTAGATATAGATATCCCATGCTCACATATTCTAGTAGTGTAACCACAACAGATAATATTAACTTTCCATTATTCTTATGCCTTCATCAATGTCACCTTTAAAGTCCTTTTGTTTTGGACAAATAAAACACAATTCATTTATATGCAAGCTTGCCTCATCTCTCGATTACCATTGTTACTATGTTCTCGATCAGAAGTCAAGTTGGAATGGGGCAAAGGCTTGGTACAGAAGAGATAAGTTGAAGCCAAAATGCATGACTTAGAAGTCGAGAAGGAAAACCATTTGCCAGACCAGTAAAAATTAATTTGATAGTGTTTTTTGCTCTCTGTTCTCCTGTTGAGATGCCATTGCTATAAAGTCAGGGCCTCGTGGTCATATTCATGGTTTATTACCACATGTTAATTGTGGGTCAACGATGTTAGACTACCCCGTGGATGCTACACTTCACTTTGTGGTGAATTGCTCTTGAAATGAGGTCCTTGTGGATGGTTAATATTTTTTTTCTTATGCGTATGATATAACCGAGGTGACCAACGGTAGAGTAGGTCCTAAAAGCTCCTGCGAAGGTATGTTTTTGTCGAATGCTCCATATCATTCATTTACCACTATTTTGTAAACTAACATTTATTTTTGTTTTTTCCGTATGTACACCGATGAGGAGGATGAAGTACCCTCACTTGCCCACTGTTCTTGCCGCATCTAACCTTGATTCTCCTCCGTATAAATATATTCTTGTCACAACCTTTTAGCGTATCTCACCATCATATGATTCCCATATTTATTTTGATCCATCCTTAATTTCATCCGTTTTGTTCCCATTTATGTAGAAACCGAGAAGGATGCAAAGAAGACCACAAAGAAGAAAGCGGTACCCAAAAGAGCTTCGCAGCCTCTTAAAAGACGATCTCTGAGTTTAGTTCTAATGATGAGCGAGATACAAACCCGGGCCATCTCGTATCCTGAGACAAAGAAGCTTCCTTTGGTGAGCAAACCGAAATCACAAGTGGATCTATGAAAATTTTCTTATCGGAGATGCTAAGGTCGATGGACTTAAAGGAATGAATCTAATTTCTCATTAGAATTAGATTCAACCCAACTTAGGAATTTCATAACTTTCTATGAACCGAACTTAGCAACTCGGTTTCTATGTGTACACTAGTATGTTGTGATACTTAGTATACATTTGTATCAAATACTCATACTTTTTGTTAACATCAATTGAAGAATCCATTTTTCATAATATGATACGATTTTGTATGTTGAATGAATGAATGACAGTTTTGTATATCTCGTGGAAATGATGAATATGGGAACCGGGTAACCGCAGAGGAAATGTGGGGAATGGATTTTGACCAGTCAATGAAGACTTGACCTTTTTTTTTTTTGTTGCAAAAAATTAGCAACGTCTCGTATTCTCGTTGCTAAGTTAGAACCCAACCAAGAAATTAGAACCGTAATCAATAATATTTTAGTTCCTAGGGTATTCGTGTAATTAGAAACAGGTTAGCAACCTGGCAACCTTGGTTGCGAATAAACAGTCGCAACGGCACCGTGCGTTGCGAATCTCCGTTGTCGACCAAGAGTCGCAACGGAGCTTATAGTTGAAAAAATGCAACACCATGTTTTGAAACGTCACTTTGTCATCTGGCCAAGAACGGCCGGATTTCAGGTAATCCCTAAAAATGGTGTAGTGCAATTTCTTGAACAAATCTCTCGGCTTCAGGTGAATGAATGAATGAGAGAATTGTTCTCTCGATTTAGGGTATAAGAATTGATCTGGGTTCGGGTGTGGAGCAGGGTATGGATGGTACACCCATGGATGTGGACCACCCTAGTTGGGTGCCCATAATAGGATGTCACTTGATAAGGGCTAGCCGGATGGCAGCCCCTTAACCACAAAATGCCTAGTCTGTCTTTAATAATCCTCCAAAATAAAGATGCCCCCTTAACCTCAATCGGGCTCCATATATCAATCGCCCAGTAAAATGACCTTTTTGCCCTTTTGGCTCAAATTGGGTGATTTCTTCTTCTTTTTTCCTCCGTGCGACTCAAAGTAGCTATAAACTCAAAACATGCGTAAAATACATAATTTACAAGAAAAATAGCAAAGAAAGCATAAACTACTAGATAGTAAATTAGGTGTATTCTACACCTATCAAATTCCCCCACACTTAGACTTTGCTAGTCCTCGAGCAAATCAAACTAAAACTCACAACTTCAAAGCGTTCAAGCGTCCCAAGCATCCAAAGAGCTATGAGGACATAGAGTTTCGCATTCTAGTAATAAGAAGTTAGAAATACTAAAGAACATATTCTCGTTCTTAAATGTTGAGTGAGAAATAACCACACCATAATGAGAGAACGCGTGTTTGAGAAACGATCAATAAGCATTTCGCCCGACTTCTGCCTCACCAAAAAGGATTTTATGATAATTGCACTCAAAAAGACGGCTTTTTTATGGTTCTCACATGTGTGCGTAGGAATGAAGAGAGAATTCCGCAACACGTTGAATGGTGGGAAGGACAACTTCCGAAATATTTTTAAAAACCCACATCTTTTAATATTTTGAAAAACCATTTTTCTGACGATCTCTACGAAAGGAAATCAACCATTTTATCGAGGATGAGATTACTTACTCACCTTCACATCCGATCGCCAATTATGATAACACCACTCTCACGGCATCCAATAGAAACGTCTTCCGCTCCTCGTCTTGATCTCCTTGGTCTTCGGTTTCAACTTTTGGTGATAAACCCTCGAATTTCATAAATCCTTGACAATTTTATAACTCTTTTACCTTAAATCCTTGTCGCTTGAAACTTTCTTATAAATTTTCCTTCCCCACGGCTTAATAAAAAACAAAACAAATATTTCTCTTGTTTTTTTTTTTTTTTTTTTTTTTTTTTTTTTCAAATTTTTTTTTTTTTTTTTTTTTGAAAACAAGAGAAATTAAATACAAAATAAACCATGGCCGTGGAAGAAGTATTTTACCACTTGATTCTTCACAACTTGTATCGTCTTGAAATCATAAACTTTCAAAATTCTCACCTTTTAATTTTCTTTGCTTTCATGAATAAGTCTTCATACTTGTATGTATAATTATGCTCATTGTATTGTAAGTCCTCAACTTATATGTAAAAATCATCTTTTGTATGTTGCTTTACTTGAATATGAAATTTGCTCTTTTCTCATTCCGTTGCTTATAAACCTTAAACTTTTTCAACTTTCCTTGTAGATTTTGGTGTCGCTCCTTGTTGATGATGAGAGTGTTTCTATGGATCCGTTGTTGTCGAGAGAGAGAATGGTGCTAACTGCAAATCGAACTACAAGAAGGAAGCTTTCATCTATAGACGTCACCCTCATGATTGACAAAATTAGCACTCAAGAGATCAAAGAGTAGTGCTTTTATTGGTGGGAGGTTGGGTAGCTCACCATTCTACCCGGAATTAACGTATGGTGACACACACTCAAAAGAAGCTCTTTAGTAGATGGAAAATTTCTGGTCGGTGCCTCACATGATATGAATATGGGTAGTCTCCACTAATGATTGATCAGCAACTCTAATAATGCACTTCTCCTCGCACCAAATTCGCATCACCGGCATGATTAAATCCATTATTTAACACTCAAACAAACAAGAAATCCGAATGTAGTTCTCTAACATTTCCAAATTCAATTATGTCGGTCAAAATCTCTATGTAAACATACCTAGAAGTAAGCTAGTGACTCTAAAATCTTTAAAAGTTGGAGTTTTTATGAAAAACTTTTTTTTTTTTTTTTTCAAAATTTTTTTTTCAATTTTTTTGTAATTTTTTTGTTTTAAAAACATGCTTAACCACTCCCCACACTTAAACCTTACATTGTCCTCAATGTAATTGAATCCTCCTAGTAAAGTCAAGGTGGGAAATTTTAACATGATAAGAAACAAGAAAAAGAAATAACAAAAAGCAAAAAGAATAAGAAATACAAAACCTATGGGTTGCCTCCCATTAAGCGCTTGTTTTAAAGTCGACGGCCCGACTTGGCTCTTGTAAGATTCATTCCCCATATACTAACAATCGGAAAATTTGAGGATCCACCCATAATACCTGTTTTGCAAACAATAACTCCATACAAATATTAGCACAAGAAAACAATAGTGAAATTATCGCTCGATAGAAATTTCCACACTTGTTCTTGTCCACACTTGGAAGTGTATAAAGAACATAGAATTTGGGAACTTCCATGTATTCCTCTTGGCAAACCCGCATAGTGTTAGCATCAAGTGTTTCCAATGGTGGATATTTAGAAACAAAATCATCCAAAAATACTTTCAAGCACATACATTCAAACCAATAAGAGGTAAAGGAGAAGAATCAATATGCAAAGGGTTAGACAAAACCTTGCACAATTTCTTGTATTATAGAATCCTCGTCATCCTTAAAAATTCAAGTGAATTACTTACCTCTTGTATATCGTGATCCTCTATTAAACCTTGCAACCATTCTTCGTCGTTTTTACCTTAACCAAAGTCTCAGATCATTAAAATCATTCGCAAGTTCAATTGGGTCTTCCACAAAATCAATGAATGTGGTTTCATCCTCTAGCATCATCTCTTCAACATTCTCATCATCGAATCGGGCCATTCTTCCCTCATATAATCTTCCTCGTATAAATTGTAAGATCTTCTTGTGAGGGTGTTACTTCGCTTACAACAATAGGTAAGTGACACCCAATCTCTTCCTTTGAATAGGTGAAGGATCGTTATTATGATCCGAGTTGGAATAACTTCCTCATCGCTTGCAACGTTCATACACTTCCGCTGACTCCTATCTTTCCCTAACAAATTTTTTCCAAGCAATAAATGCATCTTCTCAAGCTCTACCTTTTGAATAGGTTCTGATCATTATTAAGATCAAGGCTCTGCAAGCTACACTCGCGTTTCAAAAGTCTCCAAAGGTTGGTTATTTTGTTCGTATATTTTCTCCTAATTCCTTTGAATTTCTCGATGTGATTCTTTAAACTTTTGTTGAAGATCCCCAATCATGGCAGACATCTTATCTGCAAAACTAGAGAATTTCTGATCATAAACACTATCCTCCCATCCTTGTGATTGTCCACTTACATACCCGTCATAAGGTTGTTGATATGTATGAGAATATCCATAATATTCTGTAGGAATTTGATCATAGCCAAAAGGTTGGTTTTGATTATATCCTAAGGATGGTTGGAAGTTGTCATAATGTTGAGGTTGAAAACCATATTGATTGTTGTAATATGCTTGCTCTTGTCCACCGTACATGGAAAACCCGGCGACCAAATAAGATTCAAAAACCAAGTTAGATACGGAATAGAATCCAACAAAGCAAGAATAAAGCAAAAGAAAAATAAAAACAACTAAAATCATCCGCTGCTCCCTAAGAATCTGCGCCAAAATTTGATGCGTGTCGTAACCACAACAAATTAATTAATACTTTACTACCTAATTAACAAGTAATATAGGGTAGTCAAGGTCGATCCCACGAGGAGCACGAGATTCTAGTTGTAAAAATTGTCACAAAAGGGGGGTGTAAAAAGCAAAAGAAAATAAACAAAGCAATTAAAATTGAAAGTTGAAAGATGAAAGCAATAAGAGAGACAAGACCAAGGAATCCTTCGTTCGTTCAAACAATGAATCAAGTTATGTTCTCTTCTACTTGTTATTAGTCACAGATTATCACCAACCGTAGGATAGCAGGTGCGGCTTAGCTAGCCCCAAAATCCCTAATTTCACCGAGTAACAAAGTCCGCTTAGTTATCGATTCTATTCAAAAGAACCACCCCGAGGTTCGCTTACAAGATGTAATTCCCCGAATGCATTAAGATTTATGAATTTAGGTTTAGTACTAGTAGTTAAACTCTGTTCGCTTGGTTCACTTTCTAGCGTTGTTTCTACACACAATTGCTCCACGGAATCCCTCCGCAAGGTCTCGTGTTTGCTACTTATGTAAAGAGTCAAGAAACGATTACTTATCTCCTAACTTTCACTAGCTTTAGATCAAATTAACAAATCAATTTAGTTGGCCACCTAAACAATCTATCAATCAATCATGAATGTCTTTAAGATCATTCCTATTAGTAAAAACAAACGATAATCATGTGAAAAACTTCAAGATAGAATTGAAAACAAAAACTCAAAACATATGTTTAAAAACTAGGAATTCATCCTCAATCAATAAAATTAACTACTCATGTTAAAGAGTTCACACAAAGAATAAAGAAAAGAAAAGAATTGTGTGTAGAGATGTGTAAAGATGTGTAGAGATGTGTGTAGAAGTTGTAGAAAACTTCTCTATTTATAGGCTTCAATATTCTCCAAATCTCCCAAGGATTAGAATCCTTTTCCTTTTGCAATTCAATTTCCAAATCCAAGCTTTTCTCAACTCTTCCACCTTCTCTTTCCAAATTTGAGTCCACACTCTCCATCCAATTCCTAGCCCAAGTCTTCACACCCATGAGAAAGTCCATAGAAAATTCTCGAATTTTTGCTCACGAAAATCGGATTATGGCCTAATCCCATTTAATAAGCGCGCCGCCGCCCGAAAATTTTCTGTCCGTCGAGAATATTCGATGGAATATTCCGTCAGGCTCCTCCGTAGGACTAATGGTCAAGCAGTCAACCGTCACAACCGGTCAATCATCGATCTAACTCGGCCAAACCGGTCAATCACCGAGTCAGTCTCGAGTCATGGCAAAGCCAAAATCTTGCACATGCCACGCGCCTTGCCACAGCCAAGATGGCTCCCGCACTATTCTTCATCCACCATAATGGTTTAGCATCTCCATTTCGGACTTCACCTAGCACTTGCACAATTCCCACCGCAGTTTCTCTGTTCCATCTCATATCGCCACTACAAACTTTCCTTCCCTTCATCATATGTGGCTTCATTAAATCTCCAATAGCTCATCACAAAGCAACCATCTCCCTCCTTGCTCGAGTTCACCAACAAAGCAGCTCGCCTCAAAGCCACTTCCATCTCGCATCCTCCAGCCAACAACAACAAGAAAGACTGTCATGCCATCCTGCATTGCTCATAACACCTCTTCAGTGGAGCACCTTCCACACACTCATTTCCCTGCATCGTGAATTTGAGACCAACCCAATTTCAACACAATAAACCCATAGATTCAACTCAGTTTAGTCCCCTGCTTCATCCATTCATTATATTGCAGCTCCACCACTGCTGTTGCAACCATCAGAGTCCATAACTTCTCTGCCTCAAACCATTCCAGCAAGCTCAGCTGCTAATTCAATCCATAAGCTCAAACTTCCACCATTTGCAACACAACTCCACCCTCGCATGTATTAAGCACCAGCACCATCTTCATCTCCCTGAATCTTCATCTCCTCAACACCACTACCAATTTCTAGATTAAATCGAACCCATCTTAAATTCCAGTTCCAGAAACCCATTAGCGCCTTTCTTCACCTCCAT
Organism: Papaver armeniacum; assembly: GCA_023531295.1. NCBI lineage: Eukaryota > Viridiplantae > Streptophyta > Magnoliopsida > Ranunculales > Papaveraceae > Papaver > Papaver armeniacum. The sequence goes on along the minus strand of JAJJWW010009657.1, from coordinate 66,559 downwards.
CTCCCCGAATCGATTGCAACAACAAAGATCGATTTACTTCTCTGTCCGATTTCTTCACCGGGTTTCGATCTCGTTCGATAAATTTCATCACGGCGCCATCTAATGTAACTGCATCCCATCATCGCTTCTCAATCTCTCGCCCAATTATCTTCAAAGCTCTCGGTCAAACAGCATCAGCAACTTAACGAATTTCATCAAAACCCATTATGCAATCGTAGCAGTCCGCTGCAACCAACCAACATCAAACCCATTTTCGATTCATCTTCATCTCAGCAGCTCACTCTCGATCTCTTCTTTCAATTCATCAGCAAACCCATTTCTCCTCTCTGTGTTCCTCGATTTCGTCTCAATTTCTTGAACAAATCTCTCGGCTTCAGGTGAATGAATGAATGAGAGAATTGTTCTCTCGATTTAGGGTATAAGAATTGATCCTGGGTTCTGTGTGGAGCAGGTATGGATGGTACACCCCATGGACAAAAGGACCACCCTAGTTGGGTGCCCATAATAGGATGTCACTGAGCAAGGGCTAGCGTATATACCCCTTAACCACAACTAAGTCTGTCTTTAATAATCCTCCAAAATAAAGATGCCCCTTAACCTCAATCTGGGCTCCATATATCAATCGCCTATAAAATGACCTTTTTGCCCTTTTGGCTCAAATTGGGTGATTTCTTCTTCTTTCCTCCGTGCGACTCCAAAGTAGCTATAAAACTCAAAACATGCGTAAAATACATAATTTACAAGAAAAATAGCAAAGAAAGCATAAACTACTAGATAGTAAATTAGGTGTATTCTACACCTATCACTATATTTTCTCCTTGACCCTTTTCATACTGATTTTGTGTATTACCAAAAGATCATAAACCAAGTCACTACAGATTGAGGATCAGTCTATTTGTCTATGCCCTATTTGATAAAAAAAGTTGTTTTGCTTCTATGAAATACCTTTTAGCCTTTGGAAATTCTTAATTTTACGAGATACAGAAGACACTTCATTACAGATCTAGCCATGGTTAATTCCTAAACATGCTTAAAATGTTATGCAGCTGATATAGAAGCATATGGAAAAGAGCAAGCAGAAACGCAACCAACCAAAAAAGGAAGAGGAAGAAAGCAATGACATGCTCATCATTTTCAGTGTCTACATATGGTTGTGATGGAAGATGAATGATTTCAATTTGTCAGTGGAGACTTATCTTGTGGGTTAAATGAATATAGAGCGGTGAACGGGATAAATCCTTGATGTTAAGGAATTTGACAATCTTTTAAATCCCACAATGTTCTGTTTTTTTTTTTTTTTTGGTTAATTTTATAGATTCATGTACAGTCAACTTTTGCCTCTAATTTCAGTTTTGACAGATTCTCTAGCATGTTTAAACTAGGAACTCATACTGAAACTGTTAATAACAAGCTGAAATGAAGGAAAAATCCACCAAAGACATCACAGAAATAAAGTTTGACTCTAATTTCAGTTTTGACAGATTCTTTAGCATGTATTTTAACTGTAAAAAGAGAGACAGCTTTTGCATTTTTAAAACCAAACTAAACCATGATTTTGTCCCAAGATTATTGCTGAGAATTAAGACAAGTCATTCTGAAACTGTTGACAACAAGTGTATCACTATCCAGAATCGAGAATATAAGACAAATAATCCAAAGAGAGAAACTTTGGCACATATTTGATTAAATGCAAGCATATCAAATTTATAAAATTTACACTTTCGTAATAAGCACTTGACTTGTGGATACATCTCCCGGTCTTCTCTCTATGATGTGTAAATTTAGAGAGACAGGGAATGGAGATGAATGCAGAAGACAAAGATAACTACTGTAAAGAAAATATGTTACAAGCTCTTTTACCCGTCTTGAAACTAGTTCAAGAGGAACAAATACATGGAAAAAGTGGTGGAGGCAAATATCCAAGGTGCTTTGTATAAACTTGTTGGTTGCTTTCCCGCATCAGTCCTCGGACTCCTGAAATAATTAAAATCCGAAAGACCTCAAGACGGTATTTCAGTCCACACTTAGATGTTTTATTGATGCAACCGGGTCCATTCATATACGACATCCTTGGGTTCGATCAATCTGCCACCATACTGTAAAGTAAATCCACCACCATTAATCAACGGTTTATTATGTTAATCAAAAATGTAAATAATAACAATGTTATAAAAAATGTGAATAATAAAACTTACATTCTTCCGAGAGGACATACTATCATGTTTCTGAAAAAAAGTTTCTTTCTCCACCTGGTTCCCATGGATAAAAATCCATTGATTGTTGTAGGATTTTTTAGAATTGTATGCTATAAACAAAAATGGCGATTTATGAAAGTTATGATAGGTATTTATAAACAACCGTGAATGTTGTTTAGGCTTAGTTTATCAAAAACCTAAATTCATAGATCCGTGAATATCTAAACATAATTCCAAAAAAATCTTCCACCCAACATCACACTCTTTGGATTCAATTTTCTTTGCCGTTGGATTAAGATATAATTTTTTCGGGATAAATTAAATTAGTAATACCATCAAAATTGACCGAGCAAATCCTAATTTCCACATTTAAAAAGGAAAATATATTTCTCTCATGACCGAGCAATCTTCAAGAATACATTCGATGCCAGAGGCACTTCATCTGAATGTAACGGAAAAACAGATGGGAAGCAAAGCAAAATCCTACCAGGGGTGCAAAAAAAGAAAAATGGGCTTGGAATCTGTCATATCCCTAGCTTAAGGGGAGGATGCCCCGTATCCAGTATCGGCCTGTCATTAGTCTTGTGTGTTAAGATGTATTTAGTAGTAATTAATTACGGTTAATTAGTTTAATTAGAGGTTAATGTTAATTGTAATGGGTGTGTCGGATGTGACCACCGGGCCGTTGAGAGCCGTTGATGCTAGGTTAGGAAGGGATGGCTTTATAAGTTGTGAGAGTCCTGTAAGAACAGTTTATCGAAGAATTAATCTAAAACCAAATCGTTCAATCGATTAAACCGTGTTCTCTAAACCGAGAGGCTTGATCCGTGAGGATCTTGGCGTTACTACTATCTCTAACCCAATCTTGTTGTGAATCATATCTTGGTTCATAACAATTGGTATCATCCAGACAATTACTATGCGTACTGCAATGGAGAGGCCTAAGCTACACCACCGGCACTGAAAGCTTTGAAGAACGAAGATAAAGCAAGAAAGGAATACGATAAGTTTTGTGGGTTATATCGATTTCATTATGAACAGAACAACTCTCAAACTCGAGAATATTATCTTCAGAAGTTCGCAAAGCTCATGGATACAGCCAGGAAGAAGTACAGATTTATATTTTTTATTAGTGCTACAACATCAATTCCTCCTGCCGCCGATGAAGGAGAAGATGATTCTCTAGAGGAGTTGATTCCTTCATTTTTATTCGGTGAAGAAGAGGATGACTCAAGTAATGGGTTGATTTCTCAAATTGAAGAAGTGACTACAACTAGGGTTCAATCAATTTCTTCTAATGTTGACAAGGAAACCGATGATTCAACTTATTCTGCGAGTTTTCAATTTGAAGAAATTGCCAAAGCTGCCGTGATTGATATAGAATGGAAAAATCAGGTCGAATTTTCTATTCATTTCTATCTTTATTTTGCTTCTACTTGTTCCGTATTTGATCCAGGGAAGTGGTTTGATGGATCAATTTTGGTTGATGATTACAAAGAGAAATTTGTTTATGAGTTGAGTTTTAAACATGGGTTTCCATTCAATTTGTTGTGTATGAACTCAATAGGAGGTTTATTGATTAAGAGTAGTAATACTGGTGATGGGGGTAACTGTTTGTTAAAATGCTTCGATGGGATATGGTGTACTTCAAGAACAAAGGTGTTAGCAGTCACCAATTGTCTAGTGAGAAATCTTTTTACCCTTGTTTCAACTTTTCTGGTGGAGTATTTGATCGTGGGAGAGATATCGAAATGATGGGAAGGTATTTTTATTTGTATGTTGCTTATGAATTCTATGTTGATACAATTACTCTTGTTTTTAAAGATAAGTACCAGTTAAATTTGTTGCTGGCAAATTGGATTGGGACTTCACTTACCAAGGAGGGAGAAGATTGTGAAGGTCCTTTGAGGCTCAATAGAAGTAGTAAAGGGATGAAAATTATGAAGTATTGTCCTGATGGTGTTGAGAGTGATTTTATCTTACAACTTCAGCCGGGTAAGGCGAGTTACAACTTAATTTCCAATGAAAATGTTTTCCTTAACGCTGCTGCTGCTTGTTGGGTGTTTGATCAGGGGCTTGGTACATTGAGGGAAGATTCTTTTAAGGAACAACTGCAATTCGAGTTGCTCAATCCTGTCATACTTCAACTTAACTCATTTAGAATTCCGAGGGTTAAGTCGGAAAGTTTTGAAGATGTCCACAAGTCCATTTCAATTGCCTCTTTAACTACAATAATTTTTCAAGGGGTCTTTGAATTACAGCGGTGTGATCTCTTTCATCATGTGTTGTTTTATGTGAATCATGGTCTTTGGTTTGGCCGAGTTCTTAGAGCCCATTACACACCAGCTTGGGAAATATCTTTACAAATGACTAAAGTTTTAAGTTCAGAAGGTGTTAATGTCTTTGTAAGGATAGTGGGAACTCAGGTCTTGCTCCTGGTGATTCAAATTCAGGATGTTCTTATGTTGGTGGATTACTTAAGGTGGAAATTCAAAATGCTTTCAACCAGTTTAAGGAGTATGAGAAATTTTAGTGGGATAAACTGGGTTGAAATGGTGTTTCTTGGATTTATGTTTAAACAGGAATACTCATTGGAATTTCTGTTTGAAGGCTCGACTGTGTTTGCGCTAGAGAAATGGGTTAAGAATCTTGATGCTTGCAGGTGGTGTGATGAAATGCTACAACAAATTATTATTCTCTCGGACTAGTTTGATTCTCGAGATGAGAAGGCATAGTGGGTTTGATTCCTCGCAAACTCAAGTCGAAACTACCTTGATTGTACAAGTGTGAATACTCATGGATTAGTTCAAATGGTCAAGAATAGTGATACAGTTGATGATACTAGAGTTTTTGAGAACACATGTGAACTATTTGATCAGCTGCAACATTATAGAAGAGGGAGTTTCTATAGTAATCTAAATTCCCTAAAGTGGCTGCTGGGGTGTAGGTTACTTAGTGGTTTGAAAATTCTATATAAAGAGTCATCCAAGGTTATACCTGACGAACAAGAAGTTGAGAGCTGTGTGCTTGCAAGGATAGTGGGACCACAGTCAGTATTCACTATTTTTCACATTCCAGATGTGCTAAGAATGGCGGCCCTGTTGAAGTTGAAATTCAAGTTCTCTTCAACTGTGTTTGGGAGTATGCGAGATGACACTGATACTATATGGATCCTCAATCTATTTTTTGGATCACCTTGTACTAAGGGCTGTAGCGATGGTTGTTCGACAAAGGGAAATTGCATGAAATATCATCATGGAATTCTCACTGGACAAGTTTCGATACTGTTTATGTTTACAATTACACAGAAGCGAACCGTTACGTAGATATTTATATGATTACTAGAAAGGGTATAATAGGGTGGAGCTCGAAGAGATTCTTAGTGAATGGTGAACAGGGAAATAAGAATTGTGCCTTGGTTGGTATTAACTCCCTGGTACTTCACTCAACTTCAGCTAGACCTCTATGAGGGGGGGGGGGATAAATAAACTCGTGCTCAATATTATGCATATCCTATGTGTTTCATGGTTCACGTCTTCTGCTACCGGCAATGGACAACAAATGATGATGCTCAGTTTCATTATTTACTGGCGAGAATTCCTGTGTGAATCCCTGCTAAAGTTGTTGTGCAGTTAGAAGATGCTTACCTTGTTATTGGAAGTAATGCTATGAGTGCTTACCAAACCGGTAGTGGTGAAGGTTATGGACTTACTTTACTTGGACATACAAGCTTGAGCAACTTTCTGTTGGCCTTATTGTCAAGTACAAATTCATTTTGAAACATCCGTACTCCTCTTTGCGAAGAAGGCTCGGGAGATGGAGATGTCGAGGAGCCATGTTGTTAAGAAATTAAGTCTTTGCTTATACATGCTTGGGCAACTTCTTATGAAGACGAAGACATGTGGAGAAATGTTTGACCATGATAGATGAAGATGAGATACAACACTTATGTTGTTTTATCCTACAGAACACCAAACGGTCAAGGCCGGGAGGTGAATTACGGAGATAATGGGCTGTATACCCTTGGGATATAAACAAAAAGTGAGTTTGGTTCATGGGCTGTTGCAGATTCAGTACAAGGAAGACGAGAAGATTACCACTAGTGTCTTAATCGAAGCATCTATTGCGAAGCCGAGTTTTACGACAGAGTGGCGGACATCGGTTCTTACCGAGTTCTCGACAAGGCCTTACATCTCAGCTTTCTCCATCCTTGAGGACAAGGATGTTTTGGAGGGTAAGGTATTGTCATATCCCTAGCTTAAGGGGAGGATGCCCCGTATCCAGTATCGTCCTGTCATTAGTATTGTGTGTTAAGATGTTTTTAGTAGTAATTAATTACGGTTAATTAGTTTAATTAGAGGTTAATGTTAATTGTAATGGGTGTGTCGGATGTGACCACCTAGGCTGTTGAGAGCCGTTGATGCTAGGTTAGGAAGGGATGTCTTTATAAGCTGTGAGAGTCTGTAAGAACAGTTTATCGAAGAATTAATCTAAAACCAAATCGTTCAATCGATTAAACCGTGTTCTCTGAACCGGGAGGCTTGATCCGTGAGGATGTTGGCGTTACTACTATTTCTAACCCAATCTTGTTGTGAATCATATCTTGGTTGATAACAGAATCCCAAATCCTAAAGAAAAAATGGGCTTGAATGCTGAGGGACATTTACACAAGAACCGTTTTTTTGGGGACCAGCCTTTTTTTGGGGACCATTGTTTTATAAGGCCATCTACCCTACATTTATAAGGGATGTCCTAAAATGTGGACATTACTAATTTGCCCCCAAACCCTAATTAAGATTATAACTAAACTAATAACTACCAAAATATAAATTTAAATTTAACCTAATCTAATCTATTAACAAAAACACAAAAATCGTAGACCCTACCGCACAAACTAGTTTTGGGAGATTTTTTTCTTCTCTTCTTCTTCTTCCGTTCAACATTAAATCTTCATCGATTAATCGTCGATTCATAAAATTTTCATCGTCGATTAATCAATCGACTATAAGAATGGTTCTTCGAAAGCAAACCAAAAAACTTCAAGGAGAAGGTCCTCGATTGGGACATCTAGCAAATCAGCCAAGTGATTTTGAGATTCATAAAGAAGTGGAACAACCAAGTGAAGCCATAATCCAAGTATAATAGACGGTTGCAAGGCTTTGATTCTGCCATGGGACCGATTCGCAGGTATTTTGCAACAACCCCATTACTTTTAATTTGATTTTGATTCGTTTAATTGAATAGAAATCATCAAAATAGGGTTCAAATGGAAGTTATAGTGCATAGTTCGGTTAGGACGAGTTTCTAAAAAACCCTATTTTGTTAACAGAACTTCCTGAAAGGAAGAACACGAAGAACAATTCGGTTCTCTAGGATTCAAAACTAGGTCACCGAACTGCCAGTTCGGTTAGTTCGCAAAGAAGCCTAAATTTTTTTTCTAACCGAACTTAACAAATTTAACAACAATTTGTTTTTTCACATGTAACCGAACTCTGCTATTTTTCCCGTTAATTTGAGTCTTTATGTAACCAAACCTGCTCTATTGTGTTCGGTTTGTTCGCATAAAAATCTAAAACTATTCAAATGAACTCAAATTTACCAAGAAAAAAAAATGTAACCGAACTCTTGACAAAAAAACTTGACAAACCGAACTCTTCGGTAGTTGCAAACATGTTGAGTTCTATTTGTTCGCAAAAACTTGACAAACCGAACTCTTCATTAACATTTACCAATGTTGAGTTCGGTTTGTTCTCAAAAAATCTTTGGAAACCGAACTATACTATGGAACACAAAATTAGAGTTGGCTTATTTTTCGTGAACTTTTGCTATTAACCAAACCTTACGCTGAGAACCCTTATGTTGCATCGATTTAGTGAATCATTTAGCGGTTAAGCTAATATCTTTTGTTTTCTTGATTAGTGGAAGAGGCAAAAAATCAAACAAACCTTTTACCTTGGAAGATCTTAGAACTCCACGCCTCGAGGCAAAGTACATTGTGATGCCGATCACCGTGGAACCAAAAATGCTAAGTATAGAGGTGGGTCATTACCGGGTGTTGTGATCCAAGATGGTGTTAATAGAGATAATGTTGACAACGTAATCCAACAAGTTAATGAAGAGATCGTGGAAGAGATGGGCAATCAAGAACATCATCAAGGTGGAGAAGGTGAAGCAGCTGAAGGAGGAGGAAATGAGGGTGCCAATGATGGTGAACAAGCTGAAGGAGGAGGAAATGAGGGTGCCAATGATGGTGTACCAGTTGAAGGAGGAGGAAATGAGGGTGATAATGATGAAGTTCAACCATCTGAAGGGGGAGGAAATGAGGGTGACAAAGATGGAGATAAGGATGATGATGAATCAGAGGAGGAATTGGATGAAGAGGAAGACGAAGAGGAAGAGGAAGAGGCACAAGTAGAAATAGTGCGAAAGAAACCTAGAAAGACGCCTAAAAAGCCTTGTGCTAGATATTCATACATTCCTGATGACAATTTGTGTTTCACCCCTAAATACGATCCTACTCCATCAGTGGACCACTGGAAGAATTTTGTGGATTATCTTGTTCCAGTTGAAGAGTTACAAGATTCGTTTCATGAGCCAAATGCCACTGACGAGGGATATATGGAATGGTATGAACATTTTTCTCATCCTCGTGTAATAAACAGTGTCCAACAAGCCCGTGCTGAAAAAACAAAAGCGAAGGCAGTGGAGAAAGAGGCTCAGAAAATTATGAAGCATACCCCTATGTGTGGTGATGAGGCCTTGATCTTGTGGAATTCGGCGGTAAGAAATTTACTCTTATTTTTTGTTTTTCAAAATGTTATGAAGTATTGAAAAATAATAGTCACTTATGTTTTTGATGAGAAAAGGTGAAGGCAAGTGCTAAATTGTTGAAGAAAATGATGGCAAAAATCCGGAGGAGTCGCCGAGAAGGGGAAGGTTCAAGTCGGATGGTTGAACAACAAAGCAGTGGAGATGACAATCCTAGTGACAAAGGACAACCTAAAGCTCCTAAACGCAAGAGTAGAAAAGTTTCTCGTAGTGGTCGTGGAATGAGTGATTGCAAGATATTGCATCCTTTAGTAAGCGAAGCATGTTAAGTGGTGAAATTCCTATTCTCCTAAGTTTAGCTATTTTCTCCATTTCTTGAGGAGTGAGCCTTGCGTCCATTGCATGTCCTTCAAGATCATCCTGGACGAGGGTGGTTATGATGACCTGCCACCTTATCCATAGATAGAACCCATCCATTCTTTTTTTTTGCACTTACTAAATACTAGATTGAACGGACATTTAATTTTCTTTGAGCACGATGTGTTCTTCCTCGTCATCTTTCCTTTATACACATAACCCTTCCTCTTGTGACTAACATCGGGATCTCCACTTCTCTCACAAACAATTTCAAAACGAGTTTGGCTTTCTTTTCCATTCAAAACTAATACGCACATGGCTTTCTTGGCATGGTCTCTAGCCCAATTCTTCGCATCAATAGGTTTATCAAAAACCAAATCATTGACATAGTGATTAGATGTATCTTCAAACAAAGATGCCAACCGGAGAAGGTTGATTATCCATTGGTATAGGTTGACATTCAATCTACAAGAAATGGAACAACATCAATTACAATCAAAAACAAGTTCGGTTACATTAAAATTTTATCGGGATAACCGAACTCAAAGTCGGTTTGTCAAGCAAGTTGACAACTAACCGAACGTTACGTATACTAAATCAAAATTTTATTGTACGTACGTTCGGTTAGATAGTGGGTTGGTATGAAGTTTGCGAACCAACTGAACTTTATCCACTAATGTGAAATATTATTTTACATAAGTTCGCTTAGCTATTGGTTGCAAACTAACCGAACTTATGGACCCTAAAGTTCGGTTACATGATAATTTTATCGGGAAAACCGAACTCAGAGTTCGGTTTGTCAAGCAAGTTGACAACTAACCTAACTTTACGTATACTAAGTCAAATTTTATTGTACGTAAGTTCGGTTAGATAGTTGGCTGGTATGAAGTTTGCGAACCAACCGAACTTTATACACTAATGTGAAATATTATTTTACGTAAGTTCGGTTATCTATTGTTGCACCGAACTAACCTAACTCATAGACCCTAAAGTTCGGGTTACATTTCGGCCAAACCAACATAACACCGTAATCCTATTTAAAAAGTTCGCAACATGTCCGTTAACCGAACTTCAAAAACCTCCATTATTGGAGAGTTCAAAGAACCTGCGTTTTTAGAAAAAGTAACCGAACTACACTTTCAGATGAGTTCGATTACATGTTCTTCACACAAGGTAACCGAACAAGCCCAAATCTACTTAACAAATTCACATTTTTTTGAAAATTTGGACCAATTCAACCAACATTATCTAAGTTTAGAGCATACCTGGGTACCCAAATAGTCTTCCTCCGGTTGTGGTTGGTAAAATCCATCGTTTTCATCTTGAGATTGGCTTTGGGGAAGAATACATTCACCATCTAAGAAATAATCCATATCCGGATCATTGTGAAGATTGACATATACTCTAGGAGAGAAAGGAGATGAAGATTCATATGAGCTATCATCAATTGAATCATCACTTGAATAGTCTAGATTAGTGAACTCAAAAAAAATTTTATTTTCCATGGTTTTGTTCTTCATCTTCTCTAACTTTTCTCTCTCAATAATTATACTTCTTTTTTAAAAAATCAGATTTTTTTATCTCAAATCTTTATTCAAAATCATTTCACTAATCACACTAACTAATATTAACACTAACTAATCATTAACCAAAAATAATCAGAGGGTAATTTAGGTATTATCATAAATATCTAGATAAGGGGTGACCTAAATTTACTTCTAAATGTCTCACTAAAAATAGAACCATGGTCCCCAAAAAAAACCATGGTCCCCAAAAAACGGTTCTTACACAATTACCACAAAATATTTAGGCTTGGTGCAAGAGTTGGATAACCTCTTAGGAAGGAACCGTTTTTTTGGGGACTACTCAAAAATGGTGGGGGGTGTCCTAAAGTGTGGAAATGGCTAACCTACCCTTCACCTATATATATAATCACCTCCTCCCATCACCACCACCTATATATATATATAACCACCTCCTCCCATCACCACCGCCTCTCACCACCGCCGCTCACCACCACCTACCACCACCTCAAATCACCATCACCTCTATATATAGTTTAATTTAAATCATTAACAAAACAAAATCAAAATCAAAATCAAAATTATAACAAACCATTACTTTTCATTCGTTTTCCGTTGAAAAAATGAGAAGTAATCATCAAAATGAATTGAAAATGGAAGTTACGGAGAAGTTCATTAGGAATTATGTGAAATTTTTCTTGCCGAACTAGTTTGTTCCTCAACTTTAATGGAGGTTTATTTTCAAAGAAAAATTCGGTTACGTCGAAAAAAAAGGTCCAAGCCGAACTCATAGTTCGGTTAAGTCGCAAAAAGTTCGGTTACATCGAAAAAGTTAGGTTAAATTGCAATTTTTTCCCTAACCGAACTTTTCTATGAAAACCCGCATATTGAGTTCGGTTATGTCGCAATTTTTTCCTAGACTTGTCTCTAGTTCTGGTTACGTCAGATTTTCTTCTCCTAACCGAAATTTTCCCCAAAAAAAAAACTCCATTAAAGTTGAGTTCGGCTACCTATGTTTTCAGAAATATTAGTTGAACTACACTTGTAGATGAGTTCGGCTACCTGTTCTTCAGATTTCGTAGCCGAACTTTTTTAACCAAACCAAAATTAATTTGTAAATTGTTCATTTTTATGAATGTTTTGGCCAATTCAAGCACCGTTAACTAAATTTGAAATTTCCATGAGTACCAAAAACATCATACTCTTGTTGTGGCTCTTAAATAAAAAGATCTTAATTTTTTTCTTCCGAAACCCTCATTTTCATTATCACCTTCATCTTCATCTACTCCCTCTCAATAATTCTTCTTTGAGGTGGTCGGTGGTGATGGGAGTAGATGAGAGGGAGTTATATATAGAGGTGGCGGTTAAACAAAATCACCACCACCACCACCGACCACCTCAAATCACCACCACCGCCATCTACTTCCTCTCACTAATCCCTCAATAAGCCAATTTAATCCCACTAATCATTAATTAACTCACTAATTATTACACTAATTTAATTACCAAGGGCAAGTTTGGTATTAAAAAAACTTAGATAAGGGGTGACTCATTATTACTTCTAATATCCACCCAAAAAAAATGAAGAGTAGTCCCCCACCATTTTTGAGTAGTCCCCAAAAAACGGTTCTTTGGAAGTTATCCTCAGCTAGATTGGCATTTCTTCCCTCAAGTTTGGATAATTGTTAGTATTGGTGCATAACTTATGAACTAGTAGAAAACCAAGGAATATTTCGCAACACCATGTCTACTTTATATATCATAACAACAAGCACAAACCCGATTTGATATGAAAATGGGTCGATGAATCAATCACCTTTTCTTATTATTTTATGTCAATTTCTTTGTACTTTACCTCTCAGCATAGTTCAAGTGTACTTTACCTCTCAACATAGTTCAAGTGTACGCCGAGTCCGTATTTCCTTTCACTGCTTTTTTCAGTTTAATAACTTAGTAACTACTTAGCAGTAGTAGTTTGTTAGTAGCTTGTTAGTTGTATCTCTGTTTGTTTTTTGGTTTTAGTATAGTAACAATTGTAATAGAACTACTAGCTTTTACTAAATCCTCGGGATAAGAAGATTGGATACTACCTCAATCGCTAAAAACTCAGGTTGAAGATATGATTAACGTTGGAGAACAAGAAGACGGATTGTTTATTATCTCGGATCATCTGCTCCGAAACTCATCACCAACACCCAGGTTTCTATGGACTCAGACATGTCCATCGACAATACAACTTTTCTTGTGGAAAGCATTCGTCAAAGGCATATGGACCCTTGACAACCTCATTTAGCTCCACCCCTCCATTTACAACACCTATCCCCGATGCAAGCCTAATCCCAAATTGATTCTCATATTCTCGCTTTTTATCATGTTTTTGTAATTTCGAGATTGATTGTCTTCATTAGATATCAAGAAGCTTCCACCTGAATTTCTTAATGTAGAAGTTGAAAATCAAATTGCGAGTATTCTTGGTAACCCTCTCAAGTTGATTCCAGAAGATGGCAATCCTATGGATACTAATGCTGTAAGTGTTCTTATTGAATTCAATATTTCAAATCACCCTCTTGTAATGGTCCTGTAGTAGTTCAATAAATATCATGCTTCAGAAAAGAAAAAAAAAAAAAAAAAAAAGGATAATTTTTCTTAACAATATCTTGATTTACCTAAAAAAACAAAAGAGGACCGTCAAAAAAATGTTACAACATGATAAATTAGATTCGTTCTAACAAATTCGAATTTTCGGTCGGCTAGCCACCATGCGCGGTAATCTAGTCTATTACGGTGACGATCACTCTCTACATCTACGTCCGTTCTTAAAGCAGAGAACTAATCAATCTTTAAATTAAGATATTTCATCATTATCTATGTATGTCAGATTCGTTACATAATGAGACAAGTATACATCGTTTATTATATATATATCTGAATTAAACAAACTCCTTCAACAAAAAATAATTTGTTCCTAATTTGTAGACGGAAGACTTCTATCAATCCAAAAAAAAATATTAAAGACTAAGAAAACTAATACAGTTGGAGTACTAAATTTTCGACATTAGCAGGCGCTAATTTCCTTTTAAAGAAATTGTTAATCGATGAAATACAAAATGGCCATATGACCAAACAGTGGTTATTTAATGAAGGGTCCTAACGTGAATGATGATGAAAAAATCCTTTAAGCTGACGATGGTATACCGAGAGCAATCTGGATAGGTACCCCTCTAGCGTGTGTTGCCAGATGACCATTGGGATGACTTAAAGGGTGCATTCAAAGTGACTAATTGGTTTTAGCCCATAAAATTATGAAAACGAATAAAAAACCCTTGCATTTATCTTTTAATTTCTATTTAGCCCATGTATATTTTGGTTTTAGTTCACTTAATTCCACTTTCTTTTTTTATAAACTCCTTTCAAACCATTTTTTATTTTTATTTTTTTTTTGATAAAAAAGGGCAAAATAACTCTTTTTAAACCTTCTCAGTTTTAATTACGGGCTCCCTCACTGATAACTGGTAATCATATTTGGATCCTAAATAACCCATGTGGGCAGAATCTAAAACTACCAAAAATATCATGTTCCTTGAGATTAGTTTGTTATCTGGAAAATTAAAAAACAGAAACCAACACATCTATTTCTACTCCAATCCCTAGTTAGTAAGTTCGCGAGTCATTCGCGAATTTTTCCGTATCATGAATTTTACCGCTTTATTCGTATACGTTTGCAACTCCGAACCCAAGACGCGTATTATATGACATTCCCGGATTATTCGCGAATCGTTCACGAACTTTACGTATCCCGAATAATACGTCCGCTTAATTCGCCATAAATTCTTTAGCTTTTACGTTTTTAAAGGCCTCAGTTTTTGGGCTTTACTGCCTTCCGAGCATACACAACTCAATATTAGACATTATTGTAACTTTTATGAAACAAAAATGACTGAAGAGATTTGAAGGTGCATCTAAACCACTAAACCACGTCCTCTTGGATGACTAATATTGTATATATTATTAATATCATCATATTAATTTTTTTTTTTTAAATAACTCTCAAATATGAATAAAAATTAGTTTATGTCTTTATAAATAATAATTATTTATTATAATAGATACCGAATTTTCAGAGCCGAACTTACATTTATAAATCGAATTATACACGTACGTATGCCGTTCCGAATTACTGACGAATCACGTTCCGTTGATCGAATTTTTGACCAAATTTGGGTGTTACAAAACCGCATAATACTCATACGTTTATCGTTCCGTACGTTTGCCGAATCACGAATTGCTAACTAGGCTCCAATCTTCGCCGTCCCCAACAAAGAACTAATCAATCTCTAAGTTAATATACTATATATATTTTGTAGTCAATGGATCTTAGATTCATTATAAAATGTGACAACCATTAATTATTACGAGAGTATATATTCCTATCCCAAAATGGAATAAAAAACGAATACAAAATGGCATGCGTGGCTATCAATATGATAGTTTGTAAAATGACAATTGACGTTACATTTCAATATCTTCAAGGGTAATAGTGTAACCGGTGACAAAATTGTTATTTGGAGATACTTACTGCATGCCACTCAAACGTCTGAGAAGATCGGAATAATAGTCTTTTCTAAAAATACCTAATTTTCTTCTCATCAAGTAGCCTTTTGCATGGTCAGTGGTTGATTCGCTGGAAGCATTAGAATTTAGAACTATGAAGCTTTGGTAGAGTCAAAAACTAACAGTACACTAGAAATCAACCTGGAAAAGTTGAGCAAGAACTTGCATGTTTTTGGTTAGCTATGCCGTGCCAAAACTAGTGGCCTAGAATCAAGAGGCAGGGCCTCTTTTGTTTTGGGTGCTTCTACTAATGCACTTCATAGTTGACCTGAAGAATGCTCCCTGTAAAAACAGCATAACCACCACCACTGCCGCAGCACCTTAATAATTCACACTTGTTTGTATTGGGGTTCAACTTGCTCATTGCTGCTTTATAATGTGACAAGATTATCGATCATTAAGAACATACTTAATCTCAAATAAATAATTCTATTGGGCAGGCCTGAAGTTTCTCCTCGAGAAGTAAATATTTTACTTCTTGATTAGGACACGGGGATATATAAATTTTTAATATATGCTAGGAGGAGAGGATTACGTTGGCTGACTCTGATCGTTAGGGTTTTTATTTCTTATCGTGGTTGAACCTTTCAAGTAATTGTATCGAAGTAAATGGAGTTGACTAATTAATTGTCTATATATTTGAAGTAATGTACTTCACACTCACAAAGAAAAACAGTGAGGAAAATGGAAAGTTTATCTAAAATGTGGAAGCAACTTCAAAAGATGTTCTGTAACGGAGATGACTCCCGTCTTAATAATCTTGATGAAACATTTACTAGTTTCTGCAGGACTCCGTTACACATAGCAGTTATGTCGGGCGATATCAAATTCGCAAGAAAAATTCTATCATTGAGACCTGATCTTGCATTGAAACAAGACTCAAATGGATTTACTCCACTTCACCTTGCTTCTGTGAGAACGAGTCTTCCAATGGTGAGTTTATTGCTAGAGAACAAACCTGCAGGCGCTAGTACAGTTCAAGATGAAGATGGAAGAACACCTCTACATCTAGCAGCTATGAAAAATCGAGTGGATATCATGAAACTACTATTGGAAGAAGGACTACCCGAAGCAATTCACCTAAAGAATCATAATACTGGTGAGACCATACTACACTCCTGTGTAAAAAGTGATAGTAGTATTAAGACCCTAGAGCTATTAGTAAACCAGGTTGTACATGCGCCAATTTCAGAGGAAAATCCAAATCCTATATCTATCAACTCCACGGACAACGGTGGCAACACCATCTTGCACCTTGCTGCAAAAATGGGGAATATGAAGGTATGCATTTAAACTGTTTATCTATGATTCCTTAATGAAATGATGATTTCTCGTTTATACTTTCAACATATCATTATTAGTAGCAGTAAACCTGCTTTTCACAGAGTCTTGTTACTACAGCTTTATACAGCTGTCTTTTCCTTTTGTACTAACACGTGTGTGGCTGTGATTGTTTCTTGTCAGAGTCTGTCATGTATTTAATGTGATGTACTAACACTTTTATAATTATTGAAAATCAGTTTCTATCTCTTCTACTATGGTATCAGACGATATCTAGTTATTCATCTCATCTCGATCCTATTCAAATTCCGCCATTAATAACTTTTCTGCAACTTTTCTTGTTACTTCAATTTTTCTTTAACAATGTCAAGAAATCAAGAACAACCCTCAAGTAATTCTATTACTTCAATTCCTCTGCATACTCTTTCTAATATCATTCCTCTCAAATTACAAGAAGATAATTGGTTGACATGGAAAACCCTAATTACTCCAGTCTTGAAGAAGTTTCATGTTCTTGGTTATGTTACAGGAGATATACCTTGTCCTGAGGAATTTGTTACTACAGCAACTCGATCGACTCAAACTGTTAATCCTCTCTATACTTCTTGGCAAGATATTGATACTACAATCCTTCTTCTTCTCAATAATTCAATCTCTCATACTGTAATTTCTTATGTTGCTGGATCTGCTACATCAAAGGAGCTATGGGATTCTTTACAAGAAAGGTTTGGTTCTTCGTCATCTACTCATGCGATTCAGTTAAGGACAAAGCTTCAAAATCTGAAATTGGGTACCTCTTCTGTTACTACTTACATCTCTGAGATAAGTAAAATTCGCGACTCTCTTGTAGCTTGTGGATCTACTATTAGTGACAGTGAATTATTAGTTTCTGTGTTAAGAGGTTTGCCTTCTGAATATTCATCATTCTGTACTTCAATTCGAATTAGAGATCCGCCAGTATCTTTTAGAAATTTACACAATCTTCTTCTTAGTGAAGAGATTATTCTCTCAGATTCAAAACAATCTCTTATGCAAGATGCTAATTCTAAAGCCTTTTTGGCACATTCAAGTTCTTCTTCCACTAGTTCCAATAATGGTCATTCTTCAAATAATAGAGGTGGGAGAAGTAATGGTTTTCGTGGTAGAGGCAGAGGAAATTATCAAGGAAGAAGTGGTGGTAGATTTCAAGGTTTTACTTCTAACAATGGTTTTCCTGGTAATGGTTTTTATGGATCTAGTTCTTATTCTGTGTCAAGACCGGGACAAGATAGGCCTCTTTGTCAAATTTGTTGTAAGTATGGACATTCAGCTGCAGAATGTCGCCATAGAGGCAATTTTGCTTATCAAGGTCACTCTACATCTTCAAATATATCAGCTATGATGGCTTCTAATTCTTATAATCCTGGAATTCTTGGAGAAAGTCCTTGGTATTTTGACACTGGAGCAAACAATCACTTAACAGCAAATATGCAAAATCTGAATAATTCTACTCCTTATAATGGTTCTGATAAAATCAACACAGCCTCTGGTGAAGGTATGTCTATTTCTCATCTAGGTAATTCTACAGTTTCAGTACCACATCATAATTTTCAGCTAAACAATATACTTCATGCACCACAATCATCTAATAACCTAATTTCAGTTCATAAGTTTGCTAGTGATAATGTGTGTTCCCTAACATTTGACTCAAATGGTTATTCAATAAAGGATCTCAAATTGGGGAAGACTATACATCAAGGTCCAACTAAGAATGGTCTATATCCTCTGTACTGCAAGGCTTCTCAGTCACATATCTCAGCTTTTTCAGCAACAACAGTACCAGCTCAACTTTGGCATAGAAGATTAGCTCACTCTTCTTTTGAGTCTATGTCTAAAGTTTGTAAGTCTTTAGGATTGAATAATGTGGTTAGTAAACCTTTGTTCTGTAATGACTGCCAGTTAGCAAGAAGTCATAAGCAGCCTTTTTCTATTTCATCTTCAGTTTCTACTTATCCTCTACAGTTGCTTCATATGGATGTATGGGGACCTGCCCCAGTTCACTCTGTACTTGGATACAAATACTATGTCAATATCATTGATGATTTTTCAAGATTCTGTTGGGTCTATCCACTTAAAACTAAGAGTGATTTTAAAGTTATTTTTCCAGTATTATAAGTCTTTTGCTGAAAAGCTGTTATCTTCACATATTTCAACAATAAGGACAGATGGAGGAGGAGAATTTGTAAATAATGAGCTAGGAAATTTCCTTCATTCTACTGGTATTAGTCATGAACTGACTTGCCCCCATACTCCTGAACAAAATGGTGTCGCAGAGTCAAAACACAAACATCTTTTGGAGATTACTAGAACATTTTTAATTCAGTCTGGATTATCTGAACATTATTGGGTTGATGCTCTGCAGACAGCAAACTATGTGATCAACAGACTTCCTACTAAGTTGCTTCAATCCACCTCTCCTTATCAAGTTCTATTTGAGAAAGAACCAGATTATACATTCTTAAAATGCTTTGGATGTCTTTGCTTTCCATGGTTAAAACCTTATACATCTAATAAGTTGCAACCAAGAAGCATTTCTTGCATTTTTCTGGGTTATAGTGCAAATCATAAAGGGTATAGATGTTTGGATTATAACACAGGTAGAGTTTATATTAGCAGACATGTAGTTTTTGATGAAACTTGCTTTCCTTTGGCTCATACTACTCCTTATAAGTCTTGCTTACCAAAGATTACCGAGATACTCTTGTCACTACTTCGATATTGACACACTGCATTCAAGATTTCTACAAGTGTTACCATCTACTTCTGCTGGTGTTAATTCTAGTGGTTCAACAACTAGTGATTTAACAACTAATTTGTCAGACACTACTCATGATGGTTCAACAACATCAAGTACTATCACTATCTCAGGTACTACTCAGTTACCTTCTACTGTTAAACCTACTCATTCTATGACTACTAGAAGTAAACTTGGTATTTTTAAACCAAAAACCTTTTTTGCTACCAAACATGTTCTACCAACTGCCTTACTTACTGAAGTACCTCCACCTATTCCAACTTGTTTTTCACAAGCAAATAAACATCCCAAATGGAAAAATTCTATGGTTGTTGAACATCAAGCATTATTAGATGCTAATACTTGGACCAAAGTACCACCACATCCATCACAAAATGTGGTGGGTTGCAAGTGGGTTTTTAGACTAAAATATAACCCTGATGGAACTATTGACAAGTTTAAAGCCAGATTAGTGGCTAAGGGATTTCATCAATTGGAGGGTTTAGACTATACAGAAACCTTTAGTCCTGTTGTCAAACCAACTACCATAAGAATAGTTATTTCTTTAGCAGTTAACTTTAATTGGGATATCAAACAAATTGATGTCAAGTAATGCTTTTCTTCATGGGGATTTACAAGAAGAAGTTTATATGATGCAACCTCCTGGATTTCAAGATAAGGAACATCCCGGTATGTGTGTAAACTTAATAAATCCATCTATGGGCTAAAACAGCACCAAGAGCCTGGTATGAGAAACTTCTAGATGTTTTACTTCAACTGGATTTCAAACCTTCTTTAGCAGATACTTCATTATTTGTGCAGAAGATTGGTTCAAGGATAACAATTGTTTTAGTTTATGTTGATGACATTCTTATTACAGGGAGCTCTTCTACTTACTGTGATGAAGTCATGTCATTCTTCAACAAGTTTTTCCCTGTTAAAGATTTAGGTTCTTTAAACTACTTTTTGGGAATGGAAGTTAAAAGAAATGCATCTGGTATTTTTCTTCATCAAACTAAGTACAGTCTTGATCTTCTTCAAAAGTGTGGTATGGTAGGTGCAAAGCCATGCAGTTCTCCTTGTCCACCTGGTACTAAACTAAGTGCTAAAGATGGTGAGCTATTACAAAATCCCACTGAGTACAGGTCACTTGTTGGAGCTCTACAATACTTAACTTGGTCCAGACCTGAAATTACATATTCAGTCAACCAAGTTTGTCAATTTATGCACTCTCCAACAATCAACATTTAACTCAGCTGACTAAAAGAATACTAAGGTATGTTAAAGGCACACTTGGTCATGGCATTCTTTTCACTAAGGGTCTTACAGCTATTTCTGGATTTACTGATGCTGATTGGGGAGGAGATCCTGATACAAGGAGATCAACAAGTGGTTTCTGTTTATTTTTTGGTAACAATCCTATATCTTGGTCTGCTAAGAAGCAACCTACTGTTTCTAGGAGTTCAACAGTGAATCAATGCTTGGCAACTATCAATAAATTCTATGGGTGTGTCAAATACTCAGAGATCTTCATGTTTTTCTCCCTACATCTCCTCAACTGTTATGTGATAATAAAAGCTCCATTTCTCTAGCTTCTAATCCTATACTACATAGCAGAATGAAGCATTTAGCTATTGATTATCATTTCATTCGTGAACTAGTACAATCTAATTCTCTGAAGGTTTCCTATATTTCAACCATTCAGCAACTTGCAGATATTTTTACTAAAGGACTTGCTGGACCTCGCTTTACTTTTCTGAAGAACAAACTGAAAGTTTTATCACCCTTTCAATTTGAGGGAGGCTAGTAGCAGTAAACCTGCTTTTCACAGAGTCTTGTTACTACAGCTTTATACAGCTGTCTTTTCCTTTTGTACTAACACGTGTGTGGCTGTGATTGTTTCTTGTCAGAGTCTGTCATGTATTTAATGTGATGTACTAACACTTTTATAATTATTGAAAATCAGTTTCTATCTCTTCTACTAATTATTACATACAATATGTGGTGTAATAATATTGATTAACTTAATTATGTTGTGCAGATTACAAATTATTTACTGCTGAATAATAATGTAAAAATTAATATAAACGTGGTGAACGAGGAGCGCCTCAAAGCCTTGGATATGTTATCGCAAGCTAAAGGGAATGATCTAAAATTCGGGTTTTATAGTTATTTTGTACACCATGAGACGCATAAGAGTAAAAGTTTGTCTGAAAACGGTGATCATGAAGGGCTGAAAGACAGGGTCAATGCAATAATGGTGGTGGCAACGTTGGTAGCAGGAATCGCATTTCAAGCTGCAATGAACCCTCCAGGCGGGGTTTGGCAAGATGATTCCAAAGTTAACTCTAATACCGACCCCATTACTTTTGCTTATTATCTGGAGTCAAGATATGGCTCCTCCTTGTCTGATGGTTTCGATCACTTCTTTGATGAAAACGTGCCAGATCACGCATACAGTGATGAACAATATGCTGGCCTTTACAATCTTGTGGATGGTCTAATGAGTTTGCAGGGTGGTGACGATTATTACGATATGACAGCGGATGGTTTAATTTTGGATGATTCGGCGTTTACCAATGTTGTTTCAAACTACAGCAACAGTTGGAACAGTAGTAATGGTGTTTTCTTCCCTTATCTAATACGGTACGCTGGATACCCTATACTGGCTTACAAATACCCAACAGAATACGTGTATTACATGGTTACTAATGGGGTTGCGTTTCTTGTGTCTCTGACTATAATATTTTTGGTCGTATGTGGGTTTATGAACGGAACATCTGTTACTCAAGTTCGTATTCTGGTCGTGTTGATGTGTATTCCAATCGGATGTATCGCCTTCGGTTATATGTCAATAATAGAAGCTATGGTACCAGACTTTTATACTCAAGCAGTTTATGTGTATGTTGTACTCCAAATATTTCTTGGAGTCTGCTGCTTACTTGGAGTACTTTGGTTCTTCATTTGGGCTGCATGGAAGATATTTAAGCTGCGAAAGAAAACGAGAAACTACCATATTGGAGTTATTAATTACCTTAAAGCGCTCTTCTTCAGTATGGATGAAAAGACGGTAGGAAAACTTGTTTTATTTATTGTTTGTTATGGTGCTTTCCGTATTATTGGAGGATATGTTAAATCCATGTCTTAAATCCATGTGTGTGATCTTGCTGTTTAGAATTATTAGACCCTGTTTGTGTACCTCAATTATTTATAATATTTGGAAAGAAAAAAAATACTTGTATTAGTTGTTTTTAGTTTTTACTTGTGTTCTAAGTTCAAGCATTCCTATTTTTCCACAATGACCAAATGATGGCATATACACGGCAGAATTTTCCAGATTTGAGCATCCCAAACTAATAAAGGGTGATTCCTACAAGCTTCAAAGTTATGTAGTACTGCTTCATTCATACTCCAAGAAATTTTAAAGGACTTCCATAAATTAAAAGCAGACTTCCCTTTCTAGTGCACAATGGAAAAAATAGATGCTATCCACCAAAACTACAGAATATTTACGAAAGACATTGTTTCCATTAGAATTAAGAACTGCCCAAGAGATCCGCACCATTTCCAGGTTCAAATCTTGCACCCACTTGATTGTCTGTGAAGCTGCTTTCCCTTCTAGTTCCTCTTTGCTTGTGCCTCCAGCAAAGTTGCACTTTGCTCCAGAGTATGTGCCTGCATAATTGGAGACAGTTAGATCCATACCTGCAAAATGGTTGCAACTGTTCCAATTTCCAAGCTACTGCTACATTAACTTTCATGACCATAATATCATGGTTAATGCAATAATTAGACTTAGAAATAGAAGAACGCATTTTGTGTAGGATCCTACTTATATTAGATTAGTGAATCCCAGTAATGCTGGAATGGTGAATTTAGTGATGGTAGCTACCCTAGGTGATAATCGTGTCGCGAGACATTCTGACAGGAACCATGCCAATAACTGCCAATGGAGAATAACTAAATGCAGAATAACTAGTTGGTAGGCGCTACACCTGACACTAGTAACAAAGCTATTTTTACAAGAGCAAGCAGAAACACAACCAACCAAGAAAGGAACATGCTCATCATTTTCAGTGCCTACCTATGGTTGTGAAGGAAGATGAATGATTTCAATTTGTCTGTGGAGACATACAAATTTTTTTCTTGCAAATTTCTTTTAAATCCCACAATGTTCATTTTTTAACAGTTCAGGCATGTAAAGTTCTGACAGTTCATTTAACAGGGAAATCCAAACTATAAACCATGATTGTCCCAAGAAGAATATTGCTGGGAATGAAGATAATTAAGTCATTCTGAAACTGTTAATAACAAGTTGAACAGATAAAATTCACTAGAAGAAATCATCAGAAATAAAAACGATGTATTCACAGCAGTGAACTATGCACAGGATACAGCAATGGTTGGTTCGAGCATATAAGACAAAATAATCCAAAGAGAGAAACTTGGCACATACTTTATTAAATGCAAGCATAAAATTTACACTTTCGTAACAAGCAGTTGATTTATGGATACATCTCGAATACATCTCCTAGTCTCTCTATGATGTGTAGAATTTAAAGAGCCAGGGAATGGAGAGTGGAGACGGATGCAGAAGAGAAAATTAACTACTGATATGCATTTTATTAAATGTAAGAACTCCTTAATTCATTTAGGAACAAATACATCTCCTAGTCTCTGAAAATGATGTACTGAGAAAATATATGTGCTTTGAGAAACTCCTTATTTCAAACCTTAACAAATACATGGAAAAACAAATACATGGAAAACGGTATTTCAGTCCAGCGCTGGAGATGTTCTGTTAAAATGCAAAGACCTTTCCACGGTATTTCAACCACTGGTTGATTGTCCTTTCCACCATCCATCAGTGTATGTTAATCAAAAATGTGTTGAATAAGTAATTAACAACATTATCTTAATAAATGTGAATAATAAAAACTTAATTACATTCTTCCTCCGAGAGGACACACTATCATGCTGCTGAAAAAAAAAAACTCCTCGTCCACCCGGTTCCCATGGATGAAAACCCATTATAATAAATGTTAGATTTTTGAATTGTATGTATAAACAAAAATGGCGACTTTATGTGTATCAAGAAAGTTATGATAGGTATTTATAAACAACCGTGAATGTTGTTTAGGTTTAGTTTATCAAAAACCTTCATAGATCCATGAATATCTGAACATAATTCCAAAATATCTTCCACCTAATACCACACCCTTTGGATTCAAATATTTTTTTTGCCGTTGGATTAAGATATGAATATTTTTGGGATAAATCCAATTAGTTAATAAAATCAAAATTGACCGAGCAAATCCAAAATTTCACGATTAAGAAGGAAATATATTTCACCATTTATTCACCGTCTTTGCTTAGGGCCGGCGGTCTGTCCTAGCCCGATTTGCACCCCTAGAAGTCTAGACTCTAGACAACCAAATTGCCAAAGGAGCCAACTAGTCTACCCCTATTGTAGCAACCAAAGGATCGACTAAGGTTTTTGATCCACTTTTTCTTGACATTGAACTAGTGGGAGTTACGCGTAGGTATCAAAATGTGTATGTGATGTAACAAAAATTTTATCAAAACGCAGAAGTTGCAACTTGTACGGACTGAAGGGCAAAATGTTAGGTAGAAAATCAATCTCTGTTTTCTCAAATAAGTTCAAGCTCTTTGGAATGGTTCTTTGGCAACACGCAACACCCAGCAATGTCATTGCAGGATCCTTCTACCACATCTGCCCTTCCCGTACATGTTATGTGTACTCTCAATCTGTGTTGCACCCAACTCCAACAAACATCTTTTTTTTGATTATGAGAAAGTAAATATTACCCAAATCCAGCGTAAAGCGGTTTGTCCAGTACCAAATTGGCTATGACCGGTTTTTTAGTTTTGTCTTTTTGGAATTGAAAGCATTTACTGAGCACCTGACAATGGTACATTGTTGTGAGACAGTCTTGAAACTTGAATTGTTGCATGAGTAGGTTTGTTGTCTCAGCTAATTCTGACGAAGTTGGTGGGTGATACACCCGAGACCAACAAAGCTATTTTTACAAGTGGATTGCGACTAAGACTAGCTTGGAATCCCATGTTTTTAACAATGTAACTATATCTAGGGTTGACAACTGTGCGAGAACCATGAGCAAGGCAAGGTTATCAGGTTCTGAAGATAACTTTGACATTGTGATTGATTGGAATCATAAGTTTGGAAACTAAGATATTTTTGGATCTATATCATTTTGCACGGTGCAAACCGATAACCTTGCTCAATGGTAAAAAGATCTTGCACTGTGCAGAATGATATGGATCCAAAAATATCTTTAAAATTCCATTGTTGGTCGAGTGAGGATGATTTGGGTGAGCATGCACTATATTTCAAACAAAATTTCAAATTTAATATTAATTTCAAAACATTTAATATTAATTCATGAAAAAGGTGATTTAAATATGTTTGTGAGACATTCGGCAACAATTCAACACTTATAAAGCTATGAGAGACTTGATCAATGTACAGATGACTAGTTCGCTTTCCACTAATGGTTTTCTACTTTCAAATGTTGGCTACTAGGTTTTCACTTCAAAAGGTGTTTTCTTAACCTTAATATTTCAATTTATATTGATAATGGCTTCATTGTGCACCTTTTGCGTTTTGTTAATGTATTTGGTTCTTTTGTGAATCAATTTATTGAATAATTAGTAAAAATTTCTAATATATTATAAGAGCAAAGGCTAACATGGGGTTAGTCAAATGAGATTTCAAATGACTTTCAGAGAGTTTTTTAAATCTATTGTTAGTCCATCGAGATTTTTAAGGAGTCTACAAATGTCTATTGTTATTGGTTAGAGATTTTTTCTAAGTCATTTAAATTATCTGAAACTTTATGTTATTGGATTAGATTTAATAAGAGTAACTCTTACACCCCTGTTATTCGAATGAGAATTGAAAGTCATTGGTTTGTTATTTTTAAAGATTTGGAGAGACTTTTTTAGGAAAATAGCATGGTAGATGTTTTAAATTTTTGATTACACATTATATATTTTTTTTGTCTCTACAAATCACTTTACGAATGTCACTTTTTTGCTCATACTATATTGTTTACGAGGACACCTTTAATAACAAGTTGAACAGATAAAATTCACTAGAAGACATCACCAGATACAATGTATCCATTGAACTATGCACAGGATACAACACTCATAGTTACTATCCAGATTCGTTAGGACAAATAATCCAAAGCGGACACATATCCAATTAAACGAAAGCACATCATATTTATTCTCATAAGATGGGGTTTGTCTATATCAAGAAAAGTTACGGGACACCTTTAATAACAAGTTGAACAGATAAAATTCACTAGAAGACATCACCAGAAATAAAAACAATGTATCCATAATAGTGAACAATGCACAGGATACAACACTCACAGTTACTATCCAGATTCGAGCATATAGGACAAATAATCCAAAGCGACAAACTTGACACATATCCAATTAAACGAAAGCACATCATATTTATAAAATTTACACTTTCGTAACAAGCACTCGACTTATGGATACATCTTTAGAATCTAAAGAGACAGGGAATGGAGGTGGATGCACAAGAGAAAGTTAACTACTGTAAATATATGTTACGAGCTCTTTTACTCCTAATTCATTAGGAACAAATACATGGAAAAAGTGGTGGAGGCAAATATCCAAGGTGCTTTGCATAAACTTGTTGGTTGCTTTCCCGCATCAGTCCTCGGACTCCTGAAAGAATTAAAATCCGAAAGACCTCAAGACGGTATTTCAGTCCACACTTAAATGTTTTATTGATGCAACCGGGTCCATTCATATACGACATCCTTGGCTTTGATCAATCTGCCACCATCATGTAAAGTAAATCCACCACCATTAAACATTAAACAGTGTATGTTAATCAAAAATGTGTTGAAAAATAATTGAAAACATTATAATAAATGTGAATAATAAAACTTACATTCTTCCGAGAGGGCACACTATCATGTTGCTGAAAAAAAGAATTCTTTCTCCACCCGGTTCCCATGGATGAAAACCCATTAGCTGTTATAGGATTTTTAGAATTGTATGTGATAAACAAAAATGGCGACTTTATGTGTGTGTCGAGAAAGTTATGATAGGTATTTATAAACCGGAAAATGGGTCATTCGTCCAAATATTTTTAAAACATGGTTCTAATGGACGAGTAAAAATTAGTATCGCTGAAATGGACACCAAAATAATAGCAAGAATGAAACTGGATTCATCCTGGCTTAAACTTAAAAAAGAGTGAGGATGAAACTGGATGCATCCTGATGTAAATTAAAAATAAAAAAAAAATATTTGAAAATGGGTAGGATGACATCCTGTCTATTTTTACATTCTCGTCCATTTAAACAGTATCAAATTTTACATGTCTTTTTTGTTATAAACCAAGTTTATTTACTAAGATGCCCTTCGTGTCTAAGTTTAGAGTTTACATATCTTGGACACCAAGTCTCTTATCTATATAAATAGAGGCTTAAACATTGTATCTTACACACATAATAATAAGGATTCTCTCTTCTTTTTTCCCCTCTACTTTGTGTCTCCTTCTCTATCTTCTCCTTTTATAAGACGTTATCACGCACGTTGCTCTATCAACCAAGCCATGGAAAAGGAGAAGATTTTTTTTTACACCGAAAATTTTTTACACCCATATCTAATCTTCCATCTTGGTTTGATTTTTTTTTTTCTTCTTCTTTATTTACTAAACGATTCTAACGAAGCTTCTGTTGATTTTATTTTATTTTAGGTCGTCCATTCAAAAACATGTTGACGAGTTTTTGACCTTTAAGAGTCACACGGAACAAAATTTTGGAATTGTAACAAACTATTGTATGGCTTTGACGGTCCTGTAATCATGAAGTCAGCATCCGCATAGCTTGGTCTTGGTTGGCTACTAAGATCTCCTCATGCACATATGTTGCTTCATGTGTACCATGGGATAAGTTACTAAAACTTACTGTTTAGTCATATTTTTAAATTTTTTTTCTTTTCTCCAAACTACTTGATTTGAATTATTTATTTCCTTTCCTCTCTAATTTTTTTGATAGAGAAAATAAAAATAAGATCCATTGAAATATGGTTCACGGTATTTTTACCTCTAATAAAATTGTCATCACCAACAATTGGTGTTTTCTCTAATTTATTTTTCATAAAGGAAAGAAAAACAAATCCATCAAAAGATGGTTTACAGTTTCTATTCTTTTAATGAAACTGTAATCACCAAAATCCGGTGTCATCGCAATTTAATTATCTTTAAGGTAATTACTCACGTGCATGGTTGAAAAACCTACGGCCAATCAAGTTTGGTATCATCGTTCATTCGACAAAGATCATGTGATATTTATAATCGGTTTCTATTTTTTATTACAAGAAACCATCTATCAACCACGAAGTGGTTTTTTCCTATGCGATGACTAAGTCGACATTTTGTTTTTCTTTTTGTCGATGCAATTTTGGTGTATCATATATACCAACCGGCATTGGTTTTCTCCATCAATTCTGCGGAAGATGTTAAAATTGGCATTCTAAGAAATTTTAGCCAATTTTTTTTTTCCGTAGTTTGACGATAATCGTCTAAACAAATCTTTACCGATGATGGTTTTATATTTCTACTAACAAACCATTGGTTTCCATTTCTTACCGGAAACCATGGATTCCTTAACAACGAAAATGATTTCTTTATTTTTTTTTAAAGGAATCATATAAGCCAAATGATTTGGTTTTTCCCTATCGACCCTAAAGGGATACATTAAGTATCGTTATTATGGTATTGACAATTGCAAACACCAAGAGGAATTGTTGCATTCTTAAGGGATATTGAGCATTAATTTATTTTTTCCTCATGGCAAATCTCCAAAAGTTAAAAAAAAAAAAAAATTCAACTTGTGGTTGGAATTGGACACTAAAGATCAAAGGGTGCGCACCCGACTTGTTAGCCTATCTCTTTAGTCTTTGTAATGATTATATTGATGTTAAAATTAATTTAGTTTGATGAAATAAAGTGTCCATAATTTCATTCTTAGGTGAATGGATACCGCATCGGCCTTATAGGTCATTGGAGATTTGGTTACATATTTTATATGCTTTTTTTGGTATTAACCATTAAAATCCATAGTTGATGTTAAATTTGTATGTCAAGTAGACTACAACCTTTACGGACATTTTTTTATGGCTTTTAAAGTCATTATCTACAGTCCAACTGGTGTTATTCTTAAAATCCAGACTATATTATGAGTATATGTCCATGATTAATCAGACAATATTCTACGAAATTTATTTTCGTATATGAGATGACAATTTCCGCCAGAATCAGGGGAGACTCTATGTTATTAGAGGTTGACATTAATTAACTGAAAAGGTTATATCATTTCTCTACCATCATGATCAAGTCGAAAAAGGCTTCCATTAAACAGGCGTGAAAATATCTCAATTAGCTTTCCCATAAGCTTAATTATGCCGTTTGAAAAGGCAAATCCAATCACATCTAGCAATCATGTAGCATTTTTATATGCTACAGATAGTGCTCCAATTTCACGTCCCCGAAATTCATATCTCCTCATTTGAATAATATGAAATTATAATGCCTGCAGGCACTTGTACCTAGTAATTCTATGAATTTTGTTTGAGAATTGTGTGGGATCATGGTTAATTAATATGTTGTCGAATATTCATTTAGTGTAGCTACTGAAATAATAAAAGATGGTGGTTGTTAATTAACCCCTCTGTATGGAAATATCGACATATGTGATTGGTTGGCATACATTCCAAATTAGATTGGATTATTTTAGTTTCTCGATTGACGCAATATAAGGATCCTACATAGACTTAACATCTTAAAATTTCCAAGCCTGAAAATTACGGGATGGTGTTAGTCATATTGCGTATTAAGAGAAATAAATCGTTTTAAAAGCGATTTGGGGTTATATGTTCAAACCCTAGGATTGGTTCATTAACTCTTTGTTCTTCTTATATAATGCATTGATAGGTGTAGAATACACCGTATTTACTATATAGAGTTTATGCTTCTTTGCTATTTTTCGTGTGAATTATGTAATTTACGTGTGTTTTTGAGTTATTAGGTACTCTGGAGTCGCACGGAGGAAAAGAAGCGGAAATCATTCAATTTGAGCAAGAAGGGCAGAAGTGTCATTGCGTATGCATGTGCTATCGAGAGCACAATAGAGGTTAAGGGGTTGCAAATCAAGATGGCCCTTATCTGATGAGTGGTGCCTATAATCACTCTGGTTACCCCTTATCTGCCTTACCTGAGTGGCTATATCCTCTTACATCTCTTACAACAAAACCAAAATTTCAGAGAAGTTATTATCATTTGAGTTTCACCTGAAGTTCATAATCGAGAGAGAAATGGTGGCGCTGTATGACAGAGAGATCGAGAAAGGGGATGCTGTGGAAGATTGAAATCGAGAAGTGAGATCCGTAAGAAGACATCGACGAATTTGCTGCTCAAATTACAAAGAAATTAAAAGTAGGGTTTGAATTGATTTCGAGATCTCAGAGAAAATGGGTTGGTGGTTTTGCTGATGAAGCCATGAAAGTTCGTGGAAGATTGAAGTGGGTTCGCCGATGATTAAAGGGTTTTGAAGTTGTTGGATGAAAATTGCTAGGTTTTGTTCAAGACAAAAGGGGATCCGCAGTGGATTTCTAACGGAGGACGAGTTCAAATGATTCAAGGATGGGATGTATGGGTTCGAGTGAAGAGGAAGATGCCGCTAACTATCGGGAGATGAGAGTATTGTTGTCTTTTTCGATTCAGGAAGAAGATGGAATTGAATCCGCCATGGGAAATGGAGTTATGGCAGTTCGGGGTTCTCTGTGGATAGTTTCATCACTGGAGTTGAGCTGGGTACTAGGCCCGAGATGAAGATGGTGGCTTGGTGCTTAAAAGCTTGAACTCTGTAGTAGGTGGATTGGTTGGTAACAGGGCAGAGTGCAAAGCAGGTGATAATGATTAGAGGTCAAGTGGCTTGGAGAGTCTGAATGCAGGCTAAGCTTAAGTGAATTTGCAGGGAAGTGCTGATGTTGTCTCAGGTGGTGTCTCTGGAACTGGTAGTGGTGTTGAATGAAATTGATTTGGTGCTGGAAGAGATGGGTTTGATGATTGTTGTGAAGTGGTTGCCTGAGATGGAATTGCAGGTGGAGTTGTGTGGCAGTGGTGGTACATTTGAATGTTTTGAATGAATGAGTTGCAGGTTATGATGCTGATGGCAATGCAGGTGTGTGTGGTGCTGGGATGGACCTAGTGATGACTGAGGAGTGGCAGCTGTAATGATGCTGATACACATAACAATGACTGGAACTGGAGTACTTGTTTTGTGGCTATGTGCAGCTGCAGATGGAATTTGAAGCTGCAATGCACTGTTTAAGCTCAGCTGCAGGTGGAGGTCACTGTGGAGGGATGCAGAGATGCAGCTGAGGTTGATTGCAATAGGGAGTCTGGAGCTGTGAAAATGGGTAATGTAGGTGGTGTCAGTGCTGTGTATTGAAGATCAGGAAATGGTTTGTAGTGGAGCAAGAAGCCGGCAGCTTCGGTGGAATTCAAGTTTAGAGCAGGTGGTGGTGTTCAAGGATTAGACTGAGGTTGAGATGATGCAGGCAGAGAATAGCACTGATCTTGTGCTTTCCAAGGATGCAGCGGAGCTAATGAAAGGAAATTGCAGCTGTGGGTGTTGTGGAATTGCAGGTTTGAAATGAAGTGGCAGCTGAGTGGTGGTAGCCTGAGCTGATGTTGCAGGTTGTCTAGGGAACTGAGATTCAATGGAAAGTCGGGTGGGTGTTGCTTCTATGGCAGTAAGATGGACCGATATAATGTATGCCTATGAATTGCATCCGAGATGGCAAGGCAGCCAAAGTTAGAGTTGTGATGGAGTCATTGCTGTCTTTGAAATCCAGGATCCGGCCATTATGGCCTGGATGTAGAGCTATATCACAAGGATTGTGCATCATAAACTAGCAAGTGCAAATGGAATAGGCTAGAGTGACTCAGCTGAGCCAGACCTGACTGGTCTGAGTAGCTATCTGACTCGGCTGAGCAATGACCTGGTTTGACTCGCCTTGACTCTGAGTTGACTCGCCGATTTGACTCCGTTGACCGGTGACCGGGCGGACTTTGTCGGTCACCTGAGATGTTTTCCGGCGAACTTCCCAGCCAAGTTCCGGCCATAATACCATATTTCCGGCGACCACTTTTGGGACATATTTTCTACATGGGTTTCTCCTTCTTATGGGCTTGGTGGATTTTCATCTAATGGACTTTGAAGACTAGACCTAATTTTAGAAGTTGGAGAAAAGCTATAAAGGGAAGGTCTTCTACAACTTAAGATATATCTTATTCTTGGAATTTGGGAGAGCCTTTTTTGTTTACGCTTCTAGGGTTTGCTTTTGTTCATCTTTTTCTTCTTCTTTATTATTGAATATTGATTATGATGAACTCCATAGCTATGAGTAGCTAAACATCTTATTGATAAAAGTTGATTTCTCAACATGTTTTTGAATCTATGAATTAGTTTTGTCTCAGTAATTTATTGTTTGTGATTCACAATTAATAGTGTTATAAGATTTGAATACTTGTTAGGTTGAGTCCGGAATCAATCCGATTTGCGTTCATCTCTAAAGCTATATTAGGGTTTTCAATACGAAAAAGTTGTTTATCCCTGATTCTAATTAGCATAATTATGGGTAGTGCTTGTAGTGATATATCCTACTAGTCACAAGTGAATCATAACTTTTGTTAAAACGTTTAGTGCTTATACACATTCGTTTGCACTGATTAGTCTTATTCCATAGAACTTATTGCTTTTAGGGAGTTAAATCTAATTGTGCTTTTACACTTTAGGTTGCTTTCTAGGAAGAATTCACATATGCATCTTTTAATGTGGTTGTGATGAAAACAGGGAATTAACGGGTTATACTTGCGATCAAGGTATCCTAGGACTTTTAGTAAATACGAGATTAAAATACCAATTCTAATCATTGATGAAAATACATGTTTGTGAATGATACTATCCCGTGACCAATATCTTCTCCTTATTGATTTCTCAAATTATTTACTTTGCTTTCAATTACTTTTATTTGCTTAGATACAACAAACATACCCCGTGGTTACTTAGAAACTGAAATATATCTAGTTGATTGAGAAAGTGAAATTATATTTGACGGATTGACAACCGACTAAATTTTGGCGCGCTAACGGGGAGGCATACGGCTTGTTATTGAGTTTTTAGTTTCTTTTACAATTTCGCTTTTATCTTTGCTTTTTGTTTGTCGTCTTGTTTCTCACTTGTTTGCTAGAATTGTTTTCGGTATCAATCCCTAGCTACTAAAGATTGGAATTATCCAAGGTGCGGGATAGATACTCGAAAAGGCACAATACTCCAACCAAGGCGAAACACAACGGACGAGCTGATAGACGCATTTATGTGTCTATTTTGGTCTCAATTATGTATATTGTTAGTACCTATTTTTGTACTTATTTTGGTATTTTATGTCTTTGTAGGTATTTTTGGAGAAATAAATATATGCGGAGAAATTGGCTCGAAAAGTGGTTTTTGCGCTCGTGGGAGAAAATTACTATTCGGACCCCTCATTTGGATAAGGGGCACCTCAATTACTAAGGGGCGACCACTTGCTATTCGCACCCCTGTACTGGATAAGGGGCAACCCATCTTCACCATTTAAACATGGATTTTGGCGGGAAATTTTCCTTGCACCTGCGATATCTTCCAGAGCAGAATTGGACGTGGTTTGTTGAGACTCAATCGCCGAGTTGGATGTATTTGGGCCTGTTAAGGCTAGGCAGACGGATACATGTCTTAAACTCGAGAAAATAGGAATGAAACGTCACTTAAAAGGAAACAGGGGCGTGAAATATTCTCGGCTTTTCTGGGAAACTTTCAGAGAGATTTAGTCGGAGTTTTGAATGGATTTGGACCGGTATCTCTCTATAGAGTGAAAACAGGCTTGATACGTTGCTTGGATTCGAGAAAAAGGAATTTCCAATGATTTTTGTAAAACAGGGTTGTGAGATATATTGGGACTGAATTGCTTTATTTGGCAATTACAGTGGTGAAAGAAGAAAGATATCTTCTCTGTCAGATTTTTATCTACCTATTAAGAGAGTGTAGGAAGCTTACAAACATCCCAATTGACGCGTAAGAAGATTTGCGGGAGATATTCCCGAGACTTGGCAGCGAAGAAAAAAATATTTCCGGAAGATTTGATCGAGATTCTTGGCACCTGTTGGGTATATATAGGCAGTGTGGGAGGCCTAGCAAAGGAGGACGGAAGAGTTTGGGGAAGTCTGGAGAGTTGCAAATCAAAGCTACAAATCAGAAGAAGAAGTTGCAGGATTCTGTTTCTGCTGGTGCCGCTCAAGAACACCAAGAACATTGAACCATCAAAAGCCGTCATAAAGAGCAGTGGCACTTAAAAACAACGACAAAGTTAACTAACTATCGTTGTTCAACGGTGGAAAATAAAGGACCCTCGGTGACGGTCTTATAATACTGAAAATCATTGTAAGCTATTTATATTTTTATTTTTAATACAATGATTAATGAATTTTCTTCAATTTTCGCTCTATGAGTAGCTAAATCTATTATCTAGGGTTTTGGAGGAAACTATTTTTGATGGGTAATATTTAGTAATTAATTTCTTTGGCATATTTACTCCAAAAATTGTGTTTTAATTTGTCTAAAAATTCTCTCTTCTTTACATGCTTCGTGAAAACTGTTTTGGGTAGTTTCTACCGTTCTTTTATAAGCGAAGGAGGATTAGGCCTTAGAATAGCGACGTAAGTCATAAAAAAAGCATGTATTGTTATATCTTCCAAAGCATGAGATTGAGTTCGAAAATTGTTTTGAGTAAAGTCGGAGTATTATGTCAAAGTTTTATTTATTGAGTTTACCATCATTAGAAGTAGTGAAATCCAAAGCCCTAGACTCATCTCTCCTTGATAACAAAAATCAATTGTAATTAGTTTGTTTTAGTATTTTCTTTTAATTAAGTCTAAAATCAAAATCTTAAAAAAGTCCGAGCGAACGATACTCTACTTACCACAATTAAAACTACAATCAGTTTTTGGCGCCGCCGACGCGGACTTGTAAATAGGTTTAGGTTTTAGGTTTTGTATTTTTTTTTTAAGTTTTGTATATATTTTATTTTTATTTAA
Source organism: Papaver armeniacum (assembly GCA_023531295.1). Lineage (NCBI taxonomy): Eukaryota > Viridiplantae > Streptophyta > Magnoliopsida > Ranunculales > Papaveraceae > Papaver > Papaver armeniacum. The sequence goes on along the minus strand of JAJJWW010009657.1, from coordinate 30,823 downwards.
TTTTTTGTTCTATTTTACGTCTTTGGTATTTTTGTTTTTGTTGTGCAGGTTTTGCTTGAAACGGAAAGTGGAAAGTCGAACTTGCCAAAAAAAAAAAAAAGGAGAAAACCGGAGATATTATTTTTGTTAGTTTTTTTTATATATTTCTTTTGGACTTGTATATATTGTTTGTTTATTTTTATATTATTTATTTATTAAAAAAAAAAAAAAAGGTAACACGTGCACACACCAATTGCATCGTCGGACTACCGATTTTAGGAAAACTCGTGGATTAGTAAGTCAACCCGTGCCTTGGGCCTTATGGGAGTTACCACCGAAAGTCCACAAACCTCAGCCTCGTACCTTTGGGTATATTTTGCTGTGGTAACCTGAGCCTACCCATTTTAGTCGACCTTGCATTTGCATTTGCACAAAAATAATGTCGAATCGGGTATTACAATAGCCAATACAATGAATATCCGACTAATTTCAAAATGGACACTACTACTTTGACCACAAGTGTGCATAGTGGTTGGGAACACCAACCTTTTCAAGGTTATGGTTCATATCATAGTGAGCCCAATTACTATTCACACGCGCACAGGTCATACGAGCAAGAAAATAAGGAATATTACAATACTAGTTCCTCGTCTTTGGACGACTTAATTAAACAGTTGAAAACTAGTCCTTATTATGATCCTTCCGTTCCTACTCGTCCTATCGAAGAGTCTCTCAAACTCTTGGGTGCTCCTTCCGTTCCTATTCGTCCTATCGAAGAGTCCCTCAAGATTTTGGTTGAGAAAACTAGGGTTTTGAAAAAACGAAAGAATTGCTCGAAATAATCTTGATTACCAATTTAGCCTTAAAAATGAGAATAGTTATTCACATAATCAAGAAGACGAGGTTAGAATTGGTAACACTACTTGTTTAGAAAAGGTTCAACCATTTTCATGTTATGATGATTACGATGAGGATAGTGTTGATCAAGAATCTGATGTAGGCAAAGTGATCAAGAATTTGTTACTCCAATTGAGCTTTATGATGATAATATTTCTAGTTCAAATCCAAATAATTTTAATAATTATTCACCTATTCAAAAGGATGAGGATTTGACTAGAGATACTCCCGTTTTAGACGATGTAGTATTTCCTTTTGATTACAAAGCCGATATTGGTTTAGAGGAACGAGTTTATTCTAAGAATAATATTTTAGAGCCTACAGATTTAGAAACAACAGTCTTAGACGAAGAAGATGAACTCGTAGAGCTTTTAAATATGTATGAGGATGTGTCACCCGAATATGACCTACAAGAAGCAATTGACCATTTTCGTGATTTTGATGATCTAGAAATTAGGAAATTGTAGATAGTCTATCTAGAGACACCCAAAACTCTAAGTTTGGGGGTGATTATCATTCTCCATGTGCCTTACCTTTAGCTCTTATAGAGATCCCTCACTTGGGACTTGATATATGTGCCTCAACCATTGTGCCGATTGCCTTCATACTAGTTCTCTAGAACCTAATAATGTCCGGGAAAAAGTTCGGTTGTTAGAAACCCATCCTCTCGGGTTGATGTGGTTTACTCGGGCTATGATACCAAGATTGATTTTGTTTTCCCACCAAATATTTTTCAACCAATTGTGGGAACGTATATGTTTCGAGATGAGTCAATTATTAAGTTCGAGACTAAACCTAATTATTTTAGGAAAATAGAATTGACACATTTGCTTAAGAATGACCACCACTCTCATTATGGTCAACTGTAAGTCAAACCTGATTGACTTAAAGGATCCTCAATTATTCAGGTTATTATTATGTGCTTCTAAATTTTTCCAGACCTTAGAACCTGATATTTCGGATCTTACTTTTGAGGAGGTGCAACCCATGAAAATATTTTATTTAGACCCCTTTATTGAACTCTGAACTCAACCACAACTAGATGTAGTTGTCTTAAACAGAAACTAGGCAAGGGTGTGCTATGTTTATTCTTGGTTTGTTGCGGTTTCCTTTTATCTGTGATAACACTTTTTGATGCGAGATGATCCACAGTTGTTCCTGTTATTGCTTTATGATATGAAGTGATTAATTCTTTCTTATGTCCTGTCAAGACGTTAAACTTAGCACTTCTTGGGAGGTAACCCATGCTCATGCAACACGGTAATATCTTTCCTTAACTCTTTTGCTTTAAATGGTAACAGTTTCTCCTTGTTCATGCTTTTAATTTCATCTTTAGAACATTGAGGACAATGTTAGATTAAAGTTTGGGGGTATGGGAGAAACTTTTTAGTTGCATTGTTAAACTCCGAGCCTAGAAATTTATGCTTATTAAGGATGGCACTAACCAATCTAAGTGGATGGAAGCATTTTGGTTGTAGGAGTTGAGGAACCAATCTGATTAGATGGAAACATCTAAAGAGTCTATTCATAAAAGCACAGAGCTCAGGTGTTAGAAATAACATGATAGTTTCACCATATCTCGTTGAGTCCTTTTCACTTCTGTTTTTATTTTGTTTTGTTTTTAAAATATGTTTCTCTAAGTGATTAGGTGGGGCTCACGATTAAAGTTGTTACCAATGCTAGGGTGAATTAGAGTGATTGAGATAAAAAAAAAAAAAAAAAAAAAAGAAAATGTGTGTTCAAACGGAATAAAATTAACACTTGGGAATAGCAATATGTGTGTGTTTTCCCGTCTCCGTCGCTTTAAACAAGCGTGGAATGCGCAGGATCCACGGGAACTATCATATAATATGCGACAAGAAGCATGCGCTTGATCCCAAAGATCTAATCATGTTGTTAAAAAAAAAAAAAAAAAAAAAAATTAATGTTCGGTGAATAACCCTTGTATCGACCTATTAGGTTCCCTTGTACCAGTGTGTTGATATTAGTCCAGACCAGTATCTCAATCCATTAGGATAGGTTCATTTTGGCGGAGACCTTCAGACAGATATGGGAAACACCGTTCACTCAGTAAACATCAAAACCATCTATGTTTTTCTCTATATCCATCTCATTATCTATCCATGTGATTAGTTTGACTCTGGTATTGATGTCCATAGTGTGACTATCTGAGTAGAGCTCTGTGACTTATATATGAATTTTAGTATGCTTGAGTGCAAACTCGTGTACAACAATTGGAATTTCGCATCGGGGTACTTCCTCCTGTAGTCAATAAGTATGCCAACCAAGGAGATTCTTTAGTGCCTTCCAAGGTTCTGCGTAAATAGCTAGGGTTTGGAGTAAAGGTTTTGTGGGTATATCTCTTGTAAACCCTCCCGAGACTATAACTCGGCCACTAGGGCCACCTAGGGGTTTAAAGGCTTATTGCATACGCTAAATGCAATCGACGATGCCTGCGACAGTGAGTTAGGATTTTATTTTGTTTTGCTCGGGACTAGCAAATAATAAGTTTGGGGGTATTTGATAGACGCATTTATGTGTCTATTTTGATCTCAATTATGTATATTGTTAGTACCTATTTTTGTACTTATTTTGGTATTTTATGTCTTTGTAGGTATTTTTGGAGAAATAAATATATGCGGAGAAATTGGCTCGAAAAGTGGTTTTGCGCTCGTGGGAGAAAATTACTATTCGGACCCCTCATTTGGATAAGGGGCACCTCAATTACTAAGGGGCGACCACTTGCTATTCGCACCCCTGTTAAAGGCTGGATAAGGGGCAACCCATCTTCACCATTTAAACATGGATTTTGGCGGAAATTTTCCTTGCCTGCGATATCTTCCGTGACACCCGACGTGGTTTGTTGAGACTCAATCGGCAGTTGGATGTATTTGGGCCCATTTGGCTGGATCACGTATACATGTCTTAAACTCGAGAAAATAGGAATGAAACGTCACTTAAAAGGAAACAGGGGCGTGAAATATTCTCGCTTTTCGGGAAACTTTCGGGAGAGATTTAGTCGGAGTTTTGAATGGATTTGGACCGGTATCTCTCTATAGAGTGAAAACAGGCTTGATACGTTGTTGGATTCGAGAAAAAGGAATTTCCAATGATTTTTGTAAAACGGGGTTGTGAGATATATCGGGAATGAATTGCTTTATTTGGCAATTACTGGTGAAAGAAGAAAGATATCTTCTCACAGATTTTTATCTACCTATTAAGAAGTAAAAGGAAGTTTACAAACATCCCAAGGACGCGTAAGAAGATTTGGAGGAAATATTCCGTGACTTGGCAGTGAAGAAAAAAATATTCCGGGAAGATTTGATCGAGGTTTTAGGCACCTGTTGGTGTATAAAAGGGATGGTACGAGGCCTAGCAAGGAGGAGGAAGAGTTTGGGGAAGTTTGGAGGCGTTCAGGCTAGAGGCAAAATCACAAGTTGCGGGGATTATGTTTCTGCTGGTGCTGCTCAAGAACACCAAGAACATTGAACTATCAAAAGCCGTCGCAAAAGGCAGTCTTAAAAACAACGACAAAGCTAACTCTCTATCGTTCTTCAACGATCTAAAATAAAGGACCCTCGGAGACGGTCTTATAATACCGAAAATCATTGTAAGCTATTTATATTTTTTTCAATACAATGATTAATGAAATTCTTCTCCAATTTTTGCTCCATGAGTAGCTAAATCTATTCTCTAGGGTTTTGGAGGAAACTATTTTTGATGGGTAATATTTAGTAATTAATTTCTTTGGCATATTTACTCCAAAAATTGTGTTTTAATTTGTCTAAAAATTCTCTCTTCTTTACTTGCTTCGTGAAAACTGTTTTGGGTAGTTTCTACCGTTCTTTTATAAGCGAAGGAGGATTAGGCCTTAGATTAGCGACGTAAGTCATAAAAAAGAGCATGTAGTGTTATATCTTCCAAAGCATGAGATTGAGTTCGAAAATTGTTTTGAGTAAAGTCGGAGTATTATGTCAAAGTTTTATTTATTGAGTTTACCATCATTAGAAGTAGTGAAATCCAAAGCCCTAGACTCATCTCTCCTTGATAACAAAAATCAATTGTAATTAGTTTGTTTTAGTATTTTCTTTTAATTAAGTCTAAAATCAAAATCTTAAAAAAGTCCGAGCGAACGATACTCTACTTACCACAATTAAAACTGCAATCAGTTTTTGGCGCCGTCGACGCGGACTTGTAAATAGGTTTAGGTTTTAGGTTTTGCATTTTTTTAAAGTTTTGTATATATTTTATTTTTATTTAATTTTTGTTCTATTTTACGTCTTTGGTATTTTTGTTTTTGTTGTGCAGGTTTTGCTTGAAACGGAAAGTGGAAAGTCGAACTTGCCAAAAAAAAAAAAAAAAAGGAGAAAACCGGAGATATTATTTTTGTTAGTTTTTTTATATATTTCTTTTGGACTTGTATATATTGTTTGTTTATTTTTATATTATTTATTTATTAAAAAAAAAAAAAAAAAAACACGTGCACACACCAATTGCATCGTCAGACTACCGATTTTAGGAAAACTCGTGGATTAGTAAGTTGAACCCGTGCCTTGGGCCTTATGGGAGTTACCAGCTGAAAGTCCACAAACCTCAGCCTCGTACCTTTGGGTATATTTTGTTGTGGTAACCTGAGCCTACCCATTTTAGTCGACCTTGCATTTGCATTTGCACAAAAATAATGTCGAATCGGTATTACAATAGCCAATACAATGAATATCCGATCAATTTCAAAATGGACACTACTACTTTGACCACAGTGTGCATAGTGGTTGGGAACACCAACCTTTTCAAGGTTATGGTTCATATCATAGTGAGCCCAATTACTATTCGCACGCGCACACGTGTCATACGAGCAAGAAAATAAGGAATATTACAAGTACTAGTTCCTCGTCTTTGGACGACTTAATTAAACAGTTGAAAACTAGTCCTTATTATGATCCTTCCGTTCCTACTCGTCCTATAGAAGAGTCTCTCAAACTCTTGGGTGCTCCTTCCGTTCCTACTCGTCCTATCGAAGAGTCCCTCAAGATTTTGGTTGAGAAAACTAGGGTTTTGAAGAACGAAAGAATTGCTCGGAATAATCTTGATTACCAATTTAGCCTTAAAAATGAGAATAGTTATTCACATAATCAAGATGACGAGGTTAGAATTGGTAACACTACTTGTTTAGAAAAGGTTCAACCATTTTCATGTTATGATGAGGATAGTGTTGATGAAGAATCAAAATATGTAGGCAAAGTGATCAGGAATTTGTTACTCCAATTGAGCTTTATGATGATAATATTTCTAGTTCAAATCCAAATAATTTTAATAATTATTCACCTATTCAAAAGGACGAGGATTTGACTAGAGATACTCCCGTTTTAGACGATGTAGTATTTCCTTTTGATTACAAAGCCGATATTGGTTTAGAGGAACGAGTTTATTCTAAGAATAATATTTTAGAGTCTACAGATTTAGAAACAACAGTCTTAGACGAAGAAGATGAACTCGTAGAGCTTTTAAATATGTATGAGGATGTGTCACCTGAATATGACCTACAAGAAGCAATTGACCATTTTCGGGATTCGATGATCTAGAAATTAGGGAAATTGTAGATAGTCTATCTAGAGACACCCAAAACTCTAAGTTTGGGGGTGATTATCATTCTCCACATGCCTTACCTTTAGCTCTTACAGAGATCCCTCACTTGGGACTTGATATATGTGCCTCAACCATTGTGCCGTATTGCCTTCATACTAGTTCTCTAGAACCTAATAATGTCCAGGAAAAAGTTCAGTTGTTAGAAACCCATCCTCTCGGTTGATGTGGTTTACTCGGGCTATGATACCAAGATTGATTTTGTTTTCCCACCAAATATTTTTCAACCAATTGTGGGAACGTATATGTTTCAGATGTGTCAATTATTAAGTTCTGAGACTAAACCTAATTATTTTAGGAAAATAGAATTGACACATTTGCTTAAGAATGACCACCACTCTCATTATGGTCATCTGTGTAAGTCAAACCTGATTGACTTAAAGGATCCTCAATTATTCAGGTTATTATTATGTGCTTCTAAATTTTTCCAGACCTTAGAACCTGATATTTCGGATCTTACTTTTGAGGAGGTGCAACCTATGAAAATATTTTATTTAGACCCCTTTATTGAACCTCGAACCCAACCACAACTAGATGTAGTTGTCTTAAACAGAAACTAGGCAAGGGTGTGCTATGTTTATTCTTGGTTTGTTGCGCTTTCCTTTTATCTCGTGATAACACTTTTTGATGCGAGATGATCCACAGTTGTTCCGGTTATTACTTTATGATATGAAGTGATTAATTCTTTCTTATGTCTAGTCAAGACATTAAACTTAGCACTTCTTGGGAGGTAACCCATGCTCATGCAACACGGTAATATCTTTCATTAACTCTTTCGCTTTAAATGGTAACAGTTTCTCCTTGTTCATGCTTTTAATTTCATCTTTAGAACATTGAGGACAATGTTAGATTTAAGTTTGGGGGTATGGGAGAAACTTTTTAGTTGCATTGTTAAACTCCAGAGCCTAGAAATTTATGCTTATTAAGGATGGCACTAACCAATCTAAGTGGATGGAAGCATTTTGGTTGTAGGAGTTGAGGAACCAATCTGATTAGATGGAAACATCTAAAGAGTCTATTCATAAAAGCACAGAGTTCAGGTGTTAGAAATAACATGATAGTTTCACCATATCTCGTTGAGTCCTTTTCACTTCTATTTTTATTTTGTTTTGTTTTTAAACTATGTTTCTCTAAGTGATTGGGTGGGGCTCACGATTCAAGTTGTTACCAATGCTAGGGTGAATTAGAGTGATTGAGAAAAAAAAAAAAAAAAAAAAAAAAAGACTAGACCAATTAGACCAAACGGAATAAAATTAACACTTGGGAATAGCAATATGTGTGTGTTTTCCCTGTCTCCGTCGCCTAAACAAGCGTGGAATGCAGGAACCACGGGAACTATCATGTAATCTGCTGACAAGAATCATGCGCTTGGATCCAAAAGATCTAATCATGCAGTTAAAAAAAAAAAAAAAAAAAAAAAATTAATGTTCAGTGAATAAATCGACCGCTGGTTCCCTTGTATATGCCAGTGTGTTGATATTAGTCAGACCAGTATCTCAATCCATTAGGATAGGTTCATTTTGGCGGAGGCCTTCAGACAGATATGGGAAACATCGTTCACTTAGTAAACATCAAAACCATCTACGTTTTTCTTTATCCATCTCATTATCTATCCATGTGATTAGTTTGACTCCGGGTATTGATGTCCATAGTGTGACTATCTGAGTAGAGCTCTGTGACTTATATATGAATTTTAGTATGCTTGAGTGCAAACTCGTGTACAACAATTGGAATTTCGCATCGGGGTACTTCCTCCTGTAGTCAATAAGTATGCCAACCAAGGAGATTCTTTAGTGCCTTCCAAGGTTCTGCGTAAATAGCTAGGGTTTGGAGTAAAGGTTTTGTGGGTATATCTCTTGTAAACCCTCCCGAGACTATAACTCGGCCACTAGGGCCACCTAGGGGTTTAAAGGCTTATTGCATACGCTAAATGCAATCGACGATGCCTGCGACAGTGAGTTAGGATTTTATTTTGTAGATTTGATTTGCTCGGGACTAGCAAATAATAAGTTTGGGGGTATTTGATAGACGCATTTATGTGTCTATTTTGGTCTCAATTATGTATATTGTTAGTACCTATTTTTGTACTTATTTTGGTATTTTATGTCTTTGTAGGTATTTTTGGAGAAATAAATATATGCGGAGAAATTGGCTCGAAAAGTGGTTTTTGCGCTCGTGGGAGAAAATTACTATTCGGACCCCTCATTTGGATAAGGGGCACCTCAATTACTAAGGGGCGACCACTTGCTATTCGCACCCCCGTACTGGATAAGGGGCAACCCATCTTCACCATTTAAACATGGATTTTGGCGGGAATTTTCCTTGCACTGCGATATCTTCCAAATTGGACGTGGTTTGTTGAGACTCAATCGGGCATCCATAGTTGGATGTATTTGGGCCTCAAATTAAGGCTAGACAGACAGACGACATGTCTTAAACTCGAGAAAATAGGAATGAAACGTTTAAAAGGAAACAAGGGCGTGAAATATTCTCGGCTTTTCTGGGAAACTTTCAGAGAGATTTAGTCCTAGTTTTGAATGGATTTGGACCGGTATTCTCTATAGAGTGAAAACAGGGAGATACGCTGCTTGGATTCGAGAAAAAAGGAATTTCCAATGATTTTTTGTAAAACATTGTGAGATATATCGGGAATGAATTGCTTTATTTGGCAATTACAGGGTGAAAGAAGAAAGATATCTTCACCGTCGATTTTTTGTCTACCTAATAAGAGAGTGAGAGTTTACAAACATCCCAGAAGGACGCGTAAGAAGATTTGGAACAGAAATATTCCCGAGACTTGGCAGTGAAGAAAAAGATATTCCCGAAGATTTGATCGAGATTTTGGCACCTGTTGGGTATAAAAGGACGGCTGGGAGGCCTAGCAAAGGAGGAAGAGTTTGGGGAAGTCTGAGGCGTTCAGCTACAGAGCCAAAATCACAAGTTGCAGATTTCTGTTTCTGCTGGTGCTGCTCAAGAACACCAAGAACAAAGAACTAACAAAAGCCGTCGTAAAGAGCAGACTTAAAAACAACGACAAAGTTAACTAACTATCGTTGTTCAACAGATCTAAAAAGAAAGGACCCTCAGAGGCGGTCTTATAATACTGAAAATCATTGTAAGCATTTTATTTTTATTTTTAATACAATGATTAATGAAATTTTCTCCAATCTTCGATCTATGAGTAGCTAAATTTCTTCTCTAGGGTTTTGGAGGAAACTATTTTTGATGGGTAATATTTAGTAATTAATTTCTTTGGCATATTTACTCCAAAAATTGTGTTTTAATTTGTCTAAAAATTCTCTCTTCTTTACATGCTTCGTGAAAACTGTTTTGGGTAGTTTCTACCGTTCTTTTATAAGCGAAGGAGGATTAGGCCTTAGAATAGCGACGAAAGTCATAAAAAAGAGCATGTATTGTTATATCTTCCAAAGCATGAGATTGAGTTCGAAAATTGTTTTGAGTAAAGTCGGAGTATTATGTCAAAGTTTTATTTATTGAGTTTACCATCATTAGAAGTAGTGAAATCCAAAGCCCTAGACTCATCTCTCCTTGATAACAAAAATCAATTGTAATTAGTTTGTTTTAGTATTTTCTTTTAATTAAGTCTAAAATCAAAATCTTAAAAAAGTCCGAGCGAACGATACTCTACTTACCACAATTAAAACTACATCGAGTTTTTGGCGCCGAAACGCGGACTTGTTAATAGGTTTAGGTTTTAGGTTTTGTATTTTTTTTCTAAGTTTTGTATATATTTTATTTTTATTTAATTTTTTGTTCTATTTTACGTCTTTGGTATTTTTGTTTTTGTTGTGCAGGTTTTGCTTGAAACGGAAAGTGGAAAGTCGAACTTGCCAAAAAAAAAAAAAAAAGAGAAAACCGGAGATATTATTTTTGTTAGTTTTTTTATATATTTCTTTTGGACTTGTATATATTGTTTGTTTATTTTTATATTTATTTATTTATTAAAAAAAAAAAAAAACACGTGCACACATCAATTGCATCGTCAGACTACCGATTTTAGGAAAACTCGTGGATTAGTAAGTCAACCCGTGCCTTGGGCCTTATGGGAGTTACCAACAAAGTCCACAAACCTCAGCCTCGTACCTTTGGGTATATTTTGCTGTGGTAACCTGAGCCTACCCATTTTAGTCGACCTTGCATTTGCATTTGCACAAAAATAATGTCGAATCGGTATTACAATAGCCAATACAATGAATATCCGACTAATTTTCAGAATGGACACTACTACTTTGACCACAGTGTGCATAGTGGTTGGGAACACCAACCTTTTCAAGGTTATGGTTCATATCATAGTGAGCCCAATTACTATTCACACGCGCACAGGTCATACGAGCAAGAAAATAAGGAATATTACAATACTAGTTCCTCGTCTTTGGACGACTTAATTAAACAGTTGAAAACTAGTCCTTATTATGATCCTTCCGTTACTACTCGTCCTATCGAAGAGTCTCTCAAACTCTTGGGTGCTCCTTCCGGTCCTATTCGTCCTATCGAAGAGTCCCTCAAGATTTTGGTTGAGAAAACTAGGGTTTTGAAGAACGAAAGAATTGCTCTAATAATCTTGATTACCAATTTAGCCTTAAAAATGAGAATAGTTATTCACATAATCAAGATGACGAGGTTAGAATTGGTAACACTACTTGTTTAGAAAAGGTTCAACCATTTTCATGTTATGATGATTACGATGAGGATAATGTTGATCAAGAATCTGAAATATGTAGCAAAGTAATCAAGAATTTGTTACTCCAATTGAGCTTTATCATGATAATATTTCTAGTTCAAATCCAAATAATTTTAATAATTATTCACCTATTCAAAAGGACGAGGATTTGACTAGAGATACTCCCGTTTTAGACGATGTAGTATTTCCTTTTGATTACAAAGCCGATATTGGTTTAGAGGAACGAGTTTATTCTAAGAATAATATTTTAGAGTCTACAAGATTTAGAAACAACAGTCTTAGACGAAGAAGATGAACTCGTAGAGCTTTTAAATATGTATGAGGATGTGTCACCTGAATATGACCTAGAAGAAGCAATTGACCATTTTCAGGATTCCGATGATCTAGAAATTAGGGAAATTGTAGATAGTCTATCTAGAGACACCCAAAACTCTAAGTTTGGGGGTGACTATCATTCTCCATGTGCCTTACCTTTAGCTCTTATAGAGATCCCTCACTTGGGACTTGATATATGTGCCTCAACCATTGTGCCAGATTGCCTTCATACTAGTTCTCTCGAACCTAATAATGTCCAGGAAGAAGTTCGGTTGTTAGAAACCCATCCTCTGGTTGATGTGGTTTACTCAAGGCTATGATACCAAGATTGATTTTGTTTTCCCACCAAATATTTTTCAACCAATTGTGGGAACGTATATGTTTCAGATGTGTCAATTATTAAGTTATGAGACTAAACCTAATTATTTTAGGAAAATAGAATTGACACATTTGCTTAAGAATGACCACCACTCTCATTATGGTCAACTCGTAAGTCAAATCTGATTGACTTAGAGGATCCTCAATTATTCAGTTATTATTATGTGCTTCTAAATTTTTCCAAACCTTAGAACCCGATATTTCGGATCTTACTTATGAGGAGGTGCAACCCATAAAAATATTTTATTTAGACCCCTTTATTGAACTCAACACGAACCACAACTAGATGTAGTTGTCTTAAACAGAAACTAGGCAAGGGTGTGCTATGTTTATTCTTGGTTTGTTGCGCTTTCCTTTTATCTATGTTAACACTTTTTGATGCGAGATGATCCACAATTTGTTTCGGCTATTGCTTTATGATATGAAGTGATTAATTCTTTCTTATGTCTGGCTGAAGACGTTAAACTTAGCACTTCTTGGGAGGTAACCCATGCTCATGCAACACGGTAATATCTTTCCTTAACTCTTTTGCTTCAAATGGTAACAGTTTCTCCTTGTTCATGCTTTTAATTTCATCTTTAGAACATTGAGGACAATGTTAGATTTAAGTTTGGGGGTATGGGAGAAACTTTTTAGTTGCATTGTTAAACTCCATAGCCTAGAAATTTATGCTTATTAAGGATGGCACTAACCAATCTAAGTGGATGGAAGCATTTTGGTTGTAGGAGTTGAGGAACCAATCTAATTAGATGGAAACATCTAAAGAGTCTATTCATAAAAGCACGAGCTCGGGTGTTAGAAATAACATGATAGTTTCACCATATCTCGTTGAGTCCTTTTCACTTCTTTTTTATTTTGTTTTCTTTTTTAAACTATGTTTCTCTAAGTGATTAGGTGGGGCTCACGATTCAAGTTGTTACCAATGCTAGGGTGAATTAGAGTGATTGAGATAAAAAAAAAAAAAAAAAAATAGCAAAATGTGTGTTCAAAAATAAAAATTAACACTTGGGAATAGCAATATGTGTGTGTTCTCCCTGTCTCCGTCGTCGCCTAAACAAGCGTGGAACGCAGGATCCACGGGAATTATCATATAATATGCCGACAAGAATCATGCGCTTGGATCCAAAAGATCTAAACATGTTGTTAAAAAAAAAAAAAAAAAAAAAAAAAAATTAATGTTAAATTAAATAAATCGACCACTGGTTCCCTTGTATATGCCGGCCGTTGACCTAGTTGATTATTGACCACTTTGTTTCCCTTGTATATGCCAAAGTGTGTCTCAATCCATTAGGATTAGGATAGGTTCATTTTGGCGGAGGCCTTGACGATATGGGAAACATCGTTCACTTAGTAAACATCAAAACCATCTATGTTTTCTCTTTATCCATCTTCTTATCTATCCATGTGATTAGTTTTGACTCTGGATATTGATGTCCATAGTGAGACTATCTCGAGTAGAGCTCGTGACTTATATATGAATTTTAGTATGCTTGAGTGCAAACTCGTGTACAACAATTGGAATTTCGCATCGGGGTACTTCCTCCCGTAGTCAATAAGTATGCCAACCAAGGAGATTCTTTAGTGCCTTCCAAGGTTCTCCGCGTAAATAGCTAGGGTTTGGAGTAAAGGTTTTGTGGGTATATCTCTTGTAAACCCTCCCGAGACTATAACTCGGCCACTAGGGCCACCTAGGGGTTTAAAGGCTTATTGCATACGCTAAATGCAATCGACGATGCTGCGACAATGAGTTAGGATTTTATTTTGTAGATTTGATTTGCTCGGGACTAGCAAATAATAAGTTTGGGGGTATTTGATAGACGCATTTATGTGTCTATATTTGGATCTCAATTATGTATATTATTAGTACCCATTTTGTACTTATTTTGGTATTTTATGTCTTTGTAGGTATTTTTGGAGAAATAAATTATGCGGAGAAATTGGCTCGAAAAGTGGTTTTTGCGCTCGTGGGAGAAAATTACTATTCGGACCCCTCATTTGGATAAGGGGCACCTCAATTACTAAGGGGCGACCACACCATTGATAAGGGGCAACCCATCTTCACCATTTAAACATGGATTTTATATAAATTTTCCTTGCACTCGCGATATCTTCCAGTGCAGAATTGGACGTGGTTTGTTGAGACTCAACAGTTGAGTTGGATGTATTTGGGCCTGTTTCCCTAGACAGAAATACATGTCTTAAACTCGAGAAAATAGAATGAAACGTCACTTAAAAGGAAACAGGGGCGTTAAATATTCTCGGCTTTTCTGGGAAACTTTCGAGAGATTTAGTCGGAGTTTTGAATGGATTTGGACCGGTATCTCTCTATAGAGTGAAAACAGGCTTGATACGTTGTTGGATTCGAAAAAAAGGAATTTCCAATGATTTTTTGTAAAACAGGGTTGTGAGATATATCGGGAATGAATTGGATTTATTTGGCAATTACAGTGGTGAAAGAAGAAAGATATCTTCTCTGTCAGATTTTTATCTACCTAAAGAGAGTTTGGATAATTACAAACAAGGAGGCGTAAGAAGATTTGCAGGAGATATTCCGAGACTTGGCAGCGAAGAAAAAAAATATTCCCGAAGATTTGATCGAGATTTAATGGCACCTGTGGTGTATAAAAGGGATGCTGGAGTTCTAGGCAAAGGAGGAAGAGTTTGGGGAAGTTTGGAGGTTGCGATCAGCAAAATCACAAGTTGCAGAATTCTGTTTCTGCTGGTGCTGCTCAAGAACACCAAGAACATTGCACTATCAAAAGCCGTCGCAAAAGAGCAGTCTTAAAAACAACGACAAAGTTAACTCTCTATCGTTCTTCAAGCGATCTAAAAATAAAGGACCCTCAGAGACGGTCTTATATTACTGAAAATCATTGTAAGCTATTTTTATTTTTATCAATACAATGATTAATGAATTCTTTCTTCAATTTTTGCTCTATGAGTAGCTAAATCTATTCTCTAGGGTTTTGGAGGAAACTATTTTTGATGGGTAATATTTAGTAATTAATTTCTTTGGCATATTTACTCCAAAAATTGTGTTTTAATTTGTCTAAAAATTCTCTCTTCTTTACATGCTTCGTAAAAACTGTTTTGGGTAGTTTCTACCGTTCTTTTATAAGCGAAGGAGGATTAGGCCTTAGAATAGCGACGTAAGTCATAAAAAAGAGCATGTATTGTTATATCTTCCAAAGCATGAGATTGAGTTCGAAAATTGTTTTGAGTAAAGTCGGAGTATTATGTCAAAGTTTTATTTATTGAGTTTACCATCATTAGAAGTAGTGAAATCCAAAGCCCTAGACTCATCTCTCCTTGATAACAAAAATCAATTGTAATTAGTTTGTTTTAGTATTTTCTTTTAATTAAGTCTAAAATCAAAATCTTAAAAAAGTCCGAGCGAACGATACTCTACTTACCACAATTAAAACTGCAATCAGTTTTTGGCGCCGCCGACGCGGACTTGTAAATAGGTTTAGGTTTTAGGTTTTGTATTTTTTTTTAAGTTTTGTATATATTTTATTTTTATTTAATTTTTGTTCTATTTTACGTCTTTGGTATTTTTGTTTTTGTTGTGCAGGTTTTGCTTGAAACGGAAAGTGGAAAGTCGAACTTGCCAAAAAAAAAAAAAAAAGGAGAAAACCGGAGATATTATTTTTGTTAGTTTTTTTTTATATATTTCTTTTGGACTTGTATATATTGTTTGTTTATTTTTATATTATTTATTTATTAAAAAAAAAAAAAATTTACACGTGCACACACCAATTGCATCGTCAGACTACCGATTTTAGGAAAACTCGTGGATTAGTAAGCTGAACCCGTGCCTTGGGCCTTATGGGAGTTACCAGCTGAAAGTCCACAAACCTCAGCCTCGTACCTTTGGGTATATTTTGCTGTGGTAACCTGAGCCTACCCATTTTAGTCGACCTTGCATTTGCATTTGCACAAAAATAATGTCGAACTGGTATTACAATAGCCAATACAATGAATATCCGACTGAATTTCAAAATGGACACTACTACTTTGACCACAGTGTGCATAGTGGTTGGGAACACCAACCTTTTCAAGGTTATGGTTCATATCATAGTGAGCCCAATTACTATTCGCACGCACACATGGGTCATACTGAGCAAGAAAATAAGGAATATTACAATACTAGTTCCTCGTCTTTGGACGACTTAATTAAACAGCTTGAAAACTAGTCCTTATTATGATCCTTCCGTTCCTACTCGTCCTATAGAAGAGTCTCTCAAACTCTTGGGTGCTCCTTCCGTTCCTACTCGTCCTATCGAAGAGTCCCTCAAGATTTTGGTTGAGAAAACTAGGGTTTTGAAGAACGAAAGAATTGCTCGGAATAATCTTGATTACCAATTTAGCCTTAAAAATGAGAATAGTTACTCACATGATCAAGATGACGAGGTTAGAATTGGTAACACTACTTGTTTAGAAAAGGTTCAACCATTTTCATGTTATGATGAGGATAGTGTTGATGAAGAATCTGAAATATGTAGGCAAAGTGATCAGGAATTTGTTACTCCAATTGAGCTTTATGATGATAATATTTCTAGTTCAAATCCAAATAATTTTAATAATTATTCACCTATTCAAAAGGACGAGGATTTGACTAGAGATACTCCCGTTTTAGACGATGTAGTATTTCCTTTTGATTACAAAGCCGATATTGGTTTAGAGGAACGAGTTTATTCTAAGAATAATATTTTAGAGTCTACAGATTTAGAAACAACAGTCTTAGATGAAGAAGATGAACTCGTAGAGCTTTTAAATATGTATGAGGATGTGTCACCTGAATATGACCTACAAGAAGCAATTGACCATTTTTAGGATTCGGATGATCTAGAAATTAGGGAAATTGTAGATAGTCTATCTAGAGACACCCAAAACTCTAAGTTTGGGGGTGATTATCATTCTCCACATGCCTTACCTTTAGCTCTTACAGAGATCCCTCACTTGGGACTTGATATATGTGCCTCAACCATTGTGCCAGATTGCCTTCATACTAGTTCTCTAGAACCTAATAATGTCCAGGAAAAAGTTCAGTTGTTAGAAACCCATCCTCTGGTTGATGTGGTTTACTCAGGCTATGATACCAAGATTGATTTTGTTTTCCCACCAAATATTTCTCAACCAATTGTGGGAACGTATATGTTTCAGATGAGTCAATTATTAAGTTCTGAGACTAAACCTAATTATTTTAGGAAAATAGAATTGACACATTTGCTTAAGAATGACCACCACTCTTATTATGGTCATCTGTGTAAGTCAAACCTGATTGACTTAAAGGATCCTCAATTATTTAGGTTATTATTATGTGCTTCTAAATTTTTCCAGACCTTAGAACCTGATATTTCGGATCTTACTTTTGAGGAGGTGCAACCTATGAAAATATTTTATTTAGACCCCTTTATTGAACCTGAACCTGAACCACAACTAGATGTAGTTGTCTTAAAACAGAAACTAGGCAAGGGTGTGCTATGTTTATTCTTGGTTTGTTGCGCTTTCCTTTTATCTCGTGATAACACTTTTTGATGCAGATGATCCACAGTTGTTCCGGTTATTACTTTATGATATGAAGTGATTAATTCTTTCTTATGTCTGGCTGAAGACATTAAACTTAGCACTTCTTGGGAGGTAACCCATGCTCATGCAACACGGTAATATCTTTCATTAACTCTTTCGCTTTAAATGGTAACAGTTTCTCCTTGTTCATGCTTTTAATTTCATCTTTAGAACATTGAGGACAATGTTAGATTTAAGTTTGGGGGTATGGGAGAAACTTTTTTAGTTGCATTGTTAAACTCCAGAGCCTAGAAATTTATGCTTATTAAGGATGGCACTAACCAATCTAAGTGGATGGAAGCATTTTGGTTGTAGGAGTTGAGGAACCAATCTGATTAGATGGAAACATCTAAAGAGTCTATTCATAAAAGCACAGAGTTCGGGTGTTAGAAATAACATGATAGTTTCACCATATCTCGTTGAGTCCTTTTCACTTCGTTTTTATTTTGTTTTGTTTTTAAACTATGTTTCTCTAAGTGATTGGGTGGGGCTCACGATTCAAGTTGTTACCAATGCTAGGGTGAATTAGAGTGATTGAGAAAAAAAAAAAAAAAAAAAAAAAAAAAAAAAATTAAATTAACACTTGGGAATAGCAATATGTGTGTGTTTTCCCTGTCTCCGTCGCCTAAACAAGCGTGGAATGCAGGATCCACGGGAACTATCATGTAATATGCCGACAAGAATCAAGAAGCATGCGCTAAACATGGATCCAAAAGATCTAATCATGCGGTTAAATAAAAAAAAAAAAAAAAAAACCCTTAATGTTCAGTTGAATAAATCGACCACCTGGTTCCCTTGTATATGCCAAAGTGTGTTGATATTAGTCCAGACCTCTGTCTCAATCCATTAGGATAGGTTCATTTTGGCGGAGGCCTTCGGAGGACAGATATGGGAAACATCGTTCACTTAGTAAACATCAAAACCATCTATGTTTTTCTCTATATCCATCTCATTATCTATCCATGTGATTAGTTTGACTCCGGGTATTGATGTCCATAGTGTGACTATCTGAGTAGAGCTCTGTGACTTATATATGAATTTTAGTATGCTTGAGTTCAAACTCGTGTACAGCAATTGGAATTTCGCATCGGGGTACTTCCTCCCGTAGTCAATAAGTATGCCAACCAAGGAGATTCTTTAGTGCCTTCCAAGGTTACTGCGTAAATAGCTAGGGTTTGGAGTAAAGGTTTTGTGGGTATATCTCTTGTAAACCCTCCCGAGACTATAACTCGGCCACTAGGGCCACCTAGGGTTTAAAGGCTTATTGCATACGCTAAATGCAATCGACGATGCTGACAATGAGTTAGGATTTTATTTTGTTTTTGATTTGCTCGGGACTAGCAAATAATAAGTTTGGGGGTATTTGATAGACGCATTTATGTGTCTATTTTGGTCTCAATTATGTATATTGTTAGTACCTATTTTTGTACTTATTTTGGTATTTTATGTTTTTGTAGGTATTTTGGAGAAATAAATATATGCGGAGAAATTGGCTCGAAAAGTGGTTTTTGCGCTCGTGGGAGAAAATTACTATTCGGACCCCTCATTTGGATAAGGGGCACCTCAATTACTAAGGGGCGACCACTTGCTATTCGCACCCCATTGGATAAGGGGCAACCCATCTTCACCATTTAAACATGGATTTTGGCGGGAAATTTTCCTTGCACTGCGATATCTTCCAAGTGTTAAAGGACCCGGTTTGTTGAGACTAATCATTGAGTTGGATGTATTTGGGCCATAAGGCTTCCCAGACGGAAATCAAATTAAACTCGAAAAATAGGAATGAAACGTCACTTAAAAGGAAACAGGGATTAAATATTCTCGGCATCTTTTCAGAGAGATTTAATCGGAGTTTTGAATGGATTTGGATTGATCTCTATAGGCCTAAACAGGCTTGATATTGCTTGGATTCGAAAAAAGGGCTTTCAATGATTTTTGTAAAACATGTTGTGAGATATATCGGGAATGAATTTCTTTGCTTGGGTCTTATACTTGGTGAAAGAAGAAAGATATCTTCTCACCGGATTTTTATCTACCTATTAAGAGAGTGTAGGAGAGTTTGGAAACATCCCAGAGACGCGTAAGAAGATTTGCAGGAGATATTCCCGAGACTTGGCGCGAAGAAAAAAGATATTCCCGGGAAGATTTGATCGAGAGGTTCTTGGCACTGTTGGTGTATAAAAGGATGGTGGGAGGCCGAGCAAAGGAGGACGGAGAGTTTGGGGAAGTTTGGAGGCGTCGGGCTCTGAGAGGCAAAATCAAGAAGTTGCGAGGATTCTTTCTGCTGGTGCTACTCAAGAACACCAAGAACATTGAACTATCAAAAGCCGTCAGTAAAGAGCAGTCTTAAAAACAACGACAAAGTTAACTAACTATCGTTCTTAAAGCATCTAAAAAGAAAGGACCCTCGGAGGTCTTATAATACGAAAATCATTGTAAGCTATTTATATTTTTATCAATACAATGATTAATGAATTCTTCTTCAATTTTGCTCCATGAGTAGCTAAATCTATTCTCTAGGGTTTTGGAGGAAACTATTTTTGATGGGTAATATTTAGTAATTAATTTCTTTGGCATATTTACTCCAAAAATTGTGTTTTAATTTGTCTAAAAATTCTCTCTTCTTTACTTGCTTCGTGAAAACTGTTTTGGGTAGTTTCTACCGTTCTTTTATAAGCGAAGGAGGATTAGGCCTTAGATTAGCGACGTAAGTCAAAAAAGAGCATGTATTGTTATATCTTCCAAAGCATGAGATTGAGTTCGAAAATTGTTTTGAGTAAAGTCGGAGTATTATGTCAAAGTTTTATTTATTGAGTTTACCATCATTAGAAGTAGTGAAATCCAAAGCCCTAGACTCATCTCTCCTTGATAACAAAAATCAATTGTAATTAGTTTGTTTTAGTATTTTCTTTTAATTAAGTCTAAAATCAAAATCTTAAAAAAGTCCGAGCGAACGATACTCTACTTACCACAATTAAAACTGCAATCAGTTTTTGGCGCCGCCGACGCGGACTTGTAAATAGGTTTAGGTTTTAGGTTTTACATTTTTTTTTTTTAAGTTTTGTATATATTTTATTTTTATTTAATTTTTTGTTCTATTTTACGTCTTTGGTATTTTTGTTTTTGTTGTGCAGGTTTTGCTTGAAACGGAAAGTGGAAAGTCGAACTTGCCAAAAAAAAAAAAAAGGAGAAAACCGGAGATATTATTTTTGTTAGTTTTTTTTTTTTTTTATATATATTTCTTTTGGACTTGTATATATTGTTTGTTTATTTTTATATTATTTATTTATTAAAAAAAAAAAAAAAATTTACACGTGCACACACCAATTGCATCGTCAGACTACCGATTTTAGGAAAACTCGTGGATTAGTAAGCTGAACCCGTGCCTTGGGCCTTATGGGAGTTACCGGTGAAAGTCCACAAACCTCAGCCTCGTACCTTTGGGTATATTTTGCTGTGGTAACCTGAGCCTACCCATTTTAGTCGACCTTGCATTTGCATTTGCACAAAAATAATGTCGAACCTGGTATTACAATAGCCAATACAATGAATATCCGACTAATTTCAAAATGGACACTACTACTTTGACCACAGTGTGCATAGTGGTTGGGAACACCAACCTTTTCAAGGTTATGGTTCATATCATAGTGAGCCCAATTACTATTCACACGCACATTTGAGTCATACGAGCAAGAAAAATAAGGAATATTACAATACTAGTTCCTCGTCTTTGGACGACTTAATTAAACAGTTGAAAACTAGTCCTTATTATGATCCTTCCGTTCCTACTGGTCCTATCGAAGAGTCTCTCAAACTCTTGGGTGCTCCTTCCGTTCCTACTCGTCCTATCGAAGAGTCCTCAAGATTTTGGAGAGAAAACTAGGGTTTTGAAGAACGAAAGAATTGCTCGGAATAATCTTGATTACCAATTTAGCCTTAAAAATGAGAATAGTTATTCACATAATCAAGATGACGAGGTTAGAATTGGTAACACTACTTGTTTAGAAAAGGTTCAACCATTTTCATGTTATGATGAGGATAGTGTTGATGAAGAATCAAATATGTAGGCAAAGTGATCAGGAATTTGTTACTCCAATTGAGCTTTATGATGATAATATTTCTAGTTCAAATCCAAATAATTTTAATAATTATTTACCTATTCAAAAGGACGAGGATTTGACTAGAGATACTCCCGTTTTAGACGATGTAGTATTTCCTTTTGATTACAAAGCCGATATTGGTTTAGAGGAACGAGTTTATTCTAAGAATAATATTTTAGAGTCTACAGATTTAGAAACAATAGTCTTAGACGAAGAAGATGAACTCGTAGAGCTTTTAAATATGTATGAGGATGTGTCACCTGAATATGACCTACAAGAAGCAATTGACCATTTTCAGGATTCGGATGATCTAGAAATTAGGGAAATTGTAGATAGTCTATCTAGAGACACCCAAAACTCTAAGTTTGGGGGTGATTATCATTCTCCATGTGCCTTACCTTTAGCTCTTATAGAGATCCCTCACTTGGGACTTGATATATGTGCCTCAACCATTGTGCCAGGATTGCCTTCATACTAGTTCTCTAGAACCTAATAATGTCCAGGAAAAAGTTCAGTTGTTAGAAACCCATCCTCTGGTTGATGTGGTTTACTCAGGCTATGATACCAAGATTGATTTTGTTTTCCCACCAAATATTTTTCAACCAATTGTGGGAACGTATATGTTTCAGATGTGTCAATTATTAAGTTCTGAGACTAAACCTAATTATTTTAGGAAAATAGAATTGACACATTTGCTTAAGAATGACCACCACTCTCATTATGGTCAACTGTGTAAGTCAAACCTGATTGACTTAAAGGATCCTCAATTATTCAGGTTATTATTATGTGCTTCTAAATTTTTCCAGACCTTAGAACCTGATATTTCGGATCTTACTTTTGAGGAGGTGCAACCCATGAAAATATTTTATTTAGACCCCTTTATTGAACCTGAACCTGAACCACAACTAGATGTAGTTGTCTTAAACAGGAAACTAGGCAAGGGTGTGCTATGTTTATTCTTGGTTTGTTGCAGTTTCCTTTTATCTGTGATAACACTTTTTGATGCAGATGATCCACAGTTGTTCCGGTTATTACTTTATGATATGAAGTGATTAATTCTTTCTTATGTCTGGCTGAAGACGTTAAACTTAGCACTTCTTGGGAGGTAACCCATGCTCATGCAACACGGTAATATCTTTCCTTATCTCTTTTGCTTTAAATGGTAACAGTTTCTCCTTGTTCATGCTTTTAATTTCATCTTTAGAACATTGAGGACAATGTTAGATTTAAGTTTGGGGGTATGGGAGAAACTTTTTAGTTGCATTGTTAAACTCCAGAGCCTAGAAATTTATGCTTATTAAGGATGGCACTAACCAATCTAAGTGGATGGAAGCATTTTGGTTGTAGGAGTTGAGGAACCAATCTGATTAGATGGAAACATCTAAAGAGTCTATTCATAAAAGCACAGAGTTCAGGTGTTAGAAATAACATGATAGTTTCACCATATCTCGTTGAGTCCTTTTCACTTCTGTTTTTATTTTGTTTTGTTTTTAAACTATGTTTCTCTAAGTGATTGGGTGGGGCTCACGATTCAAGTTGTTACCAATGCTAGGGTGAATTAGAGTGATTGAGATAAAAAAAAAAAAAAAAAAAAAAAAGACAAAATGTGTGTTCAAAAATAAAAATTAACACTTGGAATAGCAATATGTGTGTGTTTTCCCGTCTCCGTCGTCGCCTAAACAAGCGTGGAACGGGATCCACGGGAATTACCATATAATATGCTGACAAGAATCATGCGCTTGGATCCAAAAGATCTAATCATGTTGTTAAAAAAAAAAAAAAAAAAAAAAAAGTAATGTTCGACCGTAAATTAAATAAAGTCGACCACCGGAACCCTTGTATATGCCTTGTGTTGACCTAGAGTTAGGATTATTGACCACTGCCCTTGTATATGCCAAAGTTGATATTAGTCCAGACCTCTATCTCAGTCCATTAGGATAGGTTCATTTTGGCGGAGGCCTTCAGACAGATATGGGAAACATCGTTCACTTAGTAAACATCAAAACCATCTACGTTTTTCTTTATCCATCTTCTTGATCTATCCATGTGATTAGTTTTGACTCCGGGATATTGATGTCCATAGTGAGACTATCCGAGTAGAGCTCGTGACTTATATATGAATTTTAGTATGCTTGAGTGCAAACTCGTGTACAACAATTGGAATTTCGCATCAGGGTACTTCTTCCTGTAGTCAATAAGTATGCCAACCAAGGAGATTCTTTAGTGCCTTCCAAGGTTCTGCATAAATAGCTAGGGTTTGGAGTAAAGGTTTTGTGGGTATATCTCTTGTAAACCCTCCCGAGACTATAACTCGGCCACTAGGGCCACCTAGGGGTTTAAAGGCTTATTGCATACGCTAAATGCAATCGACGATGCTGCGACAGTGAGTTAGGATTTTATTTTATTTTTTTGATTTGCTCGGGACTAGCAAATAATAAGTTTGGGGTTATTTGATAGACGCATTTATGTGTCTATTTGGATCTCGATTCTTTGAATTGTTAGTACCCTTTTTTGTACTTGTTTTAGCATTTTATATTTTTGTAGGTGTTTTTGGAGAAATAAATTTTTGCGGCGAAATTGGCTCGAAAAGTGGTTTTTGCGCTCGTGGGAGAAAATTACTATTCGGACCCCTCATTTGGATAAGGGGCACCTCAATTACTAAGGGGCGACCAAGCTATTCGCACCCTGTTGTTGGATAAGGGGCAACCCATCTTCACCATTTAAACATGGATTTTGGCATGGAAATTTTCCTTGCACTTCCCGATATCTTCCCGAGCGGGAAAAGGACGTGGTTTGTTGAGACTCAATCATTTGAGTTGGATGTATTTGGGCATCTTAAAGGCTAGGGAGATTCAATCTTAAACTCGAGAAAATTGGAATGAAACGTCACTTAAAAGGAAACAGGGGCGTGAAATATTCCTCGGCTTTTTAGGGATTAAACTTTCGGAGAGATTTAGTCGGGTTTAATCATTTGGATTGTATCTCTCTATAGAGTGAAAACATGGCTTGATACGTTGCTTGGATTCGAGAAAACTTGGAATTTCCAATGATTTTTTGTAAAACATATATATCGGGAATGGTTGCTTTATTTGGCAATTACTGGTGAAAGAAGAAAGATATCTTCTCACCGATTTTTTCTACCTATTAGAGAGTGTAAGAAGCTTACAAACATCCCGAAGAGACGCGTAAGAAGATTTGCGGGAGATATTCCCGAGACTTGGCGTGCGAAGAAAAAAAATATTCCGGGGAAGATTTGATCGAGATTCTTGGCTGTGTTGTGTATAAAAGGGACGGGAGGCCGTTCAAAGGAGGAGGAGGAGAGTTTGGGGAAGTTTGGAGGCGGAAAATCGGGCTAAAAGCAGAAGAAGAAGTTGCGAAATTCTGTTTCTGCTGGTGCTTTAGCTCAAGAACACCAAGAACATTGAACTATCAAAAGCCGTCGCAAAGGCAGTCTTAAAAACAACGACAAAGCTCTCTCTCTATCGTTCTTAAAGCAGTCTAAAAAGAAAGGACCCTGATGACGGTCTTATATTACCGAAAATCATTGTAAGCTATTTATATTTTTATCAATACAATGATTAATGAATTCTTCTTCAATTTTTTGCTCCATGAGTAGCTAAATCTATTCTCTAGGGTTTTGGAGGAAACTATTTTTGATGGGTAATATTTAGTAATTAATTTCTTTGGCATATTTACTCCAAAAATTGTGTTTTAATTTGTCTAAAAATTCTCTCTTCTTTACATGCTTCGTGAAAACTGTTTTGGGTAGTTTCTACCGTTCTTTTATAAGCGAAGGAGGATTAGGCCTTAGAATAGCGACGAAAGTCATAAAAAAGAGCATGTATTGTTATATCTTCCAAAGCATGAGATTGAGTTCGAAAATTGTTTTGAGTAAAGTCGGAGTATTATGTCAAAGTTTTATTTATTGAGTTTACCATCATTAGAAGTAGTGAAATCCAAAGCCCTAGACTCATCTCTCCTTGATAACAAAAATCAATTGTAATTAGTTTGTTTTAGTATTTTCTTTTAATTAAGTCTAAAATCAGAATCTTAAAAAAGTCCGAGCGAACGATACTCTACTTACCACAATTAAAACTGCAATCGTTTTTTGGCGCAGACGCTTTTTTTTGTAAATAGGTTTAGGTTTTAGGTTTTGTATTTTTTTTTAAGTTTTGTATATATTTTATTTTTATTTAATTTTTTGTTCTATTTTACGTCTTTGGTATTTTTGTTTTTGTTGTGCAGGTTTTGCTTGAAACGGAAAGTGGAAAGTCGAACTTGCCAAAAAAGAGAGGAGAAAACCGGAGATATTATTTTTGTTAGTTTTTTTATATATTTCTTTTGGACTTGTATATATTGTTTGTTTATTTTTTATTTTATTTATTTATTAAAAAAAAAAAAAAATTTACACGTGCACACACCAATTGCATCGTCAGACTACCTAGAGTTTAGGAAAACTCGTGGATTAGTAAGTCAACCCCGTGCCTTGGGCCTTATGGGAGTTACCAGCTGAAAGTCCACAAACCTCAGCCTCGTACCTTTGGGTATATTTTCTGTGGTAACCTGGAGCCTACCCATTTTAGTCGACCTTGCATTTGCATTTGCACAAAAATAATGTCGAACTGGTATTACAATAGCCAATACAATGAATATCCGACTAATTTTCAGAATGGACACTACTACTTTGACCACAGTGTGCATAGTGGTTGGGAACACCAACCTTTTCAAGGTTATGGTTCATATCATAGTGAGCCCAATTACTATTCACACGCGCACAGGTCATACGAGCAAGAAAATAAGGAATATTACAATACTAGTTCCTCGTCTTTGGACGACTTAATTAAACAGTTGAAAACTAGTCCTTATTATGATCCTTCCGTTCCTACTCGTCCTATAAAGAGTCTCTCAAACTCTTGGGTGCTCCTTCCGTTCCTACTCGTCTATCGAAGAGTCCCTCAAGATTTTGGTTGAGAAAACTAGGGTTTTTGAAGAACGAAAGAATTGCTCGGAATAATCTTGATTACCAATTTAGCCTTAAAAATGAGAATAGTTATTCACATAATCAAGATGACGAGGTTAGAATTGGTAACACTACTTGTTTAGAAAAGGTTCAACCATTTTCATGTTATGATGAGGATAGTGTTGATAATGTTGATCAAAATATGTAGGCAAAGTGATCAAGGAATTTGTTACTCCAATTGAGCTTTATCATGATAATATTTCTAGTTCAAATCCAAATAATTTTAATAATTATTCACCTATTCAAAAGGACGAGGATTTGACTAGAGATACTCCCGTTTTAGACGATGTAGTATTTCCTTTTGATTACAAAGCCGATATTGGTTTAGAGGAACGAGTTTATTCTAAGAATAATATTTTAGAGTCTGATTTAGAAACAATAGTCTTAGATTTTAAGAAGATGAACTCGTAGAGCTTTTAAATATGTATGAGGATGTGTCACCCGAATATGACCTACAAGAAGCAATTGACCATTTTTAGGATTCGGATGATCTAGAAATTAGGAAATTGTAGATAGTCTATCTAGAGACACCCAAAACTCTAAGTTTGGGGGTGACTATCATTCTCCATGTGCCTTACCTTTAGCTCTTATAGAGATCCCTCACTTGGGACTTGATATATGTGCCTCAACCATTGTGCCGTTGCCTTCATACTAGTTCTCTAAACCTAATATGTCCGAAAGAAGTTCAGTTGTTAGAAACCCATCCTCTCGGTTGATGTGGTTTACTCGGGCTATGATACCAAGATTGATTTTGTTTTCCCACCAAATATTTTTCAACCAATTGTGGGAACGTATATGTTTGGTGTGTCAATTATTAAGTTCGAGACTAAACCTAATTGTTTTAGGAAAATAGAATTGACACATTTGCTTAAGAATGACCACCACTCTCATTATGGTCAACTGTGTAAGTCAAATCTGATTGACTTAGAGGATCCTCAATTATTCAGGTTATTATTATGTGCTTCTAAATTTTTCCAGACCTTAGAACCTGATATTTCGGATCTTACTTTTGAGGAGGTGCAACCCATGAAAATATTTTATTTAGACCCCTTTATTGAACCTGAACCTGAACCACAACTAGATGTAGTTGTCTTAAACAGGAAACTAGGCAAGGGTGTGCTATGTTTATTCTTGGTTTGTTGCAGTTTCCTTTTATCTATGTTAACACTTTTTGATGCAGATGATCCACAGTTGTTTCGGTTATTGCTTTATGATATGAAGTGATTAATTCTTTCTTATGTCTGGCTGAAGACGTTAAACTTAGCACTTCTTGGGAGGTAACCCAACACTCATGCAACACGGTAATATCTTTCCTTATCTCTTTTGCTTCAAATGGTAACGATTTCTCCTTGTTCATGCTTTTAATTTCATCTTTAGAACATTGAGGACAATGTTAGATTTAAGTTTGGGGGTATGGGAGAAACTTTTAGTTGCAATAAATAAACTCCGAGCCTAGAAATTTATGCTTATTAAGGATGGCACTAACCAATCTAAGTGGATGGAAGCATTTTGGTTGTAGGAGTTGAGGAACTAATCTGATTAGATGGAAACATCTAAAGAGTCTATTCATAAAAGCACGAGTTCAGGTGTTAGAAATAACATGATAGTTTCACCATATCTCGTTGAGTCCTTTTCACTTCGTTTTTATTTTGTTTTCTTTTTAAAATATGTTTCTCTAAGTGATTGGGTGGGGCCCACGATTCAAGTTGTTACCAATGCTAGGGTGAATTAGAGTGATTGAGATAAAAAAAAAAAAAAAAAAAATAGCAAAATGTGTGTTCAAAAATAAAATTAACACTTGGATAGCAATATGTGTGTGTTTTCCTGTCCTCGTCGCCAAACAAGCGTGGAACGCAGGATCCACGGGAATTACCATATAATATGCTGACAAGAAGCATGCGCTTGGATCCACAAGATCTAATCATGTTGTTAAAAAAAAAAAAAAAAAAAAAGACCGACCAACCAAACCGGAATAAATTAAATAAAGTCGACCACCTGAACCCTTGTATATGCCATTGTGTTGACCTAGAAGGATTATTGACCACTTGGTTCCCTTGTATATGCCGGTGTGTTGATATTAGTCCAGACCTCTATCTCAATCCATTAGGATAGGTTCATTTTGGCGGAGGCCTTCGGACGAGATATGGAAACATCGTTCACTTAGTAAACATCAAAACCATCTATGTTTTTCTCTATATCCATCTTCTTGATCTATCCATGTGATTAGTTTTGACTCCCGGGTATTGATGTCCATAGTGAGACTATCTCGAGTAGAGCTCATGACTTATATATGAATTTTAGTATGCTTGAGTGCAAACTCGTGTACAACAATTGGAATTTCGCATCGTGTACTACTTCCTCCCGTAGTCAATAAGTATGCCAACCAAGGAGATTCTTTAGTGCCTTCCAAGGTTAAGTAAATAGCTAGGGTTTGGAGTAAAGGTTTTGTGGGTATATCTCTTGTAAACCCTCCAGAGACTATAACTCGGCCACTAGGGCCACCTAGGGGTTTAAAGGCTTATTGCATACGCTAAATGCAATCGACGATGCCTGCGACAGTGAGTTAGGATTTTATTTATTTTTTTTGATTTGCTCGGGACTAGCAAATAATAAGTTTGGGGGTATTTGATGACGCATTTATGTGTCTATTTTAGTCTCAATTATGTATATTATTAGTACTCGATTTTGTACTTATTTTGGTATTTTATGTCTTTGTAGGTATTTTTGGAGAAATAAATATATGCGGAGAAATTGGCTCGAAAAGTGGTTTTTGCGCTCGTGGGAGAAAATTACTATTCGGACCCCTCATTTGGATAAGGGGCACCTCAATTACTAAGGGGCGACCACTTGCTATATCGCACCCCCAGACCGGGATAAGGGGCAACCCATCTTCACCATTTAAACATGGATTTTGGCGGGAAATTTTTCTTACTGCGATATCTTCGAAAGCGGGAATTGGACGTGGTTTGTTGAGACTCAATGTTGAGTTGGATGTATTTGGGTCTGGTAAGGCTAGACAGACGTATACATGTTCTAACTCGAGAAAATAGGAATGAAACGTCACTTAAAAGGGAAACGGGGCGTGAAATATTCTCGGCTTTTACGGGAAACTTTCGGAGAGATTTAGTCGAGGGTTTTTGAATGGATTTGGACCGGTATCTCTCCCATAAAGTGAAAACGAGGCTTGATACGTTGCTTGGATTCGAAAAAAGGAATTTCCAATGATTTTTTGTAAAAACAGGGTTGTGAGATATATCGAATGAATTGCTTTATTTGGCAATTACGGTGGTGAAAGAAGAAAAGATATCTTCTCTCGTCGATTTTTATCTACCTATTAAGAGAGTGTAGAAGCTACAAACATCCCAGAGACGCGTAAGAAGATTTGCAGGAGATATTCCGGACTTGGCAATAAGAAAAAGATATTCTGGAAGATTTGATCGGAGATTCTTGGCACCAAGGGTATATATAAGTACCGAGGCCGAGCAAGGAGGACGGAGAGTTTGGGGGAAGTACGGAAGGCGAGAAAATCGGGCTACGGAGCCGGTAGAAAGAAGTTGCGAGTCGTCTGTGGTCCGCCCAAGAACACCAAGAACATTGAACTATCAAAAGCCGTCGCGGTGGCGCTCTTAAAAACAACGACAGAGCTCTCTCTCTATCGTTCTTAAACGATCCTAAAAAGAAAGGACGCCAAATGACGGTCTTATATTGCGAAAATCATTGTAAGCTATTTATATTTTTATCAATACAATGATTAATGAATTCTTCTTCATTTTTGCTCCATGAGTAGCTAAATCTATTCTCTAGGGTTTTGGAGGAAACTATTTTTGATGGGTAATATTTAGTAATTAATTTCTTTGGCATATTTACTCAAAATTGTGTTTTAATTTGTCTAAAATTCTCTCTTCTTTACTTGCTTCGAAACTCTGTTTTGGGTGGTTTCTTAGTTCTTTTATAAGCGAAAGGAGGATTAGGCCTTAGATTAGCGTGTAAGTCATAAAAAGAGCATGTAGTGTTATATCTTCCAAAGCATGAGATTGAGTTCGAAAATTGTTTTGAGTAAAGTCGGAGTATTATGTCAAAGTTTTATTTATTGAGTTTACCATCATTAAAGTGTGAAATCCAAAGCCCTAGACTATCTCTCCTTGATAACAAAAATCAATTGTAATTAGTTTGTTTTAGTATTTTCTTTTAATTAAGTCTAAAATCAAAATCTTAAAA